>CAJNRD030001121.1:9033563-9074238 GCA_905319865.3 Cotesia congregata | reverse complement strand
ACACACACACACACACACACACACACACACACACACACACACACACACACACACACACATGCCTTCAACTCCGCCAACTGGGACTGCATTATGCAAGCTTTGGAAGAGAAAAACGTACCAGGATACCTGCGTACGATAGTGGCTAGCTACTTCACTGACAGAATCCTGAGATACGACACGAAAAATGGTTCAAAAGAGTACGATATTACCGGAGGCGTACCCTAGGGTTCTGTTCTGGGTCCACTTCTGTGGCATGTTATGTATGATGGCCTGCTGAGACTGACTCTTCTAAGAAGTGTCAATCTTGTTGCATATGCAGATGATGTAGCTGTCGTAATCGTTGCGAAACACCTAGATGAGATAAACCATATGTTCGGTATCACCTTTGAGAAAGTTAACCGGTGGCTGGATTCAATGAATCTACAACTGGCTAAACAGTAGACTGAGGCTGTGCTTATTACCAGCATAAAAGTGATAGAGACCATAAAACTGAAAGTTGGAGAACAAGAAATCACATCACAACCATATATCCGATATCTGGGAGTGATTCTTGATGCCCGACTCAACTTTAAGCAGCAAGTCGAATACGTGAGTGCAAAAGTATCAGCAGTGGTAGCCAGCTTAGCACGATTGATGCCAAACGTCGGAGGCCCAAAGCAGAGTAGGAGACTACTGCTATCATCTGTAGTCACATCAGTGTTCACTTACGGAATATCTATCTGGGCGGACGCATTAGAAAAGCAAGAATCATGGAGAAGGGCTGAACCAGTCTACCGTCTGAGTGCGTTAAGAGTAGCAAGCGCCTTCCGCACAATATCTATGGAAGTAGTGTGTGTCATTTCCGGAACTTTGCCTCTCGGAATCTTGGCTGAGGAAAAACGGATCCTTTACCAACGAAAGAAGTCGACCACACTAAGCGCTGAGGAGCTTGGAACAGAAGAGCGGCAGAGGAGCATAAGTCGATGGCAACTACAGTGGGATGCCACAGTGAAGGGTAGGTGAACGCATCGTCTCATATCAAGGATCAACGTTTGGTTAAACCGGAGTCACGGTGAGGTCAACTATTATCTTACACAGATGTTATCAGGACACGGCTGTTTCCGGGCGTATCTCCACCGCTCCAAGCATGATAATTCCCCAGAGTGCCCATCCTGCCCAGGAGTCAATGAAGATGCAGAGCACGTTTTCTTTGAGTGCTCGCGTTTTTACCCATATCGGGATGAGCTGGAGAATATCCTGAAGAGGAAAATCCAACCAGAGATAATAGTAGCAGCAATGCTGTCATCAGAAGCTGCCTGGAACGCCACAAGCACTTTTGCTACAAAAGTGCTTACCGAGTTGCGATCCATTGAGAGGAAAAGAGCGAATGACAGAAACTAGAAGGAAGAAATAACATCTTAGCCACCAGAAGGAAGAGCGGCAGCTAATTCCTCCCCCCGCATACACATACATACATACATACATACATACATACATACATACATACATACATACATACATACCCACGGACATCATCGCGGAAACATTCGGGAAAGCTTCCTAGGATCCCAAAACGTCAACATCCGTTGAAAACTCAATTTTCGAAAAACGGGGTGAAAACAATAACTTCCCGATTTTCGAGAATTTTCAATTTTCTTAGCGGGAAGTTAAAAAACTAAAATTTGAGTAAAAATCGACTCAAGAATTTTTAGCGGTAAGACGCTTTAGAGAACATAAATGAGCTATAGACACTTCCAAAGAACAAAGATTTGCCTACAATTTCCACCTTTGGCCGATGAAATAACATTGGATAGCACGAAGTTATAGATAATTGAAAAATATAAATTGACGTGTTAATCAAATGGGAAATTTTCAAATTCATTCAGCGAGTACTTCGAATTGAAATTAAGAGCCTATTTTTTGTGAGAATTTTTCTCTATATGATCACAACAATATTACGAAAATGGAGTAAAAACAATAAAATAGTCATCTGAAACGAAGCACCCTAATGCGATAAAAACCCTAATTTTTTTAAATTAGATTGATAATAGACTTCTCAAATTTGTGACAATGGCGATTTTTCTAAGAAAACAGCTAAGAAATTATTTATGTTAACGAATGGAAATATTTTTTTAATTAACAATTTTTTGTAAAATAAATCGATAAATTTTCCTCCGTGATCTTGATATTGTAAAATATAATTTACTTTGAAGCTTGCAAAATTATAACGATACAAAAGTAATCTCATATTTAAGATATTGCTCCTTGATATTGTATAAAATATTATTTTTCAGAAATTTATTTTCTCGAACTCTTCTTTTTTTCTGTATATATAGATGTGGATATATTCGGATGACTATGCTGTGACAAACTCATGTCAAACCAACCATTTTTCTAATAGTTGGAAAAGACTTCTTTGAAGCTAAATATAGCTTTACATTGTGTAATTTTGTCGCATCAAAAAATGAGAAGAAAAAAAGAATAGTTTTTTTCTTGTAATTGAACATAAAGTTCAAATTTTCTAATTTATTCAAATTTATAATTTAATCGTTACAACAAAAGGTATATTTATGACGATTGAAAAATGATATTTGAACTATTTAATAGGAATAATTATTTTTGATATAATTACCTGTACTTGACTTACGAAAAAAAAACTTACTTAACGCATGCTTTAAAATTTCTTAAAACTAAAAGCCCAGATGATGGTGTCAGACTATAATGTTTTTATCATATTTTGGGCCAATATGTGATATGTGGGGCATAATGGGCCACTTGAGAAACAAATAACAACAAAAAAAAAATTTTATTTTTTCGAATTGAGATAAATTTGGGGTAAAATGAATTAGAAACAATTTAATTGACCCGAAAAATTTAATAAATAATTGAACTATACAGGGGAGTGGTATATGACGGCTCGCTAGGGCATAACAGCCCCTCTCATAAATTCGGAAAAATTTTTTTATTCCATTCTCGAAAATAGTAGATTTTACCCCTAGGGAGGAAAAGTAAGAAATAGCTCAGATCACATGTTATAGTCAACCGAGGCGAAACCGAGGACTTTCTCCAAGGACGTCTTACTCTACGCGATTTATATTTTTAATTTTGAATTAATAAAAATATAGAAAAAAAAAGGTCTGGTTCAAGATATTACGTATTTTAAAAGCTCAATCTTTTAAAAACTCAACATGTGATTTCAATCAATGTAAACTAATGTAACCAATTCATTGCTAAATAACATCTCTGCATTTTTTTTCTTGTACGTAGGCTTAAAACCTTTAAGTGTAATAAAAGGAATTAATTAATTATATTATTAATTATTATCTACTTAAAACTAATTAACAGCTGAACAATAAAATTTATAATAATTTTTTTATTAAACGTTGACAAAAATTAAACTTTTGGAATAAAACATGAAACATAAATGTTCGATAATTAGGAAATCACATCGAGATAATTTAATGAATATACGATTATTCGCAATGATCACAGACATATTCGTCAGAATAATCTTTGCCAATACCTGCGCAAGAATTATGAGACCATTTATTACAATTTTTACACTGAATCCATGACTCTGTGGATTCTGAGTAAAGTCAATTGCAATAAAGACAATTACAATCATCTTTTTTATATTTGGAATGGTTTATTTTATTTTTTTTTTTTTCAAATTTTTTGGTTTTAATTTTATTGTTTTTTTGTTTAACTGAGGACTTTTTTTTTCCTTCATTTTGATTTTCTTTTTCTTGAAGTTCTCGGGGATACTGAAGACTCGTAAGAATCGTGGTTTTCCTTCGACGGCGTTTTCTGGGAGGAGAATCTCTAGATTTGGTGTTAATGGCTTCAGTAAAAAAAAAAAATTTTTTTTTTCGATTTTTGGCAAAATTTCGACTGATTCATTCGAAATAGACGGAAAATAAAGGAATTTGATGGTTAAAAACCACAAAAAGGAAAAACCAGTTTAAGGGGGCCGCTCTTAGGGGGGCTCCCCTACAATCAATCATCAATAAAAAAAACATATTTAAGTTTAAAATTTCAATATTGTGACATTATGAGATAGTATTATCTTTAATTTAAATTTTAATGAAGTTGACAAACTTCAGAGAAAACTTATAGCACAACTATCTGAGAACAATATGTAGCTTTATTCGCCCTGCTGTTAAATATATCAAGCGAGGTTCAACTCTTCTTGGCAATATATTTTAAGAGATTCTTCTTTCCTTGGAACTCTATTACGTCTGACGTTATAAATCAAAAATTTTAAAGAAGAATTGTATTCATCTGTCTATATGAGGTGTATTTTTAAAAACGTCCTTTGCTCTCATGATAGGGGTATTCCATGATCATATGTCGCACAAAAACATCAATTCAAACTTATTTTAAACACACAATGATAAAAAAAATCTCACTTCTATTCTACAATAAAATTGCGACTGTATTTTCATGGGAAGAGGTTTGATTTGATCAAATCGGATCAAGTGGGATTCGATGAAAATTTAGGTATAGAGTGCGTGTGTTGATAGATCCGATTTCATCTGTTCAGATCATATCAGATCTGGTCTAATAGGTATTTTTTTTTGAACGAAACAAAATTTTTAGATTTAGTCAGATCTAGATTGATAAAATATGATGTTATGTTCAATCTAGAATGGATAGTAAAACTACACAAACACATCATTCATTGTTAATTTCTTTTGTTATACTATTGAAAAAGTTAAAAAAAAATCGAAAAGAATAATAGGTCTAAAGCATAAAAAAATTTAATACAGGTAAACATCAACGTTAAATCTCTACTCTCATCCTCATAATTAATAGCTTCAAAAGTGTTTTTCTCGAAACTATATTTTGAAAGTTGGAAAGCAACATTTTACGTAAACGGCTCAACTGATCATCTGAAATTTTCATATAAGCTTTATAGGTATTTATTTTAGTAATTAATTAAAGATGATCTTTTTCAATTGATACTAGCTTTTTTCAAAACATTTTATGCAAAAATATTAATTAAAAAATCAGCATTCCTTTTTCGGAAGCCGCCATTTTGTAGAAATCTTGTAGAAATAAATTGATTTATTCTCAAATTGATCATGGATATTCGTATTTTTTTGAGCTGAAAAAGCTTAATAATATAAGATAAGTACAGCTTAGAATGTTTCGAGTTCAAACTATCGAAAGGTTCGAGGAAGACAAAGTCAACCATTTTTCAAATTTTTTAAAAATAAAAAAAAATTTCTTTTCCTACTTATCTCACCGATGACATCACATTTGAATGTCCGTCTCGTGCACATACGTCATATATTTTTTTCGTATTTTAACTGCATAGCTCTTTTAGAAAATCGAATTATTTCCATTAAAGGCTCTTGTTATATCAGTATAATAAACACGTCACAAACACACGTGCATGCACTCTTCCTAAAAATAGCTAGTTTTTTTTAAATATTATAAAATGTTGACGTCTGTTGAAATTCAAATTTCAAAAATTAGTCAGCCCGTGACTAATTAAGTTTCTATTAAAAATGTAAAAGCTAGGTTTTAACACTCAAAACATGTATTGTAAACAAATAAATATACTTAATTTTAATACAACACAAAAATAGAAGTTTTACTGTGAAATAAATTTTTTTGATTCTAAGAAAATATTTAAAAAGACGGAGATTTTTTTAAAGAGATAAAATTTTCGTGCTTCTAGAAAATTGTCATTTGAATCAAGATTGTTTCGATTTTTCCCAAAAATATTGACTGTTTAAGTAAATTTTTTCTTCGTACGTTACGTACGTTTTTTATGTAGAAACATTCAGAAAAATTGCAAAGGAATTTTTTTTTCAATTTTTTCAGAATTAGTAATTAGGAAAAACTTATTGTTTTTGCTTTTTAAAATATTGAATTAAAAAATTTAAGTTTTCAATACAAAGCACAAAATTCAACAGAATTCACAGGTCTTTCTCATAACTGATGAATTTCAATTTTCCATGTCTAATTGAACTCAAACTAAAATTGCCCGAAGAACATTAAAAAGCACTGAAGTATTCAAAAAATAAACTGAAGAAATGGATCATTAACTTATAAATAAAAAACGAAAAAAAAATAAATTATTACCAATAAATGTTTAGTTTATTGAACGGGATATATTCATGAAGCTACTTTACAGTCTCTGATGTAATTCAAAACAATAACAATATAGAATACTAATTATTAAGTTCTGACGAAGTGACAGACAAAGATAAAAATGTTTATGGTCTCGTGTGGTGTCTAGGTTCAAACTAAATTAGAGGACGAATTATTTAATTTTGTAAAAGCAGCTTAAACTAACAATTACATCGAGATAACGCGATAAACGATAAATCTTAGAAGAGAAAAGCACACGGCAGATTTACCATTATGCTATATGTGGAAGAAAAATCGGCTCATACAACGGTCTTCTTCAATTTTATTTTGTTTATTTATGATTTTTGCCCATATCTCTGTTACAAACAATTGTATTTCACAGAAATTAAAAAAAAAATTTTTTTGTCTAAATAAATTTTGATGAGTAAAAATTTACCTTTAATATTAATAGATATAATATTTCAAAAATTCTTTGATCAAACTTAAGAAAAGGAATACGCTTAAGAGAAAAAATTAGAATATTTTCATTTAATTGATTTTAATTAACCTAACAACAATCGAATATCGATCAGAGATCACAATATTTGAAACCGAAAAAGTTTTACAGAATTATTCCATAATTATCATAATCAGATAATCACCATTCAAATCATTACTTTTTTTTTTTTAGATAACATACGCCAATAGTATTTTATATACATAAACATTCTATAGTATATTGCTGGGTAAATATGTTTCTGAATAGTCTTTGTAGTTGATTTAAAAATTTGTCTAGGTAATTAATTACCTTTTTAAAAGATTAAAATGCCATTTATCAACGCTTTTTCCCAAGCTGATTTTCAATCATATGTATAGTTCGTAATAAATTTAGTTGCTACCTTATTTCAACATTGTTGTGTAGAAAAGCAACATAAAAAATAACAGAAACTGTTCCCCGGGCAATCACGTGCTCTGAGCCAAATATACTTCCAGTGTCTTTCAGCTCTCGGCTGTTACTGGGTAAGAAAGCAGAGAGCGACCTGTATGTTTTTGTTTTACTTTTCTCTGTATATCTCTATTGCTCGTTTTGCGTGCTGTTTCTGTCCTTTGATTTATTGTGTGCTGTCTACGAGCATTTTCCTTGTAGTTATTTTACTGCTTTTATGCGAACTGTCTATGCAGCAGTATTACCAAATACAGAAATCTAATTAGAGATGGTCTGAATGCAAATTTACTTTATTTTTTCCGGTATCTAAAACGTACTGCATCGTATTAGTGGTGACACGTATTGATAGCCGCGAGAAAGTTTCCCTGCAATAAAATCTTCTGCGATAAAAGATCACTCTGATATAATATTTAACAATTTTTACCGGAAAAAAGATATCCCAAAATGACGGTGACTTCCACTGTTTGGTAGTACCATGCTAGTTGTAATTTTTTTAATTATTTTCCTGAAAAAGGCATTTGAAAAGAATCATGCCCCTAAATATTAATTTATTTCTATGACTAGTTTCCTAGAAAAAGGAAACCTCAATAAAGTGGTCCGAGGGCAAGGCCCCTACTCGTAAAAATAAGTTTAATTAAACATTGATTTGTTCCCAATTTTTTAAAATTGAAAGAAAAAAAACATTATCACGCGTTTTTTGAGGATTTCAGTTGACAGAAACTTTATCATGGGTACTTTGCCTACGGTTATTTCGTTAAGGTGCTATCATGAGATGATATTATATTGATGATATTCTGTCGTGGTGATATCTAATCGAGAGAATTTTTGTCTGGTGATTTTTTCTCACAGGGATATTTTGTTGGGAATATTAACGCACGTGACGTGTATTTAGTACCTCCTAAATAAATCTTGAAATTTATTAGTGTAATAAGCAATACTGATTTTTTCAGGTTTTACTTAATGGAAAAATTTGTCAATCTTCTATCATTTGTAAAATTTGTACAAATCTTTCAATTTTTCAACATATTTGATTAATAGTAGTCAAAAAATGTTCTTTAAATTTACACCATTTAATTTTACTACATTGAATCTTCGTTTGAGTTGTTTCAAAATTCACGAAACATTTTTATCAAATCCGATATATTTATCGACTGATAGATAATTGCAATCTAAATATTTTATCTTTAGTTAATCTCAAAAAATTGTGTTGAATGTCACAGGCCTCGCCCAAATCAATTGATTTATTTAATTTATATTATGTTATAATAATGTCGTCAGAAAATTAGAAAAATAAAAGTATTTTTCTTTAAATAAGAAGTAGATTTCTCGGCCGATTTATTTTTCAAATTTAACTACTTCTTTAGATTAAAAAACTGCGTTGGATGTCACAAACATACTGATATTCATTGACTCGTTCAAAAGATATTATACAACAAATTCTTCAATAATGTTTATTTTTTATTTTTTAATGTGTTAGAGTTATAAAACAAAAATAATGCCAAGTGCAAAATCTAATTAAAGAAATCTAACCAACAATAAATGATAGATCTTTTTGAACTCAAAAACAAATAAATAATGATATGAGTTCTTGAAATCCCTTAGAATTTTATTTAGAAATTTCCTATTTGATCGCAAATCATTCAAGTAGTATTGTTGTATCAACCTAAAATTTAACGGAAAACTTGAAAGATTACATTATTTATGTTTCTCTTGCATATTTTAAAGTTTTACGATCAGAACTGCATTAAAATTATTTATATCTTCTACTCGAACTTTTTGTTGACATCTTTAGTAAAAAATGTATTTTTTCTCAGCAATCATAAATAAAAATTGAAATTATTTCTCAATCAATATCAAAAGTAAAAAAAAATTACAAATAATTTTTTAGGATGATAAGAAAAATAAATTTTTGAGCGTGGAGTTTGAAAAAATTTTTAATAATAAAGTCTCGAGCTCAGGGTGCTGAGCTCTATAAAAGTTTGAAGTTTTTAACTTGACTTAAAAAATTTTATATTAATCGTTTGCATAAGTGAAAACTTTAACAAATATTCCGAAATATTTAATACTTTACACTGCGCTGTGTACTGATAATGAAGAAAAATATATAGAAGATAGACAAACGAGAGCAGTCTGGTATTCTTGGCAAAATTTGATGAATGCGCCCATTAAGTGCATCTTTGCCAACTCGATATTAAGTACAATAAGGCTCTCCTGTTTTCTTATTTACTGGTTTAAAGAGAACTCATTACACTTTTACATACCGTATAGTCTTACTTCAAGTTGCATTTATATCCGCTTATATTACTGCAACATTGAGGCCATACGTCATTTCATCCTTTGTGTTGATCTCACCACATGCCATAAATATAAAGCTGAATTAGATTTTCTGGTAGTATTCTCCTAAAAAAAAATAATTTATCACAGCGCTTGTCTTGAAACTTGAAGTTTTAATGACTTTTGAAGTAGAAACTGTTTAGTTTCTGTACGCTGATGAAAAATTAGAAATATTTATAAGCAAATATTTATAAAAAAAAAAAATAATGTAAGCATTTGCTTTTGTTTATTGTAAATCTCAAAATAACTGAATGAAACAAGATTTCAGACTCCGGACGAAGCAGTCTTGAAACCGCCTCGTTTTATTCCTTGCTACACAATTATATAATATTGTAACAAACATAATTTCGTGTATACTTATCTACCAAACACAAAATTTAAATTTACGTTTAAATCTACACTAAAGGTAAAACTATACTTACTTAGCATCTCCGTAAAATTTTTGTCAGCAAATGATTATATTTAAACAGAAAAAATTGTATCTGCGATCAAAACAGCTAAATCAATAACAGGGACACAGAAATTTCGGTGTATTATTCCAGCCAACAAAAATATAAAAAAAGGCCATTCGGAAGCCGAAATAGAAGTAGATTTCTTAAATAAAGAAAATTTATCTTTTATAAAATAATGTTAATAATAATATATATCTTGATTCATTTATTAGAAAATAAATTCAATAATTAATTTAAAACTATTTTGAACTTATTTTGTTAAAAATAAACATTTGCTGGGTTTGTTACAACAATAGTGTAAATTCTGTAAGTAAAATTCTAATATCAACTTATTGAAAATGTTTCTATTTAATACTAAATTACAACCATTAAGCCAAACCAAACGACTGCAAAAATTTTATTGAAATGGACCCAGAATAGACTCAGAAATGGACCCACACCCACACACACACACACACACACGCGCGCGCGCGCGCGCGCGCGCGTGGCCGGAAATAGTCGCTACGGTTTCCTGGGACCTCAAAACGTGAAGATCTGATCAAAACTCGCATTCTCAAAATCAGACCGAAATCTATAACTTTCTACTGTTGAAAATTATCAATTTTCAAAGCGGGAAGTTAAAAAAAAATTTAGCTCATAAAATTTGTTTCAGTTAAATTAAAATTTAGATTAGTATATAAGAACTCCGTACTTGCATGTTTTCCGGATTAAAATCCAGATTCACTAGGGAATTACTCCGAACGCGGAGTATTGAATAACTTCACTTCGGTACTCCGAGTGGTGAGGGTGAATGTGGAGTAAAATTAACTCCCGATTTTTTACAGTGTATACTAATTTTTTTTGTGTTATTTTATAATTATTTGTGGTACATTCTTAACAAATGAAATCCGATGATAAATTCTGAAACATGTATCGTAATTTTACAAACTTCAGTTGTAAAACTACGGAACGTTCGTTTTTCATTATTACGTTTGTTGCTTGTAAAAATACAAAAATTTTTTTGTAAATTAAATTCTAGACAAAGTACTGAAAAACAAAAATACTGCAATGGAAATTTGCATCTCAAACATTTTTGTAAAAAATTACCTTTTTTTGTAAAAAATTACCTTTTTTTGTAAAAAATTACCTTTTTTTTTAACAGTTTACACGAAAAGAACAAAAATACACTAGATATCCTGTCATATTATACTCACTGATATCTGTGGTGAAAAAAAATTTCAGATAATATCAAATATACTCCAGATTATACAAACTTATGTTTGTAATATACTCAGTATAATCTCCGATTTTGCCAAGTGATTTTTCTGGTTATGCCGCGTAATATTAGGGGAGGCCGGGGCACGGCGGCCCACCCGGGGCACAGTGGCCCACCCGGGGCACAATGGCCCACCCGGGGCACAGTGGCCCACTCCAAAAATTTTGTCAAAAAATAAATTTAATTTTTTTAGTTGAATAGCGAAATCCGGGACAAAATGAACCATTTTTTGACATTTTCTGTTATTTTTTTTTTTATTTTTTGATTATTTTTTTTTCTTCCAGCTCATCATAGTATTGTTTACTTGTTAAAATCCTCGTCACACCCCGACGTCGTTTTTTTTTGCGGGGAATCTCTTGATGGCAATGGCTTGGTTCCCGACGAAAATATCCAAGCGACAAAATATCCCCGTGACAGAGTACCCCCGCGACATTGTGTCCCCGATCATGTCGCTAATTTGCCCACACGACAAATTCAACTACAAACTAATATTTGTTATTTACCGTAAGATAGACGGTGGTGTTTACTCAAGTCAGGTCTTAATAGGTGACTGAATAGTAGTTACGGACAGTGTCTCGGATAGCTTAACTGGTAGAGTCTTTGGCGCTTAACTGAACGATCCGGGTTCGAGCCCCGGTCCGGGCTGTCCGAATTATATTTTTTCAGTTACCAAAATAATTTCTACTGAGTAAAAAAAGGTCCTCCCTTCCCCCATATCCTTTATTCACCCAATCCCCAAATTTTCCGCGGACATTATGACGCTGACACAGCATCGCTGGATATAGTGTCCGGGGATATAATGTCCGTGGATGTAATTGCCCGTGGATATTTTTACATGGAACCAATGGCTTGATGTCGTAAGGTGTTAGATGAAACTTCGATGTGTCTTGTCTTACTTTTGCTTTGGATGATGCAGCAGTTCGACTGATATTTTTAATAAGGGATTTTTCCAACTCTTCATCGGAGCTTTCATCAATAATTCGTGATCTAAATTACCTAGATAGGGGTCTCAACGATGGTGTAGCAGTGGAGGTGGAGGCAATTGGAATAATTAGTGGCTCTCCAGGTTGTTGATGCAGTTCAGGTTTTTGTTGCTGTTGCTGTCCAAGCTCTTGTTGTACAAGTTGCTGCTGTTCAGGTTGTTGCTCGGGTTCAGGTCCTTCAATAAAATCTGTCTTGCACAAATCACTCAGACTTTGGGTCAGATTTTCTAGTGATTGTTCTTCAGGTGGTTTATTGCTATTGGTAGTGTCAGTAGGAGCAAAATCTTTTGAGTCAAAAATATTTAAACAAAGAAAGTGAAAAGGGGTTAGGGGAAGTTAAAAAATAATAACTATCATTTAAAAACTTTTTTTTTTTATGAAATTAGAATAAATGAATAATATTAAAAAGAAAAAAAATTTTTGGTAATATTTTTTTTTTTAATTATTCTCCAGAAGTGGGCCGTTGTGCCCCAGGAAAAAAATTTTTTTTTTTTTGTGGATTTTGACCAAATTATCATATATTCCCGCAAGATAAAACATAAGAAAATTTTTTAGATGATCAATAGTAGCTAGAAATAATAACGCGCTTAAGTGGGCCGCTATGCCCCGGTCTCCCCTACACTGGATATAATCTGAAAAAATATGCCGCATAATTTGAATTAAACTCGGTAAAAATTTTGATTATACCCACGATAGCTCCGCCATCATAATTGATATTGCGCAAATATAAAAATTAAAAAATGAAATATTAGCAATATTAAACTCAAGCGTGACTATGAACAGGTAAGATCTTATTGTCACAAGTATAAAACGTAAAAACATATAATACGTCTTGTACATAATCCAAATTTCGACCGAGTATAATTCAATTTACATCAGATGATTTTTCGGATTATATCCGGTATAATATTACGCGGCATATCCAGAAAAATTACTTGGCCAAATCGGAGATTATACTGAGTATATTACAAAAATAATTTTGTATAATCTGGAGTATATTTGATATGATTTGAAATTTTTTTTCACCACAGATATCAGTGAGTATAATATGACAGGATATCTAGTGTATTTTTGTTCTTTCCGTGTAGTGAAAATAGTAAAGTAAAATAAAAAAATTTCAAAAATCGAAGAAGATTAATTGCCATGAAGATCTCAAGATCAAATCAGGTTTAAAAGTTGCGGAAAATATCGTCATTTGTTATGACAAATTTTGGGAAAAATCAAAACATGCATGATTTTCAGAAAACGACTTTAAAATTTTAAAATTAAGAAATAACAGAAAAAAAATTTTTTGTATATTTTTTTTTGAAAAAAAATTTTTCGAATTTGGATCATTTATGTAGAAATTATGAGGAAAAGAAAAAAAAAAGGTTTTTTTCTCTTTTTGCACGACTCATGATGCATTAGAGAGTGTTTTACGATCGAAAAATTTTTTTCACCTAATTTCGGCAACCATTTTTATTATTATAGTCTTGTTAGTTCATGGAATCAAGATATTTTGCATACTATTGTCATGATAATTTAATGGAGATTAATTTGACACTTCAAAAATTTTTTTAGTACAATAGAAATGGAAAAAAACATTAAAATGGGTCAAAAAATTTTCCTGTCCGTCATGTATGAAACTCCGGAAACACTGTAACTTGCGAAAAAATGCATTAATTGAGTTGAATTTTTTTTTTTTTTAATTCTTTGAAAGAATTGTAGGTCACCGAATGCGAATGGATAGGTAATTCAGTGTCGTTTATGTACAATTAATAAAATAAAACAAAAACCAGAAGACTGTATATCTATATATATTGTGTACATTTATCCCACTAGAGGCGCTTACGCATTACCGTGTTATTTTAGCTGTTTTATACATTTTTTTTCACATTCTTTATTTTATGAATATTTCATAATTAAGGTAGTTGTCGTGGTTAAGACATTTCGTCAGAAAATTCTAAATTTTTGTATACTTATTGAGGACATGATGATACAATTACCCTTAAAATTTGAAGTCGATTGACCGTCTATAACCCGAGATAAATTCAATTAAAAATTGGATATTTAACATTGATTGCATACGCTCTCTGCAGTTTTGTACCAGTTTCTTAGTTATAAAAAAAAACTAACAGTCAGAAACATTCAAAAAACTGACAGTCTTTTAATGTATTTGTTGTGAGTTTAAAAAAAAATAAAAAAAAAATTTTTGACCGTCTAATTATTTATATACAACGGATTAAAGTTCAACAATTTATGAAATAGTATATTACACACCTAGGGAAGTAAAGTAAGAAATGTCTCAGATCACATGTAATTTTTGGCCGAGGTGAAGCCGAGGTCAACAAACATGTGATCTGAGGCTTTCTTATTTACTTCCCGTGGAGTGTATACTATTTTTCTGCCCGTCGAGCAAAAAAAGTATACATAGAGTATATCTATATATATGAATACTGTATAGTTTACGTCTCCACAGGTACAGTCTTGCATAAAAATTATGGATTACTTAGCTTAAAAGTTCATATACTTTTGCGGTGCGTATAATCTCAAATTTTTTGACAATATTGTACCACGACAACTACCTTAAATTAGCATTATGAGTCTTGCACTTTTGGATTTTCCAAACTTTTTTTTTTTTCAAAATTCGATATCTTTTTAACCGGTGATCAAAAAAATCTCAAAGCTTACTTAAAGGAGTTTTACGATGGATATTTGAAAAATATTAAAAAAATACGAAGATAAAGAAAAATTTTCAACTGTATACGATTTGGCATGGAATGCTCCATACACATTTCGTTTTATATACTCATTTCGTTGTATATCGTTTAGTTTGCTTGACAAATTTTAGATGACTTTAAGTTTTCTTTTTTTTTTTCTTATCCTAACTTCATTTTTCATGTCACAAAAAATATAATTCAATATGGTATATGTTCCAAAAGTGAAATCCAAAATCCCGGTTGACTTCATGAGTATTAACTTATTTGTGATTGTACGATATGTTGTTAAGAAGATCTCACACACAATATATGCGGTCTTCTTGAAAATGCGCCATAATTTCAGATTTGCGATCTCACTTTTGAAGCCTGTTGGAATCTCTATATTTGCACACATATGTATAGAAAATATCTATTTACACATATTGACATATTGATTTTCAAAGTTTGGGCGATAGTTTATCATAGGTGTTAAGCTTTGAGCTTGAAACATGCAATAGTAAAAAAAGCCATTTTTGTGAGTTTTATTACTCAAATAATTTTTGAATGAATCAGATGTCCTATTTTGAAAAAATGTTTGCTGAAGATGATAATAAAATTAGTTGTTAGCCAAAACTCGCATTCTATCATACTTAATAATATCATACTTAAGTACAAATTGCGTCTACTATTATTTTTAATAGTTCGTAATTAAACTCCGTACACTTATTCTTTTAAGTAATCATCTTAAACGAGTTGAAAATTAAGAAAAATCGTTTAGTTAATGAAATTGCTGTGAATAGTTTGAAAAGTTCAAATTAGCAAAACACGTTTTCAGAATTCAATTTATCAATATTTTTTTTGTGTGTATGAGATTAAAAATTTTTTTTCTATGTGAGGCTAACCACATGGATTTTTTTATGTTATAATAAATTTTTTATAATTTCGTAATCATATATCAACCCACTTATTTAAGCCAATGAATTTATTGAGCTAAAGTTTATTTATGATATTTGTAAATATGAGTTTTATAAAGTTTACTTTATTTAATTCTCCAATTGACATTATCAATTATGTATGGAAATTAATCGTTTTTATTCATCATTCCAATAATCATACGAATTATAATAGTGCAAAGCGTGCATCGATTTTTAATTAATGAAAAGGAAACAGCAGGTGAATCTTGATTTAACCTTATGTTATACTACACACTGTAGACGTTTATCCATCTTCAGTTCTATATTCTGTCCTATGAAAACGAGGAGTCTCGCACTGAGTTACTTGAATGCAATGCTCTGCATTGCGGTAAAAAGTACTGCCTGCTTCTATAATATGCTAAAAATCAGAGAGTGAAGGGAATAAAATGAATTTGCTTGAAATTCAAGTGGTAAACACCGAATTTTTTAATTTTTTTGATAAAACTGATAAGAAAGTTAATAAAAAAAAAAAAGTACTGCAGTGAAAGAAAATCAAAAAGCTGAGTTTTTGGAATAAATATTTTGAAGTATAGTAAGAAATTATCGAAAAAAATTTTCTTCATTGTGCTTAAGATAGAGAAGAGAATAAAATAAAATAAACCAGAAGTATCAAGAATCAATTTTTCCAAAATCATTTACTAGTGATATGCGAAAACGCAAATATTTACTTGCATTTATTCACAAGCGCTGATGAAAGAAAAACTAACTTAGAAAAAAATAGTTGTGTTTTTTGATTTTTTCGGGATTATAAAAACGATCATTCTGAATCATCGGATTTTCATCCATAATTTTTTCATTTCTGGGAATATCTTTTATAGTTATTGGTAACAATACTTATAATCTGTATATGGTTACAAAATTATGAGACTTTTTTCGGTATTAGGTCGAATAACTCGACTATTGTAAAAGCCACTTTACAAGATTTAATTCAAATGCACACAGTAAAAAATTTTGTGTATTAGTGTTCAATACGGTTTGTGTACAAAATAATTGTGTTGATTTTTTTTGTGTTCAATATCAATATAAATTTTGTGTTCAAAATCAATATAAATTTTGTGTTAAAATATCAACTGCAATACAAAGTTTGTGTATTGACGCTTTATTTCTTCGGTTCACGCAGCAAAGCGCTACATTAGTAGTTACCGTGAGATAATTCATGTTTGTTTATGATATCAAAGTATTGTTATAATTTATAATAATATCGTTTAAAAAAAGATTTTATTTTAATAAAATTGCGAAGTTCATTTCTAATAACAAAATTTTAAAACATCAAGCTGTAACTTATAGTTTAATTAATACATTATAATTTATTTGTATAACCTCAAATTTCCACACGATTATTTTATTTAAATAAAAAGATTTATTTGAGTCATATTCATTAAAATAAACAAAGAGAGATCCCTGATAAAAAAAGTATTGAGACAAAGAAAAAAGTATTGAAAAGTATTGGTTTTCTAGTCAATCTAATACTTTCCAATACTTTTTTCTTTGTCTCAATACTTTTTTTTATTCAGTTATAACCGTTAGGCAATTTATTATTTTTTTTTTTGAAAATAATATAAAATTAAATTTAATACAAATATCTAAACTATTTGTACTTGATTTATTTTTTTTATCTGATTGGAATGAATAAAAATGTGTAATGAACTAATTTTCAAATAAACATCGTGAGTTTCTTTCCTTATAACTATTTACCGAAATTTCGTTTTCATTCAGAAGCCGTATTAAAAGTAATTATTAAAAAGATGCAAATTTCAGTTAATTAAAACTTAGTTTGTGTTTCTATTGACAATTCAATTGTGTTAGGTCACTTATTTTTTTTTAGTGACAGTATTTTAACACAAAATTTGTGTTAAAAATTTGATATATTTTTTTTTTTTTGTAAAAATTTAACACAAATTTTGCGTGGACCATACTTAACAGAAGAATTGTGTTAATTTGACATTTACAAATATTTTTTACTGAGCATGGTTTCGATTCGAAAAATAATTATGATTTGATTATCATCAATTACATTATTTAACAATTAATTCAAACTTATAAAAGTAATATTGTATTTTTTGAAAATTTTAATTTAATATATTTGGGGTGCGAAAAAATGTAACGAACTAAAATCGAAAATTAATCAGATTAAAAGATAAATTTTTTTGTGATTAAAACATTCATTAGAAAGAAACTAAACTTTCTTAAACCAGGAAAAATTCCTTGAATCAAGGAAAAAATTTCTTTCAGGAAGACTTAATTTTTTTGAGATGATATAAAAAAATCAATAACAAAAATTTTTTTTCTTGATTCAAATGAATCCTTCTTCTCTGTATACATTATTGAAAGAATAAATATTTTATTTTGTGACGACACAGTACCGCTGAACATATTAAGTCCACCAGACAGCATATCGATCGAGCCTTGGTCGAGATACATCTAAACATAACATAACCTTTTATTATATGTTAACTTTCTTCTTCTTATTTTAAATCATTAATTATTAATACTATCTGGGCAAAGTATTTTGCAACATTAATTAAATTATATTACATAAATATCCGGAAGGTAGGTAAACATTTTATGGACAGCAAGCAGTTCTACTCAATTTTTTTTAGCATGTTTGGATTCACAGAGAACAATGTATCATATGTATCAAGACTCTGATTGGTTAACTGGAAAGCATATTGTTATTGTACAAAAAATAAAATTTATTGAATATTTTTTTTTCTTTTAATAAAAATTATTTAAAACATTTTTCACACAATTAATGTAAGAGTATAAATGTTTTGTGATATAAATCTTGTCTAAGTTATTTTAAAACTTAAATTAATAGGTGGTCTCACAATAGATATTATGATATTCAAGGTTATAGGAATATTCAAGAATGGTATCTTCAATACAAAGTTAGAATAATACTAAATCTTCATAAAATTTAAAGGTGGTCTTGGCATCATAGATTATTTTAACCCCATTTCAAAAAAATAGTCACTTTCTTTATATTTCATCATAATCTAAAGGTGAAACAATATAAATAATTATTATCAATTGTTGATTAATAATGGACGCGTGTCATTATAAGTATTATTAATTTTTTTATTTTCTTGTAAATTTAACCCAAGTAGTGCACTTGGGTACGATATATCTGTACATCTTTAATCATTTATATTTGACATTTAAATTGATCGATCCGTAGGAAAAAATTAGGAAAACGGTTGATCCTAAAGGCCATTCCTGCAACTTCCCGCTAACTCCATACCTAAACGCTCAACATTTCACTTATTTTGTTTTTGAGCTCTTTGAGCTCAAAAGTACAATTTCTGTGTTATTTTGAGTTCTCCGAGCCCAAAGAGATAGCTTTTTTATGCTTTTGAGCTCTTCGAAAAAAGTAATCGAGGTTCGTGGCGAAGCCTCAGAGGGGTCCGGGGCGGAGCCTCGGTGGGGGTTGGGGGGCGAAGCCCTCCATTTGAAAAGAAATACATTATTACGATACATAAACAAGACCCCCATTTAAAAAAAGTAATCGAGGTTCGTGGCTAAGCCTTAGAGAGGTCTGGGGTGGACCCTTGGTGGGGGTTGGGGGTTGAAGCCCCCCATTTGGTAACAAATAAATTATTACGATACATAAGCAAGACCCCCATTTATTATTTACTCTAAGAATATACACTGCATCATGAGCTCATTATTTCCCACTCATTCGTTTGATGCATTAGGCCTCATCATTCCCTTTCTACAGCATTATGACATTGTAAATTCCAAATTTGAAACATTATTCGTTACTACTGCCTTGTGAACAGTTTCGCCAAATCTTTGAGGTTCTATTTTGTGGTATCCGTTTCGTTTAAATTATATATCTTTATAATAATATAAAATTTGTTGAATATATTATTCTCATGTAATATGATTAAGTGCGTGTGTGTTGGTATATTTTTGAATAAATACACATTTTAACATTGATAAAAGAGCGCTACATGATTACGTGCATGTGTGTTGGCATATTTTTGAGTAAATACACATTCAAACATTGTTAAAAGGGCGCTACATGATTACGTTCGTTCGTGTTTTGGCATATTTTCGAATAAACACACATTCAAATCTTGTTAAAAAAGCGCAACAAGATAACGCGCGTTTGTGTTGGCATATTTTCAAATAAACACAGAATCAAATCTTGTTAAAAGAGCGCTACATGAATACGTGCGTGTGTGTTGGCATATTTTCGAGTAAATACACATTCAAATCTTGTTAAAAGGGCGCTACATGAGTACGTTCGTTCGTGTTGTACCCCAAGATTCAAAATTATATCTCGACGTTCTAATTAGTAAATTGTCTAACTCCATTTTAGAGAATCTTCTATTTGTACGAAAAAAACAATTAGTTCAAAATTCATTATCACTTTAAAAAACCATTTAATATCATCATTATCTATTAGAGATATAATATTTAGGTTTGAATCATTCAAATAATTTATAATTCGATTATGGCTACATCAAAATGTTAAAAAAATCACCCTCTAAAAAATATGGAGTTAGACAAATTACTAATTACACCATCGATATGTATTTGTTTTATGAGAAATTTTCATAAAGATATATTTTTGTTTTATGAGAAATTTTAGTAAAGATTTTTTTTAGTAACGAAAAATTATCTTGCTGGATATACTTTTGAATGAGAAATTATTGCATGAGAAATGATTACCGATAAAAAAAAGACATAAAACCATTTTGGATACGAATCAACCGATAAGAGCTGATTAGTTTTTGGAATCGATCGCTAAAGCCGTTTAAAACTTATTCCAAAAAAACTCATTTGAAAAAATTTTTTTTTGTAGTTTTTTTGAGATTTCTGAAAATCTACCGGTCCGAATCAGTCCAAAGTGTATTCAAAATCTAAGTTTGGTCAAGCTCTTTCGAATGGCAGCAACCACGATGAAATCGGTCAAGCCGTTCAAAAGTTATAAAAAGGTCACACACACACACACACACACACACACACACACACACACACACACACACACACACACACACACACACACGCCGCACGGACACCATCGCGGGAATAGTCAGGAAAGGTTCCTGTGACTTTAAAACGTCGAGATCTGATGAAAACTCGATTTCGGCAAAACGGGGTGAAACCAATGACTTCCCGATTTTTGAAAATTTTCAATTTTCTTAGCTGGAAGTTAAAAAAGTACTTTTAAATATTTATTTCTACACGTTTATATTTATAATCTAATATCGTACAAGTTTGAAACTAAACAATCAAATTATATTAATTATTGAGAAATTTTCAGGAAATACATTTACACGCTTGATAGTGTAAAATTTAGGATTCACACCGTTCAAATTTAACATTACATTTAGTGCGATTTTCACACCGTCCGTGTTAAAAATTTTTACACCGAATCATTTACACCACACCGAGTTCAAAAATTTTTTACAGTGTATAATCCAGATATCACTCAGTATAATCCGGATTATACTAGCTACTATCTGAAATTTATTTTCACTACCGATGTCACTGAGTATTATCTGGAATGTTATCCAGTGTAATCTTGTTCTTTCCGTGTATGAACTTAAATTTGGAAATTGTTTACATTTTTTACACAAAGTGCAACGAATATATTTCTACAAATAATTGAAATTGTTTATTCATCAAAATCAACAAATGCAGTCACCTTAAATATTGATTCAAAAAATAACAACTTGACCGATTAAATAATAAAAATCAAATTAAAAAAAAACAATAATAATAAGTTATTGTTGAGATAAATTTTCTGTAGACTTGTGAGATGCCTTACCTGATCTCAATCTTCTGGCTTATTGAGTATTTATTCTGACATTGAAAATCCTCAAAAGTTTTCATAGATATACTTCGAAAGATTTCAACCATATTCAGGGATTTTCTGCAGGTTATTTATGCTTACAGCTTTATGTTGACAGTTCTTGCATGTTTGCAAGGTTATCTTTTGAGCACTGTAAGTGAAACTAACGCTTCATCTAATTAGAATTGGTGATCAGATTCAACTACAAAAACTCTTTCTTTACTTTATTTGAATTTTTAAGTATTTGTATTTTGATAAAAATATAAATTACCCTCGATGCACTGGTAGTAAAAAATTTTTAAAATGGTTAAAAAGTGGGGCTGTACAATTTAGCCGCCTAAAAAAGTTAGCGAAGTTAATTTAGTATCTAGTTTTTAGAACCGAGTTCCAAAAATTAAAAAAAAAATTTTTTTTTCGACTAAAAGCTACAATTTGCGAGTTTTCATTTGCTGTACGACGATTTTTCTACAATTTACAGCCTGTTAAAAATCCCCCAAAAATTTGG
Organism: Cotesia congregata; assembly: GCA_905319865.3. NCBI lineage: Eukaryota > Metazoa > Arthropoda > Insecta > Hymenoptera > Braconidae > Cotesia > Cotesia congregata. The sequence goes on along the minus strand of CAJNRD030001121.1, from coordinate 9,052,248 downwards.
ATTTTTATCTTGCTCCCTTAATTTTTGTGAGAAGTGTATGATAAATCAATTTCCAATCAAATTTTATGATTACGATATTTAAATGTAGATACTATGTACAAATACTTAATAAAATATTCAATTAGCCATTTAGCTAGCTTAGCCTTTAGCTAATTAGCTCAGCTAATTTAAGTTAACCAGATCAGCCGAACAGCCAGTTAACTAATTAGCTTGGCTAACTTTTTTAGTCGGCTTAACCGGCTGAATTGTACAGCCGTATTAAAAAGCAAGTTAGGCTATTTTCAAAAATAACTCCCCACCAATTATAAGCTCAGAACGCTTGAAAATAAGCATTTTTTAAAGTTTTTCTATGGATATAAATTTTTCAAATTTTAACCTTTATACACTTAATTTTTATTCTTTCGAGACTATTTATACGTTAAAAATTATATTTAAAGAAGTTTAATTGCTTTCTTCGTTGAATAAATATTGTTGTGTAATCATTGAACTACTAACATTATTCCGTTCTTTCTAAATATTACACGTCATTTGAGTCATGTGTGTTGATCGAATATCTTTAATACTACTAACAACGACGTTTTGAAGCTTTTATGAAATCCAGCGTGGGGAATACCTGATGGGGAGTAAAAAGCAGTTACTGTGGTACGCAGAGGGATATCCGTGGTCGCGTAATTCAATATTATATCGACATCAATTTCGTATGAACTAATTATATCATTCAATTTAATTTTAGCTATAATTTATTTTTTATACAATATTGTAAATTTTCAATATTCTGTTAAAGAATTCGGATAAAAAACTAGCCGTCATCAGATTTTAACGATTTTTAATCTTAAGAAGCAAAGAACACAATTATTTAATGTAACTATAAATAATTGCTGTTAAATCACTTTTTCTATCGATAAATAAGTACTTCAGATTTCTACAAATAAGTTACGAAGCACTTTAATCAATTATACAATTAATAACAAGAGAAATCTTTTCTACTCACAATACTAAGATTAAAATTTTTCGAAAAGTCGGATAATTTGTGTGTGTGTGTGTGTGTGTGTGTGTGTGTGTGTGTGTGTGTGTGTGTGTGTGTGTGTGTGTGTGTACGATATAACGCGGCTTGTGTCCACCCTGACTCCTACGATTCTTAACGGATCTTTATGAAACTCAGCATATATATTCTCCACACGATTGTCGAAGTCAAGTCCAAATTTGAGCGGAATCGATTGATTAATTAAAAAATGCCAGCAGATAGAAATTTTTGAAAATTAAAAATTTTTCACTTTTACTGCTTTTTCCCCCAATAACTTTTGAACAAGATTTTTTTTTTGGTTTCTGTAAATTTTATGTCAAAGCCAGTAAAATAAGCTTTAATTTACATACCTGCATGAATTTCTAACATGAAAATTTCCCATATCTGTCATGAAATTTTACTATTGCATTCGTTTTAATTTATTTTTGATATACTTAATTTTATATTTCTACTTAAAAAATTCACTTCATTTATTTATTATTATTAATAAATGTAGCTGTTTATGAAATCTACTTTCATTTCGACTGCCGAATGGCCTTTTTTTCTACTCAATGGTTGTCTTAAATCCAATGCCTCCACGAGCTCCGTAAATCGTAGTCTCAAACCGTATAGTACTTTTGACTACTCGGCTGTCGCTGACATTAGACTCTAAAAGACCATTTTTCCATGCCGTTACTCTATTATAAGGACATTAATCTTGATTAAAGATATAAAAATGATTAAATTAGAAAATTCATAATTCTCCATTGGTCAACGAATCTGGTCAAGTGATGAAGAAAGTCCCGCCTATACGTTTTTATTTTTATTTTTTTATTAAGACAATATTTTTTTGTAGTCTTATACTTTTAAGCAAGCTTGAAAAAATTATCTCTAGATTCTAAACTCTTTAAAGAACAAAGTAAAATTTTTTAAATCATTCCAGTGGATATTTGAATGTTAATAACTAAATAAGATTTATTGTAGCTTCTCGTTCAAAAAGTGTCCAGTCTAGAGTTAGAAAACTAAATAGTTTTACTTTCATATAAAAAACCCTTGACACATCTGCAAACCATCTGGACAGAAATTTTTTCTCACACTTTCGAATTTTATTGTTTTATAACCATTTTTTATGTTTCCAAAATATTATTCAGATGTTTAGTTCTTGGGAATTCGGACAATAAATGAAGATGTTAAATTATAGGAATTGCAACGTTTCGCTGATTTATTTCAGTTTCATCAGGCAAACTAAAAATAAAAATTATTTTTAGTTGGTACAAATCATTGACATATACAACAAAATAAATAAATAAAAATTGATAATAATTACTCTTATGGTTAACATCCTTGTCTCATTTTTACAAAGTCAATAGATGTAATAGAGTAAAACACAGCATCTTCACAATCTCAAACCTCTCTTTAAATTACAATATTAACAACTTGTTAGGATTTCTCTCAAATACCATTTCAATTAATAAATAATAAATTGTGTAAAAATAATCAACAACGTCGTCTAACTGTCAAGTGTGTTTACAACTGACTTATAGGTTGACTTCTATTGACATCTATTGACATCTAGTGGTTGACATCTATTGACTTTGTAAAAATGAGACAAGGATGTTAACCATAAGAGTAATTATTGTCAATTTTTATTTATTTATTTTGTTGTATATGTCAATGATTTGTACCAACTAAAAATAATTTTTATTTTTAGTTTGCCTGATGAAGCTGAAATAAATCAGCGAAACGTTGCAATTCCTATAATTTAACATCTTCATTTATTGTCCAAATTCCCAAGAACTAAACATCTGAATAATTTTTAAAATATGGACGAGAACTTAAATATTAATTTCCAAAATATATTTTTGTTTTTTTCAAGTTTTCATTTTAACCTTTTTCTTATCTGTCTAAATTTACTTTTTTAACCCAAAAATTATACAATATACCTTCAAAAAATTATTTATAACCTCGGAAACCAACTCGGTGTACAACGGGCTAGCTCCACGCTAACTGATTCTTTTGAGTTACTCGTATACTATCTATTCCTTTTTTTCTCGGGTTATAGATGGCTTAGTTGAGGAGTTGAGTATTTTTTCTGCTTGAAAATAATATTTGTCAAGCATTATACAAAAAATATGAATTTTTTTAGAAATATATTACTTTCATTTGATTGTACGTAACTATGTGAAAAATAGATCCAATTAGACGATTTTCTTTCAAAGTTTTAATTTATGAACATAATATTGGAAAAAATTTTCATACGTAAATATAAAATTTTTTAAATTTAAATTTAAAGTTGTAATTTTCAATAAATCTTGTATTGATTGATTTTTCTCTCAATTATTTAAGTCAATTTAACAAATTTTAAGCGTAATTCGATAATATAAAAACAAAAAGATTGATTTTCTTTTTAAATTTTTTGTTCTAAAGGTGGGCTAAATTATGTTTAAAGAAAAAAGATTCACCGAATATTTTATAACTAAAAAATATAATATAACTACTTTTGCGAAATGATCCGACAAGAAATTCTAAAGTTATACGAAAAAACACTTTTTTCGAAATTTTTCGACAACGATATCTCTTGAACGAATTAAGCGATTTTGATGCGATTTGCGGCAATTAACGTTGTTTTTGCAGGTTAAGAGCTAATAATCAGATTGTTTATTCGATCGATACACTATAATACAAGCTATCTAAAAAAAAAATTTCGAATAAAAAAATCGAATAGCAATAAAATTCTTCCGAACGCCGCAAGCCGCGCTTTGATTGGTCAAGCTGTTTAAGAGCTATGAGAGGTTTACACACACACACACACACACACACACACACACACACACACACACACACACACACACACACACACACATATCAGGACCTCTTCGTGGGAATCTGATCAGGACTTAATTTTCGAAAATCGAGATGAAACCAATAACCCAATTTTTGAATATCACTGATTTCTACAGCGCAAAGTTAAAAATATCATTTTATGCATGTATCAGCATCCATTCAAGTTTAAAAGTTGCTCAATGAAGGAAATTTATTATGATGAAAAACATTCAAAGAAATATGGTGTGTATACACTTAGGTTCAGAAATAAATATTTAATACTTCAAACATTTGATGTCTTTTGAACGGATAATCAAAAGAAAAACATCCTGAAATCTGCTTGAAAAGTTTCTTTGAATGTTATAGAAAAACTCAGATAATTGATTATTTCATTTCAAAGAACATAGGAAAATCAATAGATTGATCCCAGTCACAGACTCTGTTAAAATATGAGTTCTTAATATCGATATTTAAAAATGCTTTATATTGCAGTTTATCATTTTCCTTTAAGGTATTATAAAAAAAGTCTATTTGAAAGTTTTTTTTATACACTGAAAAAAAAATTAACTTGAATCAAGAGAAAAATTCTTGAAGAAGTTTATTGTCTTGAATCAAGAAAAATTTCTTAGTGTAAGAATTTTTCAACTCAAATCAAAAATGAAGTTCTTCAAAATTATTTACTTGATTAAAGTAAATTTTTTTTCTGTATATGTTTTATACTATTTTAATTTTAATTCGTATTTATATACACATTTATAACTTTTTATGAAAATGTAATGTTTTTCGAATATTATTAATCAATTCTCGCGGAATATGACGATTTTCAATACCCGTATACAATTTAGGATACGGTATATTCAACGCACAATAAGTTTTTTAAGTTGCATAAAAAAGGTCCTAGTAAGTGAGTGTGAAGCGAAGACGTAAGCGGGGAAGTCTAGTCGCCATGTGCTCACGCGTGCTTACTTACTCAACATTCAGTTGTTGCAGTGCGCTCGTCGCGGGCACGTCAAAGCATTTCAGTGTATTTTAAACTGGTGTCGACTGTTAGATAATCATAACAAAACATTACAAATCTTTTACTGTTAATAAAATGGTATTACCACTTAAATAATTTTAATACTCTAGTATAATTGGACAATATGTATTGGACCATATTATCAGAAAATAATGTGTACAACAACTGTTAATTGTGAAAGCTATGATTTCTTCTATTTTCATTTTTAACTTTTTTTAAATATCAGTAATTTGTTCTGTAAAAAAAGCAAAACAAAATTAAAGTATTATTTGTTTTTATGTAGTAAGAAAAAAATTATAAAGTTAAAAGCAAAATTTTTTTTCTAATTGTGATTCTGAAGTTTTAAAAATGATCTAACAGCTGAATTTAAAAAATCATTCTAAATCCATATCAAAATACTTCAACGGTTTTTTTATTTAGTTTTGATTCGACTGAAACTTATACTGAATCTTTTTATTAACTTTTTTATATTGGTGCTTAGAATTGTGAGTGCTGTTATATTTATTTTTCTTTGACCTTTATTAATGACTTTATCACAAAGTGATATAAAGCAAGACAATCATTGCAACAGTTGCGCAGTTCTCTAGAATTGAATTCGTCTTTAACTCTTTTTTAATTTTATCGGTCTAAATTTAGTCAAAAAGCAGTAAAAATTCATTATTCTATAAACATTTTAGGAAAGTTTATTTCATCATTGATTGTTGTAAAAGGATGCATCACACAGCGCCATGGTATCTACCTTGGAGCTTAAAGCTCGTACCCTTACCGTTACCTGCGGCTCATCCAACTACTGGAATACCCAGTCCAGCTGGTTTGCATTTGCTTGCACCGCTGCCAAGTATTTATGCGCCAGAACCGAGAAAGGTATTTTTCTAAATATTATTTTCATAATATTGTAATTTCCAGTACCCTTAGTTATTAAATAAGTGTTAAAGTATTAAATTTATTTCGGATATATCGATAGTCATTCCCTTGAAATTTTTAATAGATCAAAAATTATTATTCGAAATTTACGTCTTTTGCTCCTTTCCTCAAAATACTAATATAAAAAATAGAAAATTTCTGATCAATATCGAAAAATTTGTTTGAAAAAAGCTTAAGAATTGATTCAAATTTTTATTTTAAATATTTTTTGCCTAAGTTATAGAAATTTAAGACAAATAGAGGTTTTTTCAACTATTAATGGCTTGGCAATAAAAGTTATTAAATCGTAAAGTTTATTAAAATTTTCATGTTTGATTTCGAATAAATTTCAAAATAATCGACATCGAAAAATTCTAGGAAGCTTTTGTTCGGGTTAAATCTCTATAAAAATATACCATGGTTATTCCGACCACTGAAATCACAAAAAACATCGCTGTGTTATCGAAGAAAAAAATATGAAATTTACAATTCATTATTGAACATCATTGAAGAAAGAAATTATCCTGTTTACCTTCAAATTCTAGCATATATGTAAAATTCTGAAGCTATTGAAGTATAAAAATTATTTAAAAATATTTTTACGTTTTTTGCGTTTATTTCACGTTAAAAAATAGTACGTCAAATGGCCTAATTTATGTTCAGTGAACCTTTTATTAATTAAGCTAGTTCTGTCAGTTCTACAATGATAATTCTGAATTTAATGAAATCTGGTACATTAGTAGATTTATAGTAAGATAATGGTCTCATTAAATTTTTTAAAAGCTACAGAGCATCCGTAAAACAAATATTAGCGTTTTAAATTTGAAGCTTTTATTTATACTTGGGTCTGGTCAAAAATCAAAATTTTTACCATATTTTACAAAAAATTCTGACAAATTTATAATAACAAAAAATCCCGGTAATTATTTATAAGTGGGGTCAACCCCATTTTGCCCTATGTTTGGCCATAGAATTTTTTTTTTTTTTTTTTTTTTCCATCAAATTGATCAATTTTTTTTTTTAATTGTTCGCTTTTTATGTATTTAAAGAAAAATATATCAAGAACATAAAAACAAAAAATTAAAATTGAAATTTTATCCAAAAATATGAAAGCCAATATTTTTTCTAACTTTTAAAAGCAAAAAAGCTATCGAAATCTTTATTTTTCCTTTCACGACATTTTTTATCATAAATGCGCCGTAAAAACAAGCAGAATAAAAAAAAAATTTTAAATGTTAATTTTTCACCTAGTTATGGCCCAAAATAGGGTTGATCCCACTTGTAAATAATTACCAAAATTCCCACTTCCTTTACGGATTTAGAGTATGTCATAGTAAAAATTAGTTACTTTCCCAAATGTATTTTATCTCTTTCTCTTCATTGCGGTAATGCCTGTACTGAATACTCTGTGAGTTGAAAGAGTTAATTTTAAATTTGACATCTGAAATGTCGATAATAATGCTTAAAAATAATTCTAACTATGTTAATATTTTCGTATTAAGGTATAGTTATATTTATTAACGATTAATAAATGTCGATGTACGGTTACGTAATTGAAATAAATGTCCTTCTGATCCTCTTAGAATCCTTTCTCTTCAACATTATCGTGACCTCTGATATCTTACAAATAACTTCACTTTACGTCAGCATACAAATTTACTTTAAATATATGTGCTAAAACGCTGAAACTAAAATACGGCTCATTCAACTTTATCTACTCAGTTCTATCCTACTAAACTGATCATTTTTTTTATGGTCAATCGATTTAATTGACATAATTTGAATTATAATCTGTAGTAGCAGTACTTTAAAGTTTGCAAAGCCGAATTTTATTCATAATGTGTAAAGTGGTATGAGATATTTGGACGTATTTCTTAATGTATTTTTTGATTTTCTTGTCAACCTTGAAGTAAAATTACGCATCATCATTTATTAATAAAAGATATAAACTATTGAGGCAACATCACAATATTCAGCAACTAAGGTTACATTGTTATGTTTATTTTCAACAATAAATAGTTAGGCGTAAGTAATGAAATTTACTTATGGTCATAAATAATTACAATAATATTATTACACTGTTAGTTTTACTATTACCTTTTGAATTAAAGTCCTCAATAATGATTATAATAGAGGACTTAAACAGCAATAGTTGTGAATTTTAGTTCAAGGAAAAGTTAAAATTTGATCATTTTGTTGATAAATACTTTTTCGAGTTTTATTAACTTTTATTAAGAATAATAAAAGTATACCAACGTTCGCATTGGTATGATTAATCCATACTAATATTATAAAGGGGAAAGATTTGATTGTTTGTTTGTTTGTTTGTTTGTTTGCATTGAATAGGCTTCCAAACTACTGAACCGATTTGGAAAATTTTTTCACTGTTGGGAAGCTATACTATCCCCGGGTGACATAGGCTATATTATATTATAATTAATTTTGTAATATTATTCGATTAATCATATCCCAGAAAATTATAACTATAGTGGTTCAGGTTTATACAGATCAATTATATTATTGTTATGTTAATTTATTTTTCAATTCTGCAACGTTTCATCACGTATCGTGACTTCCTCAGGCATCTTGAAATAAATTAATTATTTAACACAACTGTCAAAATAATACATATAGCATTACTTTCGGCTAGGCTAGCCATTCGGCTTGTCATAAGACTTTTAAAACAATTATTTAACATGACATATATATAATTTAATATAATTATTATTTGTATAGATAATAATTAATCACTTTCTTTATATGACTCAAATGCTTATTATAAAAAAAACAATATAAAAACTTTTTAAGAAATTTTTAACTAAAATCAACATGTGATTCGTGTGCAAGTGAAAGTTAATTTCTAATGTATATACGTCAAATTTGTGAGAATATTACAAATTGATAGAAAATAGCAAATTTTTTTTTTTTTTTTTTTTTTTTTTTTATTTATTTTATGCTACTCACCACAACCACCCCGTCCAGGGCTACTACCACAGCGCTGGGGAGGGGGGAAGTGAGTTCGACCGAAATAGTCGCCCCATGCGTCTATATAGAAGTCACGATACGTGACGAAACGTTGCAGAATTGAAAAATAAATTAACATAACAATAATATAATTGATCCGTATAAACCTGAACCACTATAGTTATTAATTTTGAAATTTTTGTTAAATACCCTTGCGAAACCGGGGCAGACTGCTAGTAGTTAATAAAACTATCATCATGTATACACGGAAAAAATAAAAATCGAAAAATTACAATATAAATCGTAATAAGCGTCGCTTCGTGTAAAAAACTAAAAAAATTGCAGTTCGAAATAACATTTTTCTAAATTCAAACTTTGAATGTTAATTTTCAGAGCTTTCAATGTAATATTTACATTTTACAATGTAATTCTTACAAAATCTGTAATAATTACAATCTGAAACTGTAATCTTTCCAGTTTTCTATACAGAGCGCCACGTAACATTATATAATGTAATTTTTTTATTTTTCTTTTTTCCGTGTATTAGAAAGCCTTCGAATACGGGGTCAAATGAAATATTTTTTCTCATTATATTTAAATATTCAATCATTATGACGTTCATGTGTTTTTGAACTATTCACATTTACAGAGAAAACGATTATTGAAATTGTATGAGATTTATTTATGTCAAAGTTTTCATTTACTTAAATATAGTTAAGTAAACATTTAGTTCCGACAAAGAGATAATATTCGATTTGCGCTAGAAAAATTTTTTATCATTATCATACATAATGATCATTCCAAAGCTTCGATGCTTCAAAAATGCTTGCAGTTGATTCAATGGGTTTCCAGAAATTGTGTCTTCTTCAGAATAAAACAATGACTGTCCTAATTTTCAAACGGAAAATTCAAAAAACGCGCGCGCGCATGTGTGTGTGTGTGTGTGTGTGTGTGTGTGTGTGTGTGTGTGTGTGTCTGTGTGTAAACCTTGCATAACTTTCGAACGACTTGATTGATCGAAACGCGGTTTGCTGTATCTGAAAAACACCTTTTGCCCTAAGATTTCTTCAATATTTGAGTCGGTTTGGCTCTGTAGATATTAAGTTATCGCAAAAATAAATCTTAAACCGAAAGAGTATTTTTTTGCACGGAAAATAAATTGTGGCGAGAACAACAAGTACTGTTTAATTTACTACACAATGGAATAAAGTATGCAGACTTCAATGGAGATTTCCAACTTGCGGTAAATTCAACTACCCTTGTCGTCGCCCTCACCACAATTTATTTTCCGTATGGGATAAGTTTTTTTAAATCGATTTTTTGAAATACACGGGTTTACAATTCAACTGTTGTAAAAATTCACAGTTGGTTTTTTTTAAAAGAAATATTAGGGAGGAAGAGAGATAGAAGGTTGGGCTAATTGGTACCTGTACAGTAATCGAAAAAAGAAACAAATCTTTTCGTGCTATCTGGGAATCGAACCCAGAACTCTGTTTTGGCAGCCAGAGACTCTCCCTCTAGGCTATCCGAGGTAAACTAAGACCCATGTTCTTTAACATTTATATAAACTCAGAGTCTAGCGCTGTGCACGGCCATCACTCACACTAATTGAGAGATATTCCAATTCAACTATTGTAAAATTTGCTATAGTTCTATTGGAAAGATACAGAGGCAGCACTGGAAATTTTCATCTCTTACTTTTTACAATAGTAATATCGTATTTTTTCATTAATAAATAGTATTTTTTCTTCTAAAATATTTGATAATTAATAGTAATAAAGGTATAGTCCAGCTTTACAATAGTTGTATCGTAAATTTTCCCAGAAATTTCTTCCCGTGTAGCTTAAAAATTTTTGACTATTCGTTAGATTTTTGAGCTCAAAGATAGAATCTTAAGCTCGAAAATAGCGGGAATTCTCAGGGATGACTTTTAGGACCAACTGCTTTCTAGACTTTTTTTATGGCAGTATGGAAACAATTGTTAATTACTTTTCGAAATTATTAAACAGGCTCCATCAATCAGGTAAATACGATAGTTAATAATGTGATTAGCAATTCGAGTGTTCGAATTCTGGCTCGGACCGTCTCGTATTTTTTCTGAATAGTCTTTACTTTTTATTTACTATGACAATTATTGAGTAAAATTAATAAATTACTTATTAATTATTATTATTTCTGATAATCTTTAGGCTATAATAAAGTAAAGTACATAGTTTTTATTATTAATATTAAGATGCGTCATTCCCAGCTCGTCATTAAGAACAGGGATATATAAATCATAATATTATCTATAGCAGATACTGTTTATTTCTGTCCACGATACTTTACATGCTTTTCCAGACATGTTGAATGAAGTCTAAAATAAATTTAGATTATCAATTACAATTTTTACATCCTTTTAATCATGAAAAATGTCTAAGTTAATCACTATACTAGATAGTAATTATATCATTTTTTAATTGATTTCTTGCTGATGTTCTAAACGATTTAATCTAAAAGTTTGAAAAATTTTTTTCATAAGATATGAGGAAAATAACTTTTAAAAAATCTGAAAAACGGTTGACCAGCAGGCCACCCCTGGAATTTTCCGCTTGTTTCGAGCTTGAAACGCTTGAAAATCTTCCTATTGGTTGATTTTTGAGCTCTCCAAGCTCAAAGATTATATCAATTGTTTGTTAAGCCTTGAGTCGATGGATCGAAGAATTTAAAAGTTGTATCAAAAAATCTGGAAAACGGTTAACCCTGCAGGCCATCCCTGGAAATTCTTGCTAAGTACGAGTTCATAACGTTCAAGAAATTTTGTCTATTCCGGTTTTGAGTTCTTCGAGCTCAAAATCACAACTTTCCTATTTTTTTCGAACTCTCCGAGCTCGAAAAGCTTGTGGTTGCTGAAAACAAACTTTTTTGAAAATTTTGAATTTTGATATTTTCCAACAGATCAATCGTTTTAATGAGGTTTGTAAAATTCGACGTAGTTTCTCCCAACATACATGGATTATTTTTCATCAACGATGTCTCTCGAACCAATCAACCGATTTTCACGTTCTTAGCGGCGATCAATGTGGTTTTTTGAGCTCTAATTATTATTCCATTACATCCAAAACGATCTAAAAAAAAATGTCGGAGTTATGTGAAAAAAACAATTTTTTTCAAATTGTTCGTCAACGATTTCTCTCGAACCAATGAACCGATTTTGATATTCTTGGAGCCGATCGACGTAGTTTTTTTACGGTTAACAGCTGATTAGTTTTTGGAATTGATCGGTTTATTTTTGCGATTCCTTAAAATCTACTGGTTCGAATCGGTTCAAATTGTATTGGAAATTTAAGTTTGGTCAAGCCTTTTTGAACTGCACCAACCGCGAACAAATCGATGAAGCCGTTCAAAAGTTATGAGAGGTTTACATACATTCACACACACACACACACACACACACACACACACACACACACACACACACACACACACACACACACACACACACACGGCCGGAAATACTCGCTGCGATTTCCTGGGACCTCAAAACGTGAAGATCTGATCAAAACTCGCATTCTCAAAATCGGATCGAAATCTATAACTTCCTACTTTTGAAAATTATTAATTTTCAAAGCGAAAAGTTAAAAAAAACAGTTATCACTTAACCAATGTATTGTCATAACAATAAATTTCTCTGCTAGGAGTAGTCGTTAGTTTTTAATGTATTACAGGTTGCGCTAAATTTACTTTTATTTGCCACACGTTAGTATCTTTATCATAAATACGACTACTCATTTATCACAAATGAATTATATGTTTCAGTCTAATAATTATATAACTTGAACCAACTATTATATTTACTTACAAGAAATCTATTTATTTATATCAGTATAAAAATTCTGAAGAATGATTAACCCTGAAGGCCATCCTTAAAACTTTTTGTGATTTCCGAGCTTGAAAAGCTGTTGTCGACTTAAACAATACAGTGGACTCTGGACTTTCTACAACTCAACCTCAACTGCAACAAGTCTTGAATTCTTAGAATCGAAGCTGAAATACCTGGAATCAAAATTAGTAAATACACATTAGACAACAAGTCCCTCCATTATTTTTTAGTGAAAAATAGTGGAAAGTTAAGGTCAGAAAACGAAAAATTTTGAGAGGCTTGACTCTACTTCGTAATAAAATTGAAAACATTAGATAAATTAAATTATATTTATTAAATAGGCCAGTTTCGGGCAGCCAGGAAGACAAACTTATGATTGAAGTAAACGAGAAAATTAGCGATCCAAAAATAGAGTGGTATTTATTCTATTTTAACTCTTTTCTTTATCAAATTTTAATTTTTAAAAATTCAGTTTAAATTGAGTATCAAAGTCTCACATAACACTACGTAAAAATTACAAAACTTTTCGTTATTTTCAACTTTTGCACAGCAAGTTTTGAAGTACAGAATTTCGGTGCAGCTATTATATTAATATACGAAACACCACTGCTCGGCAAATTGCCACAATAATCAACAACTTTGGAGTGTATCCACAGTTTAGTTATGATTATATGAAAAAGATATGAGGCATTTTATTCCAAATCATCCGACTGTTGAATTTTGCAACTTCGATCTAGCTTATATTTTGATATTTTTTAGACTCTTTAGAAAAAATATCCATAGTAAAATTTTTTTCGCAAATCAATCATGAGGAATAAATTTTTTTAATTTTGCTGATTTCTCTTTCAAATTGCCATAAATTGGTAAAAATTAATTCGATTTGAAAATTTTATTTTTTTAAAGTTATATTTTTTTATAAATGTTCTAAAAATTAATCATAGCTCTAACTTGATTAATTTGTTTTTAATTTTTAAATTTAAACGCCATTTTTAGTAGATTTTATAAAAATCTAACTATTGCAGCCGTCCTCATGGCGCAACTTTTAAAAAATTTAGCCATTTTCTGACTTAGTTTGTCGAGCTGAGTCAGAAAATGTAGTTCGTTCAAAAGTTTATATATGTATGTATTTATATATGCGGCTTGTCAGCACGATAGCGTTTTCAATTTATAACCGATACTTCTCAAACTTAACATGCTTTATCTATCGATCAAGACCAAAGTTAAGTTCGAAGATGAGCTTAATCAGGCGAGTAATTTGAAAATTGCAGGATTTTGAAATTTTGAAAATCGTAAAAATTGCTGTTTTTACTACTTCAACTTGGTATAATTACTGAACTAGACAAGATATCAAAATTCGGTAAAATGCACCGTAAACCTCTTTTAATAAGCTCCAATTTTTACAACTCAGAAGTGGTAATAGCCTCAACATTATTCCTTTTAGAGTTCGTTTAATGGAACAGTTTTACTGTTGCAGCCGTTTTAGAATTATTGTCTGCATCATAGCTTAATCATGATGTAAATGCAATAATTACGATATTGATCAGTCTTTCGTGTAATGTTTTCGGGTAGGTCGTCAGTAAATATTTCACAAATTAGTTCTAAATATTGTTTGTTTTCTTCAATTATAATTTTATCCGGTTTCAAAAATTTGATTAACTTGGAAACTGTTGTTCCTAAGCAGTTACTTAAAATTTGGACATTTATAATTCAAATCTTATAATCTTTGCAATTGTTTGATAAATATTTGAGAAACTTTTTCTTCACAAGATAATTTTTTTTCCAAAATTTGTTCTAAATAGTTTAAAATTTATTATTGAATTTTGTTTTTAATTCGGGAATTATGTAGGGCTGTACAATTTGGCCGGATAGGCCGGTTAAAAAAGTTAACTAAGTTAATTAGCCAGTTATTTGGCCAGCTTAGCTAATTAGCCAACAGCTTAACCGGTTAACCTCGCTTAACTCAGCTAATTAGCCAACTGCTAAACTGGTTAAATAGCTAATTTTTTATATTCCGGATAGATAATTTTAGTTTCCGGAACGTTTCCAGAACTCTTTAGAAACAGTATTAAAAAAGTTCCAAAAAACATTCAAATAAAGTTTCGGAAAAATTCCTGAAAAGTTCCGAAATGATTCCAAAAAACTTCCGGAAAAGTTTCTAATAAATTTTAAGAATTTCAAATTTTTGGTTACTCAAAAGTTTGTAAGTAAACTTTTTTAATGTTGTTTTCAAAGAGTTCCGAAAAAGTTCCGGAAAAGTTCCTAAAAAATTTGAAGAATTTCAAATTTTTGGTTACTTAAAAGTTTGTAAGTAAATTTTTTTAATACTGTTTCTAAAGAGTTCCTCAAAAGTTCCGGATCGTCTCATATTCGGAACTTTTCTAAGGAATGTTTCAGGAACTTTTTTTTTAACTCGTTTTTTCTGTTCCTCATGATTTTTTTCCCAAAAAACGAGGTTAACATTAATTTCAATACTTATACGCACCTCAGTATACAATAAAAAGCATATAAAAAATTAGCTATTTAACCGGTTTAGCAGTTGGCTAATTAGTTGAGTTAAGCGAGGTTAACCGGTTAAGCTGTTGGCTAATTAGCTAAGCTAATTCGGTTAATCGGTTAGATTAGCTAAGCTGGCCAGCTAACTGGCTAATTAACTTAGCTAACTTTTTTAGCCGGGCTAACCGGCCAAATTGTACAACCCTAAATTAAGTTATACATTATTAGTATTTATATTATTTTATTAAAAATCAATTTTCTTTATTTGAAAAATGTACTTCCATTTCGGCTGCCGAATGGCCTTTTTCTTATTGTTGTCCTCTTTGATTTTTTTTCTTTAAAAATACTAGTTCGCAAAACATAACTTTTAAGCCTGGTACGGTAATGAGGACATAATAGGTAACAACTTTTTTGCGAATTTTTAATATGTCAGGACATAGTCAAATAATCAAAATGGTTTTCTAGAACCTCAAACCGTGATCTGATGAGAACTCGATTTTCAAAGATGAGGGTGGAACCAATCACTTTCCAATTTATGAAAATCATTGATTTTTATAGAAGGAAGTTAAAACGTAAATTCAGGGTAGATTCAATTTTTTTTTATGCCTAATAGTTTTCTATTTTTTTTTTTTGGCGTTTAGATATTTTGTGCTCGAGAAGAAATTTTCTTTAATAATTGCAATAATCGTAGAGCATTATGTAACCCTTAACTTAATTTATTATCGGCTGTTAGATAAAAATTAGGAAAAATTTTTTTCTGTACAGTAACATTTTTCATTGGAATGAGCAATTAGTATCATTGAGAGATCAATCTGAGTTTGAGATAACGTAATAGAATTTTAGCGTTCCGGTAATAGTTTAGCTTTAGGGTAGTAAATACTTAAATCTGCGGTCGTATTCCAATGATTTTCAATCGTTGAATTCTGTACTATGATGTTCAGTTCGGTAAAATAATTTTCTGCGCAACCTATTGATGCAACTTTTGTGGTAAAAATTTATTTATTTCAAAATTCATAAAAATTTGTCACCTAATATTTCCGTACTAAGTTTAAAAGTTATTTTTTGAACCAGTATAAAAAAAAATAAAAAACAAATCAAAGGGAACAAACAATGAGAAAAAATCACGCTCTAACTTTAAAATTAAAATAAAAAACAATCAATAAGTTAGCTATAAATAATTATTTTCAAAAAATTCTTAAAATATTTAGCAAAAAATACACCATTTGAAAAAAAAATTTAATTTGATTAATTTGAACGAAATGCTGGCCATTTAAAAAATAATCAGTACAACTTTCAAAAATTCGTATCTTATAATTGATCGGTTAAAAAAACATAATTTTTTTCAGGGATTAGTATTTCGACTTAAAAAAAAAAAAAAAAAAAAACCGATATAAATCCACGCCACGTGGATGTAATAGGATTTTCTTAAATAGAAGAATCTCAAATTTTTTGTTGAAAAAACTGTTTGTAACTTTGCTAAGTCTATTGATTGCTTGAATACTCGAAGTTAACTATTTATGATGTTAATTGTTTTCACGGGAATATTCAACGAAAACTATATATTAAACATAAAGTGTGATGTAGTTTGATTAAAAATCTCGAATAATCACATTGATTATAAATTCTTTTGTATAAGGTTAGAAAAAGTTATTTTTTTCGCTTTTTTGTTGAACGCGTGACGCAAGAACTCTCTTGAGAAAACCGGAAGGAATGTAAAGGAAACAGATAGTAAACGTATAAGAAGAAAAACGACTAACAGACATGAGAATTAGCTAGCACAAGTTGCATCGATTCGCGTAGGTTCTGTAGGCGGTCAGCCACGTAGATATACTTTACGGGTATGTACAGAACTCAATGAATTAGTAGTGCAGATACTTTTTTTTAAATAATATAATATTATATCAATTTTCATTTTTGTAAATTTGAAGGTATAGACATAACTGCATTAGGTTATACCTTTTAAATAATATGTGTACTTTTTATCAATGTGTGGTCCTCCAATTTTAACTGCATACTTTCTAATAATAATGGTAGGTTGATTAAAGATAAGTTACTCGAAATTAATGATTTTACAAAGTTATGAATTAAAAGTACATACATATTTATACGTGTGTACTTGTTTGAATAAGACAACTCAATTTTAGGTCTGAATAATACTTTTTAAGTTTATTTGCATTACACATTTTAGTTACTAATTCGAAAAATCTTAATTTTTTACGTAAAACTAAAAATTTGCTAACCCGTACAAATACACGTAACAACGATTTTTGAAGGATCGATACGTTGAATATCTTGAGATAGGTATACAAAATTTATTGTAACAAAAATTTTGCGTGAAAAATGTTAGATTAGGGGAGAGTGGGGCACGACGGCCCCCTGGGGCACAACGGCCCCTTTCAAAAATTAGGTAAAAATTTTTTTTTTCATTCTCCGTCAAGTTATGACCTCTATGATGTTTTGATGATGTTTTGGGCCAATATGTGATATGTGGGGCATAATGTACCACTCGAAAAAAAAATTTTAACGAAAAAATTATTTTTCTTTTTTCGAATTGTAATAAATTTAAAGAATTAATTATTGTAGACCTTTTCAGGCCAGTTGTATTTATTTTGGGTAAAGTGAATTAGAAAAAATTTAATTGAACTGAAAAATTTAACAAAAAATTGAATTATATAGCTTATAAAAAATTAAAAACACAGTTTTTTCTAAATTAAAACAGTAATTATATTATTAATTATTGATCACCGTATCCTCCAGCCCAGACATAAACCCAATCTCAAAGTTCTATTTGAGTTCCTTCAAGGATGTCTTACTCTACGCAATTCATAATTCTAATTTTGACTTGATAAAAACATAGAAAAAAAAAAAAAATAAATAAAGGTCTGGTTCAAGATATTAGGTACGTATTTTAAAAGATCAATCTGAAGACTCAACATGTGATTTCAATTAATGTAAACTAATGTAACCAATTAATTGCTGAATAACATCTCTGTATTTTTTATTGTACGTAGGTTTAAAACCTCTAAGTGCAATAAAAGAAATTAGTTATATCATTTGTTATTATCTATTTAAAACGAATTAACAGCTTAACAATAAAATTTATAACAATTTTTTAAAAACGATAACAAAAATTAAACTTTGAATAAAACATGAAATATAAATTTTCGATAATTAGGAAATCACATCGAGATAATTTAATGTATGCTATTATTCACAATGATCACAGAGATATTCGTCGGAATAATCTTCGTCAATACCTGCGCAAGCATCATGAGATCATTGATTGCAATTTTTACACTGAATCTACGACTCTGTGGATTCTGAGTCAGTCCATTGCAATAAAGACAATGGCAATCATCATTTTTATATTTTAAAAATTTTTTTCTCAAATTTTTTGTTTTTAATTTTATTATTTTTAACTTCCCGCTAAAAATCTCAGATTTTCAAAAATCGGGAAGTTATTGTTTTCACCCCGTTTTGCAAAAATCGAGTTTTCATCAGATCTCGACGTTTTAAGGTCATAGGAAGCTTCCCTGACTACCCCCGCGGTGGTGTATGTATGTATGTATGTATGTATGTATGTATGTATGTATGTGTGTATGTGTGTATGTGTGTGTGT
>CAJNRD030001121.1:9000830-9033172 GCA_905319865.3 Cotesia congregata | reverse complement strand
GTGAGTTATCGTTGACGAAAGAAAACCGAAAAAAGCGTTTTTTCGGAATTACTCCGAATTTTTCCACTCTGTCAATATAAACTCAAAGATTTTTTATGAAGCTTAAAAAACTGCGTCGAATGCCACCAACTGCGTGAAAATCGGTTCATTCATTCAAAAGTTATTGCGATTTGAAAATTAAAAAAATAGTGTTCTACGAAACTCCTATCAAACTTTTGAGCTCGAAGAGCTCAAAAGCACACAAATTGTATTTATGAGCTCGAAGAGCTCTAAAACGTCATAAGTGCAATTTCATACGTTTAGGTATAGAATTGGCGGGAAGTTGCAGGGATGGCCTTCAGGGTCGACCGTATTCCTAAGTTTTTTTTTTATTTAATTAACCGAGGTCTTCTTTTTGCTTCATTTTATTTATTTATTTATTTATTTTTAAATCAACCCAACAACCCATAGGGCAATAACAGGGTCGCTACAATGATGTAAAACATAGCTTAATGACATGCGGTGTACATATATATACATTTTTATAATTTTTTAAAAAAATATCTAATCTTACAAATACAATGATATAATGACAAAATATAATAATATAAAAATACAGATATAGTAATATAATAATACAATAGAATTTTTAGCTTACAAAAAGAAAAAAAAAATAAAAGAACAGAAATTGCTAATAAGAATATTACGAAGATTTATCTCTCAGATATTACGATGGAAATTAGAGTGCTGTAAATTAATTATTTTGATCTTTTTTTTCTTTGAGTTCTTGACGATACTCAAAACTTGTAAGAATCATGGTTTTCCCTCGACGACGTTTTCTGGGTAGAGAATCTCTAGATTTTGATGGTAATGGCTTCAGTAAAAAAAATTTTTACAGAAAAAAGAGAAAAAAATTTTCCCAGAAAAAAAGACCCAGAATTTTTTTTTTTTTTTTTTTTGTAACAAAAAATGGAGCGATCATTCTGCGGGTGCTTGTTTTTTCGGAAAATTGTTGATGTGATATTTTATAATAATTTTAATGAAATAATATGAATTTTTCATAACTTTAAATTTTTTCCGGGTCTATTTTTTCCGATTAGGGGACATCCATTACTTACGTGAGCTATTTTTCGATCAGTTTAGACTCCTCCCCCCCTTAGGTGAGATTTAGTGAGATTTGTCTGGACCCCCCCCCCTCCCCTTACGTGAGATTGACGCTAAAAATATTTTTTCTGCCCTCCGGCCGGAAAGTGGCAACTTTCTGGCCGCTGCGCTAAACAAAGTTGCCACATTCCGGCTACGTCGAGCAGAAAAATAGTATACACACCTTGGCCAGTAAAAAGTAAAGCCTCAGACCACATGTTTGTCAACCTCGGCTTCGCCTCGGCCAACAATTACATGTGGTCTGAGACTTTTCTTATTTTACTGGCCTAGGTATGTAATATACTATAAATTAAAATTATTTTTATTATTCGGGAGAATAATAAACCATTCAAGTATACTATAGTTAATTTATTTAAATTAAATAAAATTCAAAGCAAAAAAAACATAAAAACAACACTTTTTTTTAATTTTTACTCAATCCATGGAGACTCATGTACTTTTTTTATACATACATATTATAATTTATATTATAATTATGATGTTAAAGAAATCCACCATTAGCTCTGAGAAGAGCTTGTTTAAATCATCAGCGTAAATGATTTTAATAGACATAAAATTTATTTTAGCGGGCAAAATAAACACTCAAAATAATTTTTTTTTTAATGTCTGTAATATTTTATATTTTTTGAAGTTGAAGTGAGATTTTTGATTATCCCCCCCCTCGGCTTAGATGAGATTTGGGGAGATTTCATTGGACCCCTCCCCCCTCATTCTGAGCTCACGTAATTAATGGATGTCCCCTTACCCCAAGAAAAAAAAAATTTTTTTTTCCGATTTTCTGCAAAATTTCGACTGATTTATTTGAAATAGACAGAAAATAAACGAATTTAATGGTTAAAAACCATAAATCGAAATAACCGGCTCAAGGGGGCCGTCGTGCTCACCCTCTCCTACATGTTAATTTCAATTACATATAATATTTTTCTGTACACAGTTACACTGAAAAAATAGTATATTACTCAAAAAGGGCATCAGGGCTTTCAAACTTCTGCCGGTGTAGTGTATAATATTTTTTTCAAGAATACCTGAAAAAGAATTTCAGAAAATGGTTGATCAGGCAATCTATTTTCGAGACTTTTTGCTATTTTTGAATGCTTTGAGCTCTGAGCGCTTAAAGTATACCTTTTGCGAAGTTATTGAGTTCTTCGAAGTAAGAAATGCAACTTTCACAGATTTTTGAGAATATTTTTGAAGCAAATTTTCATGTAAGAATATGTTTCGAAAGAATTATTTGATTTTAATTCGATTGGCGAATCTCAGCGTAATTTTAGGCACAAGAAAGAGTAGTAGATTTTCGTTCCCTATAACTTGTGGAATCATAAAAATAAATGCATTAAGTAAGATTTCATCAAATATATGGCGCTGGCGTAAAGACAAAGACAGGGGTGTAAAGTATACTAGAATTGTTCTTTAGAACCAACATTTGACATTCTCAATGAATCAAAATACATTAGATATTTCTTAGCTTGACCATTTCAAATCAGAGTTTTTTTATTGGCTTGGCCAAATTTTAAAAACTATACGAGCGAATTTAATTAATCATGATTTTATATATGGGGCTTTCTAAATCGGACGGTTTGAAAAATTTTTTTTTACTTCATCAATTTCTTGACATTTTTAGCACCAATCGAAAAACCCATTCGTGCAAATTTTGAGATTTTTTTAAGTACCCCTTCTAAAGATATCAAAATTCCAAAAAAGTCGCTTATTTCAGATTTTTGCATATAATTTCTTCAATAACGGACCAGTTAGAACCTTTTATGTAATTGAAGAAAAAAATACAAAAAATTATTTAAAGTATTTACATATGTGATTTTTGAGTTTTGAACATCAAATTTTTTTTTTAAGTGATTGCATCTTTTGATTTTTTTGGAAATTTTCAAAAAAGACTTCTATCTCCTTAATAACTTTTAAGCTCGATCTGGTCGTAGGTCTTCGATAATCACTCATTTTTTTTTTAGATTTTTGAAGATTTAAGAAAACATTTTTTTTATAAATTGTCATGAAAACTAACTTTTAGCACCGTACATTTGATTTTTAGTTATTTCGAATTTATTTTTACACTTCCTCACTGTTAATAACGTCACCTAAAAGTTCATTCCTTCAGAAATTTTTCCGATATTTTCAAGCTCTAAACTTTTGAAAGTGCACTTATTGGTACGTTATAATATGCTGAACTCAATATTAATTATTATTTGAACTTGTAGAGATAAAAAATATATAGACGGATATATTTTTGAGTATTGTTTAAAAGTAGGACTCACATTTTTTTTGAGAATTAATAATTTGATTTTAAAGATATTACTGTGTACCAAACTACATTCGCAAGTGATGGTCGGCGGATTTATGTAATACTACGGGTGTTCAATGTTTGTAGGCGTATAAGACTATTGATTTTATATCTTAAGCACAAATTTTTGCCAAACTTTCATGTTTTCTTTCCGTCACTTCATAGCTAATGATATTATTTGATCAATGATTACAATGACTATATGACTTATTGATTAAATATCGAAGTTTTTCGTTCATTTATAAATTGTCGAAATGAACAATAGTTTTACATCTGCGCGATTTCGTTATAAGATCA
This sequence comes from Cotesia congregata, assembly GCA_905319865.3. Lineage (NCBI taxonomy): Eukaryota > Metazoa > Arthropoda > Insecta > Hymenoptera > Braconidae > Cotesia > Cotesia congregata. Next base: position 9,029,442 of record CAJNRD030001121.1, on the reverse strand, counting down.
TTATAGCATTTATCAGTGTGTTTAATTTAGTGTTTTTTTTTACCACATACCTATGACAGAATAAGCTTAAATCTTTAAAAAAAAATAATAATAATAATATAATATAATTCTTCGGCAAAGTTGAACGTATACACAGTTAAAATTTTTCGTTATTATGTAAAGAGAAAAAATTTTAATGTCGAATATTTAACATTTTCTACAGAAAAAAAAATTAACGACTCAAGAGAAAAATTCTTGAACCAAGAATAAAATTTTGAAGAGGGTAATTGTCTGGAATCAAGACGAAAAATTCTTGAATTAAGTAAAATTTCTTTAAATCAAAAAAAATTTTCTTAAATCAAGAATTTTTCTACTCAAGCCAAGAATATTGAGCTCTTCAAAAATATATACTTGATTCAAGAACATTTTTTTTTCTGTGTAGTGTTTGATTTAACACAATCGTTTGTGTTGTTCGATCGATCCGTTTTTCAACGTAAAAAAATGTTATTCGATCCCTAAGTAACACTTTTTCAATGTTACATTAACACAAAGCTGTAATACTTTTAACACAGAGCTGTAATTACTTATCTTCATCGCTACACACAGATTGTGTTGAATTGACACTAAGTTTGTGTAGAAAAAGTCATCACAAATTTTTTTTGTTGAATTTGACGAAAAATTTTTTACTGTGTATGTGAATTCAAGAATTTATTTTCAAGTAAGAATTTGGAGTACCTAATGTTTTATGTTTGGAGCGTGTTACAGCACAAACTATAACTCATTAGTAAAATGTTAGATTGCAGCAATACGTTTTAGATAGTAACCATATGGATAAATAATGAAATTGTGTTCTTATTTGTATACAGACAAAAAAGCTAGAATAAGCGATGAAAGTAAATCGGCTAGACCGGTAGTGCCAGGAACACTTTGGGGCGCATTAATTAACGTCAGTGCGACGTTGTACCACCCTCCGCCTTCTTCCTCATCCGAAGTTTTCAATCACTACCACTATTCTAAAGATCATGCATTGTGATAAAGAACCCAGAGAAACTAAATATGAGTTAAAGTTCTAGAATATTTACTTTGTTTTATTGATCTGTTCATATCATACATCCGCATTTTTTCTTTTTGTTTGGGTTTTTCAAATACGTTATATCGAGTTTTTCGTTAAATAGAGTTTCGATACATAGTTTCCACTAGAATTGAATAAAATTTGAGGTTACAACGATTGATTGCTAATCATACTTGTAATGTTATAGCTAAACAGCTTTTTTTGAACGATGCACTATTTTATGAAACAGTTAGTATTCAATTTCAATGTATTGAGAATGTTGATTTTAAAAAATTGCTGTGATAAGAATATAAGACTATTTAAACCAGAATTTCAATCTAAATCTCCTAATTACATGTTAAATGTTTTATTATTTAAACTACCAGATCCTTTACATGTACTTACTTCTTTTCAACTCAGTTATTACTCATCACTAATGAATATAGTATTTTAAAATTGAGCTAGTTTTTTGTATTTTAAAAATCCGTTAAACGTCGCAAATTAAATCAAAATCAATTGGCTTATACAAAATAGATATATCGTAAAAAAATTGCTGCATATCTATTAAGTTATTCTAAAAAATAAAAAATAACTTTTTTTTTCAAGCAGCGTTAAAATTTACAGACCTGTGAATTTTAAAATCTATTCTTTTTTATATGCTAGAAAAATTATATTGAATACTATTAATCACATTAAAATCAATCTGATTATTTAAAAGATAATGCTTATAAAAAAATTCTCTAACAATTTCAAAAGACGGTTGACCGTGTAGAGCATCCCTGAGAATTCCCGCTATTTTTAAACTCTGAGTACTCGAAAACATGTATGTTTCTTAATTATTGAGCTCTCCGAACCGAAAAATGTGAAAACTGTTTAAAAAAATAATATTTCAAAAGTTCAGGCAACATTTCTTTTCAAATTAATCGATTTATTTTTGCTTTTACAGTGTTAGAAGTAGTTTTTCAAACACATAAAAAGTGATGAGATTAGTAAAATTAATTTATCTATAAATTCAATCGTTACACATGTTCACGCACTAATCACATTAAAATTTAAAATGTAGGTTGTAGGTATAAATATAGTCTTAGTAGCTTTATAAGTCTATCAAAATTTTGTGGAATTAAATACCATAACAATGAACTTTAGTCGGCTCAGATTACATTATTATCCTTCAACAATTAGGCTGAAAATAGCCTTTTTTCAGACGGGATGATTTTATTCAACTCTTTCAATATCTTTACTCATTTCAAACACTCCTAAAAAAAGCTTTTAAATGCTAGTGTAATAGCTATTCTGGTGTTTGATAACTTCCAAAATTACCACGTGCAACGTTCTTGAATATAGCAAATCTATAATTCAAGTAATTCTTGACTAAAACAGTATTCTATACAAAAATAAGCATGTATACGAAGAACCAGATTAATAGTTGTGGTTACGAGAAGAATATAATCACAATTATGTATCGTGGAGAGAAGTTTATGGAATAATTACAATATATAGTATGGAAAAATTTCCAGCACGTATGGTAAGAGGTATAATGAACATCTAAATTATAAAAGTGATCCACAGATTCGGTAGAATCTGGCGCCAAGTTCCGTTCAAATCCGTTGTCAACGGAGCGCCAGACTACCGACTGTGTTTACTGTAAGCAGAACGGTATTTTGAGGTTGCAAAATTTTATTTAATTCTACGGTACTTTTTTTTCCTAAATTGTATATTATAACAGTAATTCATACTTTATTTTACTGTTATTAATTAATTATATTCACTTATAACAGTTATAACACTTGAAATTAATAAATTTAATCAGATTAAAAGTAAAATATTTCGCAACAACGCACACTAAATACGTTCCAAAATTGTTTTTTTAATTTTTAAATTTACAACAAAATTTTTTTTAATTTCCGAAAATCATAAACAATCATATCGGTTACTTGGATTTTTTAATTTTTTTATTTTATATCTTTTTGTAAAGAAAAAACTAATTTTTTTTTCTTAATAGTCTTATGAACGTGGACTTGGCGCGATTTTTTTACAGTGAAACTGTTTTTGTTCGGATAATGATAACCATGATTATAATGGTAATCATTCCTATCATTATGTATATCATCCCTATATTATATACTATGAATAAAAATCATTCCCATAACAATTAATAAATATGGTCCCATACCATTACCATTAAAAACGATTATTATACTCAAATATTTTTCATGTTCGAAAAGATACGCAACTTATAAGTTTTTTAACTTAAAGCCTTTGCTATTGATTTTGAATGTAAATATCATTTTTCAATAAAACAAGTTGATGTAGAATTTAAAAATTAATTACTTCGTTTTTATAAATATTGCAAAAACAGTTGACCGAAATGCAAGCGTAATAATTATTGGTAAATTCTAATCTTTGAAATCATTATTTCTTAGTGTTTGAAAACGGTTTCTCTATTTTTGGGCCTTTTTATCTTATACTTATACTCTGCCAGAGATGAAAAAACTTTTTTAAATTTCTGTACTGTATTTCGTGAAGAATTCCATTTTAATATGTGAAAAATATTTTCAACGACAATAACCTGTATTTTCTTAGTTAATAGTATATTGTGTGACTATGGATGAAACAAAACGATTTCAGACCAGAGTGAAGTTTCCTGCCCGAGCGAAGCGAGGGCTGGCATCACTCGGTCTGAAATCGTGTTTCATCCCGCGTTACACATATATTTTTCATATAAGTTGCATTAAAAATGCTAGTATCAATGTCTGGAGAAAACCAGAACTAGATAGTTTCAGATGAATAGCGAAAATACCATTTTATTATAAAACTTATAATAAAATAGAAAGTAATAGTTCATTTTTTATCAAACATTATAATTATCTACCTATTGACTTTGATTTAATATGCATACTAACTGTAACGAGCATAACATTTTTGTACAATTCGAAAAAAGTCATTTTAAATAATAACTTTATGCAATCGCATGTATTTTACCATACTTATGTATGTATTTTTTTTTGTAAATTTTAGGTCGATCTCAAACCTCTCAGAGAACCAGCCAGAATTTTATCACCAGCCCAGTCCACAGAAAAACGTAGAGCTGAAGATTTAGATGCTAGTAAAGATTTAAAAAAGGTATACTACTAATAAGTTTCTGAACAAATTTTTAAATTAATAGTCTCTCAATGGTCTTTAATAAGGTGAAATACCCAGTAGTTGAACAATTTTCAAAGTAAAACGTATTCAACCCTACTTTTAATAAATAAAAATTTATTTATTAGTTAAAAGAAGTGCACTGATAGATGGATTTGTTTAGGAGTAATAAATTGATTTATTAAATTTTTTTCAAGTGACTTTTTTGGAAATAGCAAATATTTATAATTAAATAAGTAACTTCTTTATTATTAGGAAATATTTTTAATGCTAACAAAGCCTTATTAACATAAAAGAAATATTTGATAGTACTAAACAAGATTTATTAATATTTAATAAATATTTTTGAGGAAAGGCTGGCAATAGCCTAATCGGCCCGGTACCTACATTTCGAAAGTAGCATCTATTTAAAGTTGCATCTATCGGCTATTCTCAATATACCAACTTTTAAATTAACCAAAATGTAATTATATCGATTTAGAATTTTAAAAACTTAAAAATTAATTATGAAGTCAACAAATAATGTTAAAATACGAATATTACTTGTAATAAGTATCACGATTTTGTATTAATGTCAACATCAAAAATCTTTTCAAGTATTAGTCCCTTTTTTTACGGTGTTCAAGTACTGGGTATTTTACCTTACTTTTAATTTCGTAAAACAGATATTTATTATTAATTCATATTTGTGAAATGAAGAATTTTGTATTATCGATATGAGCTTAATAAGATTGTTATAAATAAGTTATGATGATGCATTTATTACGAAATCAAGTCCACTGTTATTATATTCACCTAGTAACTCTTATTTTGAAAGAAAAATGTAAGTTATGAAATGATTTTTTATATTGTTTTGCTCCGTCAAAAAGTATGATGTATCGTGCAAACAACTATTTTTTATTACATAATGATTAAAATTGTTAATGCACTATCGTCTCGCCCTAATTTACAGTCGTCAATGCATTCGTACTATGCGTCTCAAAATTTTTTTGTAATATTTTTATTATTATGGCAGCTAGCATAATGAGTAAAGTAATTTTCAGCCTAGCTTTCAGATATGTCGTTAAAGACGTAAAAAAGTTTGAATTGAAGAGTTATTTTCTGATTGAAATAACCAGGGCGATTCATGCCATTACAATAGAAAATCCATGTCACAGCGGATATTAGTTTCAATAATAGTCGTTATTTTATAGCAAGCAAAGTTTTTATAGTAGGACGTATAATTGTGATATGTGTGTGTATCAGAGATAAATTTTTTTCTCAGATGCTTAGAGATTGCAAGGTCAGAATGAATCTTTTATATTTAACAAAGCTATAAATTTTTAGTCGAAGTGCATATTAAATACATGAAGGCAGATAAAGCGCGTCTTACGAAGTATAGAGCAGAAATCACGTTCCATCGTCTTCTACTGACCCGTACTATCAACATTCATGTACGGTCGGTTAGATAGAAGTACGAATTTTGGATATGGATTCATGGCGGTTGTTAGGTGCCCAGACGAAATAGATCCTTAGATTTGAGAGTTAGTCAATACTGTTGTTAATGGTATTTCATTGTTGATTATGTTCCAAAAAGATGAAAACACATCTACGCCCAATTATCTCTTTGATGAATTTCGATCTTCTTAAAGGTATGCAAGCCTCACCACGTAATTCGTTTCGAACCTATTTTACTAACTTCATAAATAATGACCTTATGGTAATATTGAAATTTGTTAGATGAAAACCATCTTCTCCTAGGTGTAGTTACTCAGAAAAAAAATAAATTGAATCAAGAAAATAATTTTGAAGAACTTTATCGTCCACATTTGAGTAGAAAAATTCTTAAACTATGAAATTTTTCTTGGTTTAAGTAAATTTTACTTCTTAATGATTTAAGAATTTTTCCTCTTGATTGAAGACAATGAAACTCTCAAAATTATTTTCTTGGTTCAATAATTTTTCTCTTAATGCAAGTTAATTTTTTTTCAGTGTACCGTTTAAAATATTCTACCAAACCACCAAGCTATTCGCTTTAATTTTGTAAAGTTATGAACGATTTGGGCAGAATTATTCTCTTCCTATTGAGTTGTCTTTTTATAGATTTCAAGCAAGTCCTACTATTTTGTTTATAGTAAAAAAATAACGTGCAAAAGAGTTAGATGCCTCGTTTTATTAGAAATTTCTCATGATTTTCTAAAAATATTGTCAAAAAATCTTAAAAACGGTTGACCCTCCGGCTATCCCCGCATGGAAAAATATATGCAAATATATATTTTCACATATATTTTTTTTGCGCTAAATATATGTCCGCATATATGTTCACATATATGCGTAGATATATGTTCACATATATGCGTGCATATATGTTCACATATATGTGCGCATATAAGTGTCTAGAGATACACAGAAAAAAATTTAACTTGAATCAAGAAAATAATTTTGAAAAATTTAACTTTCTTGATTTGAGTAAAAAAATTCTCAAACTTAGAAATTTTTTTTTCAGTGTATGCTTACATATATGTCTACATATATGTAAGCATGTATCTCTGCATATATGTCAGCATCTATGTGAAAAATATATGTTGACATATTTTTTTTTGCGTAAATATATGCGGCATATATATTATATGTGCGACATATATTTTTGACATATATATTTCTCCATACGGGATCTCCATTATATACAAGTTCAAAACGATCGAGAAATAATGTATCCCCACGTTTTGAGCTCGTCGAGCTCAAAAGCACAACTTTTATACTTTTACGAGCTCTTCGAATTCAAAAATCTAGTGGTTGTTGAATACATACGTTTTTTACAATTTTTAATTGCGATATCTTCCAATCGAATCAATCGTTTTTGTTGGGACTTGCAGCATTCGACATAGTTTTTCAAGCACAAAAAAATTATTTATTACCTACTAAACGATTCGACGTCAAATTTTAGTTATTTTGGTTATTTTATAAAAACACTTTCGGAATTTTTCAAAATCAAGTGTCTCTTGAACGAATGAACCGATTTTAATGCGGCTTGCAGCAATCAATGTTGTTTTTTGAGGTTAGGAGTCGATTAGATTTTGGAATTATAATCGTTATTAATTGTTACGTCAGTTTAAAAGTTATTAAAAATAACATTTTTTTGAAAATTTTATTTTTGAAATTTCTCAAAATCTACCGAGCCGAAGTGATTCAAATTTACATGAAATTTAACGGCAAAAGAACTTTATCAATTAGCGCGAACCGCGTTTAAATCGGTTCAGCAGTTCAAAAGTTGTAAAGAGTTTATATACATACACACATACATACATGCATACATACACACACACATACACGCGAGGAAAGTCCAGCCGGAAATGGTCGGAACGGATTCCTAGAACTTAAAAACATGGGGATTTGATAAAAACTCACATTCTCAAAATAGGATCGAAATCAATAACTTCCGATTTTCTTGAATTATCAATTTCTAAAGCGGGAAGTTAAATAATTCCTTTAATAATTAACATTTCATTTGTTACTTCGAAAAACTTGAAGCACCGGTTAAAAGACTACTTTTAAGTCTGAAAAATTTGAAAATGTAAAAATGAACTCGGATACATTCCGAGGGCTAGTTATAAAGTTAACCGTTTTTAGGTTTTTCGAAGTAGTTTTCAAAAATAACCAGTATCTCAGGTGAGACCGTCGCACGATTTTTATTTTAAGTAAATATTCTATTTTTCCATGGAAATATATCAAGTTAGTTATAATTAAGCAAAATAAATTAAATTATTAAATAATTCCCCTCACGAAATTTAAGTAAATAGTAGGTCATTTTTTTGGTAACTTTGGTGACTGAGGCGACCTACTGACCAGGGTGAACACGCGCTTCTCTAGACATGTATAATTTTAGTTCAATGCACATAGTTTGAATGTAGTCTCATTGAAAGTTATAAAATCCTCAGTAGACTCAAGTTATCATTCAAATCTATTTGAGTTCATCGCAAAATTAGTACGTAATCGCCAGCCATTTACAACTATTAAATATTCTTATATTTGTATTTATAATATTAAAATTAGCTCAATTTAGATAATTACTTTTTTATATATGACTAGATAAATCATTTATTGAATTCGTTATAGTCAATCTATTAATCGATTTTTTGTAAGATAAACACAATAAAACTAAATCAATTAAATTTTTTTTACAATTTTATGCATTCTTCTGCTATATTATGAAAATAAAGTTTATTAGCATTACTGAACTTGAAAAGAGAATATAATTAATTTAAATTTTGTTATAAATAAATCCTTAGTAAATTCTTTATTTAATAAACGGCAAATGTTTGAAAGTTTTAATAACTATATTATGGATGAATAAAAAAATTTTATGTTTTTATAATTTCCATCTCAATCGTAATAAAAATTTTACTATCACTAACACTGTAGAACAGTATCAGTTTATAGAAAATTGCAAGTTTCTGATACTTCCGATTAGAGTGTCTCCGGTGTCTATATAATACTTAGATTTTTGTACTTCTTTCTCTGAAATACTTTCCCTCACTATTACAATACCTTTTTAATCTATAAGTACAACTAAACTGTTCAAGCTTACCGGAAACTTTATCGGTATCGTAGCCACGTACGTTGAAACATATATGCAGTTAATTAATGATTTTCTCGAGCGAACGACCAACTATGCTATTTCGCATTGTTATTATACTGTCTCTTTACATCTCATTGCATCGATCAATGCTTTCATTACCTGTCGACACAATAGATTACTCACACCATGATGCTCTATTTTCAAATCGGGAGCTACTGTCGACAAGTCTGACGAGAGAAATATATCTCTTGGTGGTTCATAAACAGTTAAGTTCGAATATTATTCGCAAATGAAACATCAGACGATACTGTAATTTTTATTTAAATTTCATTGATTATCAAATTTTTTTATTTTTTCATATTAACACGTGTTGTATTTAAGTATTAAAAATTCTTTTTTTCTTTTTTACAACATGAAAATTATATTTAAATAAATCTATGAAATGATTGAGCGCGCATACAAACTCACAAACTTTCTTTGCTTCCACTAACAATTAAAACATTTTTCAGAGTATATTTTTTGAAAAATTAACTTCTTATTTTTTACTAAACCCAAAGTTCTATTACATAAATTAATTTGATATTTTTTATGGGCATAGGCACTCACAAAAAATGGGTGTTTTGTAAATTTGATCTAACAGATATATGTCTTTAATCGAGAGAAATAGCGAACAATAATAGTATTGAAGTGCCTGAAAACAAAGTTTTTGATAATTTTTTGAAACGAGAACTTTAATTATTTAAACTATAAAGTTTCAAAGAACGTATATATAACTATTTTTGTTATACTCGCTCCAGAAGTTCAACTTCTGAGCGCTGGGTGGCGTCCGTAAAGGGACTCTTTTCTAGAGACTACCATACCGTCTTTTTTTTCACGGCCTAGGCCGTGAAGTTTTACCCCTTCCTTTTTTTACGAACTTTTCGTGTACACTCAGACGAAATTGAGAGAGATTGTAAAAAAAAGTACATTCTAGCGTACCGACCGATAATTTTTAGTCTTAGTTACTATTAAGTGGCGCTAATTATTTCTCTTCTGGCAGTTTATTACAAAGCGGACCTAATGTTAATAAAATAACAACAACGCCATAAATAAATACTAATAAAAAGTTATTTACATTTTCTGGACGTGAGCAAGATTTTAAGATTAATAAAAAGATAATTAATATAAAATTAATTTTTTTTGCCCTTGTGAAACTTCATAAAATTTTAATTTATCATTATTTGCCTCCTATCTCTCACAAGTTAAACTTATGGAGCGATAATAACAAAAAATATTGTATGTCATTCGGCCGTTTAGTGGCGATTTTAACAACGACTTTTTTTCGATATTCGCTTTAATGTTTGTGACGCGAATGTTCAAAAACGAGCGTAAATTTCCGTCCTCGGCTACGCCTTGGACGTTAAAATTTCGGTCTTTCCCGCCACAAACCTTAAGCTCATATCGAAATATCATCGCTGTCAGAAAACCGCCACTTCACGGCCTTATGACATAAATATCTATTTCATGACATAAATATAAGCCTTATTAGTTTATTACACTATATTATCCAACTCTTGTTTTCAATCATAAATTATAACGGTAAAATAGATTTGAAATTTATATATTTTCTTTTTTACATTTTTCCTTGCGAAAAATTTGTCAGATTCCAGAATAAATCATTTTCAATTGAATTTTTAAAAATCAAACTCTTTCTAAATGTTAACATTTTTGTACTCTTGAAAGTTTTTTGGAGATGTTGCCTCTATTTCTATGGGTAAATGTCTTATTACTCTGAACGAATTATTGATTGGACATTCAACCTTTCATTACAGTTCAAATATCGTATTAAATACTGTAAATCTTGAAGAAATGATGAAAAACAGCTATTTTTTTATCGAAAAAACTTATTAATTTCAAAAAATTGATGAAGACCTTACAAATGTTTAAAAGCTCATATTTTTATGGTCGAAGAGCTTAAAATATAATAAATTATATTTCCAAATGCTTCAAGAAATTTTTAAAAATATCTGCAGATAAATTGATTTCGACAAAATTAATTTGATTTTTTTATTGTGTTATTCTAGGCTAAACTGGAAACGAAAGCTCTGAAAGCTAAGAGACCTGGATTTACGGATGATCGTTATAATGAGACTAGTTATTACATCGAAAATGGTAAGTTTACATTTGTTTTTTATATTTTTAATTGTTATGCTGATTAATTGTATGTTTAATCATTTTCTCTTTTAAACTAAATTCGTTACAAAATTATTAGAAACCAATTTGATCTTTATACATACTATTGGGTTTAGTAAAGCATAGGTATAGTGTTTGTAGTTGTAATTATTCGAGCAATAATTGTTAACTTGGATAACTGTAAAATATAACAAAAATTAATGTTAACAGTGGTAACAGTAACTACATTACCGTAGTTTCAACTCCAGAAAAGTTATAAGTAAAAAAAAGAAAAAAAAAACTCCGATTTGTTTTTGCAATACTTTAACCCTTCGCAGCTCATATAATTTTTTCCACTTTTATCGGGTTTGATCGAGCTTAATATTTCAAAATTTTTCTTAATTTAAAATGTAAATGAAAAAAACTCTTTTTTTTATCGGTCAAAAAATTTAAATATAATTAATATAAAATAAAGGTTTAATTTATCTAAATTTTTCATGTAATTAAATCAATATTTTTATGCACTAGTCTTTTATTAAGAAGTTGATGTGACGTTATCATTGTTATCGCTTTTCGTTGTTATGGTAACCACTTTGGCAACGGTTACCGTGGCAACGGTTAAATATTAATGAATAAAATTTGTAAAAAATATTGATTAATTAATTTGTCGATAATAAATATTTTCACAAAAGTGCGCAAAGCGCACTCGATTTTCTAGTAAAAGAAAAAAATAACATTATAATAGTTAGTTTAGCTTTTATAAGTTTTTACATACTTTTAACACGTCTTTCTGTTTAATGAATAACGTTTGTAGTTGAGTAGAAAAGTAATACCTGTCGGACTAGCCAGCCGACTTCATATAGACTTATAGATTATAGTAGCACTAATTTCATAAAAAAAATATATTTTGATAATTACAAGATTATAAATTGTAAATAATAAACGAATATTTTCCGAAAACTTCAGTTTTGAAATTTTTATAAACTTACTCGATTAATTGAAGTCAAGTTATTCAGAAAATTTGAATGGATTAAATTGTTTTCTAATTTCACAAGTCATATCAACATACAGAAAAGGAAAATTTCAGTTGAATTTTAAGTATAGATTTCATAATTCAAATTTATAAAATGTCTAGCGAAGCAAGCGGAAATGAGCTAATATTTTATAAATTATAGGGTGTTGATAAAACTTGATTTTAAATCTCAACATTTTTTCAGGATTGCGGAAAGTATATCCATATTACTTCACGTTTACCACATTTACAAAAGGCCGCTGGGTTGGTGAAAAAATTTTGGAAGTATTTGCACGTGAGTTTCGAGCTCATCCAGCAGAAGAATACGAGAGATGTATCCGTGCTGGAACTCTAACAGTCAATTATCAAAGAGTAGATGTTGATTACAAATTGCGACACAATGATTTACTTGCTAACGTAGTTCACAGGTAAAGAAATATTCATTAATTGACATAACTATGTATTAGGTACAACCAGTATTTTTTTTTATTTAATCTTGAAATTATATTGTATACATTGAAGACAAATTCTATTACAATTTGAAATATCCGAGTGATATTCATTAAAGCGTATCAATCAATATATATGTTACCAATCTTGAGCAATAATCAGGAAAAATCGTTAATTTTACTTAGATGCACCAAGATCAAATTTGTTAATGGTTCATTTAAATTTGATCTGAGTGGATCTAAAATTTAGTCTATATAGATCTACATGCAAATCTGATAAAAAATATACTTATATAAATTTAATTAGATTAACATGTAAATAATTAGGTCTGAAAAGAAGTTAAGATCTTGCTCTATAAGAGTGAGACTTTCAAATAAAAATACCCTTAACTTTTGCCCCAGAAAATTACGTTATAACAAAATGTAATTAAAATACAACGGAAATATAAGATTTAACCAAGTCTAACTTAATTACTCTAATTAACAAACTCTAATTCAATCCTAAAATAGAATATCGATGAAGAACAGTGTTAGAAATAACTAAAACCGAACTGAATTAAAATAAAGTATATTTGATCCATCAAAAAGCAAAAAAAGGTAACTGCACAAAATTTTCCAAGATAGTTCGTTCACGAACGAAATTTAAACCTATAAGTTTAAAACTTGCACGTAGATGTATTTCTTCTTTCTTGCTAAATCAACAAAAAAACACGTCGTCTTTTAGGACAATATTGACATAGTCCTCAGATCTAATGATCTATTTCGTGAAAATACTGAACTACAGTTACCACCAGGCCGTGTTTAGTTGAGTTTTACTCATCAAGATTTTAAGCTATAGCTTAACCGTCCATGCCGAATAATCTGGGTTGGTAGTGCAAACACTCAGAATACGGTGAAACGTGATTTCTTGTTTATACTCCATAGAAGACTACCTCCGTACACTTTGACATCATGCTTTTTTGCGAAGATGGTCTGTCATTAATTTTTCACCTTGAATTACCATCAGGAAATGAACCTTCACATTCTTTACAAGTACAAAGAACATTTACATCATGATACTTTCAAATCATGCAACCTATGATTCCTAGCAATCACGGTTATCTACGAAAAAGACTACCTGTATCGCCAATGGGACAGTCGACGTCACTTCAACAGTTATCAACATCACAACCAAGGCTACGTTCTATACTAGTTGATCTTTCATCATTCTTGTGAAGAAATTGGTATTTTTTGTTGCCAATATTTACATTTGCTATTATTTTCCTTTGCAACCGGTTCACCGGTAAAAAAAAAAACACCAATTACTGTAATCTCAATTATCATCTCCACAAAAATATCAATCGCTCTTCTTTTTCCAAACAAAAAATTATCACCGAACCAATCATCAATCTGACTATATAAAATCACAAAGTCAGCAAAATAATTCACTGATTAATTTTCGCCGTCAAGGCAATTCATTTAGATGATGGTTATCTCTAGTCTGTCTATCATCAATTCTACCCTCATCATCAACTGTAACCGTGAAAATAGCAATCACATGCATTGAACCTATCATCAAATCTACTTCTGTTGATACTTTATGATACCTATAACATTTCTGATACGATGGAAATCGCATGAGCTGATGTTTGGAACCGAAAGCCAACATGTAATTTGTTTCATGCAAAAATATTTACTTTGAAGAAAAAGAACTTATATTAACCCCCAATGTCTTGAGTGACATAATTTTCTTCAAATCAAATTATCAGCTTATATTTTACTTAATTTTGATAGAATCTTTTATATTAATTTAATATAGTAATAGAAATTTTAAATATTCAATTATCTAAAGTAAAATTTCATTTATCAATTAAATTTATTTTAATTGATATCAACTTACTTCGATACAAAAAGTTAATGCTTTACATGTTTTACTATAATGTTAGTATTAGCTTTTATAATCATGTTTAATTTCAATTTAAAAAACTTTCTTGGAGTAGATATATTTCGGAGTAGAGATTGGAAAGTACAGTTAATCATTTTATTAATATGCCATTAAAAGGATATGACTATTTTTGTTCTAACGTATATAATTTCTTAATCAAACTATTTTCATAATTTTAAATGCAAAAGTTTTATAATCACAACTATTAATAATTGTAAATTGTATACTCAACTTGAAAAAATAATAGAATAAACAATCTCCGAAATCATTCTATAACTAATTTTTAACAAGCTGTACTCAGAAAGAAGTTTCTGTGAAAAAAAAGAAAAACCTTAAATAATGCCAGTGGTTGTTCGAAAACTGAACTAAAAACTATAAATTAGAATCGTTGAAGATTTTTTAACAGGCACTTCATTTGACTATAGCTGAAATGCATAGCTTCTTGTTGAAAATCATTGAAAAGTCAAAATTTTTCCTTTATTTTTCAATGGTTTTAGTATTATATTTTATTAGTTTACAATTAAAAAAAAACAAAGCCATGTTAAGCTGGTTACAATTGGTGTGTTACAGACACGAGGTGCCTGTCACCTCGGAGCCGATCACGGTGATACATATGGATGAGGACATCGTCGTTGTCAACAAGCCTGCCTCCATCCCTGTAAGTGGTGTACTGTTATAACTGTACTGCCAAGTATATTTTATTTCTTCATAGTGCACTATTTTTCAACTTCTTTTTTATTAACAATTTTTATTTAGTTTCATTTATCACGTACTAGTTCATTCGTTTATCAAATTCAATCACGAATTTTAAACAATTATTTTTAGATCTCTTTTTATATTGTCTAATTCTTATCTTCACTTTTATTTTTAATTAATTACAATAGATAATTTAACTTTTAAATCTTCTTTTAATAAACCATTAAAAAAATACCAAAAATGAATAAAAATAAAAAAAATTATATTTACAACTAGTTTGTGCAGTTATATATGAGCTCTCAAGAATGATTTTGAACTATCCATGATCAAGTTATCACTTTTGACAATAAATAATTCATGCAAAGTCGCAAATGGTTTATATGAAGCCATGCTTGATCATGCATAAATATAAAGTAATATTACAAAAATATAAAGAAAAGCTCGAGCTGAGAGCTCACTCTGTTTTAAATACAAAATATTACTAAAACTGCACGGAAATGAATAAAAAAAGTGCTGCAACAAGACGCAGTTTTGTGAAAGCAACAGCACGTAGTAGTGCCATGGCTGTCTTGCGACCGATAGATAACTTATTGTTATTATTGATTAACAATCAATTACAAGATTTATTCAGCTCTTAAACTCGAAAAACAACATCGATTGCTGCAAACATCAAAATCGGTCTATGCATTGAAGAGAAATCGACGACGATAGATTTCAAAAAAAGTGTTTTTCTCACATTACTTTCGATTTAATTATTAATTCATTTGTTGTGATGAATTTTTTTTTTAAATTCCCCATCAATTGCTGCGCCAATTACATCAAAATCAGTTGATCCGTTCGAAAGTTATCGTTGTATCGTTGTCAAAAAATAGAAAAAAAAAAAGTTTTTTTTTTTTTTCAAATAACTTCGATATTTCTTTTCGAATCGTTTTTTGGTGTAATTAATCAACTATTAATGTTAAAAAAGCTGCGTCGGACGCCGCAAAATTTGTCAAAATCAGTAAATTTTTTCTTGAGATATTCAATTTTGGAAAATTAAAAAAAAAAAAGTGGTTTTAGTACATAATTTATCAATTCTTCATCAGATTGAATTTTTTTTTCGAGCATTCTAAAATCGATTGATTTGTCCGAAAGTTATTGCAGTTCAATATTTTCAAAAAAAACATTTTTGCTGAATACAAAGTAGTTTTTTGAGTTCGAAGAGTTCAAAAATGTACAACAGTTCGGGGGCTTTGAAAGCTTAAAATAGTTGTAAAACCATTTTTTGAGCTTAAAGAGCTTTTAAACGTCGTAATAGATATAATTTAAAGCGCTTTGCACTTTTTTAATTATTGTTTTATTTTTAACTAACCGAGAAAAATCAAACATACTCAAGTATGATCATGCATATTTACGTATGAACGTGAAAAATCATATATATTGTGAGTGGATATTATGCAAACATAATCATGCATAAGATTCAAGACTAATTATGATTGATCTTTAATACTAGTTTTTTAACTTCCCGCTAAGAAAATTGAAAATTTTCAAATATCGGGAAGTTATTGGTTTTACCCGGTTTTTCGAAAATCGAGTTTTCATCAGATCTCGCCGTTTCGAGGTCCTAGAAAGCTTTCCTGACTATTCCCGCGATGGTGTCTGTATGTATGTATGTGTGTGTGTGGAAGTATGTAACCTCTCATAACTTTTGAACGGCTTAACCGATTCCATCGCGGTTGACGCCATTCGAAAGGGCTTGAGTGAACTTAAATTTTGAATCTTATTTGGATCGATTCAGACCGGTAGATATTG
Source organism: Cotesia congregata (assembly GCA_905319865.3). Classification (NCBI taxonomy): domain Eukaryota; kingdom Metazoa; phylum Arthropoda; class Insecta; order Hymenoptera; family Braconidae; genus Cotesia; species Cotesia congregata. The sequence goes on along the minus strand of CAJNRD030001121.1, from coordinate 9,012,690 downwards.
AGAAATCTAAAAAAAATTACAAAAAAATTTTTTCAAATGTGGTTTTTTTGGAATAACTTTTAAACGGCTTTACCGATCGATTCCAAAAACTAATCAGCTCTTAATATAAAAAAAACCACGTCGATTGCCGCCAAGCTGATCAAAATCGGTTGATTCGTTCGGGAGTTATCGTTGTCGAAATAAAACCGAAGAAAGTATTTTTTCGGAGTTACTCCGAAATTCTTAGTTTGATCAATTTAAACTTAAAGAATTTTTATGAAGCTTAAAAAACTGCGTCGAATGCCGCTAACCGCGTGAAAATTGGTTCATTTATTCAAAAGTTATTGCGGTTTGATCATTCAAAAAGTATTGTTTTATCAAACGTCTATCATACTTTTCAGCTCGGAGAGCTCAAAATGACACGAAAATTATATTTTCGAGCTCGAAGAGCTCAAAAATGTAATAAGTGAAATGTTGCGCGTTTAGGTATGGAGTTAGCGGGAAGTTGCAGGGATAGCCTTTAGGGTCCACTGTTTTCCTAATTTGCTATACAGTCATATTTTCATAAATTTAATCATAGAGTATTAAATAATGTCGGTTTCAAACACAGGATAACTTTAAGATCAATTTTCCAATGTCTGTAAAGACAAAGATCGATAATAAGCATGTTGAATCTGCCCCGAATATTTTGCTACAGATACTTATTCAAGTTCAAATAAAATTAATTCACCCAAATTTTAACGCATGATGATTTTAAAACATTTCGAATTAGTATATAAGTGAAAAAAAAAAACACGCTTTATTAAGATTTGTTTTTAATAAACAATGTTTTAATTGTTATCCTCAAATCGGAAACCGATTTTTAAGAAAAAAACGAAAATTAAGATTATCTTCTATGCTACAATTTTCAAAATATACTATCTAGTCTACTGAAATTTTAATAGAAGCTATCTCTTATACTTCTTTAAAATAAATTTATTATTTTAAATGTCAATAATACTAATTTTATCCGTGAAATGCTTAATGAAAATACATTATTGAAAACTAAAATAAGAATGTAAAATGTGCACTTTCGAATTTTCCAAACTTTATCAGTTTACTTTCAACGTCGGATTATTTACGATTACTAAGATTTACTAAATGAAATTCTAAAGAAAAACTGTCCGTCAACTCTCTTAATGTTAAACATGTGTGGCATTTAACATTTTCCGGCCTCTTTTCTTCAACTAAAACCAATCTCTTCTTTTTTTTATGTTGTTTTCAAATATATTTTCTAATGAAAATAGCTTAATAGCTATGGATTTTTTCTAAATTTTTGAATAGTTTTTGAAGTACTTACTGTATCTTACATTAGAGATAAATAATGGTACTCATGGATACTAAAAATATATTTATATGTGGGCAGATCCAATACTATTTGAGAAAAGTGAGCACGGGTGGGTTACCGATTTAGACATCGATTTTTTTCCTGAAAGTAGATGAGAAACAACGTGCTAAAAATTTGAGCTTGATAGCTTAATTAAGGATTAGTATGACCAATTTTATTTGGATTGAATGAATATAAACCGCAGCTCTTAAAAGATTTGATTATTGTTCCTGGATTAGAAACTTCCTTAAAAGCTTCATGAAACAAGAGAGAAAAAGTTGCTTTTGTTATTACTGCTGTTAAAACTTGAAAATGATTTTCTACTTTTTTTTGCCTGCACTTTTTAGGCGGTCTAAATATTCATACATCACGGGGTTGTAATATGTGTGTAACATTGGACAATAAAGGCAATACAAGATAATACATGAGCTTTATAAAAATCGTAAACTTTTAGACTTACGTGTGATGAATGACCATCAAGTAATAACAGAACAGGAAACTTGCCACCGTTTTCAACCAATTGCGTATAAAAGCCATTCTTATTGTTCGTATTACATGTTTATTGTTTATCCAGCTATTTGGGCTGTGTCCAATCACATAACCATCAGATACTGAAACAGCCACATTCTTTGGAGGGAATCTTTTATAAGGAAAAACAATTATCAGTCGAATGATTTGAAATCAGCTCGATAACTACAGAGCACAGTAATATTTTTTTTCTTTTCCTGGTTAGATTACGTAATTATTATTTTCTGCAGTTAATTCCAATAATTTTCCTGTCTTAAGACATAGCTACACTGATGTTTCATCCATATTGCTAATACGGGACTGATTTTTCATCAACATCAATAGCGCCTTCTGTTATTAATGATGATTTTTTAAGTCTGAAAACCAATCTCGGATGTTTTCTTCAGTAACTGCTGCATTACTTTCAGATAGAACTTTGGTATTATTTGAAGAAATCTCTGGATGTCACTTCAGAAATAATTTGAGCCACTTATCTCCAGGCATATTATTTTTGAAGAGATATGATCGAGGAGCTTGATCTAATACACTTTTTATTGCTTTTTTACAGTTGTAGGATGCATAAGAAAACAAATACGAGCTTTATTAATCACTTTCTTAAGCTAATCGAATTAAAATTTTTTTAATTTTTAGAGTTTGTCGCGTTCATCCAAAAAAGTTCTGATAAGTGACCAATTAAGAATATACATGACAGAAATATATTGAGAACTTGTTCTTTACTGTTTAAAAATTTTAACTACTTGTTTTAGATAATAATACGCAAATTTGCGTTATTGTGAAAATTTTCATTTCGAAATTTTAAAAATTTGATTGGTAAAAACGAAAATATATTCTGTGCTGAAAGCGTTAATATTTTTACTACTAAAAGTCTACTATCACTCAAAAAATCGAGAAAATTTTTTGCCAAATTTGTATATCTCATAAAACCATCTATTTTTTTAATTGGTTAGTGATAAAGTGGGGATTATTTTCCATTATTATTTTCTTTGAATAAAAATTTATTGATGAAAAAATTTCTAATTAACAATGGTAAGTTGATGAATTAAAAAATGAAATTAACTGTATAGTTGAATAAAAAAATCATAGAAATAATTAATTAGAAAATTGAGAACAAAAACTTTTTTTAGTTATAGCAAATAATTTGCTATTTAAAAATTTTGATTCAAATAAAATTTTTTTTGCATCGAGTTATTTCTTTCCTTGGATGTTTGCACTAATACTTACATAGAAGCTTAGCTAGAATAGTAATCCTTCTTTTACTAAAGAATTAAAAGACAAATGTCATGAGCGGATTGCAACTTATAAACGAACTGAGAGGATTCGTGACCCACATCTTCTAAACCTAGTGCTCAAAGTTCTCCTTCTTTTCTCTCTTTTTACAGTGTATCAGATACACTTGAGGTTACGAATTTTCAATTCTTAGAAATTTTATACTTATTCGATCATCACACAATATAATTTTGCGGTGCCCTCAATAGACACAAGAGAAAGCATTTTTTTTATGTGTTTCAAAAGAAGCGTTTTTATCTAAATAACAGAGGTAATACCTTTTTCTATTTGAATATTAATTTTTAATGTCAGAATAAAATTAAAAATTTTCAAAAATTCGGAAAATTATTGTTTTCAGTTCAATTCTAAAAAATCGAAATTTCATCAGACAGCAAAATTTCAATGTGTGTGTGTATTTGTTTCCGAAAATGTGGTCATTCAAAAAAGTTCCAGTAAGCTTAATTTCTTAAACATTTGAACCGATTCGACCTAGTAGATGTTGAAAAGTCGTAAAAATAAAATTTATGATAAAAACGAAGTTGAAAAATTATGAAATAATTTTTTTCTTTCTTTCAACGTCTAATTCACTTTATAGGGGACAACACGTTAATTATTAACTAAAAGCTTGATTACTGAAAATATTAAAACTAATTTATCGAAACATTATTGTTACTATCGTAAATATTTAGTTTTATTTTGTATTCTTCTTTATAACTGCATTTCTTCACAAGATTGTAGTTTATCACCGATATAATCTTCTCGTGAATGTAGATCACATACTTTTGATAATAGTGCAGTTACTAATTTTACACATCTTTCGACAGCTTGAGTCTGAAGTCAGACCAGATGGCATTGAGTTCATCAATAAGACTGTGGTTATTCTAGCTTCAAATTCATTTACCTGAGTCTGTCCATTTGTCTGTGTCTGGGTTCGTTGCCATGATTTACGTTCTCACAGGAGGGATGATTAATCTAATTCTTCTCAAATCAATTTCTGTTTATCATTCAGATTTAACTATATTAATGTTTGTACACGAAAATAAATTTTCTTTAAAAATTACCGTTAAATTCACGTTAACCGTGGGATATAGTGCGGCCCTCAATTTACTACCTTCTTTAAAATAAAAGTTATAAAAAAATTCATTTATTTTATGATAAACAAAATAAAATTTTTAGAAAACCTAATAATATTTACGACAGATTGCGGTAAAATTTGACGAAAAAAACTTAAAAATTCAATCGGCTTAAGTTTTTTTTATAAATTTTGAGAAACACAAATTAAATCTTGTCTTTGTGACTTTTTTTTTTGTTTCTCACAAAGTAAAACAATCAGCGACTAATCACAATTTTAAAACGAACTTAAGTACATTAATTAAGTTTTAACAGTTGTGTTTGAATTTATTCTTACAGGCTCAATGTGTGAAAATTTGATATTCGTAAAAAATAGTTAAACTAAATTCGTGAACAAAAATGTTCTTAATAAAAACATCCCTAAAAAATTACCTTGAAAATTACAAATTTTTTACACTCAAAATGTTTTTTAGAATAACTATTAAACGGATGTAACGATCAATTCCAAAATCCAATCAGTACTTAAACTCAAAAAACGACGTTGATTGCTGCACTGAAAAAAAATTAACTTGATTGAACAGAAAAATTCTTGGACCAAGAAAATAATTTTGAAGAGGGTAATTCTCTAGAATCAAAACGAAAAATTCTTGAATCAAGTAATATTTACTTAAACCAAGTAAAAATTTCTTTATTTAAGAATTTTTTTACTCAAATCAAGAAGATGAAGTTCTAAAAAATTATATACTTGATTCGAGAACATTTTTTTTTCTGTGTGCAAACCGCATCAAAATTAGTTAATGCGTTGAAGAGAAATCGATAACGAAAAATTTCGAAAAAATTGTTTATTTTACATAACTTCGAAATTTCTTTTCAAATCATTTTTGATGTAACAAAATAATTATTTATGCTCAAAAAACTGCGTCGAACACTACCAGTCTCATCAGAATCGGTCAATTCGTTCGTAAGATATTCAATTTTTTTAAATTCCAAAAAAGTGCTTTTTCAAAATAACTTCAACATTTTACATCTAATCGTTTGATAAGTGAGAAGTAATCGCTTTGTGCTTGAAAAACGACGTCGAATGCTGCAAGCCCCATTAAAAACGATTGATTCGATCGGAAGATATTGCAATTCAAATTTTAAAAAAAAAAAGTATGTTTTCAACAGCCACTAGATTTTTAATCTCTAAGAGCTTGAAAAAGTATAAAAGTTGTGTTTTTGAGCTCTTCGAGCTCAAAACTTTCTTCTCAAGAGAAGATAATTTCTCAAGCGTTTTGAACTCGTACATAGCGGGAGGTTCCACGAATAGCCTGCAGAGTCAACCGTTTTTCAGATTTTTTTTAAAGGGACTAATAGAAGAAGTCTGAATTAAAAATTTAATACCTATCGAAGACTTGCTAGTACATATGATTAAGTATTAATTTAACTTTATTCTGATTACAGGTCCATCCTTGTGGTCGTTATCGGCACAATACTGTTGTTTTTATTCTGGCAAAAGAGTATAACTTGAAGAATTTACGCACTATTCATCGGCTGGATCGATTAACAAGTGGTATCCTATTGTTTGGACGCACTCCAAAGAAAGCCAGACAAATGGAACACCAAATTCGGAATCGACAGGTTTGATAATCATTGATTATTTTTCAAAATTTAAAACTTTCTAAATTATTCACCGATCAACGTGGTTATAAAATAAGTTTCTTCTTTCTTACGCTTTCATATATAATTTTTAGTCAAAAATATTATCAAATCACACTTACTTATATGAGTAACTTGATAGCAAAAAAAACATACAGACTTACGGAGTTTTTTTTGGAAATTATCATAATGACTTTCTAGGACCTTGCAAAATCCACTTGTAATGAACTAAAAATTTTAAAAGGATTATATACTGAAAAACTTCCCGTATCATTTTCCTAGTAGAAAGTTGACAAATAAAGATTAAAAATCTTTGATAACATAGAACATAATATATTATATTAAATTATATAAAAAATGATATGTAATTAATATATATGTAAATTATATAGACATATACCCATCATGAATTAGAATTCTGCTGAAATCAATTTAACGGGACTTTAAAATAGGACTTCAAAAAGCTCGTATGTCAAAAATGATACTTTTCAGAAAAAAGACAAAATGTAAGAATGATACTTTTTCTTGGAATTGAGAATAGGAGTTGATTTTAGCGTAATTTCACTGTATAATAATAATTCAACACTTAATCTATTCACATCCCGCGGTGTAACATCGACTAAGCACTCTCGCATCAGCTCATACACTATAGAGAAGACTAGTCTAACTTAATGAGCATATTCTTCTTCACTTTAGTGTAAATAGGCAATAACACTTTGTTCTACTTTACCACATTGATGTATAATAGATTATTTTTTGAAATACTAATTATAAATTATAAATTTTTAACTTTCATTTGCATGTTGCAGGTTCATAAACAATACGTATGCCGTGTAGAGGGTAAATTTCTGGATGACGAAGTAGTTTGTTCAGAAGCAATCGAAGTGGTTTCCTATAAAATTGGAGTTTGTAAAGTATCGCCAAAAGGCAAAGATTGCATTACTCGTTTTAAACGTCTAAGCTACAACGGGAAAACTTCAGTAGTTCTTTGCAAACCACAAACCGGCAGAATGCATCAAATTCGCGTTCATTTGCAGTATCTCGGTTTTCCAGTTGTTAACGATCCTTTGTATAACCATGTTGTTTTTGGACCTGAAAAAGGTAAAGGCGGTAACATTGGTAAAACTGATGAAGAATTGGTTAAGGACCTTATTAATATTCATAACGCTGAAAATTGGCTTGGAATGGACGGGGATTCTGAAATGAATCTTTTTAAATCGAAATTAGAAATAGAGGATACTGTCTCTAATTCAAATACTGACAAAGAAGGATTATTATTGCCAACAACTAATTTTACAAAAGAGGAACAGAATTTGTCGCAAGAGCAAAAAAATTCGACTACTCTCAAAGTTACAGTGGGCACTCAAACAGGTTCAGAACCACCTGATTCAACATACGCAGATAATAAACTCACTGTGGATCCCCACTGTTATGAATGTAAGGTAAAATACAGAGATCCTAAGCCTTCAGATTTAGTGATGTATCTCCATGCTTGGCGATATTGCGGTCCAGGCTGGGAATATGAAACACCACTCCCTGCTTGGGCAGCGAGTGATTGGACTGGTGATGGTGATCGATAGTTAATAAATAACCATCGTTCCTAAGTAAAATTCATATCTTTTAAAAGTAACAGTACCTTCATATTCTTTTTAAATGCTATTCCGTGCCTTCCATTCATTATAATAAAACTTAAGGTTTGAAAAATATTAGGATTATGATAATAAGTTGAAGTCACTTGGGATTCCATATTACGGACACTTTCGCATTATTCAAGTGTTTTACTAAAGTCACCAAGTCCTAAATTTTTTAACAAGATTATATTATCCCGAGTAGTTAGATTTGATAAGGTGAATTATTATCGTAATAACTTATTTGTATGTAATTCATGTTAATTAAAACAAATACAAAAACAAAAACAATCAAGCAAATTTCTCATTCGAAATTAAAGCATCACATGACCAATCAAATTACGAACCTTTTGAATCTGAAATATTGTAGCTTCTGGTCCCAAAATTATAAGACCAAACACTTGCGTGCCATATCATAATTTTGTGTCTAAATAGATTAAGAAAAAGCTGAATCTTTTAGATTTATTTATGTAAATTAAATAAAAATTAATTTATTGTTAATAAATTTTATTTTTATAAATTATAATTTTGTTTCACACAATTTTTTTGATTTCAATATTATTTATCAGAATAAAATTCATTGGTTTTAATTTTCGGAAATTATTGAAGCCTACAAATATAGAGTATCGTAGATTTTCTATTAAATTCTGAAACTAAGTTTAACTCACAAATTATGTGTTTTGGACCAATTATCAATATAATCAACTACTAATTTACAAACGTCTTCTTTTAAAACATTGGAAAAAATTCAATGCCATTATAAAAATTATATTCTTTTTCTAAATAGGAAAAAAAAAAAAAAAAATATTCGAGATAGTATTCAACATTTTGTGAGTTATTTTCAATATCAAGTCATGATAATAAAGTAATCAAAGGAAGAAACTTCTATTTTTATAGGCCAATAAAAATTATATCAATCAAGATTCTTGATACAGCATCTACTGAAGAATTTTCTATCTTTTCTGATAAATTGATAAGTTTATTAAAAAATCTAAGAAACGACTGGCTTTGTGCCCAAAAGCTTACATATTTTCGAGTAGGAAAACAATTTTTTTATCTGCATTCTTGAACTCTTCTAACTTATAAATGTTGTGTCAGGTGTGAAGAAAGGCATTTTTTAATATATATCATTAAACATGATTAAAATTAATTAATAAATAATATGAATTTTTAACCTGTATTTAAAATAATTCTCAATAAAGTCTTTTTATTTCAATAGAAATATTAATAAACGGCCTAAGTAGAAGATACTAAAATTTATTTATTTTTATTTTACGCACTTGATTACAAAGCGCCCCAAAGAAATGTTTTTTTTTTGCACATTTTCCACAAACACGAGTTATTCAACCAATAAATTAATTGGACTAAAATCAAAAAAGGCCTTAAAAACAAAAAGCTGACAAACTTTTTGAAATATACAATAAGTTACAATAAGAACAATATAAATCAATTAAAAATGTTGGAAAAACTTATAATATTCTTATCTTATCGTTAACGACAACTCCAGAACAAAACAATGTTTTAATCGATTTACGTTATTTAATTCAAATGGCCAAATCTTGAAGAATGCGATCAATCGAAATTTTCAAAAAATTCAAGTTCAGTAGAGTCTTTTCGAATGCTGCAATCCGATCTTAATCATTCGTTTCGTTGAAAAGACATGCAAGAGTTGCAAACATATGTAAACTAGAAGATATATCTAAAAATAGTTCGAAAAGCTAAAAGAATCGGACTAAAAGCAATAACTTTCTGACTTTTTGAATGTTTACAGTGTTTTTGGCGGTGAGTTTAATGAATATATATTTTATTCATAAAAATTTGTACTGCAAACTGGTGGAAATCAAAATGCTATTACAATCACACCAGCACTAATAATATATTATCACATAATATGAGTTTCAAAGTTGGCCTTTATTTTAGAACTACTTAAAATAATAATATCACAGTTTTGAACAGAATGGATGAGAATATTTTAGATATAACTATAAAAATGTACTTATACACAGAGAGAGATACTCTTAATAAACCATAAAAGACAGTTTGTGCGCTTTTGACTAATATAATAATGTAAGATTAAATTTTAAACAAAGAGTTTATCAACCAATAAACCTGCTACATTTATGTATTGAAAAAACTAACTTTTATTTATATGATTAGAAAAAATTCTCAGAAGAAAGTTTCAATAAATAATTAAAATAGAAATACTGATTGTCTTAAAGCGATCATTTGTGTACATAGTATATAATTGAATATTAACATCGTGACAACCTATTCTACGTAATACTGAATGATCAACTAATGTTGATATCTGCGAATTTATTTACTTTTAACGCATAATTTGTTAACGCTCGTACATTTAAAATAATGAAACTTCTTGTATAATGAATTAATAAATGATAACTCTTGTTAAATAAAACAATCATAAAAATTGTAATATGTATGTGTCAATTTAATACTTTTACATCATTTTTATCCTTTCTAATAATCTTACATCAAAATTTCGTTGTCACCTAAACACACAACGACTTATTTTTAATCAATTGTCTCTTCATTTTTAGAAATTTTCAATTTAAAAGATTCACTATTTATGCTAATTTAACTGTATTGAATTTTTAAAAATTAATGTACTCTACATTCTCATCGAATTAATGTCACAGTATTTGTAATAAATAGTTGAAGCATGACGATGCGGAAGAGTTAAAATTGGAGATTAAGTCATCAATATTATCTATAATCAATAATTTCTGATATTTTCTCGTCTGTAGTTAATATTGAAATTATAATTTATTTTAAATAAGTTTACAATAAATTTAACAAAGAATCTTCATATGTGCCCTCCATCATACATAAATGAATATTTTTTGGTAAGTAAAAATTTGAAACTTCGAAAATTTCTTGACTTGAACTCTTTACAAGCAAAGGAAAGTCGCTCTGTAAGTAAATAACTCTGAAACTCTAATTTTTTAACTATTATTAAATGTAATTCAACGATTAAAAAAAATAACTGCTTTATTTACAAAAAAAAAAAAAAATATAGTCACTCATCACGAAATCTCGGGAACAACAGGACTTAGAAACAAGAAACTTGGTAGGAATATTACTTTTGCTATGTAGAGGTCAGCTAAGAACGGATTTTAAGAAATTCATCTTCCAAAGGGGATTGCGGGGACGTTAACAATGAAAAATTCCCGTTTTTAAACTATAGCTTCTTTAGACTATATATGGACACTGTTATGCATTAATGTGTTAAGTGCTATGAAAATCCTATGTACTTAACACACTATTGCATAACAGAGTCCATATGTGATGCAGATGTGATCTAAGAGCGGATTTTACAACAACCCACCGCCAATAAGGATTGCGGGGATGAGTGTTAGAATGTTAAATTTCCATTTCCAAACTGTAACCTCTACAGACTCGAAATTTGGTAGGAATTTTTTATTTGTCATGTAGAAATCATCTCGAATAGGATCTTACGAAATTCTACTTCCAATAGGGATTGTGGCGGTGGGTGTTAGAATGTTAAATTTCTATTTCAAAACTGTAAATTCTACAGACTCCAAATGTGGTAGGAATCTTCGCGTATGATGTCAAGTTCAGATAAGAATAGATTTTATCAAATTCCAACCCCAAAAGGGATTGCGAGAGCGTTAACAATGAAGAACTCTCACTTCCAAACAATAGTTTCTATGGACTCGAAGTTTTGTAGGAATCTTTTATTTATAATGTGGAGATCATCTCGAATAGGATATTACGAAATTCTTCCCCCACATAGGAGTGCGGGGGTGTTAATTATTGAAAAATTCATATTCTTCAAATACACTTCCTACAGATATGACATTTGAAAGAATCTCAAGAGAAACAGGAAATTACAGAAATGGCCTCCAAGGTCAACTGTTTTAAATATTTTTCTTTTTTAATAATTAGATATCAGCTAAAAACGAATTTCGCGATAATTAACTTCATATGTAGGTTATGTCAGAGTGGTGAGTAGAAAGAGAAAAAAAATTTTTTTGTTTATAAACTAGAACTTCTTGAGACGTGAAACTTAGGAAATATCTATTAAACTTCAATAAGTCTATAAGGACTTCTGTTGCAAACGTGTTTGCGGCGTTCCAGGCAGCCTCTGATGACAGCATTGCTTCTATTATTGTCTCTGGTTGGATTTTCTTCTTCAGGATTATCTCCAGCTCATCTCGCTGTGGGTAAAATCGTGGGCACTCAAAGAAAACGTGCTCCGCGTCTTCATTGATTCCTGGGCAGGACGGGCACTCCGGTGAATCATCATGCTTGAAGCGGTGAAGATACGTCCGAAAACATCCATGTCCTGACAACATCTGCGTCAGATAGTAATTGACCTCGCCATGACTCCGATTTAGCCAAA
>CAJNRD030001121.1:8985533-8999230 GCA_905319865.3 Cotesia congregata | reverse complement strand
TCTTGGGGTTCTGGTCACTTGATATTTCTCAGAATATCGCATGATGGTCGCTGGCAGTGTAGATGTCTAACACTTTCCAGTTCCAGTCGCCTCTAGCAAGGCTATTTCTGACAAAAGTGAGGTCTACAATGGGGCTTGCGTCACCTTTGGTGTAGGTCGGCGTATCACCACTGTTGAGCAAAACTACATCTAGTGTAGTAAATGCCTCCAGTAGTGCTTTCCCTCTTGCGTTTGTATGTTTGCTGCCCCAGTCAACTGCCCATGAGTTGAAGTCTCCGGCTATCGCTACTGGATGATGTTGCTTCGCATCTTCGGTTAGTCGATCCAGGAAATCAGTGAAGTTAACAATGGAGAGGGTAGGTGGTGCGTAGCAGCTATAGAAGCGGATGCCTTCTTCTGATACTGCTACAAAGCCGGCATTGCGGGATGTTCTGTCAGATTCCTAGGGTTGGGTACTCAGGTGTTTATATGGCTCTGCTATCAGTACCAAGTCCAGCTCTAATTCTCGCACGGATTGCATGAGCAGGTCATGCGCTGCCTCACAATGATTGGGATTGAGCTGCAATATCCTCATGCTTGTTTGTTCGTCAACTTCTGGAGCGCCTCCTGAAATACCGGGCATCTGTGGGTGCCGGCATGGTGAGCCACGTCCTTTGCTCCTTGCTGGTCAGCACATATTGCACACTTGGCAGAATTTTTACAGTCCGCGATACAGTGCCCTTCTCCGTGCCCTACAGATGTCCACATCTGATGCAGAGTTTAGATCGGTCTACTTGGTTTTTACATTAGGGCCCAACATGTCCAAAGTGCCCGCATTTAAAGCATTGGATAGGTCTCGTCGTCTCTTTGATTCGGCAGTTAACCCACCCGACATGAATCTTGCCGGTTCCTTTCACTAATTTTCGCGCGATGGTCATAGGTAAAGTGACTGCGGCCGTCTGCGTACCTCTGAAAGCCTTACGGATTTTTATTCCTTCTAGAGGTATGTCATGATCTTTTCCAACTTCCTCTTTCAGGGCAGCCTGGATCTCTTCCTTCGTCGTTTCTTCGTCGATGTCTCGAATCTCAATGGTCTCCTGTGGACCTTTACAGACTACCTTAGCATCGTCTTGGAGAATTCCTGTGATGGTCCTCTGCAAGGCTTGGCCTTTGTCAGCACTTTTCCTTGACAACGTGATCAGCATATCTCCGGTCATCGTCCTGCGGATCTTCTCGACGGTATTGCGAACCTGGTCTGCTGGGACATCACGCTTTATGCGGCGCAATATCTCGGCATACTTTTCTTTTTCGGCCGGGCGGAGTATCAGCGCGTCAGGTCTGATCCATTTGCGCGATTTTTTCCGCTTAGGTTCCGGTCGTGGCTCCTTCGGCAATTGCTTTGAGAGGTGATCCTGCTCCTGCCTTCTCTTCTTCGATTCTACTTTTTGCCACGCATCGACCTCCTTATTTTTGGCACTCCGTGCCGCCACTTCTTTCGGAGGACTTGGTTTTGTGTCCTTTTTCTTCATTACTTGGTTGACCGTTGGGTCGGGAGAGTTACGGTATTTCCTCTTCCCAGACCTGCCACCAGTGTCGCTTCTGTCTTCTGTTACAGATTCACCATCGCCTTCGGCACCGGTGTCCATCTCTTTGACTGTGTCTACACGGCAGGTTGTCTGCTCTTCTTCGGTGTGACATTGGGAGTTTGCCGTTGTTGTGCCTGCCATCCGTCATCAAGTGCTCTGAACCTTTGTAGGGCGTTAACTACGCCGGTTGTCTTCGTCTTAATCTCTTTGTGGATGTTGACTTTAGACTCAACAAACTCATGCAGCTCGCTAGTAAGCTTATCAAGGCGTTCCAGCGCTTGTGCCCTCTTCATCTCAGCGCTTGCTACGATAGCTGCTTGCTGGGCGTGAGCCCCGTTTTGACTCTTGTTTGTTTCCATATTTTTACTCATACTTTTTTGATTTACCAGCGCATCGTACGGAGTGGAGCGGGTTGTCATAACTAGGAACGGGTGTACCCTCGGAGATAGTACTCCTACCCCAATTCCCTGAGGCCTAGCCGACACTTAGCCAGTCCTGGAATACACGGACGGACTAGACTCGCTCGGAGCGGTGAAGATTCCGATCTCTAACACTCACTGCGTACTTCCTGATCAAGGCCCGAAGTGACTGGCTCCTGATCCACTGCTGCAACTTACACCTCGGCAGAGCAAGCTCACATCAGCCGTGGCCTGCATCGTCGGAAACTACGATACAGGTTCCGGACACTCCCAGTGAGTTACAGCAGGGACCGATCGTCTTGTTAGGTCAGTTAGTGTGACCAACCCACTAAAGGGGAGTTTTGTCCACGGGAGCGTATTTTATTTAACTCCTACCCTCTGTACCTCATCAACTAAGAGACCTAGTGTCATCCAAGGACAGCGAGTGTCAACCCATCCGCTACGGGGAGACGCGCCTGGTAGCAGTTTCTCCTCTGCCGCAGGTGTGTGTGTGTGTGTGTGTGTGTGTGTGTGTGTGTGTGTGTGTGTGTGTGTGTGTGTGTGTGTGTGTGTGTGTGTGTGTGTGTGTGTGTGTGTGTAAGTGTAAGTGTGTAAGTGTGTGTAAACCTCTTATAACTTTTGAACGGCCCGGCCGATCGGATCGAAATAGGTGGTGATCCAAAGAGTATCATTGCCATTAAATTTCATGAAAATTTGAACCGATTCGATTCGCTAGATTTTGAGAAATCTTAAAAGTAAAATTTTCAAAAAATCGTTTTTTTGGAATAACTTAGTTGCCTTACCGATCAATTCCAAAAACTAATCAGCTCTTAAGTTTAAAAAACCACGTCGATTGCCACCAGTCTTGTCAAAATCAGATGATTCGTTCGAGAGTTATCGAAAACGAAAAATTTCGAAAAAAGTGTTTTTTTTCACATAACTTTGAAATTTCCTTTTGGATCGTTTTTGACGAAATAAAATAATTGTTAGAGTCCAAAAAATCACGTCGATCGCCACCAAAAACGTGAAAATCGGTTGATTGGTTCGTGAGTTATCGTTGTTAAAAAAATTCGTAAAAAGTGAATTTTTCAAATTTCTCTAAGATTTTCGGTTCGATCAGTTTTTGTTCAAAAGTATATTTATTTATTTATTTATTTATTTATTCAAATACAATCAAACCCAACAGCCGTAGCCATTAACAGGGTTAATAATTTTTACAAAGTAATTGATTTTAAAATTATTTTAGTAGTAATGACAAGATAACCAAGAAAGTTAAATAATAAATTCAGATTGTAGCAATCACTTCATAGCTACTCGAGTAGATAAACATAAAAAATAAAAATAACAAATGAAAAAAGTAACAAAATTGTATGAAGAAAGTTTGAGCAATTATAGACATAAATTAAATGAACTATATCGTAGATTCTGAAAATCTGCGTGGATTACTGCCAACCACGTGAAAATCGATTCATTCATTCAGAAATTATTGCAGTTTGAAAATTCAAAAAATACTGTTTTATTAAACTTCTATCACTTTTGAGCTCGAAATAACATAAAAATTATATTTTTGAGCTCGAAGAGCTCAAAAACGTCACAAGTGCAATTTTAAGAGCTTATTTATGGAATCAGCGGGAAGTTGCAGGGATGGCCTTTAGGGTCAACCGTTTTCCAAATTTTTATTGTGACTATGATGTGAGTATTATATTTTAATATCAATTTGAATATTTATGAAAAAATTGACCCTCTTAACAATGAGAAGTCATTATTTTCACTATAACGAATATCTTTTTCTTATAGCTTGAAGATGACCTCTGTCTTATTACACGTCCGCTAATTTCGATTAATTTTCAAGTTTTGCATTAAGCAAAATATTAGTTTTATTACGTTGGATCATTAGTTCTTTCAGTTTTTTTTTCTCGATAAACGTACGTTATTATAATTATTTATTACATACCTACGAGTCATTATCACTAAATTCTATGTAAAAATTAATGCAACAAAACTTATAAAAACAAATTATTTTAATAATATTTATTACCTACATAATTACAACAGCAATAAATTACTTTACGTTTTTGAATTTGCTATTCATTAATTAGCCACTGATTGTTTAAAGTTTTGCATTCTTTCCTCAATCACAGGTCTAAAATGTCGAATAAGACCTTGTACTGGCCAAGCAGCACCATCAGCTAGAGCACAAATGGTATGCAATTCAATTTGCTTTGTGAGCTCCCAAAGCATATCAATTTCATGTTTTTCTGCATTCCCAAGGACAAATCTTTAATGAAAAAAAAAATGTATGTTAATTATCAATGAAAATAGAATTTAATTGACATCAAAATTAATTGCGAATTGATTATTTTTACAGAGAGAATTACAATTTTATAATTATTTATACTAATAATTACTCTTAACTTAAATGAATATATTAACTTCTACTTCTCCTTAAATGAAATTTTAATCACAGTAACGGGTAAAAATAATTGCCAGTATTTATCAAAAAGAGAAGAATTGAAACTTGATAAACTTTCAATTACTTCGAAACTATTGAATTTACAGTAAAAATTAAAAAATTTAATTTTTTTGTAAAGACAGAAAATTTTAATTGATTTGAATGAAACACGAGATTTTAGTAAAATTATGGATTTCATCCCTAGTATAAAACAAAAACATGTCTTATAAATTTCACGTACGACTTTCATAATATATACTCAACTTAGGTAAAAAGTATTAGAAATATTTTGAGTTTTTTATTAGTCAATTAATATTATTAATTATTTTATTTTAAAACTGACTACTCAAGTTTTAAAATTTTTTTCTTCGTGTTCATTAAAATTTCAAATTTTTCTAATACCAATTTTATGAAACACACACAAAATCCATGATAAAAGGGCATAACACGGTAGCATTATCCGAAAATTAATCATGGATCATTTGTCGTGCAGTTGAATTATCGAGCGAATTAATCGTCCGCGGATAAAATGTCACAGATGAAATGTCCGCGGATCAATTGTTACGTAACCCATGAAAAATACTGGTATTTTTTTTACCAACAATGAAAAATATAAATTTGACCCTGATCGCAGAAGATATCGAATACATTATTGAGAAAATAAAACTGTGACTTTTTAACAGAAAATTATTTTTAAAAAAATTTTATAAAATTCGATTTGAGGTAATTCAAACAAAAATTTTCTAAAGCTACATTTCTGAACTGATAAGCTAAAGCTGATAATGCTGATTTTATAACTTTATCAAGATGTTTATCCAAACTTGCATAAAATAATTCTCTCCGTGTACTGCTAAAATACTTAAATCCTTTAAATAAATAAGAATAAATAAATATGAGTTACTGACCGATTCATTATTTTGTACATCCAACCAATTCCCTCGCGGCAAGGGGTACATTGGCCACAGGATTCATGTTTATAAAAGCTTATTAGTCGAGCAATCGCCTTGATTACGTCAGTCTGTTTATTCATCACGATTACAGCAGCAGTACCAAATGAACTTTGCACTCTCACAAGATCGTCGAAATCCAAGAGAACAGTGTCACAAACACTATTATAAAAATCAATGATGTTATAGATTATAGATGATCTAATTTGCATTTATAAAGTTATCAACTGCGTTAAATATTTACGTTACCTTTTTGGAATAATAGGAGTTGACGATCCACCGGGAATGACGCCTAATAAATTATCCCAGCCACCGATAACACCGCCCGCATGTCTTTCTATCAACTCCTTTAAGGGTATTGACATTTCTTCTTCAACAGTACAAGGATTATTTACGTGCCCCGAAATGTTAAATAATTTTGTTCCATGATTTCTGGGTCGACCGAACGAAGCAAACCATGATCCTCCCCGACGACATATTGTCTAATAATAAAATCGTAAATTAATCAATTTCTCTTTTTGTAAGTATTAAAATAATTTTTTTTCTTTACAAATATACATACTGGAGCAACAGCAACCGTTTCTACATTTGTTACAGTAGTAGGACACCCAAAAAGTCCGACATCCGCTGGAAATGGTGGCTTCAATCTTGGTTTACCTTGTTTTCCTTCAATTGATTCAATTAAAGCTGTTTCTTCACCACATATATAGGCTCCAGCTCCTCGTTGAACAAAGATATCAAAATCATAACCAGAACCACATGCATTTTTCCCTATCAACCCAGCTTGATAGGCTTCAGCAATAGCTACTTGCATATTTGAAGCTTCGTTGTAAAACTCTCCTCGAATATAGATATACGCCGCACAAGCTCCCATTGCACGACCAGCAATCAAACAGCCTTCTACTAATTTATGAGGATCATGACGCAAAATTTCACGATCTTTACAAGTTCCTGGTTCCCCTTCATCTCCGTTGATTACTAAATATTTAGGTCTACCATCTGAAGGTTTGTTCATAAAAGACCATTTCATTCCTGATGGAAAACCAGCACCTCCACGACCTCTTAATCCTGATACTTTAATTTCATTGATAATCCAATCAGCTCCCTTAGAAAGGATTTCTTTAGTTTTGAACCAATCACCCCTTTTCAATGATCCCTTCAACCTCCAGTCATGTCGTCCATATAAATTAGTAAATATCCTATCCTGATCATTTAACGGGCTTCCAAATTTCTATGACAAAATAAATAAACAGTTAATTATTTACAAAACCGATATCGCTTATGAATTGTACGTACTATTTGTATTATAACATCTAATAATTTGAAAAATTTATACATAATAATAGTTTAATTGTAATAAATTACCTTTCCTTCTGGTGCAGCATCTGAGAAAGTCTTTACTTGTTGATTATTCAAAACAACACCAAGAAAACCTTTTAAAAAAAATTTTTTATTAAATTATATAACTTACTTATGTCAAATTAATAACAATATGAATATAAAAACAAATGCAATATAAATATATGTACACATATAAATTAGTTAAATGACTCACAAATAGTAAATTATTGTATTTGCAATATCAAAATTAACGATAATTATAAAAATTATAAAAAAACACGCAGTATACTCACTTAATTGTCTTTTAGAAATCTGAGTACAGCGGACAATAACACCCGCCATTTTACAAAAACTAATGAATACTACCTTTTTTGTTAGCAGACTTTTTTGTCAACAGGCAGCAGCACTAAGTGTAAATGTTGCCAAAACGTTTTTAGTTGAAAAATTAATTAACAAGAGTAAAAAGTAAAAATAATAAACTACGAAACTTTTAAGAGGTTTGAGGGTAGTACTAAATTGTTGATACTCATTTTTACCGCTAGGATCGCGTTAGTAGCATCTTGATATCCGCGATGTCACCCAATGAGCTGTTGCGTGCCACTGCCATGTTAGCATAAACGAGAGTTGACGTCAATTGGTACGCGGGCATAAAAAATTATTGAGACCAGCTTTTCAATCTTGGATAAAATTTATCGCGAATTGAAAAACTGGCTCTTTAAAAAGTGTCAAGTTACAATCTGTTCAAACGTCTCTAAAGCTGAAAGAAATCCGATAATTAGAAATTTAATTATCGGTTTCTACCTTTATTTATATCACTAAAATTAAAATAATCATAAACTTCAATTTATTAAAAGTTTCATTATCAAGTAAAACTGAGGTCCAGTTTTTCAATCCAGGATGAAAGTTTTATTATTATTGCTAGTATATTTATATATATATATGAAATATATAGATATATTTTATCCTGGATTGAAAAACTGGCCCTGAATTTTAAAATGTTGTATATTTTTTTTAAATAGCTTAAGAAATCAAATGAAAACTATTGTTATTTAAAAGGAAATCCTTTCGCTCCAGTTGAGTCAAAACAATTGTAGTAGTCAATATACGATAAATTAAAAAAAGAAGCCCATAAAAATTCCTAAAATTAAATAATAAATAGTATATGAGGCATTAATCGTTGAAATTTTGAAAATAAAAAAAAAAATAGTTAAATACAAAAATTAATTTGACTCTTTCAAATCAACTACTAGTAAATAAATGAATTAGTTTGAATTTATTGAATGGTCTGAAGTTCGCGCGCTACGCAACATTGCCAAATGTTTTGACTCCATTTTAACGTAGGTTGCTTGAGAATTTTTTGTGATTTTTAAAAATTAATTTCTCAATAAATATCTCGGTAACTGATATATTTTATTGCAAAAAAAGAAACCTGAATATTTCGAAAATCTAATTTTTAGTTTTTTTTTACTTCATCTAATCCATGACTGATAGTATAATTCGAGAAATACTGCAAACGTCTGACTTTCTCGTAAGACTTTGAACAAATACTAACATTTAAAAATTTTATTTTTTCAAAAATTTGTCCGGTAAAGTATAATTTAAACCTCACTATTAGATAAATAAGGACCTTAACTATTAGAAAAAAATTGAATTTACTCATAATCTAATATTTTTTATTTTACATTGGCGGCGAAAGGACCTCCTTTTAAAACAAATAAAATTTTTAAACTACTTGTAAATTGGATTTTTAAAATTTCTATTTCGGCGTATCTAAGATATTAATGATTTATAAATTTATTTTTTATTTTCAGTTTGTTAATTATCTTGTCAATTGCATTAGGGAAAGTAAATTGCTTGAGGTATTCAATTTCTGGTACTTTTCGTAATTTCTCCAATGAAAAATCGTTATGAATCTGATTAATATAATGTTTTGATGATTTAAGAAACGCATTTAAATTATCAGAGTATACCTTAAAAGAAAAAACAAATTATAAGAGTATTTATTCTACATTCTAATAGCATTGTTTTCTAATCTAAATTGTCAACTTCCCGCTAAGAAAATCAATTATTTTCCAAAATTGGGAGGTTATTGGTTTCACCCCAATTTTCGAAAATCGATTTTATCTGCTCGTATCAGATCTTTATTATTTGAGGTTTCAGAAAGGTGTGTGTGGCTTGAGCGATCTAAACACGATTTGCGGCATTCTAAAGAATTCTATTGTCCTTAAATCTCATGTGAACTTGAACCAATTCAGCTTAATAGATTTTGAGAAATCTCAAAAATGAAATTTTTATAAAAATGTTTTTTTTATTATTAAAATTAACATCCATAGTAATTTGAATAATATTAGTATTAACAGGAAATTGGACTACAAATTGTAAAAACGCAGATTATTGATTCCGCGACGTTTCAGCCATTTTATTACACTGTAGTTTGGAGTAGGTGTCTACTGTTTGTTTACATGTACAAGTTGTCTGCTAATTGTTTTTATTCATTTAGTTAATAAAATAAAGGAGTTTTGTTAATTATGTTGAGTGAGATAAGGGATGGATATAATAAGTTTTATATTGTTACGCGTATGAATTGAGACGCCTGATGAAGGCCAAATAAAATGGCTGAAACGTCGCGGAATCAATAATCTGCGTTTTTACAATCTGTAGTCCAATTTCCTGTTAATACTAATATTGTTTTTTTTTATTTTTTAAAAAACTACTGTATCGATCAATTCCAGAATCTAATACTAATAATCTACTAATCTCAAAGAAAACGTCAATTGCCGAAAGAATTCGAAAATCTGTTTGTGTTCAAAAAATTGCGTTAAATGCCGCAAACCGCATCGTAATCGGTCAATCTGTTAAAGAAATGTCGCAATTTAAGACGATCAAAAAGGGCTTCATCAATATACATTCTCTAGACTTTCGAGCTCAAAGAGCTTGAAATATATAAAATTTGTATTTGTGAACTCAACAAGCTAAAAAGTTTGTTATGGAATATTTTTTTCAGCGTTTTGAGCTTGAAATTAGCGGGAAGTTCCAGGGGAAACCTTACAAGGTTAATCGTTTTCAAATTTATTTTGATATACTACCACCAAAGAATAAAATCCAGGATTATTCAGATGTTGATTAAGATAAACTTGTCGTGACTTTAAAATACTTTCAATGTATTCATTCTTAAGTTTGTTGATATTTTCATATTTCTGAAATGATGTATCGAACAAAATATCATCGGCTTCAAATTTTTCCGAAATTATCTCTTGACTTACTTTTTTTCGCGCATTTTCATTACTATTCATATTATTTATCATTTCTTCTAAGTCAATCTATTAATTTAATAAATCGTTTAATAAACCATCGAGAATTCAAGCATATTAATATTTAAAAATTACATTTAATTTTGATTCATTATCTTCGCTATCTGTGAACGACTCCTGACATAAATTTTTTATGAAGGATTTTGAATTCATGATTTTAACATGTTTCTTATTTTTTGATAATTTATATAATATTGTCACTTTCGGTAATATAGATTCATTTTTCAATAATTTTTTTGACATACTTTTCGAATTTAAATATTGTATCTCATTAGAATAAGAAGAAGATACGTCGAGTTTATTGACAATAGTAGATACAATGTTCATTTTATTAACCATTGAATCTACATTATTTATATTATACTCTCTATGAATCGATAACGCCCATAAATTTTTAGAGCTATTTTTAATCCATCTAAAAATTCGAAGTTTATCTTCGATCCATTGTCGATGCATTTCTTCGTTTTCGGTGAAAACAAGTATCAATTTTACCGGTGGATATCTTATTTTTATTTGTATTGTGGCTAACAAATCCAGTTGTGTTATACCAATTTTTTTTTCTTTTTTTAGTTTAACTAGTTCACTAACATCTGAAAAAAAAAATATAAATTTATTTTTTTTTTTTTTTAAATATAAAATCGTTTAAATGATTAATTATTATTTACGAAGTCCATAGCTATCTCCTAAAATCTCTTCTATAGTTAAAAATTCTCCATTTCGAGCCATTTCATGGAATTCTTCGTGGTTCACAAAATAAAAACCACCATTCTCTATATCATTTGTAAAATTTTTTCTTGTTGTATGGCTGCGACAATATTTTACCTAATGTAAAAGGCATTAAATATAAACAAAATACTTTTTTTTTGATCGGTGTTATATAATATAAACTTTTTATTTAATAACTTTGAGTATAAGTTTAATATTTGTGTTCCTCAATAAAAATAATTACAAATGATCAAGAAACTTAAGGTTAAATAAAATTTAATTTATGAAGTAAAAAAATGATCTTACTTTATCAGAGTTTTTTAAAAATAAATGTCGACCTAAAGCTAATTTTTTTACAGCCAATGGACCACTAAGTATTATTAAAGGTGGGCTATTTTCATCATACGACGCCATACTATCATCAATTTTGGATACATTCAACTGTTCTAGTAAAGTAAGTTGAGTAGCTCCACGGGATGCTAATAAATTAATCGGTGGATTGAATGTAATAGTCGCTGAAACCTATATTTAACATGATCCATAGAAAAAAAATTCAAGACGGATAGCCCAGCACGTTTTTGAGAAACTTCTCATTAATTTTCGATATCAATATTTGTGGACGAATTAATTGATTTAAGCGAGATTTGTAGCATTCATCGAAGTTTTGTGATTTAAAATTAAAAAATTGATCGTTAGAGAAATTCTAATTTTAAAGTTCAGGGCTAAAATAATGTTAACGATAATGTTATATACATAAATGTATATTTTTGTTTTAAGTATATTATCTTTGATTGTTCAAAACTTAATTGATCGATTCAATGTAAATTTTCAAAAAATCTAAAATGAGTAAAACTTTTTTAAATGCTACACATACCCCAATATCAATAAATTTTCAAATTCGTTAATGAAAAAATAAAAAATATAATAGTTAAATTGTTAATTATTATCATACCATTTCAGATTCTGTAACTTCACTCCCATCAACGAAAACTGCACTTGGAATTGAAAATAAAACAATTTCTTTATAATTTGGCCATTTGGTACAAGGATTGTTTCTTAAATCAATTTCATATATTAAACTATCCAAATGAAATACTTCCATTAAATCTTCAATTTCATTATCTTTTAAGTCTATAAGACGTAGGCAGTGTACATCCCGAAGAAATTTCAATGATGATATCTTATTGTGACACATTAATAAAGTTCTCAAATTAACAAACACACTATTTTTTTTATCTAAGTCGATGAATATAAATTTTTTTACACAGTTAAAGTTTAAATTTAATTCTTGAATATTTAAATGTTCCAAATGTTGTACATACTCGATAAAGTTATGCGAAAGATTTAGATATTTCAAGTACCTAAAAAATTAGAAATGAAAAAACCATTCTTTTAGATGATGAACGAAAATACAATAGAGAAGTACCTGAAATTATGTAATCGGGGAATTTTCTTTATAAAATTATAAGAAAGATCTAAATTGACGATACTCCAAAAATTTTCTAAACTTTTCATCGATGTTATGCTGTTATGTGATAAATTTAAATAAGTTAAATACCTTGGTGGTGCAAAGTTTGAAATATCTTTTAGCTTATTGTGTGATACATTTAAGTATAAGAGGTAAGGAAGTCTACTTAAAGACGATAAATCTGATAAATTATTGTGAGATAAATCTATGTATTGAAGATAATGATACTTTTGAATAAGGTGAACATCTGTCAAATTCTATAAAATTATTCAAGTTTTATATAAGCATTATGAAGTTAATGGTGTTGATAAACAAAATCATAATAAAAAATTGATCTAATTTTACCAAATTTATTAAATCACTTTTAGTTATAACATAAAAGTGAACCTCCGGTACTATTAATATACTTGAATAGATTTCGATTACTCGATCAGTCAAAGTCTCTTTAGTTTTTATTTTATTTAAGTTTATTGATGAAAAGCTTGACACTGAAATTATTGTTGTATTGTATTTTTCCCATGTATTTGTATTAAGTACGTAAGGGAACCATTTATTTTGTTTTGAAAGCTTCACTTGGTTTTTTTTTATCATTCTTATACTTATTTAGGATTTAATGAGGCATCAGGAATCACTTTTTATAGATAAAATTGATGAAAATTGTTTTTTTTTTTGTTTTTGTTGTAATAATAAAAACAAATGAAAATTAATACGTCAAATTATATATTACATGTACATACTTTTATTAAGGAGGTCCTTTCGCCGCCAATGTAAAATAAAAAATATTAGATTATGAGTAAATTCAATTTTTTTTCTAATAGTTAAGGTCCTTATTTATCTAATAGTGAGGTTTAAATTATACTTTACCGGACAAATTTTTGAAAAAATAAAATTTTTAAATGTTAGTATTTGTTCAGAGTCTTACGAGAAAGTCAGACGTTTGCAGTATTTCTCGAATTATACTATCAGCCATGGATTAGATGAAGTAAAAAAAAAAACTAAAAATTAGATTTTCGAAATATTCAGGTTTCTTTTTTTACAATAAAATATATCAGTTACCGAGATATTGATTGAGAAATTAATATTTAAAAATCACAAAAAATTCTCAAGCAACCTACGTTAAAATGGAGTCAAAAAATTTGGCAACGTTGCGTAGCGCGCGAACTTCAGACCATTCAATAAATTCAAACTAATTCATTTATTTATTTACACTGACTGCAAAAACTTAAACGTAGTTAAGGTTATATTGTGCAAATGATAATGTAAACAACCGAAGTACAGCGTTGACAAATCACGGACAGGTTACTAGCAGCTGATTTGAAAGAATCAAATTAATTTTTGTATTTAACTAATTTTTTTTTTATTTTCAAAATTTCAACAATTAATGCCTCATATACTATTTATTATTTAATTTAAGGAATTTTTATGGGTTTTTTATTTTAATTTATCGTATATTGACTACTAAAATTGTTTTGACTCAACTGGAGCGAAAGGATTTCCTTAAAAAAAAAAA
>CAJNRD030001121.1:8929872-8971150 GCA_905319865.3 Cotesia congregata | reverse complement strand
CAGTGCATCGTACGGAGTGGAGCGGGTTGCTATAACTAGGAACGGGTGTACCCTCGGATATAGTGCTCCTACCCCAGTTCCCTGAGGCCTTGCCGACACTTAGCCAGTCCCGGAATGCACGGACGGACTAGACTCGCTCGGGGTGGTGAAGATTCCGATCTCTAACACTCACTGTGTACTTCCTGATCAAGGCCCGAAGTGACTGGCTCTTGATCCACTACTGCAACTTACACCTCGGCTGAGCAAGCTCACATCAGCCGTAGCCTGCATCGTCGGAAACTACGATACAGGTTCCGGACACTCCCAGTGAGTTACAGCAGGGACCGATCGTCTTGTTAGATCAGTTAGTGTGACCAACCCATTAAAGGGGAGTTTTGTCCACGGGAGCGTATTTTGTTTGGTTATTTTGCTTGACTCCTACCCGCTGTACCCCATCAACTAAGAGATTATCCAAGTGTCATCCAAGGACAGCGAGCGTTCTCCCATCCGCTCGGGGAGACGCGCCCGGTAGCAGTATCTCTTCTGGGTGTGTGTGTGTGTGTGTGTGTGTGTGTGTGTGTGTGTGTGTGTGTGTGTGTGTGTGTGTGTGTGTGTGTGTGTGTGTGGTGTGTAAACCTCTCATAACTTTTGAACGGCTTGACCGATTTGATCACGGTTGGTGCTATTTGAAAAGGTTCAACTATACTTAGATTTTGAATACAAGTTGGACCGATTTGGACCTATAGATTTTGAGAAATCTTAAAAAAACTGCGAAAAAAAATTTTTTTCAAACGTGGATTTTTTTTAATAACATTTAAACGGCTTGACCGATCATTTTCAAAAACTAATCAGCTCTCAACATCAAAAAACCACGTCGATCGCCACCAAGCCGGTCAAAATCGGTTGATTCGTTCATGAGTTATCGTTGACGAAAGAAATCGAAAAAAAGTGTTTTTTTCGAATTACACCTCAATTTCTGATCTGATCAATTTGTGTTTGAAAATATATCATAGAATTTGAAAAACTGCGTCGAATGCCACCAACCGCCTGAAAATCGGTTAGTTCATTCAAAAGTTATTGCGGTTTGAAAATTCAAAAAATAGTGTTTTATTAAACTTTGATCAGACTTTTGAGCTCGGAGAGCTCAAAACTACACGAATATTATATTCTTGGTCTCAAAGAGCTCAAAAACATAATAAGTGCAATTTTGAGCACTTAATTACGAAAGTAGCGGGAAGTTGCAGGGATGGCCTTCAGTCAACCGTTTTCCTAATTTTTTCTGAGTTTTGGTAAACCTCTCTAAACCACGATAAATGTTGCCAAGCGTTCTAAAAGCGGATGATTTGTCCGAAAGTTATTGTAGCTTAAATATTATGAAATATATTAGCTCAAAGAGCTCAAAAACGCCGTAACAAGTTAAATTTGGAGCGCTTTGTATTTGAAATTAGCGAGAGGTGGCAGGAATGGCCTGTAGGGTCAACCGTTTTACGAAATTTTTTTTTTAATTTTTCGAATAAAAATTTCTTTTTCATTTGAATTTAACAGAAATTTAAGTAATTTGTTTATTTGTATAAAACTAAATTTCTGATATTAAAATTTAATCCTTTTCTTTTTTTTTTTTTTTTAGTTTTTTGTTTATATCTCAATGGTATCACAACTAATTAATTTATTTTTAATGATTTAGATAATTTATTAACAAAATATGATAACAATCAAATGATTCGAAAAGGTAATGACAAACCTTTTGATTTGGGAACCAAAGTTGAAGTTCTTGTCGGTTCTGAATTACGACATGGAGTCATTCGATGGATCGACAATGTACCGGGAAGTAATACTGGAAAAATTATGGCAGCTATTGAATTTGTAAGTTATTTAATGTCACATTACAGTTTTTAAAATTTGATGAATTTTATTTTAAATCAAAATTTTGTTTTTTAATTTTGTGAATTAAAAAAATCTTTTTTTTTTAATAAAAAATCTATTAATATTTAATCATTGCGATATTAAAATATAATTATAAAAATAAAATTGATTTTATCCGTATATTATTTTTGATGATTACAGAAAGATGAGCCTGATTTACAAAACACAGATGAAGTGTACAATGAGTTAAAACATTTTAATATTAAATTAAATAGATCATGTTACGGAGATTCTCAAACTTTTATACAACCTAACATAACATCTGTAAGTATAAATATTATAAGATTAAACGTATTGTACATTAAAAATGAAAATTCACAAATAAGTTAATTAATTATAGAAAGACGATTCATTATTAAGAATCAATGATGATAATTTAAGTAAATCTGAAAATTTGATAGTTAAAGGTATTGTAAAACCTATATGTGTCGAAGATGGTCTTGAAAATATATGTGGTAAATATCGTGGCATTCAAGGCCATCATAATTCATGTTATTTAGACGCTACATTATTCAGTATGTTTGCTTTCACAAGTGTTTTTGATAACTTGCTTTTCAGGTGAATAATTATAAATGTAAAAACATAAAAAATCGTTTTTCATTTTTTAATAATGCGATAATTTGTTATTTTAATTAGACCTCCAACTGAAAAAGACTGCGCACAATATGAACAAGTACAGCGAGTATTACGAGAAGACATTGTAAATCCTCTAAGAAAGAATGTTTTTGTACACGCAAATAGTGTAATGAAACTACGAACATTGCTTGAAAAATTGTCATCGGTATCTGGTTTAACTAGTGAAGAAAAAGATCCGGAAGAATTTCTCACTTCACTAGTTGCTCAAATATTAAATGCAGAGCCTTTTTTAAAGTTAAGCTCTGGTCAAGATGCGTATCATTATCAACTTTTTGTTGAAAAAGATGATCACTTAAATTTACCTACAGTACAACAATTACTCGAACAAAGCTTTTTAACGAGTAATATTAGACTAAAAGAGGTTCCATCATGCTTAATAATACAAATGCCGCGTTTTGGAAAATCATATAAAATGTACTCAAAAATTCAGCCTACACTTTTACTTGATGTCACGGATATTATCGAAGATTGTAGAGTATAATTAATGTTTATTATATAATATACGGAAGGAATTATTGTTGTTAATTATTTCATTTTCTGTAGCTCCAAGGCAATGTACAGTCTGTGGAAAGTTAGCTGAATATGAATGCAAAGAATGCTATGGTCAACGGGGATTAGGTTTGGAAAGTATTGCTTTCTGTACTTCTTGTTTAGATCAAGTAACTATTATTTTTTAACTGTATAACTTTATAATTATATCAACAATAGTAATAATAAAATTAATTAACTGAATTATTTTAGGTACATCGGCATGAAAGAAGAACAAACCATGCATCTACAAAATTGAACGTACCCACTGAATTTAAAGTAAGTTCTGGAAAATATTTAGTAAAATTTTATATTTTTACTGAATTAACACACTGAATTTAGAACTTTTTTTTATTTTTTAGATTTTACAAGAACATTGTCCAGTTCCACGCCTTTTTTTGGAACTATCAGCTGTAGTCTGCATTGAGACATCTCATTATGTGTCATTTGTAAAATGTGGATCGGGCTCTGAAGCACCATGGTGCTTTTTCGATTCAATGGCTGATCGCAAAGGTAATATCATTTTTTTCAGATTATACAAGAAATATTTTTCAATTTGTGACTAAATGTGATTGATTTGACGTTAAATTTTAGGCGAACAAAATGGATTCAATATACCTGAAATGGTATCATGTCCAGATTTTCCATACTGGCTAAGTGAAGATGGAGCGAAAAAAGCTGAATCCACTGATGATCGACAATTACCGGAATATGCTAAAAGGCTTCTTTGCGATGCTTACATGTGCATGTATCAATCATCGGATGTGATGATGTATAAGTAATATAATTATATTCTAACATAAGATAAATAAGCTACAGAGTGGATCGATTTTTTTCAACGATATCAAATGTGATTACTTTGGATGATGAACAAAATTAATGATGGATAGACTTCATTCACAATATACCATTTTTATATTTAAACATTAGTTGTGATAATTCATATAAGACTTTTAATTATTAACATTAATATTATATATTATAAAGATCACAGTTATAGTTATCTATGTCTATAAACATTAATTTCTTAGAGTTGATTTTTTATATAAAATTCAGTGTTGGTTGTTCAAATAACAATTATGATTTTGTTGCTAAAACATTCATTTCATTTAATTTATATATTTTCAGAAAAAAAAAAAATTTGTCTGCACAAAATAAAGGACTTTTATACACAAGTAAAAAAAATTTGCTAATATCTTTATTTTTTGATTTTTTATGGCTAAAAATCAGAAGACCCTCAGAAGACTTCTATACATATTGTATAATTACTAACAAAATTACGTTTAATAATATTAGATAATTTGCGAATAAATATAATTGATTGTTATAAAAATTTACAATAAATCATTATCTATAAGATTTTTTGATTGATTATTTATTGTTATATTAAATTATTTATTTACTAATGAAATATAAGACATAACATTATAGGAAAGAAAGTAACAATTACTGCAAAACGTTCAAGAACAAAGTTCAACTTATTCAAAATTTTGGGGTTTTTTTAATTAAAAAGTGCTTAAAACAAAATTTTTTTGGGAAAATCATAAAAGTTGAAAAATCGAAAAAAATAGTAATATTATAAATAATTTATGGAAAAATTTTTTTTCTTCAGCAAATCTTTGTTTTATACTAAAAGAAAATTTTTGTCCAAATTAAAAGGGGTCGAATCTAATTATTGGTCGATTTCGCATGGAATGACCCATATATATAGAAATACGAAAAATATGATTAACTGTCAACTTAACAGAGAGTTTAATGGGCGTTTATTGTTCCACATGTACCAGTAGACACTCAATATAGTTAGAGTTTCGGGGGTAATGTATCTTCTTAAAGCGGATGATAAAAATGATAAAAATCAATAACAACAAATATAACTTGTATTTTTCCTTCAAATATTACTGGTCAATAATTATCGAGTGGGAGAGAAGGAGAGAAACGTAACCCTGAAAGTGTAACTTTATTGAGAGTCTACTGTACTGGGAATAAATGGAATAAATCTGTGTCTATTGATACGAAAACTGAACATGTATTGCGCAAAGACCAAACAAACCACTGAAAAAAGACAAAAAATGTATATTCATGATAGATAGAGAGAGATATTTGAACAATAAAAATCAACTTCTGTCAAAAGAAAGAACCAGAAAATAAAATGGTCTGAGTTATTTTAACTAGACGAACTTATAAGTGTGCGTCGTATTAACATTGAAATTTTTAGATTTTCTTCACTTGGTAATTAATCTAAAGTTATTGTTTTTCTCGTATTCATTATATTGGTGCAATTTCGGAGATTATTTTGAGAATTTGTGTGACGTGAGATACTGTTTACGTGAATCTTGTCATTTCTCAAACTTACAACAGTGTCCAGTTAGAAAAACAACTACAACAATGTTTGTAATCATGGATTGTTCGCTATAGTACCGAAAAAGTGAATAATTAAATGGTTGTTAATTAGCCAGTTGGTTTATTTGAGTAAAAGTAAATATTTAAAACTTTATATCTGTTGCTCAAAAGAGCAAAAAAATTTTTTACTTATTCTTCCCTCAAGTGTATTGACTATATTATTTTTAGTACGTAGTTTTTATGTACAAGCTATAAGCGTCGCTGACAAGAGAATAAAGACAAAAACAGTTTGAAGTTAAAAATTCATCATAAAAAACTAACTAACTAATATTATTATTTTTTTTTTCTTTTTCTATTAAAATAATAAAATAAACTCTTTAATTTTATTGAATATTTGATTAACTTGAAAAAAATAAACAGTAATTTTGTAATGTACCGCAAGTGTAGCACTGAAGAATACGCAGTTACATCGACAATAAAATTTGTTCACTCGAAGAGAAAAGGAATTTTTATAAATATAAAAAAAATGCTGAAGAACGAATTTAGTAGCCGTAATTCATTGAATTTTTTGATATTTCGTTTGAATTGAATTATCAAATGAAATGAATTAGAGTAAATTTATTGAATTCAATAAAATTTGTCGAAGAGCTGATAACTCTTATAAAAAAAAAGGCAAATATCTAGAAAATGTTAAAATCTTACTGTTGAGAACATCTCCAACGACATTTAAGATTTTGATAAATTCCATTCAGAGGATAATTTGATTTATATTTTAATTAACTACGTTATCAATCAACATGAAACTATTGGAAAGTACTAGATTTGAAGCAATAAACAGTGCTTTGTTTATCAAAACCGGTGACTGCAAAATCATCGGAAGGTAATCATTTTTAATTTATAGTCGTATATATAAGTAAACTATTTTGTAATAATAAATGAATAATTATTTTATTTCAGAATTGAAAGTTATTCTTGTAAAATGGCTGGAAATGATAAGCAAATGTATAAAAGATTTAATTCTGAGCAAGGAGTTACACCACACGACCTTCAAGCTTTATCTCCACCACAAACATCTCTTGGCACGTCACCAGCCCAATCTTATTTCAGGTATTTATTTTTAAATTTTTTTACTCAGTGCAAAAGAAAACAAATCGTTATATAAATATTTTTACAGTAAAAGTATCTCTGGAGATGAAGAAGGACCTTTATGTGACACAATTAGCCGAAAAACTTTATTTTATTTAATTGCAACTTTAAATTCAACATTCTGTCCTGATTACGATTTTTCCGATGCTAAAAGTCACGAATTCAGTAAGGAACCCAGTTTGCAATGGGTCATGAATGCAGTTGATAGTAATCTTAGTGCTACTGCTGGTGATCATTACCGCAATTTAAGATCTGCATTGTGGGCTGCAATTGAAGACGAAATATCAATGAGCGAATGTGATATTTATAGGTAACAATAGTAATAACTAATAAGTAATAATTATAGTACTTATTACATTGAAAAAGAAAAAAAAATACCTTTTATATCAATATTTTGACTTTCTCACACAACTTACTAATTCTCATTACTGCTATATACAGCTATAATCCGGATTTGGCGTCAGATCCTTTTGGAGAAGATGGTTGTTTATGGTCATTCAACTATTTTTTTTACAATAAAAAATTGAAACGCATCGTATTCTTTAATTGTAGAGCAATAAAGTTAGTATTGATTTTCGATCATTTTTATAAATAACAGCATATGTGTAAATATTATTAATATTTTTTTTTTCTGTTGTTACAGTCCTCTGTACGTTTTAGATTCTGGAGTTGGTAGTGATTTTGCTATGGATGAAGATGATGATGACATTGACAACGATCGTTATTAAGCGATAAATATAAAATTTTTACTTGCAATTTAAGCGTAATTTGATATTTAAATTAACTTTTTTTTTCACAATTTAAAAAAAAATTGATATTAGTTATTTTTTCCAAAGTACTTCATTTAAAACAATACAAGAATATGATTATTGTTTCCGCGATATAATTTACAGCTTTATAATTAGCTAAATAAAAGTTTAATTTTCTTTGAGAATCATAATCGAATATGATTATTATATATTGCGTGTATTTAATGTCTATTATTCTACATTAGTTGCAGAAAATAGAAATATTTCAAATTATATGACTTTCGTATGTTTTTGGGAGATGGAATTTTGTGCATTCTTTTACTATGGTTTCGAGTCTTTAGTATTTAAACTTATCCATCAAAAATACAATAATGCATATTTAATGCTCTATATGATTATCTATATTTTTTCTATATACAAAATCAAATTTAATAATAGTTATTAACACGTAAGAGTTATTAATATTCACACAATTTTATAGATTATACAAGATGCATGTAATTATTAAGTACTTGCAAAAATTATTATATCTTAAATTTAAAATTCAAGTATTTAATTAAATGGTAACTATTTAAAAACAATAAGTTTTTTAGAATAATTTACAGTTAATAGAAATATAACTCTATTTATTTTTTCTTTTTTTTTTCCCATTATGTCATAATTCTATGTTATGGGAGAGTTATTGAGAGTTTTTACTTATAAACATTAATTAAGTAAAAAAAAATAGTTTCTTACAAAGAGTAAAAATATTGTTGTTGCATTAAAATGTGCTACTATAGTAATAAAACATCAGTAAAAACATATTAACAATGAGAATTCGTACTTCTATTTTATAATATTCTTTCTTTTCTAATTTTGAATTTTTCTGAAGCGTTTTTAACGATTCTTAAAAGTTTTATGCATGTTTGCATGTTTCAGATAAATTTTTTATCATGAAATTATTCGCAATACAAGATGCAGTTGCTATATAATGGGCAAAAAAATTTTGATGTATTAAGATCGCATACTATATCTATACGAAAACTCTTAGATTTAGGCCACATAATTCGTAGTGTATTAAATTAATTTAATGAGTATATGTATAACAAATCACGCACTTATTAATTTTCACAGCACTAGAATGAAAAAAATCTTAGTGATATTTAATAATTAAATGAAACTTTTAGAAAAATGAAAATAAAATTAATGATGTAGAATATCAAAAAAGTAAAAGGAATATTTTGTTTTTACAATTATTGTAGAACTTAAGTATTATTATTTTTAGAGTTTATTAATTCAATAAGTATTCATCAGTTTATGATGATGCGGGCAACATATATTTCATTAATATTTACATAGAAGTAGATCTTCATTCATTTTCAGTCATAGAAAATCGAAAAATGAAGACGTTCGCAAATTTCTTTTCTTTGACTTTCTTTTCTTTCGGTGAATTATAGATAAAAACTGAAACCAGTTTGATTATCAGAAAATCGAAGTTTATGGCGATTTTTGGATTTGAAAAGTCTCCTAATTGAAATTTAAATTTTTGATCGACAATTCAAAGATGATGCACTTTTCTTTAAGATTGATAAATTTTTTTTTGTGTATCTCAACAGTAGAACAACTCGAAAATAACTTTGTCAATTTTTCACTATTTTGGTGGAAGAAAAAAAAAACAAGAGTAAGTGAATTTTTCGATTTTCTATGTCTGAAAATAAGTGGAGCCTCACTTAGATATAAGTACTAAAATAAATTTTATTCTAATACGCGAAATTTATGTGAATTCATATTCATAAAATCTTTCAAGACATAACGCATCTTCGTACCATATTTTAAAAACATTCTTCAGATCGCTGAGCTTATATTTCCGTCTACTTAATATCGATAATATGTTACAATTAGTACTGTTTAATTTGGTCGACTGAATCGACGATAACGTTCCTCTGGTTAATTAGTTCATCAACTAGCTATAGCTAATCTAAATTAATCGGTGAAATTTTATAGCTGGTTAAATTAGGTAGTTACAGTCGAGTCTCGATATGAGCCCTATTAGTGTCTCTCTCATATTAACGTGAGTCTAGTTTAAAAAAAAAAAAAGAAAACAAATAGGACTCTAGATGCGTTCAAGGTTTTCCCACAAATTATTGTCATGGTCTTAGAATTGATCAGGTCACAATATATGAGAGTAAATCTTCGACCGATTTTAAAGTTATACAAAAAGGTAATGTCGCACCTCGGCTAACACTAGAATGCGTACATTCCTACGTGTGCTACCAGCCTAGGTCCGTACATAGGTACATAAACTATTGGAGAAAGGAAGGTTTTCGCATGAGAAACTTTTAGTTGGGACAAAAATGGTGGGCTCTCTTAAGTTGGCGGGGGAAATCAATTTTTTTAACTTTTTTTTTGGCCCAATCGTTTTGGCAAAAAAATAACGACCATGCGAAAGACCTCTCTTTCTCTCATAGTCTAATAGTCTATGTATGGACCTTGCTATATCAGCAGCTGTACCCCATTACATTTTGTTGTGCTGCAGTTACTTGTAGTGCATTTTGGAATGTACGCAATATTTAGAATCGCAATATTTAGAATCAGTTTAAAAACAGATTATTCAATTGGAAAAAAATGACCCTTATTTAAAGCTGACTGAAAAGAAAATAGTTTGTGTCAACTTCGACGCACGACTAGAGTTCTTACGACTCCATACGAATGATTATTATACTTTATACAGAATAGAAATAGAGGATGAATGTCCATGAAAATTAATTTAGCCGACATCTAAATAATTTTCAGAATTTGTTTTTATTGAAAAAAATAAAAAAAAAATTTCATTTTTAAAAAACTTGAAAAACTAGAAGTGCAATTTTAAAAAAATATATTTTAGTTTTAATTTAATAATTGAAAAATAATCAAAAAATTAAAAACGTCGGCTAATTTTAGTATTATGAATGTCCGCATCTTTTAAAATAATAGAAGCATCAACATGTCTATTCATATGTAAAAAAAAGTCCGGATAAATACATGCCGCGTGAATGTAAGGGTGTTACGGCTAGGTCGTAGTAAATGTATTTTCTGAAATTTTATTTTTCTAATTACTTTTTGAAAAAAATTTTTAATAAACTATTATAAAGCTTCCACATCGCTAATCTTATATTATTCTTCTGAAACTTCATTTTATTTAATTTCAAGATTTATGTAAGATGTAATTAGAAATAAAAAATTTCTGATAATACATTTACAACGGCCTACCCTCAACATTGAATAAAATTTTACCTCGGATTAAAAAACAGGCCCGAAATTTTCTACACACTAGTTGAGGATAAATCCATGTTTGTAGATGGAGACACCTATGAGTAAGGTATTAGATATGTAACATCACAACATCACATCGAACTGCTGATGTATTCAGAGTTTATATGTGTACATGCATTAGCTATCCAGTCCAGTCTGTCTATCATAGAGGGTTATGAGATATTTTTATCTATTCGAATGAGAAATGTAACAAAAAAAAAAAAAAAAAAAAAAAAAACAATAATACACCCAAAGTCAACTGTCTAAAACCCTAAAGAATGGTGAGAACTTGAAATATTTGTTAGTAAAATGCTGAAACGTTGGGTAAGTGACTATGTTGTCACTGAACATCGAGATTTACAGGTAAAATTATTATTTAAATTAAATACGTATACATAAACTAAAAGAATATATTCATTTCTTTAATTGTTATTCTTACGTTGTTTTTGAAGATTTTAAATTTAACTCTTTTCGAAATAATTCAATTAGAAATAAATCTTATTTAAATTACAATTACCAATGTTACCCATTGATTTTATAAATCCAGTATTTAATTTATTTATTTAAGAAAATAATTAATATGAAAATTTCATTATTTTTAGGCCAACACAATGGCATTGGATACTACTGGATCTTATGTCCTGTTAGCTGGGTAAGTAATCAATTTACAATAATCAGTTTTATTAATCTTAAAATTTTACATTATTTATTTTATTATTTTTTTTTATTCTATGATTTTTAGGCGCAGATTTTTAGCCATAAAAAAATTGGATGATAGTGATGAATTAGATTCATTAAAAAAATATCCACGACAAAGTAAATATGAAGTTGGCTCTGCTGAATGGAATCCTACTATAAGTAATTATCATTTTTGTGCCATATCTGTGAGTTTATTGTTTAAAATTAAATAGATCTATAGGGAGAAGTGAAATGTTCCTTGATTAAAATAAATTATATTTTAATAGAGTAACACAAGAATTGAAATTTTAAGTGTTGCCGGTAACAATAATCAAGATCTGCCAATAATTCACACTTTAAAAGGGCACAACAGAGTTGTTAGTGATCTAAATTGGCATCCTAAGGAACCTGATATTATAGCTTCTTGTAGTATAGATACTTTTATCCACGTTTGGGATCTGAGAGATTCCAGAAAACCGTCTCTGTCTTTGTCAGCAGTAGGTGAGAATAAGAAATTTTTTGTTTTATAAAATGACAGTTAGTTTATGCATTTGCTATCTAAATTTACTTGGAAAAAATCTATGCACTGTCAATAATTTAAGTTTTATGTAAATTTACATTCTTATCTAATCACTTGTATTTAACATAAGCAGCGCTTGGACTTCCTCAAGTTTCAATTTTTTTACCCTTTGTGTACTTCAAAAATGAGAAAACTGAAGTTACATATTCAAACTTATGGATATTTAAATACACAAATATGCACTTCTTTCAAAGAAATTGAATCTCTATAAAATAAGGAATTTGTTTTATTATAGCGGGTTCTTCGCAAGTAAAATGGAGTCCCTTACTATCTTATACGTTAGCCACAGCTCATGACGGTGATATTAAAATATGGGATCAGAGAAAAAGTAATAGTCCTGTACAATACATTGCCGCTCATTTAACCAAGATTCATGGATTAGACTGGTGTCCATTTCAACAAAACCAAATAGCTACCTCGAGTCAAGATTGCACTGTTAAAGTTTTTGATATTTGTAATCCTCGTAAAGTCGACAGTATTTTATCAACCAATTATCCTGTTTGGAGAGCCAGATACACGGTTTTATTTTTTTTTTTTTTTTTCATCATTAACTGAGCCAAGTTTTTTGAAATTAACATCATTTTTACTTTCTAGCCATTTGGAGAAAGTCTGGTGACAATAGTTGTTCCACCTCTGCGTCGAGGAGAAAATAGCCTTTTACTATGGAACATAGCAAATCTAAATACGCCAATTCATACTTTTGTCGGACACACGGATGTTGTTTTAGAGTTTCAATGGCGGCATCCTAAAGTAAACAGTAATGACTACGAGTTGATAACATGGTCGAAAGATCAATGCTTGAGGATATTCAAAATTGATGGGTTTTTAAAAAAATTATGTGGTCATGATATGGACGATGCTACATCCTTATATACCCAATACTCTGAAGATACAAATTTAAGTAAGTTAATACTCCTGCGATAATAATCCAGCTTACGTACTTGAGAAAATATAATTTTTTTTTGTTTTAATAAAAAGAAAGAATAGAATCATTTAATTAAAATACTTTCAAAGTTATAATAGTCGTGAAAACAAGTACAAACAAATTACTCAATTTTTCTATTTCTTTTTCTTCCAAGAAAATAAAATTTTGATCATTTCTTTCTAAATCATTAAAATCAAAATATGTATATGTATATTGTATACATATTTATTTTACAGGAGCATTACAATCTGTTCAAGATCTTCAACTGAATGACTCTCAAAATGATAATGAATTAAGTTATTCATCTTCTCAGGTTGATATGCAAATGATACCTAATGAAGCTAGTACCAATTTAGACCATGACAAAGAATTACCATCACCAACCCAACCAAAAACTTTACAACAAGAATTTTCATTAATAAATATGAATATTCCTAACATTGAACTGAATTCAATGGATGTTATAGAAAGAAGTTGTACAGTGACAGCGAGAAACAAAAACTATCATGTTATATTAAAAGTCAATTTTCCTGGAAACTATCCTTATAGTGCACAACCTACGTTTCAGTTTTGTTCGGGTACTACAGTTGACAATACAACAATGGCTAAATTATTAAGAGTTCTTAAACAAACTTCGCAACAAAGAGTTAAAAAAAATCGAACTTGCTTAGAACCTTGCTTAAGACAACTTATCATAACTTTAGAACAAACTTGTGTTCCAAGCGAAAGTGAATCTAATCTTTTAGATTATCACATTCAGTCTAATGCTGATTTTTTAAACTCAACGACTATTTGTACAAATTATCAAGATAATTATATTCCATTTCCAAGAACATCGGGTGCTAAATTTTGCAGTTTAGGAATTCTTGTTTGTTTCGGTCGCTCAACTTTTACCAGACGCTCGTTTGCTATTAAACCAGATGGTAGTACACCGCGTTCTCTTTCTGCTTTGGGAAATAGTGGGAATAATGGATCATACATGAATTTATATTCCAATTCATATGGTCAGTCTGGAGATACTATGTCAATTAGTTCATTTTATTTCCCCGAACGGGTATGTTTTAATTATTTTTTATGAATATTTTTACGTCAAATTCCACACTTAATTTTAATAATTTATTATCTATTATTTATTGTAAAATAGCAACAAAGGTCATCAAGAAAAAATGTTTATAATTCATCTGTAACTCAAAATCAGAATTGTTATAACAAAAATTATTATTCATTAGTTACTGTGTATGATACTTCATTATTATTTTTTGTAAACAAAGAACTTGCTGAGAAGTATATGTAAATACTCAAAACTTTAATGATTAATATTTAAATTAACAATAATTTATAGATAATATTTAAATCTTTTCCAGCTTAAATTTGTCAGAAATTCCGTCAATGTGTCAACATAATGCTAATGTCGCTTCATTATTAAATCGTCCTGATCTAATTCAAGCATGGTGTTTATCTGCACTTGTTATTTCGCCGTTATCAAATCCGTTACAAAATTTATGTCAAATTCAAGACATAGTTTTGCCTTGGCCACTTCATCCATTTGGACAAAAACTTGTACATTCTCTGTAAGTAAAGTGATATATTAAATTTATTTTCAATTATGATTTATAACAGTTTAAAATTAATATTTATAGGATTCAACATTATGTAAATCAATCAGATATTCAGATGGCTGGAATGTTGAGCTGTGTCTTTAGCGATCGTTCAGAAAGTCATGGCAATAGTCTGGGATACTTAACGAGTAAATCAGTCAATGTTAGCGTAAGTTATATTGATAATTTGTACCAATAATGCATAAGATGTATAGAGTATTCTGTATTCTGGGAAGTATATCAATTTAAATAGAATGTCGCATTTAATTAACAGTACTTGATTAGCTACTTTATGAACTTTATTGTTATGATGTTTAAAATATAATTAGTCCTCAACATTTATTGCCAGTAAAAAGTTATAAGTTGAAAAATTAAATAATTATATATTAATGAAAAAATTATTGACAAGACATGACAATTTTTGAGTAGTAAAAATCGATCAGTAAATAATACTGCTATTTTTTTTTTTAAGCCTGGAAGTTCTCCATATCACACAATTCATCATGCGGATACTAGCTCAGAAGGCTGGAGTGTTCAAAACTTGAAATACAATCGATCAAGTTCATGGTCCGAATCATTGGATGATTCAAAAACTTTTCCAGATTCTTTAAATGATACAGGCCGCAGTATTCGATTATTGGATGAAAACAATACTTTATTGTATGACCGTTACAAAAAAGTTTATGCAGAAGTTCTTCACAGGTGGAGACTTCTTGATGGAAGGGCTCAAATTTTAAAACATGTTAGTGCCTCCCACCTTGACTCGCAGAAAGATGTTAAACTTCAAAGCGAGTGTCATCTTTGTAAGCAAACAAATCGAGAACCACAATGTACTAGTTGTAAACGCTTAACGTTTCAATGCATTATTTGTCATATTTCAGTTAAAGGTGAGTAGGTAATTAATACTGTAGTTGTATAATAATCTTCTTTTTTTAATTATATTCAATTATATTTTAGGCCATAGTACATTTTGTCTTATTTGCGGCCACGGTGGGCATACGCAACATCTTGCAGCGTGGTTTACTAATGAAAGAGTTTGTCCAACAGGTTGTGGCTGTGCTTGTCTTCAGGAAAGTACAAATTTGTTAAAATCATAGAAATTGATCAAGTTATAAATAAATTATGTATAAATTTAAATACTTTCCAGATGCTTCCTATCAGTATTAAGTGTATATAGAATTTAGATATACATTTTTTAAACATCAAAGTTGTGTGAAAATGAATCTATGATATAAATTTAACATTGAGTTTGATTATTAACATTTCAATAACAACTGTAATTTTTTAGCAAATCCATATTATTTATAAACCATAATAACTTTATACATCACAACAAATTATCTTGAAATATCGTGACGTTACACAAAAAGAAAAAAAAATTGCCGTGATTCATTGGGAATTACTACTGATACTGAAAAAGCAACAGTCACGCAGAAAAGATTTCTTCACCATAAATATATTGCCTATGGAAACTATACACTATGTGTAGAGTCTCCATAATATTGCCGTTGATTACTTTCAAATACAGCGCTCTGCTGTATAGCTGACTGTGATAATTAGTCGGCTGTTCAAAGCGAGTAGCCTACAAAATCTAGCCAGTTTTACCCGGTTTTGGTAAATTTCGATACCCAACCGGTTAGTTAAAAATTCTAATAAGAATCTAACGGTGGATTTAATTTGTATATAAATTATAAGTAAACAAAAAAAATGGGAATTAGAAATTAAATATCTCCAAAACTTACATTTTTTTTATTTATTTATAATTTATAATTCATTAGAATTATTTTCTTTTTTTTTTTTCTTTTTTATTTGTTTAAAGTCGCATAAACTACTAAGGTCGTGAGCGACTACGGTAGGGAGTAAATTTTTGTGGTTGGACTCGTTTTATTTTTTTGAGCTGAGCAGCATAATACACTTAAATATTGAAAATAGTCATTGATGTACGCCGGGCTCGAACCCGGTCCAATGCTTTAGTAAGGGCCGGATCCGATACTCTACTGCGCGCCTAGTAGAATTCTTAACTAGTCCGGTTGGGTATCGAAATATACCAAAATCATAATTTTCCGAGTGCTTTCTGGTAAATTATGGTAAATTGACTAGATTCTGTGGGCTAAAGACATTGCAGCCGAATTTAAGGAGCAGATGGGATCATTAGGGTAAAGGTAAGTAGAATAACTGTTTAGAATTCGAATGCATAACAGTGCTATTGGAATGGATACATTATTTCGGGAACTGGATCCTCAGACTAGTATACCGTTAGCAATCATAACCCGTGTAAGTCGGGTAAAAGAGGATGCGATCTGCTTATCTTTGGGAAGTCAAATCCTAGAAACCAGAATGTTTCGAACAACCTGAGGTAAAGGAATCTAGCTTTGTAAAAGTTTCACGTTTGTAGTTACGATATTTTAATTAGTAAAAATTACTAGTCATTAGCTTTATTTGGGTGAATCATTAAATTAATTAATTGATGCAATGCAGAAAAAAAACTTGTAATTTTTATTTATTTATATTTTTTATGTTTTATTTGATAAAACTTTCTTTTTTTTTTTTTACCAGAGCTGAGTATTTTAATTCTCCCGGGCGAATGGACTTTATTGTGGAGCTTGAAACGACATCTGCCTCGCTGTTACAGCGAAAAGGCTCCACTTCCCAAAATACTTCACGATAATGTGATGCCTCTAGATGCATCCAGCAGGTTACACTACCTGCCAGCGAAGCGCGAATTTAAATGTAAGATAGATTATTTTAAATATTTTATTAATTTATAATTTAGCTCGCCGAGCTCAAAAAAATAGCTTTTGTATGTTTTTGTGCTCTTCGAGCATAAAAGTTTGATAAAACACTATTTTTTGAATTTTCAAATCGCAATAAGTTTTGAATGAATGAACCGATTTTCACTCGGTTCATTAGTTTTTGGAATTGATCGGTAAATCCGTTTAAAAGTTATTCCAAAAAAACCACTTTTGAAAAAAATTTTTTTTGTAGTTTTTCTGCGATTTCTCAAAATCTACCAGTCCAAATACTTTCAAAGTATATTAAAATCTAAGTTCAGTCAAGCCCTTTCGAATGGCACCAACCGCGATCAAATCGGTCAAGCCGTTCAAAAGTTACGAGAGGTTTATATATATATATACACACACACACACACACACCATCGCGGGAATAGTCAGGGAAGCTTCCTAGGACCTCGAAACGTCGAGAATCGATGAAAACTCGATTTTCGTAAAACAATAACTTCCCGACAAAAACAATCTTCGATTTTCTTAGCGAGAAGTTAAAAATTTTTCAAATGTGGTTTTATGGAATAACTTTAAAACAGCTTTACCAATCGATTCCAAAAACTAATCAGCTCTTAACATTAAAAAACTACGTCGATCGCCGCCAAGCTGGTCAAAATCGGTTAATTCATTCAAAAGTAATTGCAGTTTGAAAATTAAAAAAATAGTGTTTTATTAAACTTCC
This sequence comes from Cotesia congregata, assembly GCA_905319865.3. Lineage (NCBI taxonomy): Eukaryota > Metazoa > Arthropoda > Insecta > Hymenoptera > Braconidae > Cotesia > Cotesia congregata. The sequence continues at coordinate 8,953,336 of CAJNRD030001121.1, read as the reverse complement.
ATCAGACTTTTGAGCTCGAAGAGCTCATAAGCTTAACAAGAGAGCTCACTCTTTGAGCTCGACAAGCTCAAAATAACACATAAATTATATATTTGAGCTTGAAAAGCTCAAAAACGTCATAAGTGCAATTTTAAGTGCTTAGATATGGAATTAGCGGGAAGTTGCAGAGATGGCCTTTAGGGTCAACCGTTTTTCTAATTTTTTTCATAAACTTGAAATCATATATGTTAAAGTTTGGCAAATTAAATTAATTAATAAATAGAAATTCAAGATAGTTCTGATAATTATAAAAATTAAATCGTTTCGAATTTTATTTTATTAAATTAAGTTTCCCGCGCTAAAGCCGAGTATTTTAATACTCTTGGGCGAATGGACAACAGTTGATAAATTTTTATGCAAAATAATTCAATATCCACCAGATGGAGGCATAACAATAGCTAACCACAGTAAAATCTCATTTGGTATAGTTATATTTCGTTTCCAGTCACCAACAATAGTGAAAAAGACAACCTGCGAAACTTTATAGCGATTTTACTTATATTGCAGAGAAAAATTTTTTTTTAAATTTAAAAAAAAAACGAGGCTCAAAGTTCGTATTATGACTATAGAGGGTAGAGGTACCCCTAACCTTTCATATTTATGCCGAATGTACCGACCAGCCTTGACTGACGTGTTGATGACTACATATCTGTGATTTACGGTGTAGTGCAAAATTTAAAAAAGATCGAGTAAGCTTTTTGTATTGTCTATTTTTTATTTTATAATTTATTATGATTCATAAAAATTTAAGAAAAACCATATAAATTTTGAAAAAAATCCGTCTTTATCAATATGTAATAATTAGATGATACGTGTTAATACATCAATTGTTTTTATGGTTCTGAAGTTCAATGATTTGTCAGAATACAAAAAATTCTAGATTTAAAAAATGAGGAATTTTTAGTGTTCCGATTCTTCGCGTGTGTCAATAAAATAAATATGCTTATTAGGGAATGAGTATTTTTTATAATTCAAAATTAGTTTTGATTTATAGTTATTCAAGCTTAAACAAATGATGGATTCTAAAAATCAAACAATTTTTTTAAATTCTTTAATACTATCAATTTTCTTATCGTAAATTCGATACGAAACAGAACTTTAAAATCTCTAATTAATTAATATATTGATAATCAAAGATCTTAATTGATAATCTAAAAAATCAGACATGTAGATTTTTTAAACATCTACAAACACATTTTTTTCAGAAGTAGAATTTGAATTTCAGAAACATCAGTGAAAAATTGTTTAAAATTAAGTAAAAAATTACTTACTACGTTATATAAAAACAAAATAATCTTATTGATGTAAAAAATGAAAAGTTAAATTTCCTATTTTCAAAATTTACAAATATTAATACACAAGAGTTTGTTTATGGTGAAATAAATATAATTTTTTACATAAAGACGAGTATAAAAAAAAAATAAATAAATAGTTATTATTATTGTTGCAGAAAATGTTTCAAGATGACAGTTCGTCAAAATCTGACGAATTTGACGATGATATCGTTTATGTGGATGAGATGGAAGAAGTATTCGATAATTCCGAATCAGATCCAGAAAATGGTCAAATGGAAGCAGATGATGCTGAAACGGACGATGCTATAACTGTTTTTAGACATCATAACGGTATAATGAATTTTCCATTATTGTTATTAAGTTCAAACTAACATTGATAATTTTTTCTTACATCATCTATATTGTAGATGCAATCATTTGCGGATCTTTATCAAATGATGGAAAGATTGCAGTTACTGGAGGTCAAGATGATGTTGCTTTTGTTTGGGATACATCATCAGGAGAAATGATTTATAAATGTTCTGAACATACGGATACTATTATTTTTGCTGAGTTCAATTTTGATAATTCTTATTTAGCTGTTGGAGATATGAATGGTTTTATTCAGGTGTGGGAAATGAAAAGTAAAGTTATTGTTTGGGACTTTAATATGGGTGATGCGGCGGTAAGTAACTTGATAATTAATTTTAATTATCAAAAATTATGTATTGCATCAAAAAATTTTTAATTTGCAGTGGATGAAATGGCATAATTTAGCAAATGTTATTTTGGCTGGTAGCACAACAGGTGAAACATATATGTGGAAAATTCCAAGTGGTGAATGTAAAGTTTTTCAAGGATATGGTCACAAAAATGAAATTGGAGCTCTTACACCAGATGGTATTTCTATAATTTTTTAAGCTGATTAATTATTTAGTAATTTATCACAATTATTCATTTTTAATTAGGAAAGAAGCTTGTTGCGGGTTACGAAGATGGAACAATACGTGTATTAGATTTAAAAGGGGGTGTTGTAGAATCAACGATACCGGCGAATACAGCACACTCTCAAAATATTATATGCTTAGAGTGCCAAGTCGATGGTAAATTGATGATGTCAGCAGCGCAGGATGGAAGAACAGTTATTAGTACAGTTTCAAATGGAAAGATTATTAATGTTCTCCAAAAACTACAAGATAATAACACAGTTGAAATAGACAAAATAGATGATGAAGGAGCTGAATCTGAACCTCGAAAAAATTGGGTTGAATCAATAAGATTTTGTAGAAATCTTGAACTTCATTTAGCTGCTACAGGAACTATTGAAGGAGAATTATTTATTTGGGATATTTCTAAGCAAGTAATACGACATAAAATAACTCAAGAAAGTGGTATTGTTAAACTTGAATGGATAGGAAATTCGCCATTGTTGTGTACAGCTGGCTTAGATGGCATCGTAAGATTTTACGATGCAAGAACGAGTCAATGTCTCAAAGTACTTTATGGACATTCTAGAAGTATTCTTGATTTAAACGTTGCCAAGTAATTATTGAACTTTTTTTTATTTTAATTTTTTTTTATTATTGTGATTCATTATCTGTATTATTTTGTTTTAGGACTCAAAACAAAATTTTAACAACATCTGATGATGGCACAGCTCGAATTTTTGATATTTCTGTCTTATGATAAGATTAACAAAAAAAAATAAAAATATGTATAAATAATGATTTTGTATCATTTTCAACATTGATTTTTTCCAAATTTTTTTTTTTTTTTTTATCTATTAACTGAAACTAAATAATAAATTTGTTATCTGACGATTATTTTTATAAACAACAACGAGGGAGAGTATAAAAAGCATAAATTAAAGAAATCTTAATTCTTTCTGGAAACAAACAAGATTATTTTCATCACTCATATATTTTTTTATACTATAAGATTATTAATCAGAGTGTTAATAACTTTTAAATTACTAATAGTGGAAAAAATTATATCTCAGTATTATTTTTCAACAAATGAAGTTTATCTCGATACCATTGTTCCTCAAGAGAATGTCTTTTTCCATTCCAATTAAAATGTGTAGGGGCTTGATTCTCACCATTGTCAAATTCAAAATATGAACTTAATTCTATACCGAGTTTTGATCTGATAAGACCTATTCCATTTGCTGTTATTGGTCCTGGATGATAAACTTTCCCAGTTTGAATGTTCATAAATAGTTTGTTTGGCTCGAATGGTACCTATTTCAGGTCAACTACTTTATAGTATTCTTTTGAGTAAAATACAAAATATATTATCGAAGCAATAAAAAAAAAAAAAAAAAAAAAAAAAAAAAAAAATACGAACCATTAAAGAATCTTCCGTATAGCCATAACTTAAAAAGTCTGAACCATTTTTGTATTGAATTACATGAGTAAAAACTATTGGCAAATTATCACATCTTACATAATTTATTTCTTTGCCACATAATGATAAATATGGAAAATCATTGGCATACCGATTTGAATCATTTATCTTAAGTCGTTTGAAAAAAAACGTAAGAAATTTTTTTTCTAGAAAAAAAATACAGACCCGTCTCGTTATGAGTCCTATTAGGGCCAGTTTTTCAATCAATGATTAAAATTAAACTATCATTGTGAATATATCTATATGTTTGATGTATAGATATATTAACAATGATAATTAAATTTTAATCATTCATTGAAAAACTGGCCCTTAATGTCTCTCATATTAACGCGAGTCTGGTTAAAAAAAAAAAAAGATAACAAATGGGATTCATAACGAGACGCGACTGTATTCAAATATTTGTTATGATTATTCTTAAGAGAAAAAAAAAAAAAAACCTTACACTACTTTCAATTCTTCGATAATTTTATGTCCAACGTCAAAAAAATTTTTTTTACATATCCATGGATATTTGTTAAAAATCTTTTTGAAATCTCTAAATTTCTTTTAGAAATTGTTTTGTTTTCATAATGTTATAAATTATTGACAATAAATAAATTCAAAATATTTTTTAAACTACTGATTAAAAATTTTTGTAATAAAAAAATTTTGTTAAATATCAAAATTGCGAATTAAAAGATGTGAATATAACTTGAATTTTAAATTGAAAAGTTTAATTCATTTGTTTTTCACAATAAACATATGAATTTATACCTCGACAAACAATTAAGACCTAAAATTTTACTGGAACTAAACTGATGTTATTACCTTTAAAACAAGATGTAAAATTTTTCATCCGAGCATCATCTAAAAATAACTGTAAATGAGAATAAAAAACATTAATAAAAGTAAAATAAATGTTAAATACTTTAATAATATGTATATAATACCATTCCTTGATGATTGATAAAATAAAAATATTCTCGTATGCGAGGTTTTGGCGACTGACCTTGTATATAAGTAACCAAGGACTGAGTGCTAGAAATTTGAATAAGACGTGAATACTTCAATATATTCATCATGTTTTTAATGCTCAGGTTTTTATAAAATTTTTAATAATAATCTTTAAAGTCAATTATAAACTGTTACAAAAATTCATCAAATTATTCTGTTTGAAAAAAAAATAATTTGAGATATTTCCATGATCCATGATTAATATTAATTCTTATACAGAAAAAAAATTTATTTGAGTAAAATCCTTTTTAGGGTATACGACAAAGCTAATTAAATTCATAATAATTTTACAACAGAACAACTATCTTTATATGGTGAGACAAGTTTAAGTTTACATTAATAATGATTACTTAACATATTTATTAGCTAAGTGTTTATATTATTATTACTTATTAAAAAACAACTAAACAGGAAAATTTTAATGTTTTACCATGAAAAAACGACAAATATGACATCTAACGACTTGACTTTGAAGTACATGCAACAATGTGAATTATCAGGTACATACGAGCAGCAGGCAGCAGCGAGTATGGAGGCTATAGGCATCGTATCTGTTTAGTTCCTATAACGGGGAGAAAACCAGCTTCGGGAATTATCGGCCTTAATTTTTGTTCTGTGTATAGTAAAATACTCTAGCCTCGGGTCTGATGGTATTGTGATCGAAATTTTTTACCATCTCAACCTCAAGCTATTTATTTAATAATATCTCAAGTCTCAAGTGATCTTAAATATAAGTTTCCACTTAATATTTTCTCAATTCAATCAACACGTCACTTGACTTCGTGCTACCCACCAATGAGTGGATTAAAAAAATAAAATGCAGCAAAGGATAATTGTATTAAATTTATAAAAATCTTGAGCGTATCTTAAGAAAGAGACTGCAGTTTATGACTTATTGTTGTTATTATGTTCTCATCCTAAATTCGCCTAAAAAATTATATTGACCATATATTGTAATTGTAAATAATTAATTATGCAGCCAAACTTTACTAATAAAGATAATTTTGTTGTTCTTGGCTTTTACGTTAAGTTTATTGTTTTCATCAAATGAATTTAGTGTACAATTGAATTATAATTCTAGTAGAATGGCTACGTCAACTAAAAAATCTTGGAAACTCCGTAAGTAAAATGGGTCCAATTTCTAATTAATCTTATTTCGATTTACATAATGATTCGCGTATTTATATGCATATAACTACGTGTATGTCTATATATATATATATATATTTATGCAAACATACATCTGTAAATTTTTTATCTACTTTATTTTTATTATACTAATTATTATTATCATTTTACAGAAGATTTTACTGCTCATACTTCGAACGTTAATTGTCTTGCACTAGGTCACAAATCGGGAAGAGTTTTAGTGACTGGCGGAGATGATAAGAAAGTTAATTTGTGGGCAGTAGGAAAACAAAATTGTATAATGAGCCTAAGTGGGCATACTACTCCTATCGAATGTGTACGCTTTGGGCAAACTGAAGACCTTGTTTGTGCTGGTTCTCAAACTGGAGCTTTAAAAATATGGGACTTGGAACATGCGAAATTAGCTAGGACACTTACAGGACATAAAGCTGCAATAAAGTGTATGGATTTTCATCCGTACGGAGAATTATTATCATCAGGAAGTTTGGATACTGGAATTAAATTGTGGGACATCAGGAGAAAAGGTTGTATTTTTACTTATAAAGGCCATGATGAAATAGTTAATAGTTTGAAATTTAGTCCTGATGGACAATGGATCGCTAGTGCAGGAGAAGAAGGTATGGTTAAGTTATGGGATTTAAGGGCAGGACGACAGTTAAAAGAGTTTACAGAACATCGAAGAGCAGCAACAACTGTTGAATTTCATCCTCATGAATTTTTACTTGCCAGTGGAAGTTTAGATAAGACAGTTCATTTTTGGGATTTGGAATCCTTTCAATTGGTATCTTCCACAGAACCTAATTCATCAGCAATAAGATGTCTTCATTTTAGTCAAGGTGGAGAATGTTTGTTTACTGGAAGTCAAGATCTTTTGAAAATACATTGTTGGGAACCAGCACGAACATTAGATACAGTACCTACGAACTGGGGTAAAATTCAAGATATTGCTATCGCACAAACTCAGTTGATTGGTGCGAGTTTTAATGGTTCCAATGTGATGTTATTTGTTTGTGATTTAAAAAAAATAGCACCTTTTACTAATTTTTCTCAATCATCTTCACCATTTGCTCACGGAAATCCAACAAGGAGAAGTTTTACAAAAGAAAATTTTAAAAAACCTTTGTAAGTATTAATGACGATACTGTTATAATGAATTTTTTATTAACTATTTTTTATTATTGTTTCTATTTAGAGTGAATGTAAAAACAACTATCGAAGAGGGTAAATTAGGATTTGAGCATGAAGACGAAATTCGGCCTGTTGAATTACCTTCTTTAGCTAATTGTGAAGATATTTTTCAACCTCATCGTTCATGTAAGCATAGACGTTTAAAATTATAATGTTTAAACTGTATTGTTTTGTGGTCTAAAATAATTTGAGTACTAAATTTTTTTATAAACAATCTTAATATTACTAATTTTGGGCCTTATATTTGAGTTATGTACTTTTTGTGAATGCGCATGAATTGCATGTTATGTTTTAGTGTCTCGGACACCTCCACCAGAGCCTGAGACTGCTGCAAGGCCTCATGATTTTGGTAAGGAATAAATGTTTTTACGTTTTGTAAATTGACAATCGTTTTTAACTTTGAATGTATTTTTTTAATATTACATGTTTGATATGTTCTATGTATGATTGATATTCTGTTGCATAGTTTTTTATCTTTCAAGTATCTTGAGAGACTTGGTAATTTTTTTTTTTTTTTTTTTCACTGTAATGTGATATTTATTTTTGTTTTATAGATCCTACACAACCACAAATTATTCACAATCTCAGTACGTCAATGACGAATCTGAATACTACGGAAGAATTAAGTACTGTAGATAATTTAACATCTTCAAGTTCATTAGAGCCATCGACGTTATTTACAAAACCTGTGTCTGTTCGCAACAGTTCTATAAAATCATCACCACCCGTTCAAAGACACTTGATTCATTCAAGCAGTCAAGTTAAATTAAATTCACAGTGTTTAAATAATAGTATTGGTAGAAATGTTAAAAATTTTGCGCAAATTCCACCTTTAAGACAAAGCATCACACCATTCACTGGAAAAAAATCTACACCTAATAATTCAAATATTCATCAACCTATGGGGCCTCAAAGATCAAATTCTACTTTGACATCTCGAGTTGCACCGATGGCAGCAGTCGCTCCAGTTGTCGGAGGTGATGGAAAATCGAAAAGTCGTGCACCAAGTCCAGACTCTCCAAAACATTTTTTCAAACGACAAAGTAGCTGTCAAGACAGTGAACATGGTTATGAAAGTGATTTTCCAGTGAAAATAAACACTAATATAAGACACAGTCCTTCAGATCCGGCTTTAAATCGACCAAATACTGGGCAAACCCGATCAAATTCAATAGCTCGAAATTTTATCAACTCTGGACCACTATCAGCTAGAAACCTATTAGCTGTTAAAAAAAATAATCGCGCTCAAGTACCTCCTAGTCCAAAAGTAGATATAAGAACATCACAACCGAGGCCTATTGAAACAATTGAGAACGATGAATTTGTGCCAATAATATCAGATAAACCAATTGGTTTAGAGATGGAAGACTTCTTACCAAATAACCTTGCAGGATTGGGAAGACTTGGGTATAGCCAGAGACTAACTGAAATATCAGAAATTGAAGTTATCAGTAGTATAACCAGAGGACATGATTCCATGATGATGGTTTTAACAAATCGTCAAAAATCTCTTCAAATTATTTATTCGTTTTGGCATAATAAAGATATAAAGTCTGCCATTGATTCTGCGGTTAGAATGAACGACTTATCTGTCATTGTTGATCTTTTAGGAGCTCTGAATTTGAAACCGTAAGTTGTAAATGCATTCAATTTTTTATTTACCTTAAATGGTTGTTAATTATTCATTATGTAAAATAAGTTTGGATAATTTATAATTACTATTAATAATAGTAATATCGTGAAAATTGACGATTAGAGCGAATTTTTTTTTTTTGTTTAAATCGAATTTTCAGAAAGAAATAAAGAAAAATTTTGCGATCTCTAGGTAGTTTGACAATTAAGTTTCTGTCAGAAAAAAATCAATAGGCCTGTAAGTGACTTTAATGATCGTTGTTTAAAAACAAAACCAATTATAAAAATTCCTTATTCATACAGTGACATTATAGATACCAATTATTATTATTATTATTTCTTTATTCATCGACCATGAAGTCAAAACTTCTTGCGGCCATCCATACAAAAATAATACATAGTATATCATTTTATGAAAACAATCAGAAGAAAAATAGATGTAATAATTAAAGATAGAAAGTGTACATATGTTATTAAAGTTCAAATTATATTTGAACAGTTCAATCAACATAAATGTAAATGTAAATGTAAATGTAAGATACCAATTGTTTTTGAAAAACGGTCACTCAAATCGCGTATAGCTCTATTGAGATCTTCTTCTAGCGAAAACTTTACCGGTGTGTTGACTTTAATAAATTTTTATAATAAAATAAATTGATGAAAAATGTAAAAAATTATAGTCAATTGATAAAAGAAATACATAAAGTTGAATCGCAATGGGTTTCTCGGCATCGACCACAAAAAATCAAAATTTTTTTTTAAATAAAAAAAAAAAATACAACTTGATAAACAAATGAAAATTAAAAAAAAAAAAACGTTGTGATTTGTGTGATTTGGGGGAAAAAAAAATCCATTTGTTAAGGGGAAATTTAATTTCAAAGTTTTCAACTATTGTACAAAAGCAACAAGAACCGTATATTATTTCTTTTAATGAGTGCGAAGAGAAAAAAGGCATAAACGGCTCTTGAGAGAGTTAATTTTGTTACTAATAAGCACTGTCTCTCAAGATTACAAAGTTACGATGTAACAAGGCAGCTAAGCTATGACGAAATATTTTTGCATAATATAAATCAAGTAGAAATAAAAAGTTTACTCCGAGGTTCTTCTATATGCATGTTCAATTTTATCAAAAAGCTATTCTTTTAGTTCTACTATAATTTTAAAACTGAACTCTGTGAAAGCAATAAAAATTTTATCATATCGCATAATGAAAGATGAATTCAGTTGACTCATATTCTTTTTTGACATAGTGTTAAATCTAAAGTTTATTTTTTTTTTAATTTTAATCTGAATTAATAATAAAATTTCTTATTCCAACAAAAAATATCTAATAACGAATTTTTAATTTTGTATTTTCTAGAACTGTTTGGAATTTGGATGTATGCAATTTACTACTCAGGCCAATTACTGAACTGATCCAGAGTAAATACGAAATGTAAGTTAATTATTAGTATTTCTAGATTTAAATTAGTGATTTATTTCACTATGTACGCCCGTCACCATATAAATAACTTGAAAGTTAAAAGACTATAAAAGTTTGAGCGCATCTTGCTAGTGGTTAGGTTATTATATTTTAGCCACAAACTTATTATTTTTTTCCTTATAATGCTCTGAAAATAAAAAGAAAGTAGATGTTAAAATTACACTCTTATATTTCATGGCACAATGCACAATATTAAATAAATGTTAAATAAAATGATTTATATTTAAAAGAGACAGTTCTCATGTGTATTATTACTGATATTACTATCAATAAAAGACAACTGTGTAATATAAACTCGAAAAATATTCTTATTGTTAACATTTATAATACAATATCCATCCCATACACGCACATGTAAATCTTCTCACGAATAAAACCAGTTGTCTTTCTACTGCAATAAAACCTTTTTTGTTCATACTTTTGCGTATAGGAAAAGCTAATTCAATATTTTAAACCCAACGCTGCAGTTTAAATAGAGAACGACGTAGGGTTACTGGAAAATTAGCCAAGACAATAAGATACAGTAGCAGATGCAAATTTTTACATTGAGATTTTCTAACGTGTATCTATTATTGAATAATGGATTGAAATTTTAAAGGGCTTACGAGTTGCACCCATATGTTGATACTTTTTTTTTTTTTTTTTTATTATTAATTTTCAATAGGATTGCTCGTCACACGATAGACAACAGACACGTGCTTGTTTGTCTGTTGAAATTTATTTTATTATGTCCATGCTAGATATCAAGTGTATTGATATTTCTTTTTTTTTTTTTAAGTTTATCAAAAATGGAATAAAATTTAAAGAACCAAAAAATGAAATTTTCGTATTTTATCGAATTGTTTTCTTTTTTACTTATAGAATATAAAAAAAATTCGCTAATATCTATTCTTCGATAATTAATTGCCAAAAACCGAATGGACCTCTCTTCTAAACATAAAATTATTAACAATAATTATTACCAAGGTTTTTCACTTATTTATTATTGATATAAAAGTAATTAAATATTATTAAAGTTTTTTTAGTTCGTGTCAAATCAAAATGATAAGAAGATAAAGAAAATTAATTTTTTCATGTTCGTGAAGATCTTGATTTAAATTATCAAAAAATTTATTTAATCGTCCGAATTTTAGAGTTTCAATTTTTAAATTTTAATGAATTAATTTATATATTAAGTTATCATGTGAGGCTTATAACTTGACAGTTTTGTATAGAATAGTTAAGTTTGCATAACTACATGCTTAGTTTCACGGTTCATTTGCTACACTATTTACAACGTATCGCCCGACCCCAAATTCGTGAGAAAAAAATTTCAGCCATAAATCTTCATGTATGCTTTTTACAACATATTATTTAATTGACATGTATTGTAGAATATAGTTATAGACGCATCGATAAAATTTATAAAAAAAGCAATATCTACTTATAGTAAAGTTAATCTATTATTTTTTATAGAAAATATATTATTTATATTACTTATTACGACGCTAAACAGGAATTTATTGCTGTCATTTTAAATTTGTCATAGTATTTCAAGAATAAGCCTTTGAAAAACCCTTTATTGGTGTACAAAATTGAAGCGAGTTAAATTAGAACATTCGCGAGCCCCCGTTATATATTACAATTGTTATGCTTCAATAAATGTTCTCTAAACTATAAGGCGTTACTACTTAGTGGGTGGCTACTGATCAAAATTATACAAATAAATAAAAATACTAAATTTTAATAAAAAAATATATTTTACAGTATCTTAAATAATACATTTTTTCGATCATCTTGTAAATTGAGAGATTATACTAAAACTCGTTTTACTTGTAGGTATGTGACGGTTGGTTGCACGGCGTTGAAATTGATTTTGCGGAACTTTGCTTCAGTGATTAAGTCAAATGTCGAGGCGCCATTGCATACCATTGGCGTAGATGTTTCCCGAGAAGAAAGGTAATTTTTAATTAATATTTTGTAATATATTTGGTAATAAGATACCTTTTTCTAATTAGGTCTAGTTTAGAGATATTCATCACGAAAAGTAAACTATTTATAAATTTTGATGATAATCATTATTTGAAGAAACTTTATACAAAATATAAACAAAAAAATTGTTATTTTTGCTTTAAAAAAAAAAAAAAAAAAAAAAAGAACAAAATGAAATATTTCACGTGTAGTAGGGTAATAAGGCCTATATCGGTTTAGTATACTTACTTGAATAATTAAACTATATGTAATGTATTTGGTATCGGGAATCAATAATCATATTAATTTTGAAATAATATTATGATTATTGATATTAAATACCAAAGATATTTAACTATTCAATTATGTTGAAGCAGGCCATATATTAACCGACTATAGTAAAATAAGGCCTAATTGTAAGGTTTTTTAAAATGTTTAATTTTATTTTTGTTCGTAGCAATAGTTACTATTTTTTATTTATATTTTATAAAAAATGTCCTTAAATAATGATTAACATGATGAATAATTTGATAAAATTGAATAATTTTCATTTTATCATAAATATCTCTAAACTAGGTCTTATTATCCGCCGGTATCTTGTATTCTTTAAATGCAAAAACAAAAAAAAATATGAATTTGATTTTTTTCATATAGATATCATAAATGTCTATCATGTTACGAAAAACTAGAAGCAATGAGGACTTTGATAAAGAAAAAGCAAATGAGCTCAGGACAAGTTGGGTCATCTTTCCGTGAAATAAATGTTCTCATGAATACGCTAGTGTGACCGAGGCGATTACAAGCCGTTGTTTCTGCGGTGCTACAAAAAACTTCCAAAAAGTGTAAGAATTGCCAATCTCATGAATTGAGACTGAAATAAAAGCCTATTGTGTACTTTAGTGCATTTGTTTGACCTCGCGGTTGCCGACTAGTCTTTCCGAGAGATGGATGAATGGAACAAAATTTAAAAAGTATATTTTTTTTGTTCAAAAGTGATCTATGTTAACAATCTATTGTTATATTATTTTTAATGCCATATACTCATGAATATTATATAGATAAGAAGAATAGACTTTTAAATATATATAATAAAATTTACAGTAATTAGATACAGCCTGATTAATAAAAACTTATGCTAATAGTTTTTCTCTGTATCTTAAACGTTATAGTACTATCGATCAATAATGTGCGGGATCATGAATAATTAAAAACATTAAAAACAGAACAGATCGAAATCGGTGTACTTGGTGTGAGATTCCAATTAATTTTATTACACTCTTGCTGATGTTAAAACATTCAGTTTTTACTCCATATATATCATTTCTATTATTTCTATTATTGAAACTTGAATATTATTACAGTTAGTTCATCAAAAAGGAAAAAATTTTTTTAAATATATTAAAATAAATATATAACTTTTATTTATCGTAATAGTAGATCTTGTGAATTAACAAAATAAACCAACTATATATTGATAATAGTGGCATAAAAGATTTTGAAAGAATATCGCAATAAATTTTTAAAAAATCTGACGTATCTTGACAATCACGATGAAAAATTGTGTTTGTTTATTTATTTTTTAAAGTTAATCTAAAAAAATTGGATAATAAATTTTCTAGATGATGAAAAAAAGTAGCAGTCACTTTTATGTTTAAAATTGTGTAGTTGTTTCTTTTAAATATTCTTATATTTTAAAAAAAAATTGATCGTAATTTTTCCAATTATTTAAATTTATATATGTATGTATGTGTACTAAAAGATATGTAAATTAGCAAAGTGGATAAATACTGGCCTGCAAAGTTGTAGGACTTGAGTTCAAGTTCAAAAACAACTTTCATTGTTTATGCGAATATAAATTCATGGTATTATAATAAACGATAACTTTTATAACGATCTAATTATTTTTAAACAGTAATTTCGTTATATTTTAAAAGAAAAAAGAAATTATAGATAACTTTTAAATATTAAAGTATTCTAATAATATTAATTAATAAGATCGTTTCATGGTTAACTCTTTGAATCCGTCCAAAAATTGAATAATTTTATATATAAGTGAGAGAAAAATAAACACATAGCATGTACTTAAAAAGTGTATTTAATATTTCTAAAAATTATACTCAACTAAAATTAATTACTGAAAAAAAAAATCTTATTTGATGTAATATTTCTTTTCTTATTTAAATAAATTCATTATTGCATACGATGTTCTATAATATGGTCATTGAGACTGTAAATTACGTCTTCTCAGATTATAGCTGCCAAGACAAATTAATGAAAAAACAAACCCATGGAGTATAAAAGAAATGTAAAAAAATAAGTATCTTTTTCAAAATAATTATAAGTTTAATTCAAATATTGTATATAATTGTAAAGAAAAAAAATGAGCTCTAACTTTTTGATATTAATTTCTTTTAATTATAAATTTTAAAATTGTTTTTATTGTAGTTGAAATTATTTTTTAAAAAAAATTATTTATTCGAAAAAATTAATCATGTAAAAATGTAGTAAATTAAGTATAGTTGTTGATAATATGAACTTAAAACAAATACATTAATTTCTTATGGTGAATAAATAAAAATTTTCTATTATTTTTTTACAAATCCTTAAAGCTGAAATGTTGATTTTTTAGAAAAAACTTAAGTGAAATCATGTAAGGATTAGAAGTGATGTCTAATACTTTTTTTTGCTAGTCATCCATCAATATTTTTTTCATTCATGCACATAGAAAAAAGTAATGATAACATAAAATGCTAGATATCACTATTTTCTTCAACTTTAATTCGGGATGAAAATAAAAAAATGTGAAGGGGTGATAAATACAGAATATAAATTTTAGTCAATCTATGATCATGTTGCGATAAATTATGAAAAAGGTTTGAACGTAGTATTTAATCCGTGAAATATTACAAGAATAATGTAAAATACAGACATACGCGTGCCGACTGTTTACCCACGCGATTTTGAATTCATGGTATTATATTCTTAACGTGAAGCAGAGAGAAGGGTACGAGAACCCTTCGTTTATTTCATTGAGCGAAACGGTTTCTCGCTTCTATATTACTAACAAAGTATCATATTATACACATTTTAATGTTCAAGTATTTTAATGATAGATATTATGTTACGTTCATTATAAGAACATCAATCATCCATGCATGTCTTCCAGTCATAAAATAATTATATCTTGAAACTATCAAGTATGTAATAAGCGAAGAGTTGAGTGTGATTTATTATACAAAATACTTCAGATCGATTAATCTATTATCCGACTTAACTTATTTGTTAACATCACTTTTTATTAGATATTTTAGAAATCTAACTATTGCATTGGTCCTCATGACGGAACTTTTGAAAAATTTTGCTATATTTCGACTCAGCTCGTCAAGCGGATTCTATTCAGAAAATGCATATAACAATTAAACGTAATATCCTATTAAATTACTATGAATTGCATATGAAAGCTTATAAAATGAGCTTCAATTTGCATACTTTTTTTTTTTTTTTTTTAATTGAATTAAACTGTTTCACTGTTTCTTTGCAAAATAACTATTGAAAGCGATAACTTGTGAAATTTGTGTGGATTGCATCTAACAGCTTGATAAATGAGTACTAATTTGCATATCTATCCATCGGTCTAGGCCAAAAATTACCTACTCTCTGTGTCTATGTAATAAAATTTTACTTTTGCATTCGTTTTATCTACACTTCTATACTAATATTATAAAGAGGAAATATTTGATTGTTTGTTTGTTTGTTTGTTTGTTTGCATTGAATAGGCTCCGAAACTATTGAACCGATTTGAAAAATTCTTTCACTGTTGGGAAGCCACACTATCCCCGGGTGACATAGGCTATATTATATTATAATTAATTTTGAAACTTTGTTAAGTACCCATGCAAAGCCGGGGCGGACTGCTAGTAGTAGATAATTATTTTATTAATAATTTGGAAATTATTATATTAGTCATAATGAAATATACACGGATCAAAATTGTAGTGTCTATTGATTACTTCAGATGTACACTATTTATTCAGACATCTGAACGATGTACCTGATGTACGTAAACGTATTTTTTTTTTGTATACAATCCTAGTAGTTTTTTTTTTTATTCATTATGAAATCTACTTCCATTTTGGTTGCCGAATGGCCTTTTTTTATAATTTATTTTGTAAAATTAAAAATTTTTTTGTATAATTTGTATTAAAAAGTTTAGTATGACCTGTACTTGTAAAATTTTAACACTTTTGATCTTATTTCCATAAACTTCATTTGTAAAATATATATCATAAATCTAAACATTCAGCATAAAAACTAGTTCACCGTACATCAGTCGGTTATTATATAATATTTCACTTGACAAAATTGAATTCTTTTATACACTTGAATTTTTTTGTGACAAAGATAAGTTAAGAGATCCTTTTCGTTGCCACCTTGAGCGATAAAAATGCTGTTTTCTCACAAAATATGAGAACAAAGGTACCGGTAGTCACGCCGAAAAATGATGACAATACAACTAAAAAGAGATTTTCGTAGAGATATAAAAAGATTGAACAGAAGCCTACTGTGTAAGCGGATTATCCTTGAGTATTAAGACATTGATACACACGACTCTTCGTTTGCTTCTAAGAATTATGATCACTATGATGAAAATCCAATGAAATAAACATTCTTCTTTAATTAATGTTTAAAGAAAAAAACTTGTTTAAGTTTTTTTTTCTAATTTATGTAAATAAGCTTCTTTTTTTCAATAACTGATAGAAATAAGACTAATGTTATCAGTTTTTGCTCATACAGTGCGACGAAGCTCTGATAGGCTAGTAAGTTTTCAATACAACACGTTAAACCAGTTTTTTGGACAAATCAATCAAATTTTTTCAGCTACCCAAGATAATCAAAATTCAATTTTTATATAACTATTGATTTTTAAAAATATGTCATAAAATATTTTGATTTAAGAGAACACCTATACTGTTTATTTATTTCCTGGATAACATTGGTTCTTGTTTTTAATTTTTAAATTAAGTAGATTGTTTTTATAAAGCGTTAAATTTCCTTTAAAAATAACGCGGCTTGTCATGACCTTAGCGCCTACAAATCTCAGCGGATTCCAATGAAACTCAACATAATTATCCTTTGGACGATTCTCAAGGTCAAGTTCGAAGATGAGCTAAATCGGAAGATTAGTTCAGAAATGAAAGCAATTCAATATTTTCAAAAAATGCGTAAAATCATATTTCTGTATGTTTTTTTCGAAATACCTTTCGAATGCGATAACTTATCAAATTTTTGTAACTTGCACTAAAAGCCTACGAAAAAGCTTTGATTTTAATGTTATTTCATTCTCCTAGAGTGAAAGTAACCTATTGATCTAGAGGCATTTGATGAAATTTTACTGCTGCATTTGTTTCAACGATTATACAAGTTTTAATTTTTTTTTTTATTATATTGCTTAAATAAATTGAATTTCTTGCTATTACTTTTTTAAGAGTTAAAACTTTAATTTCCAATGTATTTCTTTTATAATTCTATTTAATTTAAGTCTTATATTATATTTCGGAATTAGTGTGAATCATAATTTTTTAAATTTATTTATTTTCTTGTTGAACGAAATTTTGTATCAAGATTTGTTATTTTTGTAAAAGATCTAAAGTTAAGAGTGGTTCTATGGAAAAAAGAAAACTCGAAAAATTACAGTATATAATGCAACGTGGCGCTTCGTGATAAAAACTGGAAAAATTACAGTTTCAGATTGTAATTATTACAGATTTTATAAGAATCACATTGTAAAATGTAATATTTACATTGCAAGCTCTGAATATTAAATTAAAAAATTGAATTTAGAAAAATGTTATTTCAAACTGTAATTTTTCTAGTTTTGATTACGACGGGACCGATTTTACAGTTTATACTTTAAATTTTCGAGTTTTTTTTTTTCCGTGTAGCTATAACCGCTTTATGAATTTTTCCTAAATAAAGAAAGTTTTTAGAAAATACGCTCTGCTACTCGATAGATTATTTAATCATATATTTTTTAGCAGAGTGTTCGTTTTTTCGGATCTTTCAACGTGTTCAAGAAAAATCATGAATCTTCAATAGATTTGTTGTTGCGAGTACGATAAAGATAATACAGTGTCTTTCGATAAACGCAAGAAGAGAAAAAGACGGGAACCATTCTTATAAGATAAGAAATATACTTCCACTTCGGTTGCCGAATGGCATTTTTTAAGATATTAAACTAGATCACCACAAATTAAGTGAAATAAAATGACACACAAACGAGTTTTCGATTCAAATACACGCTTTCACACTTGAAGGGTCATTCAACCGCCGTAATGTTATTACCTTAAATTACTTAAAACTTGCATAACCGGTGAAACAAATGCAATAGTAAAATTTTATCAAATACCTACAGATGAGTAGGTTATTTTAAGTTGAGGAAAATAAAATAATATGAAATTTCAAACTTTCTTCGTGGGCTTTTAGTGTAAGTTACAAAAATTTGATAAGTTATCGCATTCAAAAGTTATTTCGAGAAAAATCTACAAAAATATGATTTTTTGAAAATTTTTAATTACTCTCATTTTTAAACTAATCCGCCAATTTAGCTCATCTTCGAACTTGACCACGAGGATCGTCCAAAGAATAAATATATTGAATTTTATTAAGATCCTTTGAGAATTGTATATAGTACTACTATAGTCTACGTAGACGCTAACGTCAGGACAAGTCGCATTGTTTCGTAGATGTATAAATAAATTTTTGAACTACAAGTATTTTTTGAATTAGCTTTACGAAATTGAGTCGATAAATGCAATAGTTAGATTTTTATGAAATCTACTAAAACATAAATTATTGTTATTGAAAACCGACTTAAGATGGTGACTTTAGCGGTTTAAATAAGTCATTTGTCTCTTATCGATTTTTTCAACGAATTCAAAGGAATTTTCATATCAATATTGCCATTCTAATACGTCGTATCCCACAAAATTTAACAAATTGACTTTTTTTGAAAAATAGAATCATAACAATATTATGAAAGTCATATTAAAAATTTAAAGGTCAAATAGTTTAATAACTATTCTTAAACAATTATTTTCATCCGTCGAATCCCATATAATCATCAATGTTAAAAATGAACCGTTTTTAATGTTTGCTGTAAAATTTTATAAATGTGGGATATACGACATATTAGAATATGGCAGTATCGATATTCATAAACGGATATATGTATAACATATATATTATGAAAATAAATTTGATCCTCTTTTTTATAAAATATTTTTAACTCACTATTACAGACTATAGATTAAAATAATATTATTATTTATATCATAAGTTATACGTGTTTAAAAATAATCTTATTAATCCAAAACATCACAATTCAAAATTACGCCTCAACAGACATGTTATTCTGAATATGTATTATTGGTTGAAAAAAAATATTTTCATGAAGCAACGAACAATCTCTCAATCTGATTGGCTAATTACGTACGTAGGGAGCAGAGAAAATATATGACGTCATGGGGCGGGTTGCGAACATTGCGATTGGCTGAAACAGGGGTTAGCAGCCCTTTTTGTTACGCGCTAACGCGCAGAGTGGGTTTGTGAGCATTCACCCCTCGTCATCGACCGTTTTATTTCAAACGTTTTGCGAGGTATGTATCGTGTTACGGGGAATAAAAAGAAGGGAATTTTAAGGGGCGGTAACATATGATGATGGAAAAAAACAGCTTAGAATTCGGAAGAGTAAATTTAAGAGACACAAAAAAGAGGGATCTGTTAAAATATTTTGATAATATAAAATAAGCATTATAATTTTTGTTTTGTTGATACTGATGGAATGGAAACAAAGCAAACAATAAAAAGTTCTTGATTTAATATATGGAAGAAGTTAATTTGAAGAGATCACGCAAACACCAGATGGACTTCGCAAGACTTTTCAAAATTGT
Source organism: Cotesia congregata (assembly GCA_905319865.3). Taxonomy (NCBI): domain Eukaryota; kingdom Metazoa; phylum Arthropoda; class Insecta; order Hymenoptera; family Braconidae; genus Cotesia; species Cotesia congregata. Next base: position 8,933,273 of record CAJNRD030001121.1, on the reverse strand, counting down.
CGGAGTGTCTATTTTAACTTGAAATGTATACAAGATATATAATTTTAAATAAATTTGCAGCTGGTCATTTTTTGTCCATATTACAAAAAAATTAATTAATTTCTGAAAGAATTATAGCATGGAAAATAAATCGTAGTGAGAACAACAAGTGTACTTTGATTTACCACGCGTTAGAAATCTCCATTGAAGTCTCGATACTTTATTACATTCTGTGCTATATTGAACTACACTTGTTATTCTTACTACAATTTATTTTTCATGAGATTTTTTCAGATTTCTTATAACATAAAATTTTAAAATTAATATGTGCCAAGTTTCATTATGATCTGAAAAGAATCATATATATAGGCTCTATTCTGATGACAAACGGTTTACATTGCACTTTTTGTTTTTTTGATATTTTCTGAGTGGTCTTCATATTCTACTATAGCTACCATTTTGAAATTAGCCCGGCAACATTACCCATTTTTTAAATTATTCAAGATTATTATCTGCAAAATAAGCGTATTAAATTTAATCAAAATCCAAGACGAATTGTATAGGTGCGATCTATATCTGTACTTTACATTGAACTTACAGTTTCAGAATCTTTGGAATTATCTTTTGTCATGCAATAGGTTAAAATGAAAGCAACATAATTATAATTATGTATACTTTTGACTTATTTTTTTCAGAAATAAGTTATCTCTTTCCATTTATGAAACAATACTTGCGGTGATTTCTATTTTAAAAATTAGGAATACGGTTGACCCTGAAGGCCATCCCTGCAACTTCCCGCCAATTCTATACCTAAACGCTTGAAATTGCACTTATGACGTTTTAGAGCTCTTCGAGCTCATAAATACAATTTTTTGCCCTCTGGGCGGAAAGTGGCAACTTTGGTCCCACTGCGCTAAACAAAGTTGCCGCTTTCCGCCTTCCTCGGACAAAAAAATATTATACAGCTCTTAGGAAGTAAAAAAGAAAACCTCAGATCACATGTAATTGTTGACCTCGGCTTCGCCTCGGCCAACAATTACATGTGATCTGAGGCTTTTCTTATTTTCCTTCCCAAGGGGTGTAATATACTATTGTGTATTATTTTGAGCTCTCCGAGCTCAAAAAAATAGCTTTTGTATGCTTTTGAGCTCTTCGAGCTCAAATGTTTGATAAAGCACTGTTTTTTTTATTTTCAAATCGCAATAACTTTTGAATGAATGAACCGATTTTCACATAGTTGGCGGCATTCTACGCAGTTTTTTAAGCCTCATAAAGAATTCTTAAGTTTCAATTGGTTAAACTAGAAATTTCGGAGTAATTCCGAAAAAACACTTTTTTCGGTTTTTTTTCGTTCACGATATCTCTTGAACGAATCAACCGATTTTGACCGGATTGCCCTGATTAAAAAAAAGTATTGAAAAAGTATGTAATTCAATACTTTTCACACACTGTATATCTATATATACATACATACAATACATACATACATACATACATACATACATACAATATAGATATACAGTTGCATGGTTCAATACTTTTTTTAAATCAGGGTGGCGGCAATCGACGTAGTTTTTTAAGGTTGAGAGCTGATTAGATTTTGAAATCGATCGGTAGAGCCGTTTAAAAGTTATTCCAAAAAAACCACTTCTGAAAAAAATTTTTTTCCTATTTTTTTGGAGATTTCTCTAAATTTCTCAAAATCTATCGGTCCGAATCGGTTCAAATTTTCAGGAAATCTAAGTTTAGTAAAGCCCTTTTGAATGGCACCAACCGCGATGAAATCGGTTCAACTGTTCAAAAGTTATAAGAGGTTTACATACTTAGACACACACACACACACACACACACACACACACACACACACACACACACACACACACACACACACACACACACACACACACAGATATATATATATATATATATATATATATATATATTAATAATAATAATAATAGTTTAATTTCATGAAGAAAACTTTAAAAGTCATATCATGATAATAATGAAGCAGCCGATGATGAGACCTTGCGTGTGTTCCAAATGGTATAAAGTTACCGGTATCGAATTATACGGTATCTTAAATTGATACCTAGAGGAAAAAATTCGTTGCGGTTTAAGAGAGTCAAAGAAAAAAAATAAGAATAAGGAGTAAGGATAGGAAGTTAAAAAAAAACCAAAGTAAAGAAGAAATGTATTTTTTCAAGTAATGCCTGAGTAATTTGCCCGCTAAAAGAATCACTCAGGAATACATGAGAACAAACAAAGAAAAAAAAACGTCCTGACAACAGTTGAATTGATGGATCTGCAAACCTCTTATAGTCTTTATGTGGTTTCTTTTAGACTTGCATCGTTAAAATGACCACAATAAAGAATATTATTTTCAACTTTAACGAAGAAAAAAAAACTTTGCGAAACTTGAATAATACATAAGATTGAAAAAAAGTCTATTATATGCAAATATTTTAATGACAAATTTTGGCTGATCTATTTCAAAATTGACAATAACCCCAATAAGTTTAAAGTTCCTCTCAGAGACAATGTCCCCATTTATGGTACATTATGTGAATACCTTAATATATAAAAAAAAAATACGAAAGTATACTCTTAAAAAACATGATGAATACAACGTTGCATTCATTTTGTAGCAATTTACCAGTTTTGCTGTCGATTCTTTCTGTATTGTTAAGAAATTCATATATACTTAAGATTTTATGGCGCACGGTGGTAGGTTTTGTTAATAACTAAACGTGAGGTTAAATTAAATATATCTATCTTGTAACGATTCTCGACAAAAATATATCAACCGGAGCTACGTGCACTCAGGACGGGGAGTTAGGTCGGAATAATAGTGTCCACCACTGCCCTTTGGATATCAGAGTTGAAGTCCAAAGGGTAGTAGTGGGGTAGAAGGCCCCGAAGATTTGCGAAGGGACACGAAGGAAATCTTCGGGAAAATAGAAAAGTGTGAGAAAAAAGTGCAAAGAGACAATAAGCCTTCGTGACGTCAGTGGGCTCGAGGGTACAGCTGACCATGCTGACCTTGTGGGTCCTCTATCGCTCGGGTTTATAGTACTTAGAGAAAAGAGTAATAAAACAGGAAAGGATAAGGAAAGTTGTCGGAAAAAAACTCATGAGAAAAACCCATAAGCCAGAGGGAAAAGGCTCCGAATCTTAAAATATCCAAATATTTACAACTTAATCCTATTACAACTGGAGATTTACAACTATATTACCCTATTGAATTTACTACATTTTACAATTTTAAATTTTAACTGTAGCCTAAATACTTAACAGAATAATTTTAATTTCAATTAAATTTTTAATTAATTTTTAACCAAATTTTAACTAAACTAAATGTCATCAGTCATATGACCGCCACAGATATATATATATATATATATATATATATATATATATAT
>CAJNRD030001121.1:8873134-8914763 GCA_905319865.3 Cotesia congregata | reverse complement strand
GTGTGTGTGTGTGTGTGTGTGTGTGTGTGTGTGTGTGTGTGTGTGTGTGTGTGTGTGTGTGTGTGTGTGTGTGTGTGTGTGTGTGTGTGTGTGTGTGTGTGTGTGTGTGTGTGTGTGTGTGTGAGTGTAAACCTCTCATAACTTTTGTGCAATTCCACTGATTTGAACGACAATCACGTTATTCGATAAGGTTCAGCGATACTTAGACTTCCTCATAAATTTGAAATAAATTTTTTCTTTTAACAGCTTTTAAACAGATGTAACAATCAATTCCAAAATCTAAACAGTTCTTTAATTTAAAAAACGACGTTGACTGCTGCAAACCGCATCAAAATCGGGTGATGTGTTGAAGAGAAATCGTACACTAATTATTTTAAAAAAGTGTCTTTTTCAAATAGCATCGAATTTATTCTCGAATTATTTTTGATGACATAATTTAACTGAATGCTCAGAAAACTGAATCAGAGGCCGCTAATTGCTTCAAAATCATTTGGTGTGCTTGTGAGATATTTAATTTAAAAAGTAAAATCTTCAGGCCTACAAGATATTCAACTTGAAAAAATTTTCCTGAATCCCTAAACCAAGAAAGAGTGCAAAAAAAATTACGAATCTTTTTCTTCGTGCTAATTCTTTGAATTGTGTGAGAACTATGAGTCTAAAATTTTTTTCACCGGGAGTTCCAAATACTATAATTATCTCAAGAGAACTCTTTTTTTTTTATCTTGATATTATTTTTACTCAAGCGAAACCCGTCAAAAATTACGAAAAAGTTTTTTTTCGACGGAAACTTGAAATTTGATTATTTTCCTTTAATTACGACTGAAAACGAGAAAAATCAGCGTATTCAAGTCCTTAAAATCATAGCGATTGCTTAAGTACCCCATTTTGCCCCCTCCTCCCCTATATTATTCTTAATGTTGAGCTAACACACGTTTAGACCAATTAACTATTTATTTAGACCTAACTTTCGCTAACTATAGAAATAAAGTGAAAATCGCATTCGTTCTAACCGAGACTCTAACCCAAGACGCGCGCTTGCCAGACCGATAACTAACCCCTACACCGTACGACCGATGAGTTAATACTGATCTCATCCTTCTTATAAGCTAAATTTGTTCAGTGACGAAGTGTGTCGGTTCATTATTTATATAATTTATGTTATTTAATACTGTGTTTTGATAAATATTAACTATTTTTTACAAATGTTCATTAATTAAAAAAATGCATAAGTTAAGCTCTTATATTACTTTAGACTTTGTACATCGTTTTGTACATTTTAAATATTTTATTATAAATTTTAAAGTTTAAAACTCTCAATATTAAAAATTTAACTGTAAATTATTATATTGTAATTTTTTTAAGACCATATCTATTTTGACGATATTCAATTGTTTTGGTTAAATAATAAGCTCTCATTTTTTAGCATTTGCTAACAAATCGCGTTACAGATGCACTCGAGAACCATAAGGGCGTAGAAAAAAAAATTAAATTATTTTTTCTAAGTCCAAAAAAATTTTTAGTTTCAAGAAAAATGTTTTTTTGCATTTATGCACGTTTAATACAAAAATACATGGGTTCATTTTTTTTGGGAATCATTTTATTTTTGTATGAAACGTGTAGAAATGTAAAAAAAATTTTTCTCCAAACTAAAAATTTTTTTGGACTTGAAAATAATTAAATTTTCAAAAAAAATTTTAATTTTGAGAAAATTTTTTTCTGCCCTCCGGCCGGAAGTGGCAACTTTCTGGCCGCTGCGCTAAACAAAGTTGCCACATTCCGGCTACGTCGAGCAGAAAAATAGTATACACACCTTGGCCAGTAAAAAGTAAAGCCTCAGACCACATGTTTGTCAACCTCGGCTTCGCCTCGGCCAACAATTACATGTGGTCTGAGACTTTTCTTATTTTACTGGCCTAGGTATGTAATATACTATTAGTCCAAGACATTTTTTTTTAGCTTAAATTTTACTTGAAATATTATTATTTTTTTGTTTAATTATCAAGACAAAGTAATTTTTTAAAATAAATTTTCTGAATAATTGAGTTTCCCAACGAACTCAAGGATTAATTTAAAACAACAAAAAACAAAGATAATAAGACAATAAAAATCGGTTTTAATAACGATTGTCAGAAAAAATATTTAAATTGTAAAAAATAATAATTACAATAATCTTTCGCTGAATCAGGTATAAAGTTTAAAGTGAAATTTGAAATTGTAAAAGAAAAAAGATTACAATTTTAAAATTAAAAAAGACGCATATAAATACAATAAAATTTTTTTTTATACTGTAAAAAATTTTACCTCAATAGCACCTCCAACGTCTCAGTCTCGAAAGAAAATTTGACGTTTTTGAGGTGCTATTGAGGAGCAAATGAAAATGGGTAGCACCTCAATAGCGCCCGTAAGTCTCCAGCAAATAATAATAATAATAATTTTGTTATTAGTAAAATGATAAAAAAAGAATTTTTCGAGTTTTTTTTTTATTTTTTTATTTATATTATTTTTAATGTTGAGCTAACACACGTTTAGACCAATTGACTATTTATTTAGACCTAAGTTTCGCTAACTATAGAAATAAAGTGAAAATCGCATTCGTTCTAACCGAGACTCTAACCCAAGACGCGCGCTTGCCAGACCGATAACTAACCCCTACACCGTACGACCGATGAGTTAATACTGATCTCATCCTTCTTATAAGCTAAATTTGTTCAGTTACAAAGTGTGTCGGTTCATTATTTATATAATTTATGTTATTTAATACTGTGTTTTGATAAATATTAACTATTTTTTACAAATGTTCATTAATTAAAAAAATGCATAAGTTAAGCTCTTATATTACTTTAGACTTTGTACATCGTTTTGTACATTTTAAATATTTTATTATAAATTTTAAAGTTTAAAATTCTCAATATTAAAAATTTAACTGTAAATTATTATATTGTAATTTTTTTAAGACCATATCTATTTTGACGATATTCAATTGTTTTGGTTAAATAATAAGCTCTCATTTTTTAGCATTTGCTAACAAATCGCGTTACAGATGCACTCGAGAACCATAAGGGCGTAGAAAAAAAAATTAAATTATTTTTTCTAAGTCCAAAAAAATTTTTAGTTTCAAGAAAAATGTTTTTTTGCATTTCTGCACGTTTAATACAAAAATACATGGGTTCATTTTTTTTGGGAATCATTTTATTTTTGTATGAAACGTGTAGAAATGTAAAAAAAATTTTTCTCCAAACTAAAAATTTTTTTGGACTTGAAAATAATTAAATTTTCAAAAAAAATTTTAATTTTGAGAAAATTTTTTTTGTATTTCTCGACGTTTCAGGTAAAAATAAGTTGATTTCCGAAAACAAAAATTTTTTTATACGCCCTTATGGCTTCTGGGACCCATCTCGGCTGCCATAAGGGACTATATAAAAAATTTTTTTTTGGGAACTGACATATTTTTTCGTAAAATGTACAGAAATGCAAAAAAAAAATTTTCTTCAAAGTAAAAATTTCTTTTGCACTTAAAAAAAATAATAGAATTTTTATTATACGTCCTTATGACATCCGAGGTGAGTCCCGGGAGCCATCAGGGCGTACAAAATTTTTTTTCTGTATTTCTGCACATTTCGGACGAAAATACATCGATTCCCGAAAAAAAAAATTTATTATCTGAAATGCGATATATAAACTTTTGAACGAACGATATTTTCTGACTCAGTTTGCCGAGCTGAGTTAGAAAATGGCTGAATTTTTTAAAAGTTGCGCTATAAGGACGACTGCAATAGTTAGATTTTTATGAAATCTACTAATAGTGATATTATTATTATTAATTATTATTCTTTGGAAAAAATTTATATTGAAAACGGAACTCAGTGGACCTGTTTTCACACTGTATCCATAGTTCATTCCGATTTTTACTGCCAAAATAGGCGTCTTCTAAGGCGGCGAATTGAACTACAAAGGATTTGGAAACTTTTACAGCTTAAACGGGTCTAATATTTCAACTCAGGAGAAACTTGATAGTGATCGAGTTTTTGAACCACTTTTCGATAATGTGAAAGTTAATTTGGCTCATCTATTATACTGCTTCCAAACTATGAATGAATAATGAATATACTATTATTTTTTATTGAAAATCTTTTGGAAATATATATTTTTATAAATGTGAATAATAATAATTATCTTAGCTTGCCTGTAAATAACAAAGAATTTGAATAATAAATAAATTCAATGATATAAGAAAACCATTTAATTCATTTATTAATTTTTTTTTATTGATATATCAACGGAACTTGGAAAATTATTCAAGCTTTGCTCAGTTTCGAAAAATATTAAGGTTCTCGAGCATCTATTGAGGCGCTAGAGACGTTTAAGGCGCTATTGAGGCGCTAAAAAGCGAATAGCGCCTCCATTTTCGGGCATTAGAGTCTCAAATGAGGAGTTCGACGTGCTGTTGAGGCGTTAAAAATGACAGTTTCGAAAAAAAACAAAAGAAATAAAGCCTTTGAGGTGCTATTGAGGCGCTAAATTTCGACTCGGGATGCTTCTTGCCGCTGTCCATCAAAAGTGAATGATATGGCAACAGGGTATAGTTTCAAAATCATTTCGGTGAATTCCTCATCACTCGACCAAAGTTGTAAGGTCGCGCATGGTCATCAGTTTAGGGTTAAAAATTTATATGAGTTTAATTGGATAGCCACGAAACTCGGTTCAGGTATTCTGTATTAATTATCATCAGAACCCATAGATATGTTAAGGCCTCATTATTGTAAGTTGAAGTATCTTTTTTTAGTTTCTCTTATAACAGGAAAACAATGAAATTTTATATCATGCAAAAGGTAATATACTGTGCCATACACGAAAAAAAAAACTGTAGCTGTTACAGGTCTTAGGCCTGTAGCGTGTTCCCGTATAGCAGCAAAAGGTTATTAGTAGCTACAGGCCTAGTTTTTTAGCTGCAACAGGATAAGCTCCATTGCAAGTTTAAAATTTAATTTGATTATTAGGAATCAACATATTAACATCAATTATTAGTTTTTTTAGTTTTTTACATGGATCAGCTGATAGTTAATTTATTAATATGATAAAACTCTTCTTACAACTAAGTTTTACTTTACTGCAATATTGATCTTGGACTAAAAGACGTGATTGCATATATTTGGAATTTTAACCCTAGACTGATGGTCAACGTATGAGCGTGACACCGCGCTCAATTAAATTTTTTTTTATTACATCTTCAATATTTACTAAAATTATTCAAAAAAATTTGACTTTGTTCCTTGAACATTTTAGAATATATTAATAATTTTTTCAAACATCTTCGAAAACGTTAAATTGCTGAATAAAAATTTCTTAAAAAAATTCGCGGGGCTTTCCTCATCGCTTGACCAGAGTCGTAAGTAGTTTTTTGTCCGCGGCGTTGCCGAAAACACCTTTAGTCTCTGCCTGTCAAACATGTATGAACTGGCAACACTGTACGTTCTAAAAGCATTGCGGCAAATCCCTCATCACTTAACCAAAGTCGTTAGGTCGCGCTTGTTAACCAGTCTAGGCTTAAAAAATTTTCAAGGAATAATAAATAAGAATAAAATTATTTAACGTACACACATTAAAAATGATTAATGTCCTACTATGAAAAACCTTAAAAATGAAATTCAAAAAACAAATTTTTCAGTATACTTGCAAAATTTTTAATTAAATCGATTTTTAAGACTCAATCACATTTTTTCAACTTAGGAAAGTAGTTACAACTCAGAAACCATCTTTAAATCAGCTGACCTAAGCTAAAAATACTTCAGGCCAAATATTTTTATATAAATATTATTAAATAACTACTAAGCCTGTAATTGTGACAGTGTTATCTCTGTATCTGTGTTAGGGCTAGGATTAGCTGCAAGAAGTTTAGACCTGTAGTTGCTACAAAACTAGGCCTGTAGCTACCACAGGACCACGCCTGTAGCTGCTACAGGCCCAACCTTGTTGCAGCTACAGGAAAGTGGAATGTAGTATCCACAAGCTCAGCCTGTAGCACTAACAGTTTTTTTTTTTTTTTTTCCGTGTATAAGTGGATAAAAAGAACACGTGTGTACGAACAAAGTCTGTTTACAATTTGAATTTCTATCTCTCTCTCTATAAGTATACATGTATTAAAATGAGAAAAGGATATTCTAGTGCACACAGTAAATTTTTAAAAGTATGGAACAATTTTTAACTATATATAAATGTACATAGAAAAAAAATCTGGAAAACGGTTGACTTTGCAGGCCATCTCTGGAACTTCCCGCTATGTACAAAACGCTCGAAAAATTATCTATTCCGAAGTTTTGAGCTCTTCGAGCTCAAAAACACAACTATTATACTTTTGCGAGCTCTTCGAGTTCGAAAATCTATTGGTTTTTGAGAACAAACTTTTTTGAAAATTTTTAATTGCGATATCCTCCGAACGAATCAATCGTTTTTGATGAAACTTGCAGCATTCGACGCAGTTTTACAAGCATAAAAAGATTATTCCTTACCTACCATACAATTTGACCTATAATTTTGAAGTTATATTAAAAAAACAGTTTTTTGGAATTTTTAAAAATTAAATATCTTACGAACTAATTGACCGATTATGACGAGATTGGCTTCGTTCGATGCAGTTTTTTGAGCATTTCCCTTAGAGAAAATGACAATCGGCCCGAGATTGTCCAAGGCTTAGCGCAATGCTCATTAACTCTGGGGTAAGCTTGAAATCCAAGTTTGGCCCAAGTCCGTCTAAGCATACAAATGATAACTTCCTGCCAAGACTGAATATCAGTACTGTGCCAAGACTGAAAATAAGTATTGTGCCAAGATGAGAATAAGTATTGCGCCAAGACTGAAAATAAGTATTGTGCCAAGACTGAAAATAAGTATTGTGCCATGACTGAATTTTAGTATTGAGTCAATACCGATTTTCAAGTCTGGTCCATGCCATTTGATAAAAAGGAATTTTTTAATTGTAATTTTTTTTTCCATAAAGCCCAAATTTTATAAAAATGTCAATAGATCAAAAACCATTCAAGAGTCAAAAGGTTCAATCGATAGATTTGTTTAGTGTTCAAAATAATAATAAGTCTACACACAAACGTTGTAAAAAATACTCTAAATGATCCGTTTGGGACTTATAAACAACAACATCAAAATCTGACGGTAACTTAATTTTCAACTTTGGCCAAAAAGTAATAACGTGATTGGGAAACTCCGAGTAATTAATAATTTACAATTTTCAGAGCAAAAGGTTAAAAACTAGCCTCTTTAAAATATATTATAAACAAAATATCGTTACCGATTCCCCTATAGAGGATACTTCAAATTCGAATTGAATAGCGGTAGAGTGACATAAAAAAAAATATGAAAGAAACTTTAAATCTTAGGACGGGACAATTGTGTCATCTACCGACGGCAAAATCAGTGGATTAGCCGACCTGAATCTATCAATGAAGAGCCACCCTATCCGCCTTCTTTCTACTATGAATAGTTATGCATGGTGAAAAAAACTACTGAAAGCCGAAGCCGTGTTTGAGTAAAAAAGATGAAGAATGAGATGAAAAAATGGAAGGTTTTTGATGGTATGAAAGAAAGAAATTTATTCTCTTCTAAAGCTGGAGCTATCTGTTTACTCAAAATAATAGTGAGTAATATTACGCTAATCTATAAAGTCCTGTGATCTTATTTATATGAAATAGAATATAATAGAAAACAACACTTAGTTTCTTTTATATTTCGATATATTATACGACAACAATGAAACTGATTTATTAATTTAGGGGATGGCCGGAAAGTGATCCGGTGTAAGGCTTTTTAGAAGATATTTTTCTCAGGTACAAAAAATTCTTATCTAATAACTATCATTCTTTACAAATATATATAATTTATTAATCAACAATTATTCAATATTACAGAACTCGATAAATTTCATCAACGTTAATTCCAAAAACGTTTTATAAAATTTCATGAGATTTTATAAAGAATCATGGGACTCATTAGTGATTAAAAATAATGATTACTATAGGTATAATATACATATAGAAATTTTTTAATTAATTACATATCTGAAATTTATTAGACTTATATTTAGGAAAGAATATGGTAAAATCTTGAGAAAATTCCATCAAGAATGCAATAGATAGATTTACCGGATGTAATGATAGTATAAGAAGAAAAAAACATTTAAAATATATATTTAAGACCTTTAAACAACAAGAGCCATCAAAATAAGCTCGAAAATATTTTTTAACAATAGTGGTCTTTAAAAAAAAGTGCAGGTCAAATATATTTTCAGTTTTGCTCCCTCCACCATAATCGTACAAACAAGTCAATGTGGCGCATGCGCATTTATACATTAGAATTATAGTAGTGGCACCCAAAGCAAAAAAACTGATTTGCACTTTTCTTTTGGAACCAGTTTTACGAATTATGAAAACTATTTGAAAGTGTTATCCTCAACTGGAACGAAAATTATTTGTCCGTGACGCAATAGCAAGTCGCAGATAAAGTTGGAAATTTAACATGGCACCCCTTTACTCATTTTTTGACCTTTCAGGTTTTTTACTAAATGGATATAACACATGTCGAATGATGGGGTTGAAGAATCGTAACTTTTACCCCAAATCGACATTTTATACCGCTGTATAATAAATCAAGAGCGTGAAATCAATAATCGCTTATTTTTACGTATTCTATGGTGAAAAAATAAAAAAAAATATATATATTAACCTGCTATCTTATGAATCAATCACTAAAGCTAAATAATCGATTGCAATATTACACTTTTATTTATAAGATTGATGAGCGATAGAAGGATAGGGAACTAATATCACAGCCATTTGAAAACAATGTATTAAATTTCAATTGCTATTGCTTAGTTTAATAAAAACTTAGAGAATTTATTATGAAATACTTCTCAATAAGGTTACTAATCTTGGACAAAAACAGATTCCTTATATTTAAAAATAATACTCATATTCACAACTATCTCCTAACTTAAATATTGACCAAAAAATTTCTATATTAATAATACATTTGTTACAAAAGAACTCTCTAAACATGAATTAGTGAAAATTCACTGGAATAAGTGAATATTCACTAATTCTAAGTGCCAATCGAGCCACTTTAAAACCAAAGTGGCTCGATTGGCACTTAGAAAAAGTGAATATCCACTTATTCCAGTGAATTTTCACTAATTCATGTTTAGAGAGAATCATTATTCAAATATGTATTAATTGCTCACAATATAAATTAGATTTTTGTTCTTAAAATTAAGAATACAATTTTTTTTATAAATTAAAGAACAAAATTTGTTTTAAGTGCAACTATCAATAGAAAAAAATTTACTTGAAGGCAAAGTCAATATGGTATTAGAAAAAAAAAATTAAAGGTAAGTCTTCTAACTGTAAATATCGTCTGTGCTTCTTTCGTCTCCCCTCGTTCAAATTTTCTGGGCTGACACTCGTTTAGTCCCAGGATCCTTGTCAACCTTTGTTTTGATATACATGACGTTAACATGCTTCGACGTTCATTCGGTCGTGCGCTCGTCGAACGTGCCACTGCATTAAACTAAGTGAAATTTGTCATTTAAAATATAGATGTGTATATAGAAGACAAAATTCTATTCCTTAAGAGACAAAAAGTATTCCTTTAATGTGAGACTTTACTTCTTTAGTTCAAAAGCAATTCACAATCTTTCTGTGTCATCTATAACATAACTTGGCTATAATTAATGCAAAAACTAACAACCTTAAGAAATCATTTTTTTAAAATAAGATAAGAGCCCCAGTAGCTGCTCATGAACCAGTACCTGCTCACTCCATGTATTTGTATATCTGCATTTGTGAGTATAGATATGCAAATACATAGAGTGAGTAATAGGTACTGGTTCCTGAGCAGGTATACTGGGGCTTTTACCTTACAGTATATATTTCAAAACGTTTTATTAATTAAAAATTTTTGTTCATTTAACAATTTTCACATTTATCAATGTTATATTTTTTTTATTTTTTGAAAATTTGCAAAAATTTTTTTTCTATAAATTATAATCAACAAATTTTAATTTTTAATACCTGCATTGATGTCACTAATTATTTTACTTGTAACTGTAGTAGGCAAATTAATAAAATCACATCGAAATCGTTTAGATAATGATTTTATGAAGTTTTCTACTATATAAACTTTCTGATGAGATGAAATTAATTTTCAATAGAAAATCATCTAATTGCACGTTTTGTAAAAGGATAGTCTTTTTTTAGATTTTTTAAAGTTTTGATGATTTCGGATGGGGGACGATTCAACGACCAATTGAGAAATCCACTCACAGGCTAATATTGGTATTATCTTTTTAACTTAAGAAAAATCTGAAAATATCAGTACTTTTTGCATTATATTCAAATCAAGTAAAACATTTGAAAGAAAATTTTTTTCTCCCCTCCGTACGGAAAGCGTCAATTTTCCGCTCGCTGCGCTAAACGAAAATGCCGCTTTCCGCCTCCGTCGAGGAGAAAAATAGTATTCTCACCATGGGCAGGAAATAAAAAAGCCTCAGATCACATGTTTGTCGACCTCGGCTTCGCCTCGGTCAACAATTACATGTAATCTGAGACATTTCTTATTTTTCCTGTCCTAGGTAAGAAAAATACTATTTTGGTTAGAAACTCTATTTGTATTTCAAACTTGAAAATCATTCAAAATTATTTCTTATTTTTTAGTTTGATTTTCTGTTCATTGTTAATTAATTTATAGAAGGTCAATATTGACTGTCATACATTGATGATCCTGGTCAGAACACTAGGATAAAGTTATAAAATTATAATATTGTATTTGTCCTTATTACATGGGCAAATTTTTTAATTAATCAGACTGCTTAAAGCCGATAAAAATGACATAAGAATTCCGTTACATAGATAGCTCGATATATACAAATCAAGTAAATAAAAGCATGCTAATCATAATAATAAAAAAGGGCGATTTTCCGCAGAATAACGCTATTTCGGAGGATCAGTAATCCTAGATAAACAAAAATGTTGAATTGAAGTTAAAAAACCTGGTTAAGTAACCCAGACATTTATAAAGCTTAAAAAATATTTTTTAAATCCAAGATCAGTTTTGAAAAAGCAAAATATTAAAAAATTGTTTTTTTTTTTTTTATTGTACTTGTTCCAATTGCTTCAGTGGTCACATCGTGATTTCAAAGCTTGACAATATTTCAAGCTCCAAAATCCTTTTTATTGCGATCAAGTAATAGCTTTTCAAAAATTTCAAAAGTTATAAATTTTCTTTTTCTTTTAATTTTTTGTCTGTGTTTATGAATGTCTACAGTTTATTGTTATTCTTTAATAAAACAAGAAGATATCTGTACGATCAAATTTTTTTATTTTGGTTCATAATAGCAGGAAGATACAAAAAATGATTTTTGATAATCTTTAGTGATAATGAAATAAATGTAATTTACAATGATTTCACTAACTATTAAAATAATGCTTAAATTTAATTTTAATAACTATTAAAATAATGCTTAAATTTAATTTTAATAACTATTAAAATAATGCTTAAATATTTTTGCAGAAAATACAGAAAATTAATGCAAGTTTATGACACGCAAGCGCTAAATCATCGACGGCCATCGTTGGCGTCGTCATGGATACACTTTTTAAAAAAGAAAAGAAATAGAGAGACCTTGGCGAATTTATCGATCGTCCGTTGCAACTAGACTGTACACAGGAATACTGATCTATACAGTTTATATATATCTATATCACATTGAAGCAGTAGAAATTCATCACATAGAGACATAAAAAGGTATATAAGCAGCAAAGTGATTGAGATGTATACTTGTATAAAGGATTTTTTCACTGGTAAAGAGAGATGTTTTTAAGAGAAAGTTGTAACATAAAAGAGCATTCGACATGATCACATTTTTTACTGTTTTATAATCCGGGTCTAGCTTATAAACTCTAAAGGGTTTCCCCTCTTTTTTTTTTATTCTATTGTACATCGTATTTTGCTGACTGTAAATAACATCAGGGTGTCGATGTAAAACATGAGTAAATACTTAAAGCAACCAGATTATTGAATGAGAAAACGGAAGTGATGTAGGCTCGTGAGAATGGCCCTACTGAGTGATTATTTGCTATAAATAAAGTAATTGAATCATTGAGCGTGTAAAGTTTATACCGTCAAATGGATAAAGTTGTAAAATAAAATGAATACTTTTCACTGTCATCAGTGGAAGACTATGGAATAGTCTAGAGCTATGGAAGACTATATGATAAACTAATGATCAGCAAATCATAATATTAACACACTACAAATAAATTTCTTTTTTTTTTTTTTTCAATATAGTGATAGGGAAAGAAAATAAAATAGTTGCTTGACAAATATTGATAAAATTAGTCAGTTTTATAATACTCCCGATAGAAGCTCGCATGGATCATTTTCTTGGCTGAAAAAAAATTTTTTTGAACCTCAAATTTGCAAGTATAATCCATTTTATGTCTCAAAAAATTGATTTTTAAGTTTAAGTAATGCGAAAAAATATAAGGTTATGTTATAAGAAAAAAACTTTTTTTTTACCATTCTTAAAAAATGAGCCGTGATACTATAAAACATATTATTTTTTTAATTCTAACAAAATGTTGATAAATATGTTCGTTATATAAAATTATTTTGACTCAAGAAAATAATGACAAATATTGTAAAGATTTTGGACGGTGGAATTTTTTTAACCAAAAAAATTTTTTTATCACAAGGTAATATTCACGTTTAAACGTAAACTTCCTAATGTGCCGAATTCTCTATTTAACTGTGAATCTTGCTGAAGAAATTTATGAAAAATTAATTTGAAGAATTATACAAGAATATTTTAGATACATTTTTAAATATGATTCCGTGCAGTATACGTACGGTAAATGTGAAAAATTTGTGTAAGAAATATCTTCAAAACACCGTCCCATGGCTTGCAGTAAAATTATGCAAGATGTCTCAAGTTACGTCTTACTAAATACCGTCTCTGTTTTACTCTTTTTAAACATATAGAGTTGGGTGCCACTAATAAGCTGCTTCGTCTCGATCGGAAAAGTGGTGAAACACTACCTTTTAATGAATAACTTTAGTTTTAATGAATAAGTTTATTTATTATACGAATTTTAGCTTTTAAGCTTGACTAAAATTTCGCTTAAAGTTGGAAAATAAAACGAGTCAAACTCTGTAATCAAGCTTGAGAACCATGGTTTGGTGTTTGACATATGGACCAAAGTTTGGCTGTTAATTCTATTGGGTTGAAGTTTGGACCAGTTCCACCCAAAAAAAAATTTTATGCTCTCTTAAAATAAATCAGTGGATTTCACTGATTTAACCAGTTGGCATGCGCGCTGGTATTTTGTTCGGCAGTAACACAGCTTTATTACTCCAGATTACTCAACTCAGTGACACATTGTACTCCACTAAAATAATTGAATAACTTAAAAAAAAAAAACTTTACTTAGTTCTTTCACTACTCAATACTAACTTTACTCAACGTTAACTTTAGCCAATTCCAACTGTATTTAATGATATCTTTACTCAATAGTATATTAGAAGTGTTGACGTGCTTTTAAAAATCTCTATTCAATTTTTTTTTTGTTTAATAATATGTTTACTATAAATAAATTAAAAAAAAAACTTTACTCAATAATTTTATTTTTAAAAAATAAAATTCTACTGTTTTACAAATTTTATTCAATGTCAACTTTACTCAATTCTATATAATTTATATATCTATGTATAGTAAAAATTTTTTTTTTTTAATTTATTAAATTATTTTATCGGAGTACAGATTGCACAAAGCTGAGAAATTTTGAGTACAGTTTTGTTTTTGCCGAATAAAAAATATTATTAAACAAAAAAAAATTGAATAGAGATTTTTAAAAGCGCGTCAACACTTCTAATATACTATCAAGTAAAGATATCATTGAATACAGTTGGAATTGAGTAAAGTTAGTATCGAGTAGTGAAAGAATTGAGTAAAGTTTTTTTTTTTTTTAAGTTACATATTCAATTATTTTAGTGGAGTACAGTATGTCATTGAATTGAGTAATCTGGAGTAAAGCTGTGTTACTGTCTTTTGTTCACTGATTCACCAGTGAAATTCCACTGATTCATTTTGAGATTTTGAGAGCATGCTCTGCACGATACGATATTGCTACTGTCACGATACACACGTTGCTATCTAGAGGATAGTAAGGTTAGAAAAACTGTATACTAACAATAGCAATAGTATTGTGCACCCGAATGGATCTTGATGGTCGCTATCTAGACTGCTACTGGTAGCTATACGGATTGCACTCGTAACGATACACTCGTTACAACACAGTATTAGATGGTGCCGAGCAGAAAACTTTTTTTTCAGTGCAGGTATGGTCTGCAAGGTCAACTGTTCCCTAATTTATTTTTCAAGCAATTATGTATATACATAATCGGATTTAGAGGTTACTCATAAATTATAACTTATTATTCCCTTACTACCTTTTCGAAAGTCAAGATCATCCGAATGGTCCCAACAGAAGAATAAATATTCTTCTGTTGGGACCATTTTGTATTTAGAATGTATGGCTATTTATGTTCAATGTGTTTGATCATACATATATCACGACTTTTTATTATCTATGTCTTATTCGATATAAGTAAATAACAACCATTTGTTTTAAAAAATATTACGTTTTATTCGTTACATAAAATTTTTAAAAACATCACAGCATTAATCAGAAAGTATAAAAGTAATAATTATGCCGAAAACAGAAATGAACTAAAGATTCATTTTTGTAACTAATGTTGTTATCTCTGTTGAAATTCATATTGTTTCAAAACGTTTTAAAATGATGTGTATTTAAAGTGAATACGGAAAGAATTTATACATGAATATGTACGGAAGAAATTTGACACGTGTCTGAGGAGTAGGTATTCATGACGTAGAGAGAAACCCTCTATCAGCGTGCCCGAGCGTTCGCACTAAGCCTCCAATAATTGCCAGCATAACGGGGATCACGGCAACGATCACGGGGGGCCACGCGACTCTTCTCTTTTTTTTTTTCTTATACGAATCCACATGTCTACATTTAATTACACGTCACGTACGCGAATCTATGGGACGTTGACATGTCTATCATCTATTTATCAAGTTCTCTTTTATTCCTAGTTTGATCAATTGAGAATAAAAAAATAGCGTTTTGCACGATTTTTATTTCTATAAATACTATTATTATTATGATTATTTTTACCGCTATTATTGTTTATTTTTCAATACTAAGAATAAATTATTCACTGTATTATTTGACTGTATTTTTTGAAATATTTTTTGAATTTTTTTGATTACCCGATCATGAGATACGAATTGTTGAAAATTTTGTTGATTTTTTTTTAGTATAGTCATAACTTGGAGGGAATTAATCTGACTTGAAACTTTTTTTGCAAATTGTGTTTTTTGATTAACTTTTCTGAAAATTTTGTATAAAAAATAACTTTCTTATAGAATTATGTTATTGAGTCATTTGACCTTAAAAATATAGATGACTAATCATGTAGAACCTATCAGAGTTATAATAGCTGATTCAAGTCTGAGCCTAATTGTCACATACTAAGCATATAGGCTCTCGAGTTTGGCCCAAACTTATATATAATTGTAGCGAGCTCGTCTTCAGATTGGATACTGAGCTAGGCTCAAACCTCTTCTAGGAAGCTCAAATCAAGCTCAGGACAAGGTAAAAGTCAATTTGCAACATTGACATCAAAATTATTCTGACAGAATTGTTTATCTCAACTGCGGCCATATCTTTTATAGTTTGTCTGTTAGGGTCAACCACTTGTTATATTTCTGGAACGATTTTAATTGTTTATAAATTCGATGGTTATTATTAAAACTTTGATTACTTTTCATTAACTGGTTGATTAGTATTCAGCTCTCGATATTTATTTCAGATCGAGTGTCTATTTCCAACATATATCAAACAATTTAATGTGTACCTTGCGCTTAGCTTTAATGACGGGCTGTCAATGCGATAAATGTTCGGAGTGAATAGAAAAATGGGGTGAATGCTTAAGGTATTATGTTTCATTGGTTTTTTTTCTTTTAAGTCCGCCCTCGCAAACGAAAGGTCAATATTGTGCCAGCATTTGAATTGGGCTTCTGAGATTGTTTACGTTTCAATAACGATTTGAAAAATTAGCTGTGACTGCAATTTATGTATTAATTTTTCTACTTTCACTATATATATATATTTCTCAAAATTACAACTTTTTGCATTCAAACTCGAAAGTTTCACGCATGAAAAAAGAGCACGGTTTTTAGATTTCAAGTTTTAAATAAAATCATGTTGTGCAGGTTCTGAAATATTAGGATTGAAATGTCCTTAATAGTTTAAAATTAAATTTTTTAATACTGAATTTCACTGATAAATTTTAGTATTGTCTAATAGATTTTTCACTTAAGGATATCATAATTGATGATTGGTGTACTGATAACACTTCTATCCATTACATTAAGACCATTTCGCTTCTCGACGTCATTCAGATCTTGTCATCAGGAGGGTTAAGTTAGTTATCTAATGCATATATTATAACATAACATTTGTTGACCCTATTTTGCATTATCATTATTCATATAGGCCTTCGAGTAGATTATGCGCTTATTAGAACTTATCGAAAAAATTTTTTTGCTTTTTTTATTTCTTGTAATTCCCTAACTAAATATTTTTGTAGAGGAATGAACGCTCTAGAAAAAAAGGTCTCATATAATTTTTTGATAAACTGGATCCTTCTCAAGCTATTTAAGGTAAAAATTTAATAATATTAAACAATTTTTTTTTGAAATTCTAAGATGATCTCAATCAAATTGTCACGCTTCTTTTTACTCTAAAATAAATTTTTTGTTAATCACATTGTTCTTATTTCAATCGAATTTCATTAAAAATCATTTTCTAACTTAAATTGATTAGCAATGAGAGCGTGATTTTTAATTTTTAAACTATTATTTACTTTCAAATTTTTTAGTTTGATTGAAAATCAGAAGCGTTATATTTTAGTATTTTACTCCATTCAAAAAAAGACAATATTTATTGTCGAATATATGAACTGTACATGCTTAATCTGTAGAATTATTCATTTTTTTATGGTCCTGGTTAGGATACTATTAAGATAAATTTATTAAGTTATTATATTGTCATCAGTCACTATTACGTGTGTGAATTTTTAAATTAATTATATATCTTGAAGTACATAAAGATGACGTTGAAAAATTCCTTTATATCGATACACGAAGGTCAAGCTAGTAAAAACGTGTTAATAAGAATGAAAATTAAAAAGTATTTTAATGCATTAATTAAATTCATAAAATTACGCCGACAAAACGAAAACCCAGCAAAGCAAGATATCATCAGTTAGTTACTATGTAAAATTATAGGCAAAAATGTTGGCAAAATTTAATAAACTCTGAGAGCAGCAAGTATTTGAAATCGTTTCAATTTGAAAGATCTATTGTTTTATATCACAGAGCTTGAATAAAAAAGGCATAATATAAAAATGATTCAATTTCCAGATACTTATTAGTCATTATCATTGACCAATACCACTTTTCATGATACGGAAATACAATTTATTCAAATAATCGAGTGAAATTAATTTAAACAAAAAATTATCTTAATTTATTTTTGAGCTGTTACCAGGACCGTGCTTTTTGTTCCTGTGACATTGATTTGACGTAATTGGCACGAGGGAGACGAATAAGAAAAAAAGAATGAATACGAGCGAGTGAGCCAGAAATGATTGGGATCAGCCTGAAATAAGCTGAGGATAAGCCTTTAAAATAAAATAAGCAAAGGAACACTTTTATTTTCTTTTACTTCCGAATGTGCATACAATAAGAACATTTCCTTATTTAAACATTAATAAGCATCTCAATAGATGAATAATCGATGAATTTTTCTTCTTAATTTGTATGATACACGAATTTGACGAAATTGAACCTCATTTATTGATACAAAGATTATATATGTACATTAAAAGTACTTTCCGTTGTAATGCGATTGTCAAACACACGTTAAAGCCTAAGGAAAGAAAATTTTAATATCTTATTCAATTTAATGTCTTATTCAAGAAACATTAAATAGATTTGAATGGGTTTTTTTTTGAGAAAAGTGAGGACAGAACTGAACAGAAATGAACAACTTTTAAATCTTTCGAATATTTTCAATTATCAATTTTTCAGTCAGAAGATCAAGTTTCGATATTTTCAAGTTATTCATAGTGAGCACAAATAAAAATAAGGCTAAATTCATATGTCAGCCGTATATATATGTGTTAGTTACAAACAGAAAATTATGCTTGGGAAGAGGGTGAAAGCATTACATTTGAATAAATGTCTGCCGTGAAACAAGGTTGAATTAGATATGGCTCATTATGTTAACATGCTAAACATTTGGCCCTTTTTCTTTATCATGAATCATTTGATTCATGATCCTTTTTTTTACTGAATGCCTTTCAAGTTACTTTTCACAGGTGTTTTTTGGTCTTAGATTTATTCTGGCATTGTACTTATTTTATTTTTATTGCACATGTTTATTTGATTAAATGAATAAATTTAATTTAACTTAACTATATTTTTATTGAAAAAATTATAATTCTTTCTCTGAATCTATAACTATGTATTTATTTCCAAGTGTACAAATCTTGAAAGTGAACATAAGTGTTAGAAAATTTATGACAATCATTCTTTCCCAAAGCTGAAAAGTTTTAAACTGGCATTAGTTTTTTATAAAAAATAGACATACCACAACAGCTCTACAAACTTGAATGTATAGACAATGCAAAGTTAAAAGACTAGCTTACAGAATTAATCGATTATGAACATTTTTTTTTTCAAGAAGAAGAAGAAATGAGAAAAACGGTTACCTTTATATCAACTTACCCTTTGGAGAGTCACGCCCAAGCTGTGCAATTGACTGGAAGAAAACTCATAGATTACTTTCCGATGTCTATTCTGGTTTCACCCGTTATGTTTTGTTCGCATCTATTTCTATTGTCACCATAAATTTAATGGAGTTAGCAAATACGAACAAAAAGGGTTAAAATATTTTTTTTACTATTGTCAAGTCATTCTTTAACTTAAATTTGTTACAATCGGTGTCAGGACTTTACAGATATAGAGAAAAGCATTGTTAACTTTATGAAAAATTATATATGTTATTCATGTGGTTTTTAATATAAAATATATAACAAAGAAAATTAAAATAGTTTTTCTTCTAATGAAATTCACAACTTTTCATCTAACTTTTTTCAATGTGTAAAAAATTTATAAAAGTCAAAAATAAAAAGATATGGTATAAATCATGATAAATGTAACGCACGTGTTACCTCTTTTGTATACACAACTTAAATAAAACTATCAACACTCTGTTTTAAAAGCAAACTCTAATATATACATAAGTATGGATATAAGAGGACTAAAGCTTTATCGGAAAGAAGGATATATCCATTTATAAATACGTTTGTATGCATCATCAACTTATAAAATCTATAATCTGCATTGATTCATCACGTATGTTCGTTCATGTTAAACCATTGTTCCCCTAGATGAAAGTCATCAGAGATTTTAAAACTCTGATTATGATGTGTTTGATTTGATAAATTTAGGTATGCAAATATGATCCATCGAGATTTCATAATATGCATTAAAAAAAAAATTGTATGTCGTTTAAACCATTTGTTATTGATAGACATAATTATTGAAATTCACGATTTTAAATGGAATGTAATAAATGAATAAGAACGTGAACTATTTAATCACTGTATTAACCCTTATTATAAAAGAAAATAAATACCCTTCGATTTCTACATAGGGGGCACATCTGCACGAAGCGACGAGAGTTGAACGCACACAAGGATCGTTTTATTAATTCACTCCCTCGTCCTATTGAATACATAAAGGATGGGTGGTTCTATTTATTACCTAATTGCTGCCGGTTTATATATGTGACGTATTATTCGTTTGTGCATGTTAATAATTTCCTCCTCTTTGGCAGGTGTAGAATTCCGTACATAAATTGCATTTTTCTTTACTCAATGTACTTATATATAGGGCTAGTTTTTTTAAGTTCCTATGAAAAGCATTTATTTTTTAAAATTGGGAAGTTATTGCTTACGTTCCGATTTTCGGAAATCGAGTTTTCATCAGATCTCCACATTTTGAGGTCTCAAGAAGCTGTTTGACTTATTTTTCCGAAGATTTGGACTGATTCGGCTCGGTAGATTTAGAGAAATCTCAATAATTAAATTTTCGAAAAAAATGTTTTTTTGGAATAACTTTTGAACTCCTCTACTGATCACTTTAAAAATTTCTTCGGCTCGTAACCTTAATAATCAATGTCGATTGCGGCAAACCGATTCAATATCGGTTAATTCGTTCAAGAGATATCGCTGTCGAAAAAATTTAAAAAAAAAATAGAGCAGCCGACAGAACTTCGGAAAGTTCTGGGTTCGAATCCCAGTTCGAGTTATCCGAATTTTTTCTCACATATTCAATAAACTCTCATTGAGAAGGTTCTTGCCTCATACTATCTCAATTCTTATCCTTCCCATATCCTGTTACGTGAATGTGGAACGCTTCACGTAAAAATTAGTCGGTGACACCCATTCTTTCCTGCTTTAAAGCATTATGTCTTGTAAAAATGTGGAACTTTTACACGGGAAAAAATTTACTATATGGTATATACTATATGGCGCAAGCGCGCGCCAATTAAATTCTAGTCCCATAATAAAATTGAGATGAAATGTATGTGAAACCAATTTATTCGTGATGTGATTGGTTGAAAATATTTATTCTCATTCTGATTGGTTGAAAGTGAATATAATATACATAAACGACACATAAATATATCATGACAATAAATATGAGGCGCGCGCTTGCGCGCGTAAGTTAAATTCTAGTATTTCTTTTAAAAAAACCAACGGTGAATTTTTACAATAGTTGAATTGTAAAGTTCACAAACACATATTGTATAATTTGCTCTATAGCATTCGACTTTTTAAGACTCTTGTTAGTCTTATTTGTTGGATAAAATTTACAATAGTAGATCGTAAAAATTACTAAATGAGAAGTATAGTCCACCGTTACTATTTTATTTAGTAGAAATTACAATAGTAAAATAGTAAAAACTCTTTCAATTTTCTTTCCGTGTATACATAACTTCGGAATTTCTTGTTGGATAAATTTGCAGGTGATGAGTTATCTTTTTATGCTTAAAAAAAACTAGGTTTAATGTCACAAAACGCATTTTTAGAGGAAATTTTTCAAACGTTTTGAACTCGAACATAGAATTTCTTAATTTTCAAATTTTCATCCTAGAAAAAATATTTATGTAAAGTCAACCAATAAAACTGGATTTTTGAGCTATGTTTGATAGGAATAAAATATGATTTCTGATCAACTATAATTTGAAAAATGACTCTTTTTCAATTTACATTATACATTCCCACACTTTTATTGAAAAATATAACAGAGCATCGGAATTTTTCTTGCTTTTAAAATCTCCCACGATGTCATCATTTATTCTCATTCTAAAATTTCAAGTTTATTTTTTTTCTTAAATTCAACATTATGAAAAATATTAATCGTTAAACAATTTTCAAGGATAGGAATCCTGGTAGAATTGAAGTAACGTCATGAGTCTGGCATTATGGCACATTCTTAGGAAGACGTCGCTTATTCTGGTTGCAATCTGAAGTCTTGTATTGAGAATAACCATAATCTCAAAGTCGTCACGTCACTTTAAATCTGTAGAAATTCGTATTTTTACACAGAAGTATCGATCAAATAAACTATTTCGATAAATCATGACATTAATAAACTAATATGATATAGTACAAAATAAGTAGATTATGGCGAGTTTTGAATAAATCAAATTTTAAGAAGGCATAATCTTCAATTTTTTACCGATGCTTTCAAAGATATGACTATCGAAAAGTTTGTACTTTATAAAAAACAGTAGAGTCATTATTGTTTGCCTTAAGTTCATCATTCAGTTGACTTTGTTCATTAATGTGCTATAATCATGTATAATATATGTACATAAACGAAATGAAAAACGTCGAAAAGACTAGTCACCCGTATTGATATATTGTTGAATGAAATTTGTATGTTGAGATTCATACTGATACTTTGTCATAGATATGTGCGTGAATAATGTATAAAACTCAACTACAATGAAACATCGTAGTATATATGTATGAGTTCGAAGTAAAGACAGAGAAAGACTGAAAAAGGATCTTGTTACCCCGTCGTGTCATGTGTACCAACAGACTAAATATGTTTCACAGATGACCGCCTCTATTGAATACAATCTCTTGTGTGTTATATTGCTTCCTCGATGCACTTCAGAGTATTTCAATATACTTATCTAGTGGTTATGAAATAACTTTTCACATTAACAATTGTTAATCATATTTCTTTAAAATACTTAGCTTTATATAAACTAAATGACTCAAAAGTTTCTAGTGAATAAACTTTCAACTTCATGTACAAATGAGCACGAAGATAAACAATAATTGAAACACCGAAAAAGATTAACATGAAAACACTAGTAAGAAATTTAATTTGATTTAAAAGAAAAAATTTTGAACTAAAATACTTCAAGCGAGCTTTACTTGATTCAATTCAAAAACTTTTTTATTTTATTCTAGTTGATCGAAGTCTTCAGAAAAAAAAATAATCTTTGTACGAGATTTTTTCGTCAAGTCAGGTTCATTTTATTTATCAGTGTGGTCACATTTAAAATGATCACATTTACTATTTCTATTATGTTGAAACGTTGTCCAAATAATTTAATAACATTAATGTCCAAACAAGGATTAAGGGCTTTAATTTATAAATAAAATTTCTATCATACTTATTTTCTTTTAAAAGAAAGTTCATAATAATTCATTATTTTTCGATAAAAATAAACTTTCAAGAAAAAATTTGTTGACAATTTAAAGTTAGTACTTATGTAACTCAATATGATATTTTCCTTCCTTTTAATAAGCAATATAATCTCTTGACTTCTTCTTAGTGAAGTGCATACAGAAAACTTATAAGCATATTATTTGGATGCTATTCTATATAGAGTCATCAATTATGAAAGAAAATAAATCGAAAGCAGATGTGACGAGTGCCTGTAGGGCACGACGGGTCACTAGGCTCCAGAAAATTTTGTCACCCCTCACTCCTATGGAAAAGAATACAGTTTTTATAAATACAGAACGATGTGAGCGAGCGTATAAAACACGATTTCATTCATTTATACATATTTCTTTATTATTCCTTTCAACGACTCTTATATACCATTAGATCGAAACATCTATTAATAAATCACTTTTAAGGTAGGCTGCTTCAAAATTTGCAAACATCAATTATTTATTGATGAATCATTCTCGAGTAGATATTTATACATACACCCATTTATAAAATGTATACAATACATTTATATTATTGTATGTTTTTTTTTTTGAAAGATTATTTTAAAGTATAATATAATATTCAAACGAGCAGTAGTGACGTTAAGCTTAAACTAGAAATTATTTCAGCCGGATATTTTTATCACTCAGGAAATTGATAAAGTTTCATAGAAGCTCTGATGATTTTACTAACACTCTACACTTTTTTAATATCCTTTTGAACAAAAAAAATTATTATATATAGCAAAAAAACTTAAATCTAAATCTTCGATACATTTTAATTACAAATGTTCTATGACCGACTTTAATGTTTCATTATTTAACTTGTCATTGAAATTGTTCACTTTCCACTGAAAGAATTTAAAATTCAAAAAAATTGAGGACGTTATAGTTTTTGATTCAATTTTTATAAATCGAATTATTATTGCCGTTTTGAGGCTTTCCGATCAATTTTGATGAATAATTTGAGTTATCTGAAAAAAAATTGAAAAAAAAATGTTTCTTATAGTTTTTATTATTTGAATATCTCTTGACATCTTCTTGACTTCACGTAATAATTATCCGTAACTCCTATTCTTTCCCGCTTCACAGCATTATTTATATTTGTTAAAAATGCTAGCCGTAAGATGGACGGTGTGGCTTAATGTATATAGAATAAGTGAAAGGAAATTTAGTATAGACCGGATAGCTCAAATGGTAGAGTAGCCGACATGTCTTCGGAAGGTTCTGGGTTCGGATCCCAGTCCGAGCTATCTAATAATTTTTTCTCGCATATTCTATACACTCACATTAAGATGTTCCTCTCCATAATCCTTTCTCAATCCTTTCCTACCAATTATCCTGTTACGTGAATGTTGGAACGCTTCACGTAATAATTATCCGTAACTCCTATTCTTTCTCGCTTCACAGCATTATTTATATTTGTTACCAGAATCAGTGACCAGAATCAGTCGTGTACAAGAAAAATTAGTTTACACCAGACTGAGTCGTGTGCGCACCCGACTGAGTCTGGTGCAGAACACGAACCAGTCGGGTTATTTAATCTTTCCGTGTATAATCAGATTTAAGTATCATTAAACTCTTTTAAACGCCGTGTCTCGCGTCTCAAATAGTTAATTCGTTCTTAAGATTATTGTACGACAAAACTTTGTTTATACACACATACATCTACCTACCCACACCGGCCGGACTTTCTGTCCGGATTGATCAGAATGTCTTTTTAGAACCATTATCTGGACCAACAAAGTTTGATGAATTTGATTCTTGTGGAAAAATATTTTTCAATGCATAAGTCAAAGTTGTTAGGAATGATCAGACACTGAGAAAATTCTGAATGAAAAAAAGAGAGCTGTGCTTCTGACTTCGAAATTAATGATTGATTACTGCTAAAATCCAGCGGAGACAGAAGAATTCATTGATTTCAAATGTAAAATATTCAATTTTTTGTTTTAGGATGGTATCACAGTGATGATTGGGGCGATTATGACAAAGACAGTTTTTTCTATATGCAGGCTAGAATTAAGAATACCATAAGATGCGACTTATTCAATGTAATACCGGAAAGTATATCGATACTATAGTACTAAAATACAATGTTTTCCGGGAGTCGCTGAAGTATAGCCGTCGTCGCTAAGCCACGCTTTGACTATTGTGAAGTTCCAATGGCTTTTGTTGTCAAAGAACGTGAAATGCAAGTAGGTTTCAATTTCGAAAGAATTTTTCTTCTCAAAAACAGGTAAATACATTCAATCATGATCGTTATCGTGATCGGTTTTAGGTTACAGAGACAGAAGTTAGATAAGCTGTAGAAAAAAAACTTTTAAGCGAAGTGAAACTTTTAAGCGGTGTCTGTTTTTTGGGCAAAATGCCGTATATGCATTCGAGAAAAATCGCTTAGAAAGAAGTTCTTGGCCTAGTAAAAAACAATCTTTTTATCAAACAACGTTACTTGTAGCTCATTTTTCGTTTTCTATTGCATATTTTTATTTTATTTTCATTATGAACAGAGTATTAGAAAAAAAAATTAATTTGATTCAACAGAAAAATTCTTGTACCAAGAAAATAATTTTGAAGAGTTTCATTGTTTTGAATCAAGTCGAAAAATTCTTGAATTACGTAAAATTTACTTAAACCAAGAAAAATTTCTTAGTTTAAGAATTTTTCTACTCAAATCAAGAAGATAAAATTCTTCAAAATTATTTGATTCAAGTAAATTTTTTTTCTGTGTGGCAGACCATCTCAAAAATTTTTTTATAAAAATTATATAAAACAATTTTTTGAAAATTTTAAATTGCCATATCTGATGGACAAATCAATGAATTTTGAAGCACTTTGAAACATCCGACACAGTTTTTTTGTTTTGGAAAAGAATTGGGTCCAAAAAATATATCTAACCAGCTATTCGGGAATTATTTAAAAAAAAAACAGTTTTAAAATGGATCGAACAACAATTTCATTTTTTTGCTTTTTCATGTAATCTTGGAAAAAAAATACGAAAAAATAATTCAATGATTCTTTTAATTTTTGATTTAACTTTATTAAAAAATATTATCGATAATTATCACTTTTAATTTTTTTTTCTCGGATTTTGAAGTTTTCTAAATCTGCTGAAAAATTTTCAAAAACAAACATTTAGAAAATTTTTTTTATTTTCATTTCTAAAAAAAAATAGAAAAAAAATAAATGCCACTCTGAAAATTTCAGGAAATTCGCAGAAAATACTAAAGTTTTTTATAAAAAAAAAAAATCGACAATCAAAAATGTCATCATCCCGAAATTTTCGTATTTTTTCCAAAATTAAAAAATAAACGTTGAATATGAATCCGAATTATTATTTTTATTTTTTTTCTAAAAAGTACATTTAAAAACAAAAATTAAAAAAAAAAAACATCCCAATAAGTTAATTTTCAAAAAAGTTATGGTTATTTAACAAAAAAAAACCATCTTTTTTAAATAACTCGTAACTTTTTTTTGGTTGGGTAAAAAAATTTGAAAAAATTCTGAAAATTGTTTTCAATAGGGTAGAGAAAGATACCGAAATTTCAGAAAAATCGAAAAGGGTCAGGGTCAAAAGTGGTCGATTTGGCATGGAATGTTCCATATATACACTCTTTTTCAGTGATTTTCACTGTTTTAGATGAAAAGAGTAAGTATCCGAATTCAAAAAATGAACTAACATGAGCTTAAATCAATTATTTTATCTACAATGTAAGTTTTATATTCCATCTAAGTTCATTTTTTCGATTCGGGTATATATATTATATGATCCTACTTTCATGGAGCTATACATGTTAGTGCATAAATAGGAACAAAAATTTTTCATTCAAAGAAATTTGAATGAATAGTAAGCACAAAATTTATATTAATAGTCATTTGGTTAAAACTCAGGACCATGGGGTTCGTGATCCTTTCTAATCGATTCAGAGACATCCCTTGAAACAATAAAGGGGCAACGATTGAAATTATATGATGGGGGAGCACATTTTAATACCAGATTTCTACGCTTTAACACCCTGCTACATTTACTAATATAAACAGTCAGACAGGCTGTAAGTAAAAACAAAAATATAGATGCATGTGTATATATACTTTACATGTATATATGTATGATTTTAATTCTAATTAAATACATTCTATTCTCGAATTTTCTTTTTAATTTCACTAACATTTAAAAAAGACAATATTTTTAGATGAATTTTACCACTTTTCGGTATATATATATATATATATATATATATATATGATTAACTTTTTTGGTTGTATAGTTACATAGAAAGAAAATATTTTTCATTGGAAGGCAAATTTTTTTCAATTAAAGAAAATATATAGGAAAACTATAAAGATCTCTTGGCTAAAGTAAAGTTTTATTGAATCAAGAAAATTTCTTCTTGTTTCCAACTTTCTTAGGTCATCCGAAAAATTTTCTCGGTTCAAGTAAATTTTTTTTCAGTTTTTCTAAAACTGGTCAGAAAAGCTTTTTTTTTAAAACGATAAAACGTCGAATCCACTAAAAATTTAATTTTTAAAATGCACTTGAAAACAATAACTTGAAAGATAAGCAACAAATGTCTATATGTGTTACCTTGTTAAAGTTGAGGTATGCGTGCAAAATGTATGTTATTCGAATAGATTCTTTAATTATTTTTGTTAGTTGATATACTCGACCCCTCGGCCTCGGACATACTGGAAATCCACTATGCATATATGTACATAAAACTTTTCAGTTATTGCAGATTTTTGATATTAGAAAATTATCCCCACTGCGGTACTTATTCCGCTCCAGCTTAATTATAACTGTAATTAATCATTATTAAAATTTTTCAGTTAATATAACAATGATTGTTTTTAAATATTAAATATCATCTACACTTGATGACTCATGTATGTAATTTATTTGACATATCACCAAATTAATGAAATCAATTTACGATGTTTTTTCTGTGTAAATAAATTATAAAACTTTATTTATTACAATTTATCGATCTATAAGTAATTATACTAATTCAGCATTCAATTGTATAATATGTTGATGGTATAACTAACATTAGTGCTCATGCGATCTGCGTGAACATTTAATAATGATCCGCTATTGGAAAGGATCGGGGGTGCTAAATAATTATATAAATTTTTTATAATATTATAAATTGGACTGAAACATTACAACTCGCTGATAATGGCTGGACTGAAAGAAAAAAAAATGGATTTCTGCATCTTAAAATTTATAATTTCAAATATATTTTGACATATTTTTTGAGGACATTATTATCAAGTAATTACGGAAATATCAAAGAAATCATTCCGTCAAAAGAATGGTTATACATGACTTAACAAAAAAAAACTCGTGTAAAATAAGTAACGAAAATAAATATTTCAACATTTTAAATATTACTTATCTAACATAATATATCTATAAACGTTACATGATCATTTAAAAAAATTTCATCGCTATAAATTAACCAGAAAATTTTTCGAACTGGGTAAGCCTTTCTTTGTTCAAGAACTTTTCTGTTCGATTAAAAATACTGTAATTATTTTGAGAACGATTTTCTTGATTAAAGATTCTTTTGAATCAAGTTAATTTTCTATCAAGGGGTTATTTTAATAGATAGATAAAAACCATGATAATTGATAACCTTCGTCCTCATTTATCTGATCTTTTTTTTTCTCTTCCAATTTCCAAACTTCTTCAAAGATACTGAAGAAAAATTTCATCTAACCATAGAAGTTTAAATTGGTAACTTTCAAAAAAAAATATTACCAATTTAACGGTCATTAATTATGTTCAAATCCTCCAGATATCTACAATGTCAGATTAAATGACATAATTATTTAAGAACACACATTATTATGATTTTATTTCGTTTTAATCTATCCTAATAACTAAAACAAGGGAAGCAATAGGTTTTTACTCTAATTCAAATAATAGATTACAAAAAATATTAACGTTTCGAAAAACTATTCGGATGACAAATTATTTAATAAAACCTAATTGTTCGATAAATACTTTATTTTTAAAATGAAATCAATTTTCATATTTTTTTCAAAATATTTCTGCATATATCGTCAAATAAATAAATAAAAATAATTCTATAGTAATAAAGATGATTCTACATTTTTATAAACATACAATTGATTTTCGCACATTATATCATCAAGAACCTTATTTTATATTTTTATAAGACAAATGTAAATCTAAAAATTTTAATTATTTTTTTTTAACTAATATTTACAATATATAACAAAATACCTTTATAAAACATTTAAAACAATGAAATTATACAGTTGAATAAAATAAATCAAAGATTTAAATTGATAAATAACAAGGTGACTCATTGGGATATTTGAAAGTGGCTGATTCATATGCATTTAACATGTAAGATACCACTCATATTGTTGATTTCAAGATCAAATACAATTTTGCTGCTTATGAAATCTACTCGTGTAATTTATGGATTTATTACTCATCATTTTCTATTTGCTATTTATTTTTATTTTCTTTATTTAAGGAGAAAATAATGAACTAAAGTAATTTTTTTTATTCATGTATTTGAATGCCATGGCTATAGGAAATTAAAAATTTTTTTTTTTTATTGAATATTTGGAAATTTCACATTAATTATTTTATTAATAAATAAATAATGTATTTTTCAGACCAAAATTAATATAAAATAAAAATTTTCAATTAACTGAACCAAATTGATTACTAATGGTATTAATCTAATAACTTCTAATAAAATTTGTCCGCTGGTGTTGTTACTCCACTAGTTCCCGAAACATGATGACCCAGATGATGGTGGTGATGATGATGATGGCCAAGATGATGATTATGGTGCGGTTGTTGTGCTGCCGCGTTTCTGTATGCCCGTTGTTTCTCATCAAACTGACGTAGGCGTTCATTGTAACGGTTCAGTTGATTGCGCAATTGAGCATCCTCTCTAGCTGCCGCTTCTTCATCAAATTCCAAACATCCAACTCCATCAAGACGCTCTAAATCGATCCAACCTCGCCACTTTACGCATACACCGTTCATTATCAAATGTGATTTCAAATGAACCTAACAATCATACAATAAAATACTCTTGAGTTATATTAATTTTTTTATAATTTTCTGTTAAGTACTTCTTATTATATTTATGTTCAAAATGGTAAAAAAGCATTATAGTTATACTGCTTTAAAGTAAGCGGCATAATGATTTACTTGTAACCAGAGGCCGAAAATCTACCTTATAATTTACGTAATTGTCTACTAGAAGTATAAGAAGCTGGTAAAAAGGTAGAAAAAATTTACCGGTACAAAAAAATATCTCATTTTTAATTTTTCTTTGAAATTTTTTAATTTGCCGACTATTTTAAAGTTAAATCTTGATTTTTTGGACTTGAATCATTTTTTTTTATTAATCAAAACTCATTTTATATCACAACGGACGTTTTTTGATGATTATGTTGTAGCAAACATCCGACACTCTTTCATAAACTTAATATAAGGGTAATTTAATTATTACAAAATTAAAAATATAATATAATGAAACTGGGAATTTTTGAAAATTCTATCTGTGCAATTTTTTTAACTTTTTTTACCAACTAAACTATGAATTTATTTGAAAATTTTTACATGCCAAATGTCTGATAATTCCCCATTCATGCTTTTTTAAAATTTTTTTATCGAATCATTTATTATATCGAGTTATAACTTCGAATTGTTGAGAAATTGAACTGTCCAAGTACTGAAAACCAAAAACTTTAAATTAAATCAGAATTTTCGTACAATGAACATTTTCCCCACGTTGAATCTAGAATAACTCAACTATTTTTTAGTAGATTTCATAGAAATCTAACTTGAATTTGTCCTCATGACGCAACTTTCAAAAAATTTTGTTACTTCCTGACTCATCGAGTTTTAAGAATTAAATGAATGTATTCTTATTTTTCTTATTCTATTTCTTTTGAATTAATTTAACTTTTTGTCATTAATTTTTTTAAAAGATAAAATTAAAATTTTGAATGTATTTTTTTAAATCTTATATTTTATACCAGAATGAGTGTGGATCTTAATATTTAAATTTTTATTGAGTTAGTTAAATGTAATTATTAAAGTTTTAAGAAGATCGTTGGACGAAATTATGTATCAAGACTTGTTATTTTTGTAAAAGATCCGAAATTGAGATTGGAAATCTAATTCTATTTCGGCTGTCAAATGGCCAATTTTTTTTTTCTTTGTTATTCTTTTCACCTGCAAAGTTTCTATTAACACAAATTAAAAATTAGATTTTATTTCGTTTTAC
Source organism: Cotesia congregata (assembly GCA_905319865.3). Taxonomy (NCBI): domain Eukaryota; kingdom Metazoa; phylum Arthropoda; class Insecta; order Hymenoptera; family Braconidae; genus Cotesia; species Cotesia congregata. Next base: position 8,883,519 of record CAJNRD030001121.1, on the reverse strand, counting down.
TTTTCTTTTTTTTTTGTTTTGAAATTTAAGGAACATATAAGTCAGAACATGAAGTCTACAAAAAATTCTATAGTCTTAAATGGATCCTAAGTAAATCATTCAAGCCAAAAGCAAGTCGAATATCATCAGTTGTATTTTAAACTCCTCGAGAAATAAGTATTAAACTTCTTATTTATTTTTAGTTTGATTTAAAAATAAAAAATTAATCGTTCAAATTAGCTTTCAAATATTAACTACATTTTATGTTATCAAGACGTTTGAGCAAGAAATTTTGAAGTGATTTTCCGTCTTAAACAAAATCTCATTTTTTGTTAATCTAATAATAAATTTATTTTATAAATCTCTAGAGAAGATTAAGTTTTTATCATATTTTTTTAAGATCAATAAGTGTATGTGTGTCTGTAAACAAAGTTGTCATGAGAGCTACGGGAGCCTTCATTTCATTACGTTATAGTTATTTTCTCGGTTCGCCAGCTGCACTGATTCTTTAAACGCTGTCACGGCAAGACACCTCCACAGGACATATATTCGAATTGTAATTGAGCAGCAGGGTGGCTCTGTATTTTTTGCTCCTAGGCTCAGAAGTTTTTATTCATTCAGGTAATCATTGAATCACACGAAAAGTTGCCAAAGTGTCAATTGATAAACACGTATGTTACACTTTTAAAAATTTCGATCGAACACATACGCACAAAGCTCTCCACAGTGAGTCACTTGTAATTTATTTGCATTTATGATAATATTTACATTAACAGAGCCCTTTATTAAAGGTACAAAGTTTTTTGTCATTCATCGCCTATTTTACCAATATTTTTTGCCTTTAATGCGTTATGGTTATTTAACAACTTTTTTTTCTTACACCTTAACTTTGTAAAGTGACAATTAATCAAAGTATTCACAAAGTTTGCGTGATAATTAATAACTTAGCCTGTTAAACCTTTTTGACTTTGGTTGTTCTCACGCAATAAAATAAAGCAAAGAGTGAAAAAAATAAAACAGAAGAAAGTATGAAGAAAAAAAAAAAAGAGCGCAGAACTGGCGCGTATGGGCGTGACCCATTATCGTCACATAATAATACCCAGCAATATTTAAACAGTAACTCGTTCCGCTTAACCCTTTCACAAGCTCATTTGCATTTGACGAAAAGGAATACTAAAAAAGGGAATAAAAAAAATAATGAATTACAAAGGGGAAGCCATTTAATATTAAAAGAGAGTGAGTTTAACAATCGAAATTTAAACTCTTTAATAGTGGCGCTTGTTTTTCGTAACATACCGGTAAATTAGCCAAAATCGACACGCTACATACTTGAGGGCGTTACCTTACTTCTTTTTTTTTTCTGTCAAGTCTGATATGGACAAAGGGCGAATATTTATTATGGATTACCATGACCATTTGGTTAGCGAGAAAAAGATATGGGTAAGTTAGTTTGTTATTAATTGCTCACCATTAACACGTCGTTGTTTTCTCTCGAACACGCTTATTTATTTTAAATTACATTTAGGGCCAGTTTTTCAATCCGATGAGATAAAATTTGATCCAGGATAAAATTATTATTGCTAGTATATCTATAAAAATGAAATATATAGATATGTATATTGGTATCGGATAAATCTTTATCTTAATTGGTTTGAAAAGCTGACCCTTATATTTGGACACATCTACATAGTTTGAAAAATAACTTAAACTCTGAAATTGAACTTTTTTGAAAGATATCATTTTAGAAATAGAATCTTAATTTTGTCTAATTTTGAACAGTTTAAAATATATCAAACGTATTAACATTTTGAGTACTTTTAATTATTAAAATTTTTGTATTTAATTCTCTCTTCTGTGCAAATTTTACACATATCGTAATCGGCTTATAGAACTTGCCCTGTAGTATTTTGATAGAAAAAATTATTCAAGAGTAAAAACTTTGAACTAAAAAAATTATTTTAAAGAATTTAATTATCTTGAATCAATTTAGAAAAGTTCTGGAAAATAAAATTCTTCAAGTCGTTTATTTTTTCTCAGATTTTTTTCTCTTGAATCAGCCGATGATAATGCGATATAAAACTATGGCAATCACAAATTTTTTAAAAGTTTTTCAACCATCAGACTCTATTATATTAATAAGTAAACATAAATAGATCAGTTAAGCGCATGAATAAATATCTTTCATTTTTTACAATCTTTTCGTTATTAAATTAAATTCATATATTTTTTAAAGGTTGTGTAAAAATATGTTTTTATTTTTTTAACTTTCCGCTAAGAAAATCGGGAAGTTATTGGCTTTACCCCGTTTTGCAAAAATCGAGTTTTCATCAGATCTCGACGTTTTGATTGAGGTCACAGGAAGCTTCCCTGACTATTCGCGCAATGTTGTCACTATGTCTGTATGTACGTGTGTAAATGTGTGAACCGCTTATAACTTTTGAACGGTTTGACCGATTTCATCGCGGTTGGCACCATTTAAAAAGGTTCGGCCAAGCTTAGATTTTAAATACAATTTGGACCGGTAGATTTTGAGAAATCTCACAAAAACCACGAAAAAAATACTATTTCAAATGTGGTTTTTTTGGAATAACTTTTAAACGGCTCTACCGATCAATTCCAAAAATTACTCAGCTTTTGACATAAAAAACCACGTCGATCGCCGCCAAGCCGTTCAAAATCGCTTGATTCGTACAAGAGATATCGTGAACGAAAGAAAACCGAAAAAAGTGCTTTTCGGAATCACTCTGAAATTCCTAGTTTGATCGATTCAAATTTAAAGTTTTTTTATGAAACCGAAAAAACTGCGTTGAATGCCGCCAACCGCGTGAAAATCAATTGATTCATTCAAAAGTTATTGCGGTTTGAAAATTGAACAAATAGTGTTCTATGAAACTTCTATTAGACTTTTGAGCTCGAAGAGCTCAAATAAAACAAATAGTAAAGAACTAATCATTTTTGGCTCAAGAAAATATTTGGGAAAACGAAAATTATCTTGGTTGAAGTAAAATGTAGTTGAATCAAGAAAATTTTCTTATATCAAGAAAATTTCTTCTTGCTCCAACACAACTTAAGTCTTGAAAAAAAGTTGCTTGGTTTAAATAAACCTTGTTTTCTGTATAATGAGTGAAATTTGCTGATATTTAATTATAACCCTTGCAACGCGGGCAAGTTTCATATTATAAGCTAAGTACGATAAATGTAAATTATTTTAAATCATTTATTCCAAAGATAAATGTGCAAATTCACTTTTATCATTTTTTTAGAAAAGTAAAAAAAAACGCAATATTTGTGTACCAATAGAAAAAATGAAAATTCTATCAATGAAAATTAAGATATTCAAGATGAAAAGATTTGAATTTTAACTATGCGACAATATACATCCTCATGAATAGTTGAAAAAGGGTCTTACCTTTTTATCTATTATCGCGTGTAATTATTTCTACTCGCCACGGGGTATTACAATAATCAAGTCACGTGTCCCTTTTTGCTTTTCAACAACGTTAAAACAATGCATCAGAAAGGGAACGGTGGGGACTCAACATGCATCGTGCCGTGATCTTAATTAAAATTCTGATTGTTATCATTTTCGAATTGAAAAAGAACTATAATTTTTGTTTTTTAGCATCTTCTATACATAGTGTTTTATATATACTTGTTGGCATCAACTTTTTCAAAAGCATTGCAGGTATAAATCTCTAATCCATAAATAAAACTTCTCGAAATGCACTATAACCGGATGTCATTTTAGATTTATACCTTTACCTATGCCAATAGATTTATGATTTATGATTTTTCATACCTGTGCAGAAAAGTACAAAGGCATTGAAATTTTCGACTGACCGAAATTATTTCTTAGAATTTCGATAATTCAACATTAAAACATAAAACAACAGCATTAAATCCAAAATATAAAAAAATATTTTCATGTGCAAAAAAATTTCGAGCTATCAGAGGAAAATTCAAAATGGCAGCTTAGCGACTATTATCGATCGCAATGGCGTTCAGAACAAGGCGTCGTCTGCGCCATTATGATGCGCTAAAAAATTTAATTTAAAATTGTGAAAAAAGTGAAAATAAATTTACTATTTATAATGTAGCCATTAAATATTTCTTTGTACTCTTTTTACGCTTTTCAATTCGAAAGTTGTTGTCCCCGGAAATTTTCGTGTATCTTCAACAATTTAGTTTATGACCTAAGTTTTGTAAAGGAAAAAGCTATTTTTGGAATATCTCCAGACAATTTTGAAACGGAAAGTTTCAATCTGGTGTACTTATTGAAAAGTTTTAGTCATCGCTGTATACGATATACCTATTGACACGAAGGAAGCCATCGATCTCCCGCAGTGAAAACATGTATAGTATGGGGGTGTCAGAACTCAACTTTAAATGAGAAATTGAGGATAAAAGAAAATTGTCAATGATCCCATTTCTAAAAATATTATAGTAGTACTATATACTATGTACACGGTACAATTCATCGTGTTTGTTAGATTTCATGTTAAAGCCCGGGAGTAATAACAAGGGTCGACAAGATTTTAGTCCCAAAGGCAGTTATTAGGTACTATACTGACTGCAATGTTAGTTTAAATTTGTATACAACTTCGTCAAGCTTTATGACCTGAACCTATTGGGTCATTGTGGAAAAATTTATTTTAGTGTGGACCAGCACATTTAATATATTACCAATTTACCGTACAGTTTGTATGGCATACAAACATGCAGGTAGAAAAATATCTTAATTATAGCTACTTTTTAAAAATTTTTTTAAGGCTTTTGTCAGAATTTGTAAAACTTAACAGTTATCTATACTGCGAAATCGTAGTGTGTATGTAAATAAATTATAATTATTTTCCAAGAAAAATTTAAAGCTGATTAAAGCCAAAATACCTTTCCGTGTTCCTTGTCGAAATCACATGTACTCGGTTCGTTAGAATAATTTCCTGTGGAAGGGCCGAAGGTCAGTTGAAGATTTGTTCCCATCGCAGCAAACGCAATTTCTGTATGACCCTCTCGACACCCATTTTGAAAGCGGCCTTGACGTTCCTCGAGAGGTCTGTCTCTAAATCCTGTATATCTTATCTGCAAAAATTTACAGGTTCCATTTTTAACTACACATTTGGAAATAGTTTCTTAATAATTATTGTATTTTATAGTATAATATTGTAGATTTATAAAATCAAGAAGAAAATAATTTAAGAAGCATCGCTACCTCGCATTCACGGCTTAGTCGTCTGAACAACTCATCGCTTTCAAATTTAGCCTTTTGGTCAGGTACAACTCTTGGCATCTTAAAAACAAATTTTGGACGCGGTTGTTCATATAAACCCATTCCGTCAAAAGGTAACACACCTACACCAAGGCCTCCAACACCTCCAGCATGTTCACTCATCGCGTGCATCATCATTAGATATCAATAACCTTTCTTATTGTTTATTACTTTACTTCAACAAAATTCTTGCCCCAATCAAGTTATTAATTAACAAATCGAGATTGCACGTTCACGTTATTTTAATTGAGAATTCATGAAACTTAAGGCATGGTAACTAAAATTAACACATTTAATGTTAATTATTTTTTCACAAGCAAAATGAACTTTTCGTAGATGAGTATTATATGACATATAGTCACTAGCGTTTGTACCTCGCAATTCAACGTCTCAGTGGGGACTAAAGCCTAGTGATCGTTTCATCGTTTCACTATAAGCTGATTCTCTAGTGTTACCACGCCTCTCAGGAAACGCCTTCAATTTTATCCCCACCATAGAAAAAGGGGAATGATTCGATTTTGTGCCGACCTGCCCACACCGATGGAGATAAATCTTTATTTTTTGTAATAGAGACACAACATACAATACAACTTTGTTTTGTTATGTTTGTTTCTGTACTGTTAACTTTATTGTATTTATTTTATTTAAAAATAAACATAAAAATTGAGCCCCAACAAAAACATCTGACAGTTACTAAAAACCGATTTCAAAAACTAGTGGAAATGGATGCACTGATAAAAAAATTAACTTGACTCAAGAGCCAAACTCTTCAACCAAGAATTCCATTTTGAAGAAAATGATTTTCTTGAGTCAAGAGAATAAATTCTTGAGCTAAGAAATTATTCTTGGTCTAAGAAAATTTTCTTGAGTCAAGAATTTATTCTCTTGACTCAAGAAAAATCATTTTTGACATATCAACCGCGAAAGTTGGGTTTTCGAGCAACACACAGAGGGCGCAAAGAATACTATTTCTGACAATCTAATATAGTTTAGTTAATTTACCTCGCACTAGTATCGAAAAGTAACTTCTCTCTCTCTATCTGTCTCTACATTTTTGCACGACTACGCTAAAATAAGCTATAGAGTCGCAAAAAGAATCTTAGCGACAGTTGAATCTTGTAAACAACTTCAACATATACGTGCGTTTATCCATCGCTATTTAATCTCGTGTGACATAATTATTGCGCCTTTAAATAAAATAAACAATAATTGAACATTCTTGACTGTTCTCTCAAATCCAACTTCCGCAATTGATATGACAAAAAATTATGTTCGATACTTTATGCTCAAAGGTAGAGACCCTGACAAACTTGAAGTGAAGGCACATGTTTGAAGCTATGTATACATTCTCATCAAGACTTCGTACTATATCCGGACTTGATAATAATGCGCCCATATAGCCTCAAATCTGTGACGTCACTTCAAGCCGTCAAAATCCCTACCTTTGCGCATATGTATCGAAAATAACTATTTATTCAAAATGGAATTCATGGTTCAAGAGTTCGGCTCTTGAGTCAAGTCAATTTTTTTATCAGTGTGTAAAATTTATTTTTCTATTGTTTGAATAATTTAATGTTATAATACTTATGGATTCGTAATTTAACTTCCCGCTAAGAAAATTGAAAATTTTCAAAAGTTGGAAAGTTATTGGTTTTACCCCGTTTTTCGAAAATCGAGTTTCCAACGGATGTTGACCCTTTGAGGTCCTATAGGAAGCTTCCCCGGTTTCTGCGATGATGTCTGTACGTCCCTATGTCTATATGCGCGCGCGCGTGTGTGTGTGTGTGTGTATGGCCGTATGTAAACTGCTTCTAACTTTTGAACGGCTTGACCGATTGGAACTATAACTAAACTAGTTGAGCTTTAAAGAGTTCTATTAAACTTAGATTTCTTGTGATTTTAAACCGACTCGGACCGGTAGATTTTGAGAATTCTCAAGAAAAACTACGAAAAAAAATTTTTTCAAATGCACTATGCACTAAAAAAAAAGTTTTCTGCTTGGCGCCATCTACTGTATGGTAAAAGGTGTATCGTTACGAGTACAATCTGTACAGCTACGAGTAGCAGTATGAATCGTAACCGTCACGATCTATTCGGTGCCATTCACGAAACGTATAGCTACCGTAGTATACCGTTTTCCTAACCTTACTCTCCTCTAGATGGTAAAGTGTAGATCGTGATAGTAGCGATCTCGTATCGTGCGGAGCAGAAAACTTTTTTTTCAGTGTGTGGTTTTTTTCGAATAACTTTTAAACCGCTTTACCAATCAATTAAAAAAACTAGTCAGCTCTTAACATAAAAAAATTACGTCGATCGCCACCAAGCCGGTCAAAATCGATTGATTCGTCCGTGAGTTCTCGTTGACAAAAAAAATTGAAAAAAAGTGATTTTTTTGAATTACACCGGAATTTCCGGTCTGATCAATTTGTGTTTAAAAGAATATCATAGAATTTAAAAACTTGCGTCGAATACTGTCAACCGTGTGTGAAAATCGGTTTATTCGTTGCAGTTTGAAATAATTATGTCATGCGTTAAAAAAATAAGAAATTATATCATGCGTTAAGGATGACTTTAAGATAATGTCCAAAAAATAAAAAAAAAGTTTAAATTAATTTATTATTTAATATTTCCACGTCATGCATTTGATTTCTTAATTCTCAAAATTACAATACTATGTATCTGCATAACTTTACCTTAATTAAAAGTTGCAAAAATCGAAAAATTTTTTTTTTGGAAATTCAAAAATTCATATTTAAAAAAAAAAAACACCCTTCTACAAATTTCAGGATCTTTTAAGATCAGTACAAGGTATTTAACAAAAAAATTTGAGCCAAAATTTTATCTTCGAACGTCATTTTTAACGATTTTCAAAAATTCAAAATTTGACAAATTTGGCATTTTTCAAAATTTTTTTCCAAAATATTTTCTTTTCAATAGCACTAGGTGTCTCCTTTTAAACAAACAAAAGGCCATTTCTGTATCTATAATAGCGTTCGATATATTACAAAAATAAAATTGAAAAATTGCGAAATTTTGAATTTGCATATCTTTTAAAAAAATTTGTTTTAGCTTTTTTTCCTTTGGCAGAACTTCGTTGTGTGATAAAATAAAAGAAAACTTCTGACCAAAATTTGTCCAAATCGAAAGGGGTCGATTCCAACTATTTGTCGATTTCACATGGAATGACCCATATATATGATTTCTTCTCTTCATGTGCTATCGTTGATTAATTGCTCAAAAGCTTACTTCAGTAACAGATTTAATTGTTAATCACATGAAAAATTGATGTCAAAGAAACTTTATTAAAATTGAAAGATAATCATTTTCTTAATTATTGGAGCTCAGCTTACGCTGAAACAAACGTATTTTTCCTCCCAGAATACAAAGTATTATTGAGCGAGTATTTTTACAGTAAAAATACTTATTCTTACTTTAAAGAAATTGGTTCAATCTCCACAGAAATACCAAGTTTAATCCTGGGACTAATACTCCATGCTATTAATGACATAACAAAAGTAATAGTGGCGCTATCATTTTTTTTTATTTTTACATTGTGTTGTTTATTGTTATGTAAATAGCAGCTGTTGTTAACGAATTTTTAAACGTTAAAAAAATATGTATTTACACAGTTATCGAAGTGTTGATTAATATTTATAAATTATTAACTAGCTTTTACCCGCGGCTTCGCTCGCATGCTAGATGACGTTGAAGTAGTAGATTTTGAGATTTTTTGACAAACAACTTTTTTATTTTTCGTGAATAATAAATTTTTAACTTCCCGCTAAGAAAATTGAAAATTTTAAAAATTCGGGAAGTTATTGGTTTTACCCCGTTTTGAGATAATCGAGTTTTCATCAGATCTCGACGTTTTAAGGTCACAGGAAGCTTCTCTGACTATTCCCGCGATGGTGTCCGTGCGGCTGTGTGTGTGTGTGTGTGTGTGTGTGTGTGTGTGTGTGTGTGTGTGTGTGTATGTGTGTGTATGTGTAAACCTCTTATAACTTTTGAACAGCTCAACCGATCGGATGGAAATAGGTAGCAATCCAAAGAGTATCATTGCCATTAAATTTCGTGAAAATTAGAATCGATTCGGTTCGCTAGATTTTGAGAAATCTCAAAAATAAAATTTTCAAAAAATGGTTTTTTTGGAATAACTTCTAAACGGCCGTACCGATCAACTCCAAAAACTAATCAGCTCTTAAAATTGAAAAACCACGTCGATTGCCACCAGTTCCGTCAAAATCTGTTGATTCGTTCGGGAGTTATCGAAAACGAAAAATTTCGAAAAAAGTGTTTTTTTTACATAACTTCGACATTTCTTTTTGGATCGTTTTTGATAAAATAAAATGATTATTAGAGACCAAAAAACTGCGTCGATCGCCGCCATGAACGTGAAAATCGCTTGATTGGTTCGTGAGTTATCGTTGTCGAAAAAAGTGAATTTTTCAAATTTCTCTAAAATTTTCGTTCGGATCAGTTGGTGTTCAAAAGTTATCATAGAATTCGAAAAATGAATTTGAAAAACTGCGTGGAATGATGCCAATCGCGTGAAAAGCGGTTCATTAATCCTTTAGAGTCTGACCTTGAAACCCCACTCTTGGGTCTTACTATGGATTTGCGCTCTCCCCACTACTCTCACGCGAAGACGTTTGAAGATCCTCTGACTCTAAAGGGTTAATTTAGATTCAGGAAGTTATTGCGGTTTGAAAATTCAAAAAATACTGTTTTATTAAACTTTTATCAGACTTTTGAGCTCGAAAAGCTCAAAAACGGCATGAGTGCAATTTTAAGCGCTTAGATATGGAATTAGCGGAAAGTTGCAGGGATGACCTTTAGGGTCACCGTTTCCTAGATTTTTTAACTTCCCGCTAAGAAAATTTAAAATTTTCAAAAATCGGGAAGTTATTGTTTTTACCCCGTTTTTCGAAAATTGAGTTTTCATCAGATCTCGATGTTTTGAGGTCCTAGGAAGCTTTCCTGACTATTCCCACGATGGTGTCTGTATGTCTGTATGTATGTATGTGTGTGTGTGTGTGTGTGTGTGTGTGTGTGTGTGTGTGTGTGTGTGTGTGTGTGTGTGTGTGTGTGTGTGTGTGTGTGTGTGTGTGTGTGTGTGTGTGTGTGTGTGTGTGTGTGTGTA
>CAJNRD030001121.1:8839909-8872816 GCA_905319865.3 Cotesia congregata | reverse complement strand
GTTTTTCGAAAATTGAGTTTTCATCAGATCTCGATGTTTTGAGGTCCTAGGAAGCTTTCCTGACTATTCCCACGATGGTGTCTGTATGTCTGTATGTATGTGTGTGTGTGTGTGTGTGTGTGTGTGTGTGTGTGTGTGTGTGTGTGTGTGTGTGTGTGTGTGTGTGTGTGTGTGTGTGTGTGTGTGTGTGTGTGTGTGTGTGTGTGTGTGTGTGTGTGTGTATGTATGTAAACCTCTCATAACTTTTGAACGGCTTGACCGATTTGATCGCGGTTGGTGCCATTCGAAAGGCCGAACATTAAAGGGTTAACATCGAAAAACCACGCCGATCGCCACCAAGCTGGTCAAAATCGGTTGATTCGTTCGTGAGTTATCGTTGACGAAAGAAATCGAAAAAAAGTGTTTTTTTCGAATTACACCGAAATTTCCAGTCTGATCAATTTGTGTTTGAGAATAAATTATAGAATTTGAAAAACTGCGTCGAATGCCGCCAACCGCGTGAAAATCGGTACATTCATTCAAAAGTTATCGCGGTTTGAAAATTCAAAAAATAGTGTTTTATTAAACTTCTATCAGTCATTTGAGCTCGGAGAGCACGAAAATTATATCTCTGAGCTCGAAGAGCTCAAAAACGTAATAAATTACAATTTTGAGCGCTTAATTACGAAAGTATACTTTCGCTATAGCGGGAAGTTGCAGGGATGGCCTTCAGGGTCAACCGTTGTCCTAATTTTTTTATTATCATTTGATTCTTAAAAAATGAGCTCCTGTAAATTTCTTGTCCAAAAATTTAAAAAATCTTTATGCAGATACTTCATCACGAATCTTTAGTCAGACTTGTGCAAAAGGCTTGAATCAAATTGCAACTACCCAGGTAATATGTGCTTAAGCAAGATTTAGGTGTCAGTGTCTTGAGCAAAATCCGTAGTTGCTATAGAGTCTTTTTCTACATATGGGTCTTGCTCAAGTTCATGTAGAAAGAACTGGTTCAAGATTTATATATAACTATAGCTCAAGACATCTTGTGCAAGAATATGAGTAAAGTCTAATGCAAAGTGCATTCAAAAATTTTCTGACACATTTTTTTAATCAAAAACTCACAACAGACACTTACCCATGACTTGCTTAAGATTTGCTCAAGATCCGTAATTCTCAGAAATTTGTTCATTTCTAAAGCATTTGTGAACCAAAAACTAACAGCAAACGTTGAAGCGTGACTTGTTCAAGATTTTCTCAAGATGCATGATGCATTATATATTTTATAGCACTTTTTTCTCTCCACTACTTGAAGATGTACTGATTCAGTGGTGCTCATTTTAAAATAATTTTGTCTTGATTGATAAAACAGTAGGTCTATAATCTAGAAGGTTAAGCTGAATGAGATTCACTCATGATATATAGTAAATATAGGAAGGGGAGAATGATGCGAACGGTCATTCGAAATCATTTGATCTTGAGCAAAAGTCTTGCACAAGTATATTCAGCATGCTTCTGGTATCAGTCTTTCTCAAGAATTGATCAAGAATTGATCAAGGCTTGTTCAAGACTTGTCAATTGAATTTGCTACAGTATCTGGAGCAAAACCCATAAGTAGAAAAAGACACTAATAACTATCGAAATCGAGACCAGACTTGCTCAAGCCTTGAAAAAGATTGCTATGTGGGTTAACTTTTATAAAATTAATTATCATCAAAGATAGTAAAATTTACAAAACAAGTATCGTTAGCGTTAATATAAAATTCTCTCCGTGTAGTGATGCAAAAATCTTTCACTTCAGCCTAAACATTAATTGAACATCTTAGATATTTTTTGGATTAAAGATCAATTTTTTTCTTATAGCTGTTAAAATTGTTTCGGAGTTTGAAATTTTTTCAACATGTACCCTTTCATTTTCGTGTATAACATGTAACTATAGCCTGTATTCAAGTTGAACATATTTTTCTGCGTTGCTAAGTAACCAAATAACAATTCAAGTAGGCACTAGTAAAATAAAATAAGATTATAAGGTTTTTGGGTAACTAAAAACATTAAATAGTTTATCGAAATTGTATAGCATGCAGTTAAGCTGTAGTGTAAAGAAAAACAAACTTAGATGAGTATAAAAAGTAAGAAGATAAATAGATAAATATAGATATCAATTTACTTAAGCGCGTAAGCAACAAAAGATTTTTTTGGTCTCAAACGCTTAGTATAGATCATGACAAAGTTTCGAATAGATGAGCTGTTTAGAAAAGTAACAAAGAAGAACATATACGGAGTGTGAAAGTAGAGATGAGAAAGTAAAGATTAGAGCTACCTATAAGTGATACTTATTACATATTTTTCTTTAGGGGCTCCGTACTGATTCAATGATACTTTTATATGTACAGCACTCACAAAAGTATTTTACTCTATAGAAAAAGATAACATGAGCTTATATAATAAAATAAGATTCTATCATGTAGTTTTTTATGAGTAGGATGTCTAAAGATTATTTATATTTATGAACTAAGTGTGAATTGAATACAATAATTTTTTTCGAAGTATCGTAGTTTAGGCATCTTTGGTGCATCAAATATTTCGGAAATTAATTCTACACTGGCTATCTGAATTCTAATCACATATTACCATAACTTGGTATTTTGTGTAATTACAAATATACGTCATACATTTCGGTAAGATATTCAATTATTTTGAACTAGCTGTGACTAGGACTAGACGAGTGGTAACGCTATGGTAGTTTTCTTGAACTTAACTAAAGCTTTTGATTTAGTGAATCACTTGTTACTATTATGCAAACTTTATCAATAGAGTATCTCATTAGAGGTAATTCGCTGGATTCACTCAAACCTCTCGGAGCGAAAATATGCTATAAGAGATGCGCATCTCTCACCATGGTGAGAACTTTTCTTCATGACGGGAGTATTTCGTTGGAGTGTCTCAGGGTAGCGTTCTGGACCCTCTGTTGTTCTCATTATTCGTAAATGATCCTTTCTGCGTCACTGTATTCACTTGTATTATACTAATGATAGAGCTATCTATTTTAAATGCAGGATGAGCGACCTATAGCTAACGCAACTAAACGACTAAACGAAGACTCACTAGATTCAGATTTCAATACTACCCTGAATCTTACGCTGAGTCGTGAGAAGATTGTTTGTGAGTAGCTTAACGAATCTTGGAGTTATGCGGGATCCTGTTTTGGTTACTATTCTAGTGTTGCCTGTCTTTGATTACTGCGCGGAAGTGCTCACGGACTTAAATTTGGGTCTTGAGAAGAAACTAGCCCGTTGCATTAACTGCGCCAGATTTGTCTTGATAAAAGCCTCTTGGCTCGCACATTAATGGGCCACGTGTAGAACGAGGATGGCTGTCGCCTCTAAATCGAAGGCTGTACCTGGTGGCTTGTGTTTTGTATGGAATCACGGTGCTGGGCAAGAATGCTCTAATATGAGAGCACATCAGGTTCAACCACAGTATTGCAACAATACCGCGCACGTCGGTATATCAACATTTGTTTCTTATTCTGGGTACGTCACTATGAAACTCATTGCCGCCGTCAATCACCACTGCTTATAATCATTGGAAGAATTTAAAACGAAATCCTTTAATTATTTACGCGCAATACTTATAACAGACTTTTTTCGTTATTAAATTATAAATGTTGGCTTTTATACTTTTTCACATTATGTTTCGTAATATTTAATGTTATGTCACCCCGAAATCTGATTTAACATTTGAAACTAAAAAGTAACCGAAATCTGAGTAAATTTTATCATTTAGTTATTTCTGTGTGACATTTTTCATCCTGTCGCAATTTCTTTAAAATTTTAAAGATTGATTTTTATAAATTTTCTTTTGAAACACAAATCTAAGTTGTATGAAAAACTTATTACTCGCCAAATTTTTAATTTTAAATCGAATCATCAACAGAAGGGAATTGCGAGGGCGTAAAAAATAAATTTATTTTTGTTGATTTAAACTTAAAATTAAAAATTTGGTTAATAATAAGTTTTTTATACAACTTAGATTTGTATTTCAAAAGAGAATTTATAAAAATCAACCTTTAAAATTTTAAAAAACTTTTGCGACAGGATGAAAAATGTCACACAGAAATAACTAAATGGTAAAATTGGTTCCACGTCAATAATTCTCAGCCAATTACGTCTTGCCAAAAATATCTCGGCAATCTTACCTCAGACAATAATATCTCATGACAAAAAGATCTCTAGCCAAAAACATCTCATAACAAATTATTCTCGACCATCACCATCTCATCATTATCATCATTTTAACATGATTTGAATGTATGTTTACTCGGAAATAGGCCAACACAAACGCGCGTAATCGTGTTGCGCCTCTTTAACATGATTTGAATGTGATTAATATTATCGATGTAACATTTGTGTCTGTTTATTCGATATTAGACCAACACATAAGCTTGTTACCATAATGATGAGATATTGATGGTCAAGAAGAATTTGTTATGAGATGTTTTGAGTTGAGATGTTTTTGGTGGATATTTTTTTTGGCTAGAGATTTTTTTATCATGAAATATTATTGTCTGAGATAAGATTGTTGAGATATTTTTACCAAGACATTATTAGCTGATAAATTATCAGGGGCCACCGATGATTCGCATAATAGACATTTATTTGTATAGTGACTATTTACATCACATAGAAATTATTCTGCAAAATTTTAAGTCCATGAAGGACTCAAAGTTGAGAAAAAGAACAATATATTTTTTATTAAAGTTGATTGTTATGAGCCCTTCTTATCCGGAAAAATTGCTGAAGAAAAGAACTGTTTATTCATATTTTATTTTTTCATACTTGAAATTACTATGTTGGCATCATAAACTTTGCTGTATAATCAATGATATTATAATTGTTGAATATATAATGATGGATTATTTGTTAACAGGGTTATATCATTTAACCGGCTAAGCCAGTAAAAAAGTTAGCCTAGTTAGTTAGGTAGCTAACCGATCGGCTTTGCCGATTTAGCCAGTTGATTAAATAGGCCTGACTAATTAGCTGACTTAACAGGCTAATTAAATTAGCTTGATTTATTAATATTTAACACTTCATAGAACTTAAATTTGAAATTAATTAAATCCATTTAACATTTAGCACTTCGTTAAATTATTTAATTAAATAAGCTATTACTTAAACAAGCAATTTTTCTAAAATTTTTCTGTTATGATACCGGAGTATTAGGATACTCGTATTCTCTGGAGACAAGCAACTTCATTTCGCCGAGATAATGTCTTCTGCCATTAAAAAAACTTTTTCTGAAGGAGAACTTGACGCAGGAATACATACATAAATATTTTCTAACTAACAACGGAAATTTAAGCGGTTTAGTATTTCATCAGAGAAGATCATTCTCTATAGTGAAATGTTTGGTTCTTGAAGATATTTATTGATATCTTTTTGATACTTCAAGTTTTTATCAAAACTTGTTATTCTTTCAAGACTTTATGATAATAATCTAAGAAAATCTAAGGGCCAGTTTTTCAATCCGGGATAAAATTTTATCCGAGATAAAAGTACCGCCAATAAAATAAATAATTCAGCGATGTGATATTGCTCTCAATTAGTTCTCCATGAATTTGATCGTTTATTGAAATAAAAATAAATAAATATATCGTAAAAATAATAATAACCTCTTACTGTGTTATTTAAATTATTTTAAATTAATTAACACAATTATAAATTAATAATAGATATGTCAAACGTAAGATATGAGCTCGAAGGGCTCAAAAGCATAGAACAGCTACCTCTTTGAGCTCATAAAGCTCAAAATAACATATAAATTGTAATTTAGAGCTTGAAGAGCTCAACAACATTATATAAGTGCAATTTCAAGCGCTTAGGTATGGAATTAGCGGGAAGTTACAGGGATCTCCTTCAGGGTCATCCGTTTTCCTAATTTTTATTTTATTTCTTTACAATCAGGAACTTGTCACAGTTGGAGTTGAATATTTCTGTGACATGTGGCTAATGTTTATTTATTTTAATTCAAAATAAGTGACTGAATTCAAGGAGAATTACTCGTAGGCAATATCACTGTGCTGAATTATTCATTTTTTCATCATAATGGCAGTACTTTATTCTCGGATAAAATTTTATCTCGGATTGAAAAACTGGCCCTAAGTCTTTTTCCCGTTCATTTTTTCTAAACAGTTGACTTCCGATTTCTGTATTCTTTTCTTTTTTTATCATCTTAATTATTTCTTATTCCACAGCATTTTTATGCTTTGATCTTTCTTCTGGCATACTTCGATATTTGTAATAATGAAATTTATTAGCTTTTGAGTAAAAATAAAATAGATTAGATTAGATCAAATTCATGATTGCTTCTTAGAAGTATAAATTCCCATATAGCAAAGAGATAATTACATTTTATTCGTGCATTAAAAGTTTTAAAATTACAGTTTATGACTATTCAAATAAAATAAACGTCCTTATTAGGCAAGTGTTAGTAAGCGAAAAAAAATGGTACGTCGATTTAATAAATTTACATTTAAGATTAAGAAGTGGGTGGTTGCGGCTGATCCAAAATTTACAGCAGCATAATGGTCATGAGGGGCTTTCAGTATTGATCATCTCAGCAAAAGGTGTTCAATGGTGTCTTTCTCGTCACAATTACAAATTGGACATTTTTTGGAGCAGTCAAATACATATTTGCAGTTGTTAACAAAAAAATAAATAACAATTATCACACTGAGAGAACAATTTATTTAAATCAAATGAGACTCGTTTATTGTCGAGAAATCTTTTACTTAAATACCACCAACTAATACTTATTTAACACAATAATAAATGGATTTATTTGAGACAAAGATATGGTTTATTCAGTGTATTTATTTGAATGAAATAGTGATTTTCTTGTAGTTAACAAATATTTCTTTCATATTTTAAAATCATATATTTCAGTCAAATCAGATTTGTTAACTATAAACATACACAAGTATTTTGAATTCCTACAAAACATATATTATGTTTCGGAGCTGATACACGGCGTTCCTATAAGAGACGCTGTTAAAGTACTCACCTTTTCCCGCGATTTAGACGCCATCTCTCGTGTTTTGTTGAAGTCTTTAGCTGATGCTACCAACTATGATCAACCGGGTTTGCCCGCGTTTTTGCTTCATAGCACCTCTCATCCAATAAGCCCTTCACCGAGATGCCGTGTATCGGCTCCGAAATATAATATGTGTTTTCTTGGAGTTTAAAACACTTGTATTATATTCCGCTGGGCGATACACGGCATCCCTATGAGAGATTTATTTGTTATCTACTGGTAATCTTTCTTTAACGCTATGCGATGTGATGCTATAAAGATTAAGAAAGTATTAGCTGAGTGTACTAGGAATAACTGTTTCTTCTTATCAACATTTTTTTTTATATTTATTTGGAACTGCATAGTCATGCATGTTTTTGTACTCTTTTTTTTAAGCTATTGCATAGCTTTTATCGCGGGCCTTGAGCGTGGGGACCGAATCCAGAAATTCCGTAACGAAAAAAACCTAACACCCCCCACTCCGACCGGTACAGCGTGTGTGTGTGTGTGTGTGTGTGTGTGTGTGTGTGTGTGTGTGTGTGTGTGTGTGTGTGTGTGTGTGTGTGTTTTTCCCAAAGAGGTACGAAAAAAGATCTTCAAAAGACACCGCTATCTTTAACTCTGCCGCCCATCTTACGGCAGATATCGATAGTTGGTAGTGCGGAGATTTTTACCCCTGCAAAGCCTGTTAGCTCTACTTGCTCTGGCAACGGGATTTCAAGAAGCTCGTCGTAGTCTGCGTTCCATAGATCAGGCCCCATTATTGAGCCTTGCGGCACGCCAGCCGTTATGGCGTATTCTTGTGGGCCTTCAGTAGTTTCAACTATTAGCTTTCTATCGTCAAGGTAATTGTCGACTAGTACCAGATTTTCTGGCTCCGCGTCAAACTTGTGCTCCAGAGCGTCTAAAATGTCTCCCCAATTTGCGCTGTTAAATGCGTTTTTGATAGCTAGCGTGAGGAGAATGCATACTTTACGAGCTTTAAGGCTACCAGTCCATGCTTCTCTCGCTGTCCCTACGACTTTCTGGATCGCGCCGACTGTTGAACGTCCTTTCCGGAAGCCATGTTGGTTTGCGGCAAAACCTCCAGCACGATCGATATCGTTTCGTAATCTTCCCTAGATAAGCTTTTCGAGCAATTTCCCAGCAATGTCCAACATGCAAAGTGGTCTAAACGACGAGGGTGTTACCGGGCCACCTTTTCCTTTATCTAGCAGAACCAATCTCTGCCGCTTCCAGACCGCGGGAAACGTGCCAGTTGCCAAGCATGCGTTGTAGGTGTTCAGGAGTATGTCTGGATATTCCAGGGCTACAGTCTTGATCACCGATGCTGGGATGCCATCAGGGCCAGGTGCCTTTCCTGTCTTGAGGGTCTTCGCTGCATCCTGTAACTCCTTGGTTGTGAAAAGTGTTACACTGTTTTTCACATAATATCTTCTTTCTCTTGGCTGGTGTTTGGGGAACAGTTCCGTTACGATGCTGCTCATTAAAGCAGGTGATTTCGGCGCTTCTGGTGAAGCCTTTTCAAGCCGTTTGGTGACAATTTGGTAGGCTTTACCCCAGATGTCTTTATCAAGGTCGTTACAGATCTCTTGTCACAATTTCGCTTTGCTCGCTTTGATTGCCCGGTTGAGGTTTTTTTTGGCCTGCTTATACTCGCTCAGAAGTAGATCTTGATTGGGGGAGCGTTTCGCAGCTCTTGTTGCTAGCCGACGTAGTTTGTGGCATTTTTTCCGGAGTTCTGCTATGTCTGCTGACCACCAGAAAGCCGGCCTGTGGAAACTCTGATTTTTCAGCCGCGGCATAGAGGTGTCACATGCGGTAGCAATTTCCTTTATCGTATTTAACACTGCCTTTTCCGTCTCGCTGCAGGTATCCGGAGTCGGGTTATTCTGAAAAATAGACCAGCTTCGTGCAAGTGAAGCTTGCAATGCCTCTGTATCAAGCCTTTTGGCATTCCACTTCCGCTTAGAAACATCGCGTTGTGAAACCGGATCAGATGCCAATCCAACGTTAAATGTCACGAACTGGTGATCACTGCCACTATATTCTTCGGATACTGTCCAGTCTTCAATCATGTTGGCAGTCCTTGGAGTCGCTAATGAGATATCGAGGATGGATTCTTGGTACCCTGGTCTTCAAAAGGTCGTGGTGCTCCCGGTGTTCAGCACTATGAGGTCGAGTCTAGCCACGACATCAGCGACCTCGTTTCCTCTGGTGTCGGAGAAAGCAGCGCCCCACTCAGCCGATTTAGCGTTGAAGTCTCCGGCTACAATAACTTCGCCGTCGAACTTAGTGACCGTATCTTCTATATTTGCGAGTTTTTGTCGGAACACACTAATCCCTTCGTTAGGTGAGAGATAGACGCTCATGAAGTAGGTTGTGGGGGTTTGAATCCAGACAAAACCTGCTCCACCTCCGCTGTTGTTGACGGTAACGTTCTTTGTGTTCACAATCCAAATTGCTGCCGTGCCCGTTTCGTCTGCGAACCATGTTTTACCTTCGATGTTTAGATATTGCTCGCAGATAAAGCAGACGTCAATTTTATCTTTGAAAACACGCTGGCGCAGCAGGTTTTGCACCAAGGCGCACCTATTCAGGTTGCCTTGTAGCATGCGTGTCATTTCTGACCTCTCGTGGCTTCTGCAAGTACTTTGCGGAATGCCTTGCAAGCTCCAGGGCCAGAAATATGGCATAGACCATCCTGGGCATCTTTGTCCGAAGCACAAAGGAAGCATTTTAGCTTCTCCGTGCAGTTTACGGCCTTGTGGTTCTCTCCGCCACATTTGTAGCAGCACCTGCTTCTGTCTGGTCCCGCACACTGACGTGTGTGGTGTCCATAACCAAGACATTTAAAACAACGTGTTACTTTTACTACTGGGCGTATACGACAGTTCACCAAACCGATCCGTATACGGGCCTTATCAAGAGCCTTAATCGCACTGAGCTCGTCTACTTCGCAGAAGGCTGCCCGATTACCGCGTGGTGTGGGCGTTGTCAAATTGACCCGTTTGACCTCCAGGCTGTCAGTGAATTCGCGTTTGAGTGCTTCACGGACTTCGCTCTCGGTAGAGATTTCATCCAGGTCGAGGATCTCGATCGTTGCTGTTGGTGTTAGCGTCTTGACCGTACCGATGTTTGCAGTGGCTGACTTTACTGTATCGGTGAAAGCCTTACTGTCTTCGGTCTTTCGAGACATTTCAAGGAGAACGCCTCCATGTTTCGTCTTTTTAATAGACTTTATGTCAACGCCCGTCTCGACAGGGCTTACCTTGGCCTTGATTTCCTTGAGGAGATCGGCGTATGTTCGCCCTTCAGCTGGTTGGACAAGCACAGCTTTAGTTCTCGTCCTCTTCCTTCTCGGTTTCTTGGAGCCATCATTTCTTGGCTGGTTTTGGGCTGTAGCAGATTGAGCCACTGGCTTCTGTTCTCTTACCTTCTTTTTCTTTTGCCAAGTCACTTTAATCCAAGTATCATCCCGGGCTGGCTTTTTCTGTGCTGGCTTGTCAATTTCTGCGGAGGGGCTGGGCGTGAACAGCTGCCTCTTCTTGTTGTTGCCCTCTCCTTGCTGTGATAATCTCTCAGGAGTGACCAGAGGTGGCTGTGATTTTTTGCTCAGACTCGGAGATGTTAGAGTCGTTGACGCTGACGTCGTTGGTGATTTATTGGCAAGCCTATATGCCGTACCAATAGACGTAACCATTTTTCTGATCTCATGATGGAGATTCTTCTTGTCCTTTATGAAGTCGACTAACTCTTCAATCTTGCTGCCAAGTCTCTCCATTGGTGACTGTTGGCTGGTGACAGTCGGTACAGAGTTAATTCTTCCTCGATAGGTTTGGTTTGTGACAGAAGCAAAAGGTCCTCCACTTTTTGAAGGAACGTTGTTCAGCTGTCCATTCTCTTCCATCTAGGCTGTTTTTGTACTCCCTGTAACATTTCTAGACAGCAGAGCCATGGGGTCCACCCAGCTGTCGTAACGGTCGCTTGATAACGACGAGTTCAGGCCCGTTTGCACGCCTTCCGTCGCCGGCACTGAGTATGCATTCTCTGTACTGTAAACGATGTTTGAATATCTTCTGACATTTCCATATCGTTGTTTGGTGTTGTTCATTTGGCACTACCCGGAGAGCACGTGTAGGGTGTAAAAGCAGAACCTACGGACGCGAACAACGCTACCCTCCGCGCGTGTGTGTGTGTGTGTGTTTTTTTTTTTTTTTTTTCGGGGGGGGGTTAAGAAATATTTCTTAAATACTAAGAAATATTTTTTAAATACTAAGAAATGATGTTTAAAAAATGATTTCTTAAATACTAAGAAATCCTTCTATCAGTGTGGAGATCAGATTAGAACTTGATTTTCGAAAACTGGCATGGAACCAATGACTTCCCGATTTTTTTTTAAATCATTTATTTGTAAAGTGAAAACTTAAAAATTTGGAAAAAAAAATCTTAGATGTGAAAAAAAAAATATTATGATGCAAAATGACGATGAAAATTACTGCACAGTAAAAAATTTTTCGTCAATGTGTAAAGTGTAAAAATTTTTGTGTAGCAAATTACACTCTAGTGTGTATAATTTTACATTCTTATTGGACAAGGTTGGACAAGGTTGGACCTTACGTTTGGAATGGATTACTTTATAAATTTCTCTGTGGTCGCAAGGTAATGCCACCTTTTTGGACATTTCTTCTCCAGTATTTAAGTCTTCACAACCACAACCTTTCTGCATGTTTATATTAACTATATTCCACTGCGACCCTGCAAAATTGCTTGATTCACCAATATTAAAACCTAAATTTAATATTTGATGAAATACACACTCTCTTATTACGATTATGTCGCCTGCTTTCTGTAACTTAATTTCGAATTGGATACAGTTCTTTTTTAGGAAATCCGGGGTTATGTAAATATTATTGTGCTCCCATGGAGCAGTACAATGTACATTACCATTTTCTTTGTAGAATTTTACAAGAACCTCTTTCAATTCTTTTGTACTATAGTATGGTTAACGATTAACCATATCTTCGGTGCACCCGCATACAAATAGAAAACAGAGGGAAGATTGGAAGACTTCTAAGTGCATACATGATACACTTCCCGGAAATCCTATATATTTCATAGAAATATTTATCCCATTTGATTTATCTAATACTGTATTTTCAACGCTGCCCTAGCGGTTTCACCGCTACGGTTATAATATTGTCAATTCACGGTCAAGCATTGGTCAAACATTAGTCTATATGAAGTGATTTGACGGTCTATATCAGATGTCATTGTGAACGTTTTTGACGATTGATTTACTGACTGTAGATCCGAGAAATACCTTTTTCTGCGGGTGAATTCACGGTGATTTGACCGACATTTCACCATCAATTCACCCGCATATAACTGGCAAACAACTAGCTCATTGCGGTCGTTTCATCGTGTCATCGTAGGAATCCGATGAAAGAAAATAGGTGCATTCACCTAAAATAATCGATATTAAGCTCGTAAAATGTTCGCCTATACGATAATATTAAAAAAAAAAAAAATTCATTGTAAAATAACTTCGTCCAGATCGGGGATCCAACTCGGTTCACCTGTTTGAAAGTCAAGAAATTTTCCTGTAATGCTATCCCAGACGTGTATTAAAGATGCATTTTAATCACCATGTATTTTACGGATACTTAATTTAGTTTTGATAATTATTTCTATTCCATGAATTCTAAATAATAAATCATTCTGTGAATTTGTCACCCAAAATAAATGGATTAAATTTTATTAATCAAAAAAAAATTTTTTTTTTATTTCATGAGCCCATGTTAAATTTAATATTTCATAAAACAAAAAATCCTCAAATTTTACAAAAATTTATAAAAGGTGTTTTTTTATAATGTCAAAAATTATAGTTACTGAATACTTTTTCAAATTATTTTTATTAACTAATTACTTATCTTTTATTAGCCCCATATATTAATTTATGAAATTTTTTTACATTTACAAATAAAACTTCATCGAGCAATTTATCAATGGATCGCTGGTATAAAATTTCTACTTTACCGTTACTATCTTCTTTACCGCCATTTCACCTGCAATTCACTCGCAGACTACCGTGGATTCACCACCGAAATACTCTTTGTTCACCGAATTTTTACTATAGTCATTCACTGTTGTATCTATGTCTGAAAACGATCAAGAGGTCGGAAAATCATCGTTATTGAGTGGGAAAAAAATGGAGAAAATCTTGTGAATGTTCACTGTATGAACCATGCAATCACCGTCAGAACATTTCACAATTTCACTTATTTTTCACCGTCAAATGACAGGGTGTGTATTAGAGAATTGGCATTCTTGCATATCCGATCAATAAATGAGTTTTTTTCATTTAAATCGTTATTGCTTAACGTTTGATTATCTGATGATTTAGAATCATCATTATCTGGCTGTATCATAAAATCTCGAATATACAGAAAGTAATTAGATTGTTTCATTTTTTTATTAATTTCATTTGGAAGATTGAGATTAAAATTTTTAAAAATAACCTCTGGATTATTCAAGATTTTTATATATAATATTTCATTATTTTCTGAATTTAATACATCCGCTTTTTTACAATTTATGAAATCACTGGATCCAAAAATATTTATCAAGCTATCCGCGATTTCATTATAAAATGATCGATCGGTTAAGAAAGATTCACAATTTTTGAAATTTAATTTGCGTGCTATAATCTTAAATATATTTTTTGAATATTTTAATAATAATTCCACAAGCTCGACATTCGATATGTCAGGCCTAATATCATAATTAATCTTCAAATCGTGTAAATCGATATACTCATTATTATTAATTAGTTTTTCAAGGTCGTGTTTTTCTATACTATCTAAATATTTTATATTATTGTTTTTCGTATCTTTTAAAATTGTTACATATGGTTGTATTTTATAGTTGAGAAAGTGATCCAGTGTTTCTTGCAATTTTTTGATACACAATAGATATTTTTCCTTATTAAGATGTAATTGAGAAATTAAAGTTGCTGTATTATTTGTATATGAACCTCCCATGTTTGTTTCAATTAGTTTAACTTCTTTAGAAACAGTTTTGGTTTCAGTTTTAGGTTTGATGTGATTTGCAATATATTTTGCATACTCATCAGTATTAAATTCTGTACTACGCTCTGTTCCATTACTATTATTGCTGGCTAATTTATGTTTATTTGTTTTAACTACTTGCTCACTTCCTTCTTTGTTTATGATAACTCTTGTAACAGCTTCTGCCGGTTGGTGATCTTGAGATTGACTGTCCTTTTTGGAGGTATAGTGGAACGCTAAAATTTAATATAAAAATTGTCGTTTATGTCTTTGCAAAAAATATATGTTATTTAGAAAAGACTATTTCATTAGGTGGTACAATTTTTTTTTTACTTAAAATAATGATATCAGTTTTTTTTATTGATTGTTCAGTTTACGATTTAGTATATCAAAATATATCAAAATGCATGTGGGTATTAAATTAAAGCTCTCGATGAGTATAATATCGGAATGAGTTTATCTCCTTAAAAATGTCAATAGTTCACTAAATACAAGGTGAATACCTTTCTCATGATACCAAATTTAGCGATAAAAACCCAGTTTATCATGTAAATACACTGCACTGAAAGAAAAATTTTTTGAGCTGAGAGCGAAATTCTTGGCTCAAGAAAATTTTCGGATGTCTGAAGGAAGACCGAAATTGTATTGGCAGAAGTTAGAATTTTTCTTGAAATTCTATTCTTGTTTCCATTTAGGGGCCATCAGCAGGTACTGCTCTCGACTCTTGTTTAGGTGTGCCAGGACTTTGGGGATCAAGTTGGGTGGAGAAAATATTATTTAATAAATTAAAATGTATTAAAATTGTGAAGTAAACGTACTTACATACTATGGACATAAATATGTACCTTACGTACGTTAAGTAACATATACATGAAAGGAATTATAAATAAAGATGTCAGCACTTTGAAATACTTGAAAATGAAAAAAAATTAGGAAAAAAACCTAGACTCTTGATTCAAAGAAATTGATTGTTTTAGATGCATTAAAAATTTAATGAAAATTTTTTTATTGTATTAGTTATTTGAAATAAAAAAATTGAAAATATTTTATACATCAAAAATATCCTGTTTCATCAAATTTTTTTGACCGTAAAGATTTAATAAAGAAAAAAAAATAAAATTTAGCTTCATTTGAATAGGTCATGTCTTTATTTGCTATATATATGTTTATCAATATAGTTTCGTTGTCAAGGATATTTAAGCAACTATTATCTATATAACTAACATGTAACTACCTAAAATGAGGATATAAAATAATTCGGTAATATGAGTGAAAAAACTATATACCACATAATTCGATCCGACTACTAGAGTGATTTATACTTAACTATCAATTTAAAGTGAAATTGAAAAATGCCGATTGCTGGAACCGCTAACACAAATATAGATTTAATATTATGTCAAAGAAAAGCTTATGAGCGCCATCGAAAACGAGTAAGTAAAAAAAAGTTTTTACAGATTGAAATAAAAAAAAAAATATAAATTTCTATTTTCTCGAAAGGTTAAGTCAGCAACTTCGACTATTGATATGAGTCCTCCTAAGCTTATACCGCACGTTCTAAATGATGCTAAGAAATTACAATTACAAAAAGAAAGACAAGCACAAATCGTGAAGGATAATTTCATTCTTTTGAAACATCTTCAGAGCATAATGAGTGGTAGTAAGAAGAAAAAAGGGTTCAGTCTCACTGAAAAGAAATCAGAGTGTATTCGATTTTATTAGTTATATTGGCGAAAAGATGTATGTTTTACTTTTTTTAAATATAATATTTTATGAAAAGTCGGAATTTTTTTTTTTTGTCAGGAAAACGTTGATATTAAACTATAAAAAGTATAAACTGTCGTCGAGTAATATGCGTATAATGTATATTTATTGTTTTTATTAGATATACTACTGTCTATAAGTTCTTGGAGTTTATGTAAACTTTTGTAATTACATCGTTTAATAAACAAAATTTTTTATCTCTTCATCAACTAAAAAAAAGGAAAACTATTCCTCAGGAAAAAACCTGCATGCACAATCACTTCTGTAAAAAGCCGCTTCTTCCTTCTGTCACTTCTGTTTATATATATATATATATATATATATATATATATATATATATATATATATATAAACTCAATAAATTACTTATTAACAGTTAATAAAGCTTATTAAATATAGACAAATCCTTCTATCAGTGTAACTATATGGAAATCATATAATAAGAATAATATATAATAAGAAATTGTTTTATGTTTTAGGATATAATGACACGATACCCTTAAAAAAAGTTTATGTATAATTATGCCAAAGTGCCCTGGATGAAAACTCAGATTTCGTGTGTCAATTTTTACAAAATATTTTTTTGTTCTAATTTTTTCAATAAAAAAAAAATCAAAAAATTAAAAATGTCGGCTAACTTTAGTAGTATAATGATTTATATCAATTTCATGTGTATGTGATAAGAAAACGTTTCAATAGTCGCTATGATTTAATTCAATTTTAAATGAAAAATATAAAAGTTGAAGAATTAGAGCCAGTTCTTCAAACTGGGATAAAATTTTATCCACTGTTAAAATATATTTATATATTTTATGCATGTAGATATACTGGCAATAATAATTATATCCTGGATAAAATTTTATCCTATATTAAAAAACTGCCACTTAGAGATGGAGAAATATAATACGAATAAGTACATAATATTCTTCTCGAAAAAAAAAAATTCAATTTTTTGCGCTGATTTCAGCTTCTCTTAGCTACTGCACTCTCTGGTGGCGCTAAAACTTTCTATACTACAACTTTCCATTTTTACGTTTGCTACACATTCTTTGGTTAACTTTATCCACGTGTTTCGAGTTTAAAATTTGTAAAAAAGCAAGTTATTAAGTGTAATATAATTGTACAACTATTAAATATTATTAAGTATTTAAAAATCATCAGAAATGAGTGATGACAATATGATTAATGATAACGATGAGAATATTTCTAAAAATCATTCCCAACTGTTAAAATCAGTTGCGGAGCTGGATCATAACTTTTTAAAGTACGTTGATTAATTAATTCATTAAATCCGGATATTTATGATATATTTGTTTTTTAAAAAATAGTTACATTATTTACTAATGACATTTATTACATATACTTTTTTAAAGAGAAGCTCGATTTACTTTATTTTATTTTCAGAATTAAAAAATCTGAAAGAAATGAACTAACCTCAGAAATCTCGGAATTTCACTTAGTACGTAGTGGAATTACTGACAACGAACCCGTTCGCTTAGAAAATCTAGTGAATACACTACGAGGGCAAGATCAAAGTTTAAAGCTTAGCAATCAATTCAAAGCTACCAAAAAACGAGCAAAGATTTTGCCTAAACCACTAGAAAAACCAGCTGATGAAAGGGTAAATTCAATATAAATATCTTATTCGTAACTTATTTTGATATTCGTAATCACTATTTGTCATTTATTTAACTTTCAGTTAAAACGTCAAGTTTGTTTTGAAAATGCCAGCGAAAATTTGAAAAAATGGAATCCTATAGTCACTAAAAATAGAGTTGCAGATCATTTAGTATTTCCAATAAACACCTCATCTTCAAAGAAACTTTCTAATAATGGAAAAGTTAAGTCTTATCGGATACAATCAGATTTAGAAAAAGAATATGCATCGTTAGAACCATCTGAAGAAGCTGACGATAATGAAAATCAAATAGATAAGTTTACTCTTACAAAAGAGGAAATGATTCAAAAAGCAAAAGAAAATGCTAAATTTCGGGCTCAACAAGTAAGTATTTTTTTTTTTTTTTTTTTTATAATTGTATGTTTTTTATTTAACGCATTGCAAAAATATAAATTATTTATGATTTTAGTCTTATAAAGCAGAAAAAGCTCGGAGAGTAAATAAAATAAAAAGTAAAAAATTCCATAAAATTGAAAAAAAGGCTAAAATCAAGCAACAGTTTCAAGAGTTTGATAAACTTCAGAAGAGCAACCCTGAACTTGCTCTACAAAAATTGGAGGAATTGGATAAAGCAAGAGCACTAGAAAGAATGTCATTAAAGCATAAAAATACAGGACAATGGGCTCGAAATAAACAAGTTAGAGCTAAGTATGATAAAGAGGTAATTATTTAGTTGATACAGATTCTTATAAATGAAAAATTTTTATTTAATTATTTTAAAGATGGATAATGCTTATTTAAGCTTACTATTACTTGCAGAGTCGTCAAGTACTAGCTCAACAACTATCAATTAGTCGTGAATTAACTCAAAAGGTCAAAAAAGATGACAGTGATGATGATGATGACTATGAAGATTTAGAAACAAATGTTTTAAAAACTACGTCTGAGCCATTAGAATACAACCCTTGGGTAAATAATGAAATATTTTCATTAGAACCAGAAATAAATTCTAAAGAACATCAAATTGACGTTCAAAATAAAAATAAAATTTCCAACAACAATTTATTAAATCCAATAGAACAAGTAAGTGTGGAATATATTAATGATAAAAATGAAAAACCTATCAAAGGATTGGATAAAAAACGAAAAATTAAAGAATTGAAATGCGTTGAAGAAAATAAGGTAAAGAAAATGAAAAATGTTAAAGACAAATCCATGAAAAAAAACGCAACAAAGCAAACAATTAATTCTGGCACTTCAGAATGGTTGGTCGAAGAATCAGAAAAAGTTTCACAATCGTTTTCTCTCTCGAGTAAAAAGTTACCAACAGTATCTGAAATATTTGAAACTTTAGAAAATGATAATCAGCGGAAAGCCTTAAAAAAATTGAAAAAATTAAAACGCAAATTAAAAACACAAAATTCAAATAAAAATAAGAAATTAGTAACAAATTCAAATAATAAAGAATCAGATTTGTCATTTAAAAAAAAAAGTAATCGTCCATTTATCGATGATGCGTTGGATGAAAATGACATAAGACATGATAATGATAATAAAACAGGACAAGTAACTGAGCACCAATCGAGATTTGAACTCGATACATCTAAAAATATCTCAAAAGCAGTTGTAACAGAAATAGATCCCAATAAGTTCATTCAGGCCAAATCTAAACATATAAACTTGAAAAATGACCTTCCAGATGATTTAAAAAGTGAAGTTGACGTTTTAGATGATAGTGATGAAGATGAAATAGAAGAAAGTCAACAAAAAATTATAAGTGAAGCATTTATTGATGATGATGTCACAAATGAATTCAAAAATGAAAAAGAAGAACAGGTAATGAAAATTTTATAATCTTTGATTAACAAAAAACCATACTTTTTTTAATAATTCTCATTAAGCATCCTAATTTTTCTAATTTTTAGATAAAGAACTCTCAATTACGTCAGGTAGAAACTCGTCTTCCTGGATGGGGATCATGGGCTGATAAAAATTTTAAAATATCTCAACGTAAGAAGCGCCGCATTATTATTAATTCAAATGAAACAGCTCACAGAAAAGATAAAGATAAAGAAAATGTTATAATCATTGATGATATCGATGCCAAACTTAGACAGCATCAAATCAATGATTTGCCTCATCCATTTGTAACCGTAGAAGATTTTGAAGCCAGCATACGTACACCTATCGGTCGAAATTTCGTTCCAGAAATTTCTCATAGACAACTTATTAAACCACCGGTGAAAACAAGAATGGGAACTATAATTGAACCAATGAGTGAAGATGTTCTTATAAAGGAAAAATCACCAAGCGTACCTTTAAAAAGGAAAAGTTTTCTCAACGAGATCAAATTGTAAATAATTATTTAGTAATTAATGGAGAAATTTTTATTGATAAATATAAATCAACATTTTTTTAATTTAACATAGATAAAAATAATTTTTTGTTGTAAATTTATTTTATATTAGATGTGATAAAATGAAATGAGATTTGGAATAACTTTAAATAACTGAAAATTACTGAACATCCAAGACAACTGAGATCTTCTCTTTACAACTTAATTTATTCTAGGCTTATTTAAAGCCTATTTGTAGCTTTTGTAGGATGTATACCTATTTGTAGCTTTTCGTAGGATATTTTTATCTCTTAAATGACCATTGTGTAATTTCATTAAAATTTTTTTTATTTCTCCTTTTTTTTCCTCTTAGTAGTTTGATCATAAGGTAACAATAATATTTTATGATACACTTAATTTTAATATTCAAATTCAAGCCGCGTCTAACATTGCATATAATCATGGCGGTGGTGTATACTTTAGCCTACATTCACAGTAAACACAACTTATACACATACTTAAACAGGTATAGGGTATGATAGTTTACTTTCCAGCAGTGTTGCCAATGTCCGGGTAATTACCCATTTTTCGGGTAATTCGATGTTAAATGGGTAAATGACCAAGCAATGGGACTCAGACTGGTAAAGTCGGGTAATGGTTGTTTTATTAAAAGGAGATCCACGCAAAGTAGTCAAGTTTTTAAAATTTTCTGAAAATTTGTAAATTTCATCTACATAGCCTAATAATCAATAAAAAAAATTAAAAAACAGTAGGTTTCTGGGATATTTAATGAAATAATTAAGTTTGAAAATTGTAATTTTTACATGTAGTTAAATGGAGATTTCACCAGCCGTGTATTTGGTTAAGAATTTAATGCAATTAACGATTTTAAAAAATTTTTCTTTTCATTGAATTTGATAGAAAATTTAATAAGCTTTCGATTAAAATAATAAAAAAAGTAGGTTTCCGGACGTTTTACGAAGATATTTTATATTTTTTATGAAAAATCACAAGAAACTTCCGTTCTTTAAATTCTTGTATTTGACTTGACAACACCGCTTGCGCAGTTACCCGGCGCATAAGTAACCACGGTTTTTTAAATGCTAGAAAATCTCTTAGTCATTTTAGTTAGACAGTAAACATATTTTTTTTAATAAAGTAAGTTAAAAATACAAAGATACTTGGGGCCAGTTTTTCAATCCGGGATAAAATTTTATCCGAGATAAAAGTACTGTCAATATAATGAAAAAAAAAAAAAAATAAATAAATAATTTAGCGACGTGATATTGCTCTCAGTTAGTTCTCCATGAATTTGGTCATTTATTTAAATAATAAATAAATATATCATAAAAATAATAATAACCTCTCATTGTGTGATTTAAATTATTTTAAATTAATTAACATAATTATAGATTAATAATAGATATTTCAAACGCAAGATATGAGCTCGAAGAGTTGGAGATTAATATTTCAATATTTCTGTGAACAGAACAGTTGGAGAATAATATTTCTGTGACATGTAGCTAATGTTTATTTATTTTAATTAAAAATAAGTGACTGATTCAGGGAGAACTACTTGTATGCAATATCACTGTGCTGAATTATTTATTTTTATTATTATATTCGCAGTATTTTTATCTTGGATAAAATTTTATCTTGGATTGAAAAACTGGCTCTTACAATTAAAAGTTGAAAATCATTTAATCGATGAGTAAGGAATATAATTTAATTAACAGGATTACATAAATAAAATTATATATTTCTTTATAAAATGTGTAGAAAATTTGCCAAAATGCGCTCGCAAATTATGCTACTGGTTTATCTGAGACATGTTTACAAACAAATAAATTTCAAGGTTAGGGAACTGTTACGGTGTTGTCAAGTGTTTACCGGTAATTCAGAGTGCTATATTTTTTTTAGTCAATTAAATAATTATTAAATGTTAGTAATAATTAAATGCGTAAATTTTTCGGAAATTTCCTCAAAAATGTTATTAATTAATTTGAAAATTAATTTTAAGATGCATAACAAAAGTATTTCTACGCATTATGCTTTTTTAGACATTCTTTACACTAGCAGGGTACTTGGATTTCCTTAAATTACATTTTATGTTAAAGTATTGAATAAATATTTTTGATGTATAATTCAAACTCATATTTTCCCGTTTGCCCTCATAACTTGAACTTGCGCCTTACCGGAACATAATGAATGATTCACAAAATCAATTGACTAATAGAAACAATTTATCCATGGAAACCTTAAAATCTGTATCCGTAACTAAAAATTATTTATCTAAGGATAGCGAAATTATTAATTTTGAACCAACAAACGAAATGATTGACACAAATGTTTAGGAAAAATAACGATAAATAATAAAAAATCTGAATTAATATTGTTATGATAATGATTATCATTACTAAGTACATCGTCTAATGTTTATTTTTTAATTTATATGGTTTATATATTCAACAAATACTTAACAATATTATGTTTTGAAAGTTTAAAAAAACGAAATAATTCAATAAATTTTATTAATAATTATTATTGTGTACTTTTTATTTTGAATGCTCTAAGATTTAATATTTAATTTTAAATTTACCGCGCTTTTAGTAGATGGCAACACTAACTTTCAGTGCCGGGTAAAAACGGGTAATTGGACTTAGTGGAGTGGGTAATTCTAACTTAAGCCATCGGCAACACTGATGATAGTTTACTTTCCAGTTTCCAGAGGAATATGAATTAAAATATATTTCTTAGGTTAAAAACCAATTTCTGTGCTACAGTTCACTAATTATACTGTTAACGTGCATATTGAATAATCACAGAATAAATTTGTTAAATATTTATAAAAAAAGCAATCCAATCATGACACCGCCAATGGAACGCATTCAAATTTTAGAATTAATTGAAAAAGATATTATCAATTGTTTACAAAGTGCCGGTAAGAATTTCATAACAAAACTTATGGTAGTTTATTCGATGATAATCTAAAATAAATTAATATTTTTTATAGGTCAAGTGTTTGTTGAACTTAGTAAAGAGAAATCAAGTGTGAAACAAGCTGAAGCTCAAACTCATCAATTTTTAAAATTATTAAGCACTGTTGAATCAAAACTAAGTGAACAAATCAATTATCTTACTCAAGTTTCTACTGGTATGTTTGAATTCTTTTTATTTAAAAATTTCACATAAACCAAAAATGAAGTTTTTAAATGACATTAAAGTCTGCTGTCACTTGATAATTTACTCCAAAAAATTATTTTTAAAAAATTGCATTTATAATTTTTTAAAATTTCTACATGTCAATTTTTTGTTCTCATTTTTTTTTTTGCCATAATTTATTTGTTACAAAAAATTCTAAAAATTATTAAATATCTGCTAAATTTATTCTCATAGTTTTTAAATTTTTAAATTACTATGTTAGGTCAACCACACGAAGGATCAGGTTATGCGAGTCAGAAAGTTTTACAAATGGCTTGGCATAGGCTGGAACACGCCAGAAGCAGAGTTAATGAATTAGATCGTATAAAAAATAAGCACCTTCATGGAAGATCGAACATTAGATCAACGCAACCGTTAGCATCGGCAACTGGTGCATCAGTTCAAATTTCAACGTCTAATCCCAATTCTTAGTTTTATATGAATAGATTGTTTATATACTTTTGTAAAGAAATGATAAAATATTCTAATGGTTACAGTAAGAAGGTTTGTAATTATTAAATTATTAATAATATAATACGATTATAACAAGATTAATTTTTATTATCACAGTAGAATAACATCTATTCTATGTAATAAGAATAAGATTGAAAACTCAATCACGATATACTATAAGATTTGTATTCTGCTTAAACCATTACTTTTATGATAAAGTTCTCAATTCACACAATATATATCAGATTTTATAAACAATATAAGTCAATCCGAAATATATACTGAAAAATATTTTAGTACAAAAAAATACTAAAATACGTTAAAAGTTGTAATTCAATAATCACTTTTGTCTCTAAGTCAACATGGAATTTTATATATTTATGTTTCATAATTATCTATGTTTTGTAAATAAAATATTTCTTGTATTTGAATCTTTTTTTAAAAAAAAATTATAGATAAGTTCTTAAATTGTTTGAATCTATAACTTGTAATCTCATTTTTTTTTTTTAAATTACGTAACATATCGCGTGCCAAAAAGTACAAGGGCGCATAGCAATCTAGGTGTCCTTTTAGCTTTGCAAAGCTAAGAGAGCGCATAATTTTTTTTTTATCACCAATCGACTGGTAGACATATTCTCCGCCTAAAAATGGAACATTGATTTTTTAAAGCTGAAAGGGCCTATAAATTTTTTTCTAAGCAATTCACTAAAATGCTTACTTTTAGCCCAAAAATAAAAAAAAAATGGTAGTCAAGGAGGCGTATTCTAACTATACATACACTATTTTAAAAATATTTAAAAAAAATTGCAAAATATGCGCGATTGTATTAATTTATTTTTATCTGAAAATTATTTTAAAATTCTTACATCAAATTAAAAAAAAAAAAAAAAAAACATTAATAACGGGTTCATTTAGGTATGATTCCCATACCCTCTTGCTCCATCTCTGTCACATCTTCGGTTTTTTTTTTCTCAATAAAAAGATATTTTC
This sequence comes from Cotesia congregata, assembly GCA_905319865.3. Classification (NCBI taxonomy): domain Eukaryota; kingdom Metazoa; phylum Arthropoda; class Insecta; order Hymenoptera; family Braconidae; genus Cotesia; species Cotesia congregata. The sequence goes on along the minus strand of CAJNRD030001121.1, from coordinate 8,848,335 downwards.
ATTTTTTTTATTACTGCATTTTTAATAAATTTTAAAGGAAAAAATGTGTCGTAGGTAAAAAAAAATATTATTCATATGAATTTTATACCTAGAAACTGAGTAACTGCAAAACTAAACAATTGTTTTCATTTTGCTCCTTTCTGTAATAAATGAGCTTTGTGTACTAGACTATTTTTTGGATCTAACTTGTCTTGTGAAGCTTTGTCAAAATTTTTTATAAAAACTTAAATTTTTTTTATGCGCCCTTCTAGCTTTAGGCACTACTTTCCTAAAAGCTAAAAGGGTGCATGCCTTGAGTTACGCTCTTTTAGCTTTAGGGCGTTCGAATTTTTTTTTTTACAGATCTGTTTTAAGTGATTTTAAGAAAAATGACAAAAAAAAATTTTTGTATGCGCCCTTTTAGCATGGATCCCTACAAACCTCTAACAATGCGCCCTTTTTGCTTTAATCACGCGATATTCTCTCCAACATTTACAAGATAAAAAGTCATATTTAATTAATTTCAAAAACAAAATATACAAATTTTTTAATGTTTGATTTTACAATTTTTTTAAAATTAAGATGTCATTTAAAAAAAATTACAATTCATTACTTTTATTATTCAAATGAAATTAAAAAAATTAATGGAAGACTTCTTCGAGATCGCTATAAAGTAAAGTAATGAATTATAAATTTTATTTAGTAATTTCAACACAAATTTTATGTTAATAGTAAGGCACAAAATATGATAAAAACTATTTTTAATGCACCTATAAAGACACAAAATTATCCATTGCACCAATCCGTTTCATCGCAATAGTGAGTAACAGTCGTGACTGTTTTTCTTCATCTAATAGCTTAGTAAGTTGTGATACTTGGTTTTGCAAAGTCTCAACTTGATTCTTTAAGGTTTCCACTGTCTGCGATAAGCTCCTATAGACAGTAAATCAGTCTTTTATTATAGATATCGATAACTTAACTTCAGAATTAGCTTTTGGTCTATCGACTCTCTAATAACAATGATTAATTTCGTATGTTATTAGTACATACCTGTCATCGCAAGAATCCGAAATTCCAATTCTACTATTAACAACTGACACGCTATCACATATCTTGTTAGATGGTTCATTATCTATCACAGCTGAAATTTATATGCGATTGTTAATTTCACACGTTTAAAATAATTTTTTTTTATAAATAAATAAATATTTTTAATCCCTCATAGCTAATTCTGAAGTTAAAATTATTTTTCCCATCAAAACACAATATTTCATTAATACAGTCATGAAATAAGGCTAGTATATAATTTATAAGTTACCAGGATGAACAGTAAGTCTTGCGTTGACGGTCACACAATAACCTTCAATAATTTTTAATATAATTGCATCATCTTCAAATTGACGTTCACCTGTAATTTTCAAATAATAATTGTATATTAAATTATTGTACTAAAATTATAAACCATTTTGATTAAACAATAAGATATTTACTTGCAGCTCGTGGTGAGCGACTAAGTTCTATATTATCAGACTTATTAAAAGCTTTCAAATAAATTGGAGGTGCTGGACGTAAAGACGCTAGACCCCAAGGAGTTTTAGTCTTTAGTGACGAACAGGATTCCGGGAGTGGTTTCTGTAGCTTCCCGATTGATTGATGGTTCGTCTATTGTATTAAAAAGAAAAAGAATTAAAAAAAAACAAAACAAATAAAAAAAGTTAAAAAGTAAAAATATTAATAAAATAGTTAATTTAGAAAACATTAATTTATAAAAAGTTTCACCTAAATTTTGATATCTATCCTAGAGAACCAAAAAACTAGAACGTAATATTTTCATAACGTACGAACGTTAATGTTAGTAAAATTAAATATCAATGCAGAAGCATAACTTCACACAACATGGCTGGGTACTGATAAGCGTAAAATATAATGTAGATGAATGGCTATTAGTAATGAGATCGATCGGTTACAAAAACTATGATCAAAATTTTGAACTGAAAAAACAGCCATGCCATGGAAGCTTGCCTTGGTTTGTGTTTTCGGATATGGGTATCGCTTTCTTGAGCCACCAATGTGCATAAAGTCCAGAGGTAAAAACCGGTTTTTCACTTTCCTTCACATCAACATGGATTACTTTTGGCCTTTGAACTGCGGATCTTTTAACTTTTTCATAAATATTTTTAGACTCCAATCTTATAGGTACGGTATATCGTTTATTGCAATCATCAAGATTTTTGCAGGAACCAATATTGTTTTTATCATTTTTTGAAGCTTCTTTATTGATCTTACTTTCTAGATTTATACTTGCAATGCAATTGTTAGCATTTTCATTGCTTGTTAATGTTGTATAAACAATAATACTGTCATCAACACTTTCAGAAGATTCACCCGACTGTTCACTACGTCTAGGAGTTGAGCCGAATGGTGAACTACAAATACATTGATGTTCAAAATTATGTTCATCATTCTCACTTTCATGACAAGATATTTGAACTTTATCAACATATCTATTTGACTTGTTTGAATAATATTTATAGCTAGAAGTAAGTTCTGTTGATGGCATGTGATAACTATCAGCCATACCTGAATCTGATGAATAAACACTTGTTATAGGTAATAAATTGCAACTAATTGCATTGGTATCTAAAGAATTTTCAGATACACCTGTAAGTTGTGACGATAAATGGTTAACATAAATAAATTCTGGACTTGCACAATCAATTTGACGTGTTGCTTCAATAGATTTCCAAGTTTTTGACGATAAATTCAAATATTTCAATTCTTTGTCATTATCTGAATTATGATGATAACTTAAACTAGATTCTGCTTTATGTGAAGGAAATGTACTCGGCAAACTTTGGCATATATCAACTTTAGATTGTTTGTAATTTCGACGTTTAGTTTCATAGTTTCCAACAGATGCCGATGAACCAGAAAAAGATAAATTATTTTTTAAGTCGCTAACATTGCTAGGTTTTAAAGTATATCGTACATCTAACATAACTGAAGATTTTAATAAAGCTCGAGGTTTCTCTTTTTGAACGGGTGATTTTTCGAAAAATTTTTCGGAATCATCTGTGAAATATTCATCACTTTGGGTAGGATAAATTGTATACCATACTTTACATTTTCTCATTTTAACAGCACTTAAATCAGGTTTATAAGAATACTGCAGGTAAAGGAGTTTTTTCACCAATTCAGGGTGAATAATTTTTTTTCTTACAAGTTTCGCGTAAAATCTCGATAAACGACTATATGGACTATTGGTGTAACTCACATTAGACATTGTTGATGATTTTAGCAAATTAGATGATTGATCCTGAGTTAATAGTTCAATCCAGTGACTGCGTTCTTCTTTGTGTGCACATAACACTACTATGCTTTCAATCATCGGGCCAGAGATTTCAAAAACATTTTTCATATCTTCTGTGTCCTCTATTGGAATAACATTTATGCCAGTTATTGGAAGTTTACCCTGTATTATTAAAATAAATAATTAAATTTATTATATAAATTTAAGTCATTATAGAAAATTAAAAATTTTATTCATACTTCATAAATAAAAGAGCTCATTCTAGAACTCGTACTAAGGACTAATAAATTTGTGGGAAATAGAACAAAATATCGATCACGTCTTTCTACTCCAACTAGTACTGTTACTGGTCCGACGTGTAAGATTTCTCCAAGTGAAGTTAATTCTTCACCTTCCCATCCTTTAATACCACTTGTCAAAATTTGCAGTGCTAATTCTTTTTGTTTTCTGAGACTTGTGCATCGTTCCTATTTAATATAAAACAAATGATAAATACCAACGAAAAAATATTTATTTAATATATATATTAAATCAACTTACTGCAATATCGCGATAAACACATACACTGCGTTGAGTGTCACCTCGGTCAGAATGATTTTTACCAGTATATCTTTCTAATTCTTGAAGCATATGCGAATATTTTTCTAGCCGGCGGAATGGTTTACTAAGCCCAGATGTTAAAACTAAAATTCCTGGAGTAGCAGATCCATTACGTTCCATAAATTCATTTAGTTCATCACGATATTTATCCAAAATACAAACGGCTTGTGGGTGGCCATTGCAATAGGCCATATGAACTGACTTGAATTTAGGTGCTACTGATAAAAACAAATTTCCTACTTTGCTATCTGGCCCTTGAGCTACTGCAGCTTCAAGATTTATTAAGAATCTTTGATGAGTTTCTAAAACTTCATATATATTACCAGACAATTGTTTATATTCTTCTTTTTTCAATCTGTAAAATACAAGTAATTTAGTAAAAATTATTTAATTTTAATTATCGTTTGCAGATACAGATAAATATGATCAAGTTATAAAAATTTAATTCTGACTTGTCTAAGTTAAATTTTGTTACAAAAAAAAAAAAGCTTAATAAACTTTTAATAAATTACTTACACATTACTTATTTCTAATTGTTCCAAAAAAGTATTAACAAAACTTTGAAGTTCTGCGATAAAAGCTTTCTCAGAATCAGCCAAATCTTTTAGTACGATATCTCGATTAACTCTTTGATAAACGGGAAGCTCCTGATTCGTTTTTTCTGGTGATGATTTTGTAGAGGAATGTCCAGATTCTGTGTCAAGATAATTAATTTTAGTAGTTAATCGATAATAGTGCAAGAATTAAAATAATTTTATAATTACCAGGAGATTTATATTCTTTAACATAATTTGATGGAAACCAGCCAGTCTTGTCATTTAATGTACCTTCCCACCAGCCTCCGTCGTCCGTTTGTGTAATAATAATGAGATCACCTTTTTTGAAGCATAACTAAAATTCGGTAAAATTTTATTACTTAACGAAAAACAATTCATTTAGTAATTGAATTTTACCTCATCATTATTTTTTCCTTTGAATGTAAACAAAGCTGTCACTAATTTCGGTAAATCAGATTTTGACATCGTTCAATTTTATTAAAAACAACGATATAATACTCGACCCGAAAAACCAGGAATACTTTTCAAGGATATTGTTAAATACTGATTTATAAATATACTCTAATTTTTTCTATAATATTTTAATTCAAAGATCGATTTTATAAGTATTTATAACACATATCTTTTAATATAATCAATTAAAATTTTCATTTTTAACATAAAACTCAAATCAATTTTAACAAAATAATTTTCAAGTAATAATAAAGTAAACCTGTATTGCTTCTATTTGCGTTTGTGGTGTGCTAAATTTTTATATATAATATAGACATTAATAATAAACAAATCATTTTATTTTCCCAAATTTTGTTATTGACCTGAGACTGTTATCCATCAAAGCTTTTAATTTAATAATATACTTTAATTGTTACTTGTATTAAAATTAAACCATTTCTATAAACTATATGAAAAAAGTGTTTCCACACACTCAACGACACTATCCATATACCGTAGTTTATAAATAATAATCAAATCGCTAAATGAGTATAGTGAAATTGTATAAGACCTCTGATGGATAACCAAAGAAAGCTCTCAAGGAGATATTATTCAAACGTATAAAAATATTTAATAAGATGAGTCAGAGGCTTTGAATTTCTTTTATTTCTATCAAAAACTGGGCAACGCTGAATGTATTTTTAGAAATTTTATGATTGAAGGGCCAGTTTTTTAACCCAGGATAAAATTATTGTGGTAAGTATATTTATCTATGTTACAAATGAAATATATATTTGGATTAAACAATATTTTATCCCGAATTGAAAAATTGGCTCTAAGTTTGAGGATTAAATGATACAGAATTTTTCAAAAGCTGCTGCTAAAGTTCTTTATTTTTTTTTTTATCAGAAATAGTTTTATTTACAAAAAATTAAAGTTTTTTTTAACGGTCCACCATTAATCGAATGATTAATCATCAAAATTTTTCAGGTCTTGAAAGTATTTCAAGTAACAAAAAAATTTGTTGAGTTTTTATTAAATTTTTCTTTATAACAGTCGGACCTTATTATAGAGGACTACTTCCTATCTTTTTTATGAATCAGACATCGCGGTAGTTTGAAAAAGAAATTAATAGTTATATAACGAGGTCCGACTGTACTTATTGTAAAACACAAAATATTCACTTCAATGATTCCTTGGATTTCTAGAATTATCTTAGACAAATAATTTTTTATAAAAAAAACAAAAAATAACGTAAAAAATTTGCACTTTTCAAAATTAAAAAAAACTGAAAATTTTTATAAAGGTATTTTTTTTTATCGGTTACTCGTTTATAAAAAAAAACTAAATTCAAAAACTCCTGCTGGATGCAACATGAAATATTGAAATCAGCAAACATCTAATAATTCATAAAAATAAAAAAAATTATCATTATCATAGATCAGTTAATTTAAAACTTGGCTATCGTAAATGTATTTTAAGAAATTTTATTATTATTCTAATTATTTCCAGAAAAAGATCATAGATTAACTTTAGCAAAAGTTTTATATTATAGTTATAGTTATATATTACCCGATTTTCGATTTTAACAAAGAAGTAATTAGAAAAAGAAAATTTTGGAATATATATACTACAGCCGACCCTTGAATATCATGGATGCAATTTTTCAAATTGAAACCAGTGGCATGATGTTCAATGCTTTTAAAGGTACATGTACGCCATTTGCAGTTTATGGAAGAAATACATTTCTCCAACATGACGGCATAAAGAATTGTCGGTAGTGTGATGCAATTAGTCACATCCGGCAGGTGATGCTAGCTGTAATTAGAGCGTCAATTTAAATTTAAAATTAAAACATAATATAATTCGATTAATTTCAGCTTAAAATTAAGGGCCAGTTTTTCAATCCAGGATAAGATTTTATCCAATAATAAAATATACTTATATATTTTCATACATATAAAATATTGGCAATAATAATTTTATCCTGGATAAAATTTTATCTTGGATTGAAAAACTGACCCTTAAGTTGTTTAATTATTCTTTTAGTTAGTTTTAATAAAACGTCTTGATACTTAATTTTATTTGTAAAATATCAATTTAAATTATAATATAAAAGCACATTTTTAGTCAAGTTGTCGGGAACTATAAAAGTGTTTGAATGATCCCAGGACTTTTCTCGTTACACAAAAATTGAGATTTCATAAGGAAAAGTATAGTAAAAGACAAGTTTGAAATTCAATGAATTTTTCTTCTAGTGATAATAATAATATAAATAATATGTCATTTAGAAATAATATTGATAAAAAATATCTTTATTATTAAATTTTACTTTTAAATAATATTCCAGTTAACAATTTATATATTTTATTTTAGCAATTTTTCTTGTACGCCTTCTCGGTTTTTACAAGGCTGATTTTCTTTAAACTTCTTACTCTCTCTTTTTCTCATATTGGACCTCAACACGTCCCACCCGACTATACTTCATTTTTGATTTTTGCGGCTGTGAACCTACTTGTGCTTTCTGTACTGCATAAAAATACTTTATATAAGAATTTATATTCAAGTTCGTTTTTAACCTCAATCATGCTACCATCGATAGAGTCACAAAAACAAAACATTAGTGATCGATCAAACGAATTTACAATTATTAAGAATAATCATTAACAATATCAATTCTAATGACCCTGAAGTTAGCGGATAGCAGACAAAATAAAATTTCAGATAGGGATATCTACAAGCGAAATTAAGTTTTTCGAGTTTACCAAATTATAAATGGTTTGTCGTTGACTTACCTACAGATGATAATAAACAAATTTTTTTTTTTTGCTAATAAAAAATTTTTTACATTAAAAATTAAATTTTGGGAAACTCTCACCGTGTTTCCTATCGTTTCATACATATGAAATTTTCAAATTTAGTTTATTTTTAAATCCAAAAAAGATGATTTCAGTTAGTTTTTTTAATTTTGGCTTAGGGCATTCTGGGACGTATATCTGCGAGTAAAATGATTATTATTAAAAAAAAAAAAAAAGTCACCTTTTCGTCTTTGAAAAATCTAAAGATGATATTTTTTTTATTTTAAATTTGTTAGTCGGATCGTTAGATATCCTCAATTTTTTATTTTTTTGAAAATTTTAGTGCCGGATATCAAAGTAAAAAATAATCAAAATCAAAATCAAAAAAATGTCATGTTTTCATTTTTCACGAATCTAAAGATGATTTATCTCGGATTTTTTATTTTCTTATTTATTTCTTGAATAATCTTATTTTTTAATTTTTTTGAAAATTTTGGTCCGGAATATTAAAATCAAAAATGATAAAAATGACAAAAAAAAAAAGTTCGTCATTTTCATTTTTAAAAAATCTGAAGATGATTCTTTTCATATCTTTATTTTTTCATTTGTTCATTAAATATTTATATTTTTCAATTTTTTACAATTATTTTGACGGAGAATATCAGGTAAAGCATGAATTAAAATTTTTTTTTTTGCTCAAGTCAATAAATTTGCAATCTAGATTTAAGAAATTTGAGAAAAATGATTAAA
>CAJNRD030001121.1:8827265-8839897 GCA_905319865.3 Cotesia congregata | reverse complement strand
TTTAATCATTTTTCTCAAATTTCTTAAATCTAGATTGCAAATTTATTGACTTGAGCAAAAAAAAAAATTTTAATTCATGCTTTACCTGATATTCTCCGTCAAAATAATTGTAAAAAATTGAAAAATATAAATATTTAATGAACAAATGAAAAAATAAAGATATGAAAAGAATCATCTTCAGATTTTTTAAAAATGAAAATGACGAACTTTTTTTTTTTGTCATTTTTATCATTTTTGATTTTAATATTCCGGACCAAAATTTTCAAAAAAATTAAAAAATAAGATTATTCAAGAAATAAATAAGAAAATAAAAAATCCGAGATAAATCATCTTTAGATTCGTGAAAAATGAAAACATGACATTTTTTTGATTTTGATTTTGATTATTTTTTACTTTGATATCCGGCACTAAAATTTTCAAAAAAATAAAAAATTGAGGATATCTAACGATCCGACTAACAAATTTAAAATAAAAAAAATATCATCTTTAGATTTTTCAAAGACGAAAAGGTGACTTTTTTTTTTTTTTTAATAATAATCATTTTACTCGCAGATATACGTCCCAGAATGCCCTAAGCCAAAATTAAAAAAACTAACTGAAATCATCTTTTTTGGATTTAAAAATAAACTAAATTTGAAAATTTCATATGTATGAAACGATAGGAAACACGGTGAGAGTTTCCCAAAATTTAATTTTTAATGTAAAAAATTTTTTATTAGCAAAAAAAAAAAATTTGTTTATTATCATCTGTAGGTAAGTCAACGACAAACCATTTATAATTTGGTAAACTCGAAAAACTTAATTTCGCTTGTAGATATCCCTATCTGAAATTTTATTTTGTCTGCTATCCGCTAACTTCAGGGTCATTTAATTCTATTGTAAATTAATAACTATATAATTTATTCATTGTCACATTAATTATTAATTTCTAATGCCACAACTTTTTTCAACTCTTTATCCTACTAATGTTTATTTTACAAGAATTTTTTTCGATATATATCAATAATTTCACAGTAAAAGATTAATGTTGGCAATTTTTGTGTATATATATATATTTACATATGCATAAATTAGAATTAGCAATTTCTTTATCAAGTATACCAGTATACTTTTATAAGTACATAAGTATATTCAGATTAAAATATCAGATTTATTAGTCTTTACAGTTGTCTCACTGTTTTTGAAAACTACCGCTCAATCTCAATTCAAAGTGGTGACATCTGAAAATAACCAGAGGATAAGTGCGTTTCTAGATAAACAACTCTATCTTTACAACTGTTTAGATTGATCTATTTGCAATTAAATACGCAACATCGGTAAAAACAAAAATTTCGTAGTATCAACTCTTGTTTTTATTGACCTCAACATGCTGGTAAATATAATGACATGTTAATTATAACCACGCATATTGTGACTATGCTGACATAAATAGAATGATTTTATTCGCATCAATTATTTAGCTAAAATTATAGCTACAATGTTGAAAGTCAACTAAAATATCTAATAATTGATATATCAACATATAGATAAATATTTTTTAATTTCAACACGTGATATATGAAAAAAAAAAACAAAAAGTGAAGGATCGGTAGTCAAGGTGATGTACTGTTTATGTATCTGTATTTACATATTTTAGGTAAAAACTTTCTATTTTTAAATAGTTTTGTAATACTTGCATTTTGTATTAGTACGCTTGAATATTTAACATTATTATTATTTTTATTATTTTACAAGTTTGATCATCAAATATTTATGCTTTGGTTATATTTAGGAAAAAGTTTTACAGTTGAAACATTTTTTTGTCTGATACTATGAAATTTTAAATTCTTGGTTGTAATTGTATGAATTTACATACATATATTATTTAGGTAACTGTAAAATTCATAGAAACTCTGTACGTACAATCGCAAAATAGCGTAGAAGTCTACTTTATAAATACAATATATTCTTAGCATGTGGTATATTTATAATTTATAAATTACTATAGGAAAAAAAAAACAACCTGTGCTGTGCCAAATATTTACTACAACTAAAATTTTGCATTATTTCGAAGTATTCTGAGATCAATAAAGTAGCTTGAAAATTTCAAATAATTGAGTTTTCATGATTTATTTAATGAAAATACATTTTTCTAGCTTATATTATTTATTACATGTGAGTTAAATATTTCATTAATGTTAAATATTGTTTATTTCCAGCTAAGACAATGGATGAAGAAACACATCACTATGATTTGAGAAGTAGAAGTAGATCTAGGTCTCATACTCCAATGGTTTTCAATCAAAATTTGATAGATTTTAATACCTATGATCACAGATACTTAAGAGATAGAGGAAGTAAAGAAAGATCCCAGACCCCTGTGGAAGTATCAAGTTCCAGACGTTCAGAGTCGAGATCCTTGTAAGTTAAATTTTTTCATACTTACTTGTGTATTCTACAATATACATTACAGTAGTAAAAATCATTATTGTTATCATGATTAAATTATTCTCATTTTGACGTTAATATATAGACCCAGAAGTACTTTAAAAAACGATACAATAAAAGAAGAACTACAACAGAACATTGAAGATATTCAAAAAGCACAAATAACTGTTGAATATGAACGTCAAAATGAAAAATCTGCACTTTCAACAGTTAAAAAAGTTGATAAGCGGTCAGAACGACGACGCGTAAGAAGACAAGACAATGTTAATGGACAAGGAGAGTTAAAGGAGAGTAAATCTATAAAAATATCAAGTAAAAGTTTATCTCCAAATAAAATAATTACCAGTGACTATTCTTCCGATGAAGGAAAATTCCATGATTCATCTAGAAGTCCTAGATCAGCATACGAAATATACAAACAAGCTGGTGATTGGTGGGAGTAAGTTACTTTAACACTTATATTATTGCATATCATAAATACTCAATTTATGTATTGTATTTGTAAACAAAGCCATAATTACTTTCATTAAGCTCTATTTTTCATTATGCCATGTTTACAAAATGACAAGGCTAAAATTTGACTGAATTAAATTTTTTTCGTTTCATTTTTTTTCTTCAAGTGTTTTTCCAAAGACAGATTATACATACTCTCCGACATCACGATGTCGATATGAAATCGCGCCTGGAATCTTGGCCATGCCTAACATGTCTCGGACGTCTATCCATTTAGCGTGTGGTAGTAACTGCAGTAGTCTGATTTACAGTCAACAGGATTCAACTTTGTCTCAAAGAAATAGAACACGTTCCTTCAATTACCTAGAAAAAGATATCACTGATGCTGTCAATCAAAATCGTTTGGTAATATATTTTTACACATTTGTCTGTAATTATATTTTATTTTAAAAATTTATATATTATTAATTTATAAACTTTTTGCTAAACTAGAATGAAGAACAACATTTTTATTCGTTTTCATATGATACAGCAAGACAATCGGATTTACATATATACAATCAAACACAAATAGATAAATCGAGAAATCTTGACACAAGTTCTTATGCAGAGTTTGAAAATAGGTAAAACTTTATCATTTATGAAGTTATTTACAACTTTTTTTGTCTTTCTTAATGAAATTTTACAAGTATTGAATTTCTTTCTACAGATTTAATAGTTCTTCACACATTAATTCCAACACGGAATTAAGTGAAGCTCTTCAGTTGAATACCAACAATAATAAAAAGTGGACCATATCGTGGTTTGAAAAGATTAAGAATGTCTTAACGTTACTGTTTATCAATTTATTTCAGTTCGTAGGTATTAAGATGTTGAAAAAAAATTCTACAACTAGTCATAATTATTGGCAGTATCAAGGTGAGTTTGAAAATAATATAATTAATAAAAATGAATATTATATTACCAATCCTTAATCTATCATTTACAGAATCTACATTGACTAAAATATGGAAAAAAATGTTTCGAGTTATTCAGTATTCATATTTGTTGTTGATGAGAGCACTCTTTTTTGATTCTTGGATATTAAGATGTGTTTCAACTTTTTCAAAGAGTCTCCGCAGGCACTCTTCCAAATGGATCATATTCTTTCTTCCATTGTTACTTTTTTTACTTGGTGGGTAATCATGAATGTTTAATTTTTATCATAAATTTTGCACACAGACATTTTCGTGGAATTCTCAGAGATATAACGATTTATCGAATAAGTTTTAAGTCACACATTTTTTTGTTGAATGACGTTTCATGACAATTTGTCACTTCTGGTTCTCATAAAACAGTATTGATATACATATACAGTAGAATGTAAAAGTGAAAGTTGTGATATTAATATATTTGTGCTTAAAAAAAAAAGTCAAATTTTATTTTTATAGCATAAATTATTATAATTTGTTAAAAAAAATAAGTGACTATAGTGATATGTAAGCGTGTTAATTAAAAAGCAAGGTGATTAAAATGTTGAATAATATGTTTTTGATTTTTTGAGAACATGAAGTAGCAAACTACCACGAAATGTTTGATGAAAAAAAAAAACGTTCAATAAGATAAAGGATATATATTGTTTAGCTAATGAATTATTTTAGTTAATAGTTTAGATTGAATTAAATAATTGTTGAATATCAAATTAAGTACTCGAACTGATAATTAAAAATATATAAAAGATAAACTAAAAAGAAAACTATGAAAAACAGACATGGTGCGTCTTGCATATTTATGTTTACATAAAAAACATATGTAATGAATGCGTACTTAATGTATTAATTTATTCAAAATTTGATTTTCTTCTCTATAAATCATTTAAAATAATGATTATATTTTTAGAGAAACGGAATAATTTTATTCCATTGGAACTTTTTTCTTTTCAGTTATTATTTCTAGACTGAATGTTATCGACGTTATAAAAGCCTGTTATCTTTAATTCCGACACGTATAAATATAATTTTTTACAAGATATAAATATTTTAAATTCCAAAGAAATTTTTTTCTTTACATTACTTGCAACTGTGGTAATAATTACTTACAGATTATCCGTCGAAAAATTTATTGTTGAATCGATTTGACAATAAAATTTTATACGATGTTAAAATTTTTTTTTAATCATAATTATATTTCTTGTCTCAATTTAATGAATAATTCATTTGGCTCTAAAATTAATTCATTTCAGGTTATTGGTTTTATCCCTATGGAGAAAATTTAGGCTTTCCTTCGTTTTCTAGAACTGATTTTTCACAATTTTCTACTACAAAAAAAAGTCTTACACCTATAAATCCAATAGAACCATTAGAAAAAAATTCCTTTATCATAAATGATGCTATTCAAGAGAAAATAAGTCAACAAATAATAAGTTTGATCGATCGAGTAGAGAAATTGGAAGCTATCGAACAGAATTCGGAAGTAAGTTTTAATATTTGATTTATTACATCATCAATGACAAAAAAATTTTATAGTATTATTTTTTTTTTATAGAAAAATATTTTAAGTCTCAATCAATCTCATGCAAAGCTGAAAGTCGATGAAGCAAAAGTTTGGAAGCTTTATGAAGTAAATCACAATTCTTTATTATTAATATTTAAATTTTTATTAATTTCTTTTATCATTAATGTAAATAATATTATTTCTTTCTATTTCAGAAAAAAATATCTGTTTTAGAGGACAGAGTAATAAACGCACAACATATTTTAGAGTATCAAAATAATGAGAAGAGAAACACTTTTGATGAAATACAAAATATTAAAACCGAGTTGAATAATATACAAAGCCTTTACGCAAATTTAAAGACTTGCTGTGATAAAAGTATATCACCAAAAGAAATAAACGAAATTTTCACAAATTTATTAATTTCAAGCGATAATTATAATAAGAAATCGGATGGCGAAGATTTAAAGACGCTTAAATGTGAACATTTACCTAACACTTCGTCATTATCCGAAGAGCATATAAAAAACATAGTTAAAGAAATTTTGAAGACTTATAACGCGGATAAAACAGGAAAAGTTGATTATGCGTTAGAATCCGCTGGCGGTCAAATTATTAGTATTCGTTGTACCCAAAGTTACAGTGTCAATACTCGGGCATTCAAAGTTCTTGGCTTTACATTATATTATGAGAGTAGTGATCCTCGAACTGTAATTCAAGGACATTCATTACAGCCAGGAGTTTGTTGGGCGTTTCAAGATTTTCCTGGATATCTTGTGATTAAACTACGTAGCCCAATCCAAGTAACTGGGTTTACTGTTGAGCATGCACCAAAATCTATTTTGCCTAACAATGAAATAAAAAGTGCACCAAAGAAATTTAATATTTGGGGTTTGAAGGAAGAAAATGATTCTGATCCTGTACTTTTCGGTGAATATGAATTTTTAGATAATGATGAAAGTCTTCAATATTTTCCGGTGCAGAATCTTAATGTTGTAGAACCGTATGAGTTCATCGAATTAAAAATACATAGTAATCATGGGCAACTTGATTATACTTGTCTTTACCGATTTAGAGTTCATGGAACATTAATTTAAAAACACATTGATTAATTTCAAGTGCTGCTTCATCAATATAAATAGAATCAAGTGTTTGTGCCTTTAAGACATTATAAGAAATAGTGTCATAACTATGAGTAAAATATTATTATTAAGATAATATGAAAACATCACTATAAAGTATAATGAAAGCTTAGTAATCCAAAGTCAGTTGAAATGTTATAATAAGAATAATAATAACTGTATAGTAATAATAATTCTGAAAAGTACAAATCACTACAAAAAATACGGATTAGCGCTTACTTAAATAAGATATATTATATAATAATTTTACTTGGGTTTCTTGAGTTATAACATTTTGTGTTAAATTTTTTTATATCTTGAAAAGATTATTGTAAGCTATTGAAAGATCTTAAAAAAAAAAAACTAATTTATGATAATAGTTTTTCAATGCATAAATCTATTGATAAATTTTTAACAATGCTATAACTATTACGAAACATTAAAAAATTAGTCGTTTAATACTAATTTTTTTTTTTATTAAGTACAGTAATGAATAATGTGATTTGAAGTTTTGTAATAATGCATAGTGAAAACAATTATTAAAAATAGAAATAAATTTGTTTTTAACTAATCCAGCATATTGTTTCAATGAATATTGATCTATCGTTATATATTCCATATGAAAAAAATGTTTTATCTGACCTGATAATTCACATTGCAAATATTTCGAAAAAATTTTTAATTTTCAAATTTGATATTCTAACTATATTTTTTATGATAGCTCAGCACGTAGTTAAAATTTTTTTGCCATCATACGATGGGTTAGAATGTGTTCAGGTTATTTCACTACCATCTGTAAAAATTAAAAAAAATTTTCTGTTATTTCTTTTAAACTCGAGAGTTAAAACAAACAAAATTATTTTTTTCGATTTTTACAATGAAAACTAAAATTACTTATATTTTACTTTACTTATATTTAGTATAAATTAGAGGAACTCTCTATAACTCACTATTTAAATCTAAAATAAAAAAAATTCTCATTGTAGTTACATTTTTTGTATAACTTGAATGTACGGATTATTTGACAGTTATAAAATTTGGCTAGTACCTGAGTTTATTTCTTCCGTAAACAACTTAATAATATACAATAATGGATAATTGAATGGTTTATCAAGGACGTTTTATATTCTTTGAAAGGTTCAGAAAATCATCGATTTTTTAATTATGAATAATTTAAAAAATTTTAATAAATAATTCAGTCAGAGCTTCGATTATTAGCTTAATTAATCATTAAATCATTAATTAGCAAGAATAAAAAGTCTTTGATTTCGGTCCAATTTTGAGAATGCGAGTTTTCATCAGATCTCCATTTTTTAAGGACCTAGAAAGCCGTTTCGACTATTCTCTGCTGGATGTCCGGCCGCGCACGTGCGTTGTGTGTGTGTGTGTGTGTGTGTATTGAGGACGAATCAACCGATCAAGATCAGCGACACGGCGTTCGAAAGTGTTCATTAGGATTTCGATCTAATTAGATTTTTAAGTCAATCGGACGAGTTGTTTCAAAGATATTCAAACAATAAAAACCAAAAAAATTTTTTTTCTTTTTAATTTTTTCTAAATAACTTTCAAAATATTCGATTAATCAACTCCAGACATCGGAGACACTTTTTTGTACTCGAAAGCTACCAAGTTTCTGTTCCTCGCAAATTGAATTTTCTTAGCAATATTGACCAAAAATAATGTATTTTACTCAGTGGCAATTCGGACAATCTCGATTTTATGGTATTTTCCTTAAAGCTTGTGACGATTCTTAAAAAAAAAAAAAAATGAATTAATTCATTCAAATCAAATTTACCTGAGTCAAATTTACACCCTCTTTTGTAAATTCGCGCCACAAACCTTAAGCTCATGTCGCAACATCTTAGTTTGTCGGTAAATCGCCACTTTGCAGCCGCATGACATAAATATCTATTACTATACTTGAATCTGTCAAGTTATTCACGCAATAGCAATATTGATAAATAGGTTGATAAGTATAACTGGTGTATGTGAAAATGACGATTGGTTGATGCAACAAAAATATCCGTTTATTTAGAAGTTTTGTTATGAACAATAAAATATTTATATCAATAAAATCAATCAAGGTAATAACCTACTGTAATTAATATTTTTATATAAAAATATTTTTTGTTGGAAAGTTTCTTGTAAATCAGGTTATTTTGGCGCTGATTATATTATGTATGTACCTCCTTTGTCATCATTTATGCTGAACTTTGAATATAAAAACAACTAGCGCTCCAGTACGGTAAAATATCACCAGTTTTGAATTGAATAAGCTTAAAAAAATAATACTGAAATCAGTAGACACCGAGAAATTTTTATGATTTTATTCAAAATTTGAATTTGTGTTAAGAAAACATTTAAAAAAAATTTGAACCATACATTTAAAAATTGGTTTAATATATATTTTCTAACAGTTTTTAGAATCATTAATCCGTTAAAAAAAATTTGACAAACAGTTGACCCTGCAGGGCATCTCTGGAACTTATTACTATATTTGAACTCAAAAGACTCGGAAAATTTCATATTACAAAGCTTTTCGAGCTCAACAATACAACTTTTATACATTTCGAGTATGGAAATCTACGAGTTATGTTAAAAAAACACCTTTTTAGAAATTTTAATAATAATATTTCTTTGGTAATTGTAAAGATATTTTCATGACCTGTTGTATATATAGAATGTGGTTGTTCATGCCATTTTGGTCAAATTGACTAGTAGATATGATTCAAGCCCATAGATGGACGCTTTCATCTTCCCTTATTTTCGAGAGATATTCTCTCTTCCAATAAGTTCGATGGATATCCATCGAACTTGAATACTAGTAAAGCTGGAAGCTTGTGGTATCTGTTCTGATTGTAAAGATGTTGATTAAGTGAAAGATAGTGAAAGAAAATTTGAATGAGAGCAAAGACAGACTTTGAAAAAATAAATGGGGTTGGTTAGCCAAGCTATCTAATTTTTTACTTGAATTTTTATTTCAGAATTAAAAATCACATCGCAATCTTCACTTTTATTTTTAATTGTTTGTTACAAAAGTAAAGGTTATACGCTGATTGTTTAACCGATAAATAATCAAATATTGACCAATTTAGAAAGTCAACATCTTTACAATCAGAACAGATACCACAAGCTTCCAGCTTTACTAGTATTCAAGTTCGATGGATATCCATCGAACTTATTGGAAGAGAGAATATCTCTCGAAAATAAGGGAAGATGAAAGCGTCCATCTATGGGCTTGAATCATATCTACTAGTCAATTTGACCAAAATGGCATGAACAACCACATTCAATAATATTTCTTCAACGACTTAATCGATTTTGATCGTTAGCGAAAATTAAAGTTGTTTTTCGAGGTAAAAAGCTGATTAGATTTTGAAATCGATCGATACTCTAGTGATAGCGGGAAGTTCCAGGAATAGCTTCCGGGCAGTTTTTCAGATTTTATTTCTCAATTTTCTACTAAATATACTTTAATACACACAAATTGGATATAAATCCGACTTAATTGACGTCACACTTTTATACTTCATCTACTTTGAACAGACTTTAATCAAGCCTAAATCGGGAATATATCGGGTCCCACTGAGACAAGCCTTATAATTTTTGCTTTTTGAGGTCTAAAAACGACTTCTTTCCTGATCGAAACAGATTCTTTTTTAAGAACCAATTTCATTTATTTATTTTATAACTATTAATTCATACTTTTCTCACAGATTCTACAGAATAGTACTTTAATTCCGTCATCTTCTGCAACCCTTGCGCATATCGATACTCAACAGTATACACGGAAGAAAAAATATGGAAACGGCTCCCATAATTCCACGATATTTTTTTCTATACCATTGTCGTAACAATTATTATAGATTAGAGCATTAAAGCCCATAATCATAGGAGATTTTCTCATAAATTATGCAATCAGTTCCAATAATTTTTGGAATGCTGCCCGTAATATTATAAGAATAATTCCTATGTCTACCTTGGAATTATTCCCACAATATTGGCATTTTTAATTCCAAGAGTTCGACATTTTTTAATATATTTTGCATCAAAAATAAATAAAAAAAAAAAAAAAATTGTTGATTACTTAATTTTTCGATTTTTTACGACTAAAAATCGGTGAAGCCCCGCATCTAATCATTACCAAATTGAATCTAAATATGTTTCAATGAACAATAGAATTTTTAGATATATTTAAAGTTTATGATTATTTCAATCAGAAAATTGAATATTTTTCAATTATTCATGCATAAAAATTATTCCTTTGTGGTTGAAACTATGATAAGTTTAATTTAGTTTTTCAAGAAGAAATTTACTATTTAAGATGCTTAAATAAAATCTCTTCATATCATGAGAGCAATTTCTTTACCATTTTATAAATAAATATAATTGTGATAGTATGGGAATGATTCTCATGTATTATTATTGGAATATATAGGAATTATTTCTATACTAATATAACAATAGTTTCCATAATACTGTGGTAATGATACCTATAGCGGTAGGTGAATTGGTTCTATAATTTTATAAGAATTATTCTTATGTTATCATATGGGAACCATTACTATAATAGTATAGAAATGGTTTCTATATAACATTATGAGGGCTATTCCATTGTATGCATTGGAAAAGTTCCAATAATTTCGTTTCCCTATATTCTATTATTCTGTATAAAAGCTCGGCCAGCAAAAAATCGTCATTGCTTATCGATTTTCTTCAAGTTACAAATTTTGAGTTTCAGGTTATATTACAACTGACTCGTTTTTGGCTTCTTTTTCGCAACCGTCCTCGTGGTAATTTCACGTAAAATTTATCAGACTACGACATAACTCTTGTAATATTGTTGCCAATACTTTAAATTTACTTTTATTACGGTGCCGGATAACTGATAAACTAATGAGAAATATAAATTAATAATGCTAGCCGCTAAACTGTCAAATATTGGCTGTGAATGGGTCTTAATCGCTGAAAGTGAGTATGACCAATTTTTGGATAAAGTACAGAAATATGTGCTTTTCACCTCGTCAAATAGTACGAATTAAAATAATCAATCATATAATTACTATTCGTGTATTTATCATCAAAATACTGAGATCTGACATTTTTATATCCTCTTTCTTGGACAACAAATCTTTCCCTGGGTAATTTTCCGAGCAAAGGAAGATATGCCAGACATACTTTATGGTTGGAAAACAGAAATAATCATAACATCATTTATCGTACGTAGTTAGCAAAGGAATATTGAATCTATTTACGGATAACAGTAACTATACCGATAAAATAACGATTTTAGACGAAAAATAACAAAATTACTACGTGGTTAGATCACAAAATACTAGCTATTTTAACTTTATATTCAATAAGTTTTGTTTCAGGTCATGTCTTCCTTTCACAAAGTTAATAAACGTTATTTTTAAAAAAATATAAAAAATCAGAAAAAGAGACGCAAATTATGAGGAGCAAACGCAGACGTAAAAATTTTTTATGATAAAAAAATATCACATTATTTTATTTTTTAGATTACAATGACATTATTTTGAATTGATTTTTACGTAGATATCAAAAATACCTCTCAACTTGAAATAACCCTAATATGAACGTGAAATTAGTAGCTATTAGAATTTCGTTCCATTAGACATAAGCCCGTAAATATAGATTTTATGGTTCGATCAAAAATATAGCAAATTGCATCACTAAAAACGTTTGATTTATGCGTCATTTTTCAATTATTTAAACTAAGTGTTTTGGCGTTACTCGACTAAATCGAGGGTGGAAACAAATGTAGAGTTGTCTATATGGGGTATTCCATGCCAAATCGACCACTTTTGACCCCGACCCTTTTCGATTTGGCCGAAAGTTTTCCATCCTTTTCTACCCTATAAAAAACGGTTCTCAGAATTTTTTTGAATTTTTTTACCTAACTCCAAAAAAGTTATGAATTTTTCAAAAAAATGGCTTTTTTATTTTCAAATAGCCATAACTTTTTCAAAACTAAACATTTAGGTACCTTTTTTTTTCAAAATTTTTGTTTTTAGATGTACTTTCCGATAAAAAATATTAAAAAATTTTTGTAAGTCAATACATATGGAATTTTTCAGTTTTATGACAAAAATCAATGCTTTTTCGAAGTTCGAAATTTTTTTTTTTAATTTTTTTTTT
>CAJNRD030001121.1:8795875-8824262 GCA_905319865.3 Cotesia congregata | reverse complement strand
AAAAAAAAAATTAAAAAAAAAAATTTCGAACTTCGAAAAAGCATTGATTTTTGTCAAAAAACTGAAAAATTCCATATGTATTGACTTACAAAAATTTTTTAATATTTTTTATCGGAAAGTACATCTAAAAACAAAAATTTTGAAAAAAAAAGGTACCTAAATGTTTAGTTTTGAAAAAGTTATGGCTATTTGAAAATAAAAAAGCCATTTTTTTGAAAAATTCATAACTTTTTTGGAGTTAGGTAAAAAAATTCAAAAAAATTCTGAGAACCGTTTTTTATAGGGTAGAAAAGGATGGAAAACTTTCGGCCAAATCGAAAAGGGTCGGGGTCAAAAGTGGTCGATTTGGCATGGAATACCCCATATACTGTTTCTTGTAAATAATCACCTTTTTTTGTTAATAAAGGGAAGTTGGAATTGAAAAATGTACATTAATTAATTCATGGATCAAGTGCTGTATACATTTTTCTGAACTCGTTGAATTTATTTCCAAATTTTTTTTACAAATGTAATATAAATAAGAGCATTTTATAAATGCTATAATTCTTCCATATTTCAGTATAATTATTACTGATGTTATTTTCTATCTGCACGCTACTCTGCATTATTCTTGTATATTATATATAAATTCTTAAGCTCGAAATTTTATTCACTTGTTTGACTATCAAGCTGAAATAACTAATTAATTTTCTTTGAAAAATTTTTATTACTACAAAAAAAAAAATGAATGAAGAAAAAAATATTCGTTTGACTCTAGAACATAAAATGTTTCATTTATAATAATATTAATATTGATAACTTAAGTACAGTAATTCATAAAAATTATATGTTGATAATTTACGAATGATACAAATAGATGTGGATCTACTGAATAAAGAAAAATGAAATTATTGTTCACCGTTAAATAATATGATGGTAGATATTAAATAAGTTTTTATTCATAGAAATATTAAATTTTTACTTTGTTATTTAACAAAATATACAATTATAATTGTAATAATTGGGTGTGGTGCATGCCTATACACAGAATTTGTCTACATTTTGAAAACTCGAAAATGTATCTCTATATGATTCAAGCTAATACGATTTTTTTACACAGGAAAATCTCTACACAAGATTAATTCTATACCGCGACATCACTACACACGTAAAAATTTATAAACAGAATATCTATACATACGAATATTTCTCAAATTTAAAATCCCTACACAGCGCTAATTTCAAATCATAAGCACTCGACATTCAATTTAAAAAAAAAGAATATGCATATATGTTAGTATTAATATTGATACATTAATTAAAAAAACTCCTCGGATTGAATTGTTCATTTTTTTTATTGAAGAAAAATAAAAAAGCAGTTATTCGTTTAAAAATTACAAAATGCGTTGCTGAGATTTTAACAAATAATACAACCTTTTTCTTTAGTTTGATATAACAAATAAATTTTAATATTTGAAACAATTGCATAAAAGTATTTTTTAATTTCTAAAAGTAGCATTTTTGAGAAATTCTCTCTCGAATGAATTATTTCGGTGACATTAAAATAATTAATTTTATTTAATTGAATTTAGTAATGATAATGATTTATTATTTTGTGCTTTTTACATTTTGATCTCACAACAAAATTCAAAATCAAAATAATCGATTACTTTTTTGTTTCTTAAGCTGAATGTTGAGCGTTTACAATTTAAAAATATCGCTGTGTAGAGGTAAACTGTGTAGAGATTTAAAATCTGAGAAATATTCGTATGCATAGATATTCTGTTTATTATTTTTATGTGTGTAGTGATGCCGCGGTATAGAATGAATCTTCTGTAGAAATTTTTCGGCGTAAAAAAAAACGTATTAGCTTGATTTATATAGGGATACATTTTGTGAGTTTTAAAAATGTAGACAAATTTTGTATAGGCATGCATCACACCCGTAATAATTTACTTTATAAATAGGGAAATAAAAATTCAAGTAAGAATTTGTAAATGACATTTACCACTTTGTAATTGTATCAACTCGTATTTGACGATTTTTTTCAAATTGATATTTTATTTTGCACAATTTCTTCAACCTTACAACATATTTCTAAATTTATTTATAAAAAGACATACTTTAAATATGAATAATAATTTTAAAAAATAAATACTAATACACGAGATAAAAATGTACAATATAGTTTGGTTGCAAAAATAAGTAAATAATTTTTTTTTGTTCCTTACACGTCTCTTCATTCTTTTCATTCTCATTCATTCGTATACGTACAGCAAACTGAAAAATAATACAATCTGAAGTCTATTTCAATATTCAAATGTCAGATCGATACTTCCATTTTATGGTCAGCGAGAATCGACATTATTATCATTCATATCGGTTATAAAAATATTTATCAAAATATAGGTTCAGTTTTATAACTTATTAATGATTGTATCTGATTTTTACGATTAGTAATTGTGAAAGGCTGACTAAATATACTTTGAAGCAACTTTATATGATTTCTATTTTGAATAATAATCATGAAAATAATTATTTTAGGATTAAATTTTTGTTATATTTAAAAATCATTGAAAGTTATATACCAGTAATTTCGAGACTAGTAAATAATGTATGAATTAAAAATGTAAGTTGTAAAAAATTGAATACTGGTTTTGGAATGTATTTGATCGCTCGCGACCATTTATGATTCTTTTATTTATTAATCATAGTACTGCTCCATAAACTGCTTAGAAGTAAAGTTGTCAAATAAATAAATACTAAAACAAATACTCGATTACTATTCTCATTTTCAAATAATAGTAATGCAACGATAATAATCATAATAATAATCATAATAATAATAATAATAATAATAATAATAATAATAATAATAATAATAATAATAAAAATAAAAATAAAATAATAATAATAATAATAATAATAATAATGCACGTAAAGTTTTAATACTTATTATCATCAATTCCCTTAAAAATTTTTAATCTAAACATGATTTGTAGTAAATTAATGGATTCAATAAAATTAATAATTATAAAATAATGGATAACTTCAAAAATAAAAATTGGCAATAAGTAATTATTGATGTAATCTAACCAATATTCTTCACACTTTTGTCATATCTCTAATTCATGCTCTCTCTCATATATATGCACACACATATAATTATAATTATGGTATATGTCAGAGTGGTTGATAAAAACTTAATTTTTCAAGTATTCCAAAATTAGCTTTTTCATATGTGTATGTAAGCAATAAAAGTTTATTTTTTGAGAAATTTTCAGTTTTGTTAGATATCTCATAAAATATGGAATTTTATCTAAAAAATTCTAATAAAAACTTTACAGGAAAGTGAATTTTTGATCAATAATTTCATATTCATAAAAATATTAAAGAAAAAAGTTTCGTAGATTTTATCTAATAGATTGTTTTTCAATTAGAAACGTTAAAAAATGCATAAGTCAACGGCTTTAAACAACTGAATAATTACAGATACTTGATGTTAAAAATTATTGGTACATTGATTAATACGAAATCAACTTTTCTCCCTGGGTTTCGTCGAAAAGGCGCTTATAAACTTATTAATATTTTATGTTTTTGAATAGTGAATCAAGCCAAATTTGGTTACACAGATTTACGAATGTTTCTTTTAGAACAAAAAGTTTTTTGTTGTTAAAAAAAAGCTAAAAGTTAACAATTATGGACTTTAAAAAATCTAATTCTCAACAACCACTCTATACATACATATATATATATATATGTATATTTTAATAATAAAGTTAATATAATTATAATAGCGTTTAACATTGTTTTTTTCAATAATATGCGGCATATTAACACATCGTAAATATATTTGTCGACTAGAATTTGTAACAAGGATGTATGATCTTCGGTATCGTTCCGCTTAAGTCGCCAGGCACGACGAAACTTGGAATTCTGTCAAGAATTGTAGTGTTGACAAAAATTTTCAACGAACTGCTGTATTGTAGTAAGGTTTAATGAATGTTTGGTAATTGATAATAGTCTGTTAGATTATCTTGTAACTTTTGTGTATCCGTGACTTATTTCTGTTCTCTGGTACCGGCGTATATGCACTGTAAGTATCTTTCTTTTACTTTTTGCGACCGAGGTATTCTATCATTTCCTGGAATTTTTCCTCTTCATCCTCAAGAGTTAGAACTTGAATACAACTCTTAAAGTAATTAGTCTTGAAGCAATCTTGCCTGTTTAGAAAAAAAAAATAATGTATTAATCAAATTATATTCATTCATTTTAATATAAACTAAATACTGTTTTAGTTAAATTAATATCTTATAGTTTATTATTATTAACATGCGAAAAGAGTATGGAAAATATATGTATTTAAGATCCAGATTTATTAGATGTAAAATTACTGTCATGCAGCACTGTTAATTATGCTATTTCACATTCGATGGTAGTAGTATTAGTAAATCTTAATTGATTAGTTATTTGATTAATTAATATACCGAAGAAAGATATACAGCGTAGATGTCGGAATATGTTAGTTGAAAATTAAATTTTCATTTATTCATTTTCCTCAAGTAGTGAAAAATTGCCTAACATTCAATCATAGCTTTAAATCTTTAGTAAGCTTTTATAATTCAATTCATCGCTTCAAGTCTGAGATAAAAATAATATTTATTAGTTTATTTTATAATTAGCGTAGATATTATGTTATTAAAATAAAAATAATAAAAAAATTAATATCCAAATTTATAAATAAAAATGAAATTGAGATGAATAAAAATAAATAAAAAAACTACCTAAACTCCAGGATCAGCTCCATGGAGTTGTTTGATTGCATTTTTAAATTGTTCAATCTCATCTTGCATCAATAATGTTTCCACACATCCTTTGAAGTAGTATGTCGTGAAGCAGTCCTTTCTGCAAACGTTTATTTATAACGCAACTCTCAAATAAAAGTTTATCATCGTCTACTTATTGTTTTCATTTAGAATATTGGGGTAAGCTTTAATTAATCTATAACTTATTTAATTGAAATATCATATTTGAAAATAGCGAATCTTTAGAAGATAGTGTGATCTATATAACTATTAAAAACAAAAAGTGATATTGTGCAATGACAACATTTATTGTTTATAAAAAGTTTTTGAAAAAACTTTTTCTCTATACGCAGATAAAAACCAATATATCAGTGCAAGTTGACGTGGTGTAAGGTATTAGCTATAAATAGAAGAGAAATCTTATTCCGTTTCTATACGTGTGCTAAAGCGCAGCAGCTGTTCGATTGGAGGCATTGAAACCAAAGTCTATGATGGGATTTGCCGATACATATATGTATAAGAATATATTCAGATATGCATAACTACTACTCCATCTGTTACTTACTGAAAGTTGTATGTATATATTGCTAATCAGTAGCCATCGATATTTACAGGAGCCTGGTTTATCTAATTTTTAGTGGACAATTAAATCCGATCATGTGACCCATTTGTAATAATAGAAATTAAATTTATATGAATAAAAAATAAATTATCACCTGCATAGAGTGTGAAGTTGAGGTTCTCGGAACAGATTAAAGCAATCTTCACAAACACGATCAAGTCGTGCGAAGATACTTTTGTCATATACACCCTTGCAGCCTAAATCGAAATAGGACCGTTTGCCAAGTGAATGACCCATGACTATACCAGCGTCAGCAACATCAAGGCAAGACGATATCAATAGTATTGTAACAGACCAAGCAATAATAGATAAAAGCACTGATGAAGATACGAAGTTTTTATTGATGTATAGTGGTGAAGAAAAGTTGACTATCCTTCCTGACATTCTCGTTATAGATGTTGATAGAAGATTCACTGGTTGACAAGTATGCTGATTTCGTGCACTTGGAATAGATGTTGCTAGCTTTACAGATAAATTAGTAGTAGATAATGATGACGGTTGTCGTTGGTGATGAAGTTGCATTATCTGAAAAATTAAAACGAAATCTATTTTAAAATTTGTGACTTACATTTATCTGAAAAATTTAGTTACATGTATTTTAGATATTTGCTATACGCTAATTAAAATACTATCTTGATCCAAAAGAAATCCAAGAGATCCAAAAGAAGTTCTTAATTCGAGAAAATTAATTTTAAGAACAACCGGTTGCCTTGTTTCAAAAATTTCTAGCCTTGAATTTCGTCATCTTGACTTGAGAGATTAACATTTTTCAATTAAAAGTATATTATTGTTGATATAATCAAATTTTTTATCCAAGAACAATTTTTTTCAATTAAGAAAAATTCCATTTCTTTTAATAACTTTTTATTTTAGGTTCAAAGACTAGTTTCTTTATACAAAATAGTAGAAAAATCTTTTATTAAACTGAAATGTACTTCCACATATTCTGAAACCTTTTTGAAACTTTTCTTATGCAATTATTGTTCAGAAATAAAGAAGTTATTGTTTCAATTCTAGATGAGAAGTTTATTTGTTAACCGAGCATTGCGTCTCTGATAGTACCTGACTAAAAACTGTGAATTTTCATTAGTTTGTTCACAAAACAAAAAAAATCTGAAAAAGGGTTGACTCTGTAGGCCATCCCTGGAACTTCTCGCAATGTAAAATTTCTAATTACAAGGATTTCGAGAAACCTTTTCGAATGCCGCATATCACGATTTGATCGATTAAGAGAAAAGAAATTAATTTGTTGGAAATTTTCAACAATTTTATTTCGTAGCTGAAGAAATACAAATTTTACTTAAGTACAGTAACTTTCTTGTTGAAAAAAAGTTTTCTTGATTTTAGAAAAAACTATTTCGGATGAAAATTCTCAATTCGTCTATTTAAAATTGCTTTTTTTCGAATCAAATAAACTTTTTTTCAATAAGTTACTATAAGAAAAATTTTGATTTCTTTAGCTAAGAAATCAAATTTTTGAAAATTTCCAACAAATTAATCTCTTGTTATAAGAATGCCCATATTTTTCAAAAAAAATGTTTCTTCCCGTGTAGATTGAAAATATTCTTAACATTAATATCACATTTCATAAAGTGATCAATTTGGCGCACAATGACCCGCGTGTGAAAATTTCATATGATTATATAATTTTGAAACAAGTAGATTGATTGAAACGAAATTCATGTTATCTAAAACAAATTATGAGTATTTTTACATTTTGTATAAATATGAGCTTAATGGGTAAAAGAGATTTCAATATACTAAAAATAAACTTTTTTTTTTTATAATTTAACTTCCAATTTATTCATTAGATTATATTCAAATGCACCATATTTATTTAGGTGAAAAAAGTCTTATTTGATTTTAAAAAACAGTTCATTTATTAGAACTTTTACAGTTTTTTTTTACTAGAATGATTGTATCTGTCTCATACACAGTTAGTAATAAGTATATATAGGATAGAACAGTCGACAGTTTTTTTTAAAAAAATTAAATAAATAATTCAATTATACGTTTTAGTGTATTAATTGAGCGTTAGGTCGATACGTGATACTCGGGGCATAATGGACTACCCATAGAGATTTATCAGAAAAAATGTTGTTTGACGAAATAAAATAGAAAAAAAAATGTCTACTGTCGATAAGAAATTCTAAATCTATAAAAATAAATAGGAAATTGTAACAAACGATCTAAATAAAAAATTTTTTTATCTGAAACATTATTAAATAGATTGTTATTTAAATATCGATATATTAATAGTAATATATTTTACTGCGGCAAATTTATAGTAAAAAAAATTGTTACACGCACATTTTAATCTTGAAAACGATCAGAAAGAACTTCAGAACGAACTTTCAAGTATTAATTTCTGATGAAATCTCAAGTTCCGAAAAATTAAAGTAAAAATTCTAAAAAATCTCATAATTTTCTGAGAAGGAAGTTATAAATAATCGTTACAAAATATCTTAAAGACCTACATAGTATTTCTAAACTTTAAAGAGATCGAAATTACACTTTTAATAGCATCTTCGAACTCTGCAGGATCAGTGGGAAATTCTAAAGACTGCTGTAAGATGTGTATGTTTTTGCGTGTGTTTATGAATTCGTGTGTGTTTGAATTTGTGTGTGTACAAGAATAACGAAAGGTTACGAAGTTGTCGGCATACTATGAATGGACCACACGCAGGTATCGAGTTCCTTTCTTTCCACCTGTAAACGTTCTCAACCGACGACTTCATTAACCGGTCTTTCTCTTTCTTGCTTATTGCCCCCCCTCGCTTCTTTATCTTCTTCCTCTTTCTATCATACTCTTGAGTGCCTTTCATTCCCTACTTTTTTTTTCTCTTTTTTTTGAGTATATAATCACCGCTCTCGGGTGGGATTTTATTTTTAGTTGCTAAATTCTCAGAATTTTTTTCCTGCACTTGAGGGTGGGGGAGAGGTAAAACTTTTTTTCTCTAAGTACCAAAAGCCGTTCATATAATTAGCTGACGGGTGATAATTTGCTTCATAGGATCTCACGATCATTAAATTTTTGTTAAATTTTACAAAAATACAATTATTTTACACATAAAAGACAAGTTTCTTTAGTTTTAGTTATATTTTTTTTTATATTTGTTTTTTTTTCTCTAACAAGTTTTAGTAGTGATCGTTATGTCTTAAAATTTCTATAGTTGTTTCAATGTTACTTTCATCATTATGAAAGAAAACAAACAAATTTGATTATTTATTTACTGTCGATCTAAATATGTTTATTTAACGTTATATTTAGATTTATGAATTGTTAAATTATACATTGTTAAATAATGTTTAGTTATTGAGATAAAAAAAAATAAAAAGTTATTGTCATAAAATAAATTTAAAAAGTGATTGAGGCTTAAAAAAGAATTATTATCACTAGATAGATCAATTCTTCTCAACAGGTGGTCCTTTCTTTAAAAGATGACTTAATCATGAAGACGAGTTGCCGCACAGACTCTCGACATAAAAGAAAGAAAAGAAAAAAAATAAAGAAAAGAATAAAATTACTCACTCGCATGAGTTTGCGCGTAATGCGTGTCTTCTGCTATCCTTGTGTATTTTTGCGGACTTTCATGAAATACAGAGAGGGTCGAGCCTCTAATTAGAAGCTTGCCCGCCGTTCTGTGGGTTTTACCATAGAACATATGCTTTTTAATATGGACCATACAATATATACACCGTAGCTTGCTGGGTAAAAGCCAAGAGTGGCGCCCAAAAAGAAGACGCCTATAAATCAGCCGACCACGAGTCGGCGGCAGAACTTTTGACGTTTCTGATATCTATTAACCATGTAAATACTCATGCAAACTATATTGTTAAGGCTTGCTCGACCACTATCCCTTCTTACTCATTAATCGGTTTCACTGAGTTGACCAAAAATATCTTCGAAGACTATGGAAATAAGTAGAGAGCATCAAACAAAACTACAAACGTTTTATTGACAGCTTCATTATTTAAGTTTAGATTTATTATTATTCAAAAATAAAAAGATCTTTATTTACCTTCGCATTGTTGATGCTCATGTTGTTTTATAAAAAAATTTTGTTTTTTTTTTTTACTCATAATTACAAATCGTTCTTATAAATCTCTAATTTTTCATCAGTAATTTTAATTAGGTTTGCGATAATAGGCTTATTTTCGGAAAATTTGGAACTGATCAAATTTTAAAACCATTCAATTTCACAGTTCCAAATTCATTTTAAAAAACAAAATTTTTTTCATACAGTATACTTTTGAAACTATCAAAAAATTGACTTAACCGACTATACGTTGACATTTTGGGAAAATCTAAGAGTAGCTATGAGCTTTATTGAATGCCACACATCAAATTAAAATTACACTCACAGTTAAACAAAACTAAATATAACTTTCCAAATTTTTGAAAATATACGATTTCCCTCGCGGGAGGTTAAAATATTGTGTCTGTTCTTGAAATTATTTCGAAACTACTCGTCCGATTGAATTTTATTTAAAATTTAATCAGATATAAGTTCCGAAAAGCCTTTTTGAATGCCTGAAACTTGATCTTAATCGGCTGAATCGTTCTAAAGATATCATAAGATAAAAACACACATAACATACATTCAAGCACATGTGGAAGATTCATTCATAGTTATATCTGGCTTGATCCAAAAAATTTTTCTCTCTTACGTTTTTAATGATATATTTTTATTTGTAGTTGACAAAAAAATATTTAAACATTAAAATAAATATTGTGTGTTAGAATATATGAGTAGAAATGAAAAAAATTTCAAGAAACAAAAGATAAAAAATATAAATAAAAAAATACAAATATTTATAAAATCGGTTACCGTCTGCATCTTTTTCTATAAGATATAAGATTTAAAGAATATGAAAAAAAAAAAAATACAATTCTTTATATTTTTCCAATGAATTGTTTTTGACTTTACTTTGAAAGTGGTCGGAATAGCTTTTTGGAACATTAAAATGTATACATTTAATAAAAATTCGATTTTCAAAAAACATACTAAAAAATACGAACTTTAAAAAAATTTACAATTTCTTTAAAATTACAAATAGACTACATTGTAATGATATAAGATTTTCAACGAAATGAAAGTTTACAAATAATTTCATCGATCACGTTGAAGTTGATTAGCAAATATTTCAATGAGTATTATAATATTGGTATTGGTACACATGAACTATTTTGAATGCAGTGGAGTCTCTACAACTTTTATTTTGAGGTTTAAAAAATTCAAGGATTTAAAGAGAATACACGGCAGCAGACTACCCTCCCCACTACTTTTTGGGAGAAGATGTTCGGGAGTCAAAGTTTTAGGACGGAAATGTTATAGGGACTTCGCCGTACTAGCAATAACACATACTTTTAATCTCTCATTTCTCACGTATTGAGAAAACCCTTACATGTTAATTTTTATTTGAAATACTAAAAACACTATCTGAATTATCAATGCTAATTAATTAAGAACTCATCCATTATTAATCCAAAGTTGTCCTCACACCGGCACTTTCAATTTATTTAGCCCAAGATTTCTAGTAAATATTTAAGTATTTGTTATTATTTAATAATGAAAGATTCGATAGAACTGCAATTTTGTCAAAAATTTAAATGAAATTAAAAAAAAAAATATGCTTTTATAGTTAATTTGAATTTTATAAAATATTTTGTGTGCTTAAAATGAATTTGACAACGCTGTCGAGCTAAAAAGATTGTTGCGATTCCCCGCGAAGTGAGTATCGACGTCAGGACCTTTAGCGCGTCTAACGGAAGGTTAAAAATGGATTGAGATGATAAAAAATATCATATTATTTCTCATTAAATCCATCGAAAAGTTAATCAAGTTTTAAAAAATTAATTTTAACATCTACATTCATATGTATGTATTTATGATATTTGAATATGTTGTGTATACATTTATTGCATAAAATAAATATATCGTGGCAAATCAGCTAGATAGGGCATTTCGAATTTCGATAAAAGTATTTTTAACTTTATCTTATGAAATAACTCGACTTAAAATATTGCATAATTAATCAATTGATATGAAAAAAAAAATAATAATAATTCACAAAAATATCAATTTCCGTCAATAAACCGTATTAATGATAAGCGTCTTATCTGATACGGTCATTTCAGGAACTGTTAAAAAATATGATTCACACACCGGATCTAATTCGGTGACTTATTCGGAAAATATTCTCACTAAAATATTATCATGAGAATTTTTTCAAATTTTTAGACCACTAGCTGTTACCTGCTCGCTCTGCTGGGTGCTTTATGGAAATGCATTTTTAGTTCTAGACTTGAAATTTAATTGAAGTATTGTTTTGATTTACACAGATTCCAAATGAGTATTAAAAGTTTCAGTTAAAGAAATTGCAGGTCTCATAAGTGACGAAATCTGCCTAATATAGCTTTAAGTGCGACGAATTTTTCTGCTTATTAAAATTTTCTCAGTGACATCAATTTTTATAAAAAATTAATTTTACATGTTTTTTACGAATTCTATTTAAATATTAGCCAAATTTTTTTTCCACATATCAAGTGTTTGGAAAATGCATTCATTTTAATTTGTTACATTTCCGCGATCCCACAATAAAAACAATTCATTAGTTATGTGATCAGCAAAAATTACATATATGTAAAATTCTTAGTCCGTTGACTGAATAACCACATGTAATGTGAAGTTTTGAAAACCTTACAATGACTTTCCCCGCTGTCAAAGAGACGATTGTTGTAAGGAAATTTTTAGTAAATTTTATTAAAGTTTAACATACAAAAATTTCATGCCTTAAGACGTCCTAGCTT
Organism: Cotesia congregata; assembly: GCA_905319865.3. Lineage (NCBI taxonomy): Eukaryota > Metazoa > Arthropoda > Insecta > Hymenoptera > Braconidae > Cotesia > Cotesia congregata. The sequence continues at coordinate 8,812,042 of CAJNRD030001121.1, read as the reverse complement.
ATAAACGAAGTCAATTATCGCGAAATTCGTTTTTAGCTGATATCTAATAATTAAGAAGGATACATTTTTAAATCAGTTGACCCTGGAGGCCATCCCAGAAATTTCTTGTTTCTCTTGAGATTCTATCAAATTTTATATCTGTAGGATCTGTATTTAAAAAATATGAATTTTTTGATAATTAACAGCCCCGCACTCTTATATGGGGGAGGAATTTCGTAATATCCTATTCAAGATTATTTCTACATGTAAATAAAAGATTCCTACAAAACTTTGAGTCCGTAGAAACTATTGTTTGAAAATAAGAGTTTTTCATTGTTAACGCCCTCGAAATATCTTTTGGGGTTGGAATTTGATAAAATCCATTTTTAACTGAACTTAACATTACACATGAGGATTCCTTTCAAATTTGGAATCAGTAGAAGTTACGTTTTGGAAATTGAAATTAAAAATTCTAACACCTACCCCCGAAATTCCTAACGAAAGTAGAATTTATTGAAATCCGTTTTGAGATGATCTCTACATGACAAATGAAAGATTCCTACCAAATTTCGATTTTATAGAAGCTATATTTTGAAAATTAAAAATTTTTATTGTCAACACCCACCCCCGCAATTCCTATTGGGGGTAGGTTGTCATAAAATTCGCTCTTAGATCAGTTCTGCATCACATATAGAAGAATCCTACCAAATTTGGAGCCTGTAGGAGCTATATTTTAAAAACGGGAATTTTTCATTGTTAACGCCCCCGCAACACCCCTTGCGGGTGGAATTTCGTAAAATCCGTTTTTAGCAGATCTTTACTCGGTGAAAAGAATATTCCTATCAAATGAGTCAATAGATAGGCGGAAATCTCTTATGTATATATAGATTTAATTTTTAAAGTTACATATTTATACTTGGATAAAAAAGCTCGATTTACTGAAAATAAATTTGAATGAATTATAATAAGTAATCAATTAAAGATAAATAAAAATTATGAATCAAGAATATGAAAACCAAGATAAAAGTAATTCTTTAACAAACAAATGAACTGGTTTTTTTTTTTTTTTTTTAAAATAACCATAATTTATAATACAAACAAATTATGAAACATGTCAAAGATTTTTAAATTGGAGTAAGACGCAAATTAATGACGTCAATGTCAAAGTATTAATAAGTGAATAAATAGTTATATTTACTAACAATATATTAACCCGTCATTAGTAAATAAGAAAATTAAAAGATGTATTTATTGCAACGAGCTTAAACGACGTATCTGATCCAGTAGCCTTCAGATATTAAAAGTTTATCTGATGACCTTGGTATAAATTTTTTAAACTGTTGACCTTCCTGTTTCAAAAACAGATAAGACTATAAGCGCTTAATTAATCAAGTTCTCTCAATCCCACTCAGTACCAAATAGTATCAAACATTCTTTGCATTATAATCTTTTTCTTGACTTGTTAAGATTCATCATACAGCAATTTGTGAATGCGTTTTATAAGCTCAGCAAGTCAACGAACCTTCTTGGATGCAAGTAAAGGATGCTGTGATAAAATAAAAAATATACGATCAGAACATTGACGAGGTCGTGGTACATCTTTCGAATGTAGCAGTCGATCAGTTAGTATACTTGTTTAATGTTTTTCTTCACTTGAGTGTTGAACAGTTGAGTTAGTATAAAAAGAAACATACGAGGTGATCAACTTTAAGCACAGAGGTTCTTTTGTTTTTCCATACTTATTCTGTCTTTTCTCAATGTAAGAGCAAGTAAGAGGGATAAACAGACGTATTCACATGACGTGTACTTATATCTACAGAAATCGTCCAAAGACGCTTGCAGGCTAGCTTAGTATAAAGTATAAGCATGTATCATATGTAATGTATGTAGGACAGAGCCTGGCTCTGTTAGTTATGCGCGCGCAGGGGAGGCAATCATACTCCTTCCTTCTGTAATGTCAAGTGGTGGGGATCAGTATTACGGCAGACAGCTTGGCGTCCTGCAGATTGTATTGTGAGGGTTTCTAGTTCCTTTTTTCCTTTTGCTCTCTTTCATTCTCTTTATTCACTTATGTTTATTTATCTTACTGAATTTTTACTGCTAATTTTTATTTCATTCATTTATAATTAGTATCTTTCAAATAATACACTATTATAATTTAATTAAATGCTATTTTTTTTTTTTTTAATTTTAAACTATTTCGAACGCTTATACTAAGACTCGTTGACATTTCACAAGAAGTCGGTGCTTCTTATGAACTGATACTTAGTATTATATTTAATCTCATGAGAATATCAAGTTGTATATCCGACCCGGAAACTCAAATTAATTGGTAGCGATGATAAAGTTATCAATTGAGCCGTAAAACATGAAGAATACCAACATTAGTTTTATATCAATTCAAATGTGTTAATTTAACGTTAATATAATTGACACTACTATGTGTTATGTATAATATTTTCATCAGATATACAAAAACTATTTATTTCAGAATTATTAACGGTATTAAACAACCAGAATTCCGTATTATTTATTCTATATTAACATCAATATGGTAAAGTAAAGTTCAATATAAGACTTTGAGCTGTAATAGTCAGTATTATTGTTGATCAAGATAATTTTTATCTGAAAACACCTGAGAACACAATAACATACTAATTAATGAATTATGAAATGCGTGAAAAACTTCCAGTATGTAGTTTATGTTCATTATCTATTCAAAAATTTGAATAACTACATACATATTTTTAATATTGATTAAACTCGATAAAAAAAAAAAAAAAAAAAAAAACCTATGTTACGGCTGTTTTTTAGTCACTCAGGAAAACACGTGGTTCTGCCCCACTCAGAAGATCTAGAAAACTCTACACATTACGAATTGGTACACGAGTAGTATAAAGTTCACACTTAGTATCAGGAATAGAGAAGAAATATAGTAGTAGTTTGTGATTGGAACCGCCGAAGCTTAAAAAAAATGAGAAATAAATTCTTTTGAAGTAATCTAAAATCTCGTAACTATACGAATCTATTTTATGGTTAGATAAGATGTTCTATAGTCAATTGTTAAGTATAAATATCTTTGATGTTACAAACTTTTTAATATAACAACAGTATGGTACAAACTTTATATAAACAAATTCCCAAATTTTCTTTCTTAAGAAAATTAGACTTAGATGTAAAAGAACATCAAAGCTTTTATAAGTTTTTTATTCTATAGATTCTCAAATATACAACAATTAGGAAACTATTTTAATCAGCTATAAAAATACATGTGTTAATGCATAAATAACGTGTATTCACATGAACACCTGTTTAAGTGGGTAGAATCTAAAAAACTTAGGAGAAAAATAAAGTTTAACCGAAGAGCTAAAACTATTAATTGTAACACAATATTTTAACATATCTTAAACTGTATACATTTATCATACAAGCGGACAGCTACATAAAAAAAAATTATAAATTTACTCTATTTGCAATATCATATTGTACATCTTACATCAAAAACGAATACCCTTATTGTTTTTGTATCTTGATTTAATAATTTCTTCGCAGAATACACGGTTAATACATATACCAATAAATTTTATTAACATTTGCTCTCAACTATTCGATTTTAATTGGGTCAATGTTACTTTTTTATTAAAAATACAATTTTAATAATACGAACCTATGCTATTAAGTGATTCAGCTGAAGACAATTTTACCAGATATAACCTTTTTAATTCAATTGTTTATAAGAAGATTAACAATTGAATTCAAACACTTAAGTAATATACACAACCGATGCACTAATACTTTGAATTAACCAAATTTCACACACGCTTAGTATTTAACAATTTTTTTTTAAACTTTGAAAAATTTTTCAGTTCAGTATAAAGTTCCTAATAATTTTATTTTGTTAAATTAACTTATGAAAGTTGGAGTATGTTGTAACCAAGCTTCATAATCATTATATTTATAATCGAGTCATAAAAAATTAGCTTAACGCGTTATTATTAATTGTAAAGTACGAATGTATGAACGAATTTGATACGACTCTCTTGGTGGTTCAAGCTAACATCAACTAACACGGACTGCAGTCTCTTATAATATGGCCGAGGCGCGAACCAATCGGATCTTACGGCTTTGCTAACCCCCACTCCCCCTCTATCGTCAGTAAAGACCCCCCGCGTGTTATTCTCGATCATCGTACCACCTTTTTTATTTCTCTTCCTCTTCTTTTCATTATTCCTTTTTTTCCTTTTCTTTTCGTTTTCATGTATGATTTTAAAGCCTTTTACTCTACTCACTTTATTATAAGTGATCTTGGTTACCAAGATCGCTTATCCGAGAAACGGTACTCTAAGTATCATCACTTTTCGTCCTCTTTGCTTTCCCTTTTTGTCCTTTCTTAGAAGTTTCCCTTTTTCTCACTCATTTTCTTGAACTTTTTTTTACTAATGGCTATAACGGATTAGAATTCTATTTGTAATCGTATCACCTTAAAAATACTGCCATAATCGTCGTTAACTATTAAAAAATTAGTGAAGCTTCATTTGGAGTTAATGTCAGAAATTGTAAAAATTAGTTTTTATAATAGATGAAATATTGAACTATTTTTAAATCCATGACAGTTTTTTCATAAATACCGATTTTGTATTTTTTCAACTTGAGTAGCTAGAGCTGGATAATACTAAAAAATATTTTCAGGAATTTAATTTTTGTAATTTTGATTCAAATAAAAATTCTGAATCAAATATTCTTGAAAATTATGCTCACAAAAAAAAAAAGATTTACTTGAATTAAGAAAATTTTCTAGGTAGACATAAGTTATTTTGAAACAAGAAGAAATCTTCTTTACACGGAAAATTTTCGTTCTCTAAAAAATTTTGTTGAGCAAAGAAAATTGGTTCTGTACACTGAGAGAAAATTTTATTTAATAGTAATAAAAAAGTTTATTTGGACTTGAAAAAAAAACTTAGTTAATAGTAATAAAATTATATTCCATATGAATAAAATTTTATTAGTATTTAATAAAATTTTCTTAAATACTAATATGTGTTTTTAATACGAATATTAAGTCATTAAAAAAAATAATTTCAAAAAAAAAAAATTAATATTCATCAATTAATTATAATATATTCAAATATATTTTCACAGTAAAATCTTTTAATAAATAAATAGTATAAAGATGTTTCAACGAGACATCCTAACCTAACCTACTTGTTTATTTCCCCTTCCCCTTTATTAGCCAAATAAACGAAAAAAAAAAATTAATATTCATCAATTAATTATAATATATTCAAATATATTTTCACAGTAAAATCTTTTAATAAATAAATAGTATAAAGATGTTTCAACGAGACATCCTAACCTAACCTACTTGTTTATTTCCCCTTCCCCTTTATTAGCCAAATAAAATTTTATTACTATTGAATAAAATTTTCTCTCAGTGAACCAAGAATTTTTTATTTTTCTGCTGAGAAAAAATTTTATTTGAATCAAGAAAATATTTCGGAAGATTCATATCGTCTGGGACAAAGTATAAAATTTTTTAAATGAAAGAATTCTCTCTTTGTTTCAGAAAATTTGTATTTTTTTTTTATACAGTTTTGGTTCTCCTAAATATTTTCTTGAATTAAGAATACTTCAACTAATAATTTATTATTTTGTGCGTAAGACAAGTTTTTTAGAAACGGAAATAGTAAAATAAAATTCATGAAAGATATTTCATACTATCTAGATGCAAGTCATAAATAAAACTAATGAGATTATTTTCCAAAAGAAATTCTCAAAATAAAAGTATAACATTGAGTAATTTATACTGAGCCATTCATATATTAAATACTGTAACAACGAAAAGCTCGAAAAAGCATTAAATTAATATTTATTAAGTTTTGATTTTACATGATGTATTTTTATAATAGTTGTCAAACAACAATAATTCATAGGATTAATATTTTCGATACATAATCATTAAATAAAAGATTTCGATAAGTGTTAATTGTCGATATAAGTTTCGGGTTATGACGCATTCACTACAGGACGGAGCGCGCAATCTATATACACGAGCCGACAGGTGAGCACGTGTAAGCTGATCCTGTAGTGAATGTAACCTCTGAGTGTTGTCATTTCAAGTTTACCGGGTTTCTCATTTTAAATGTATGTATTGAACGATTTTTTTTATAAGAATTGTTTTTAATGTTCAACAGAAAAAATTCAAATCTTACGTAAAAAACAGCAGAAATTTTAATTGTCACAGCTAAGCTTAATCAAATATTTGCAATTATTTCACATCAATAAAATTTTGCACTATTTACACAAATTAATAACAATATTTGTTTAATCTTAAATGTATAATAATTATGTTTCTTTTTCACGTAATATTGAATTTTTTCGCTATTGAACATGGACAAAAATAACCAACATTCATTCTACAGATTAAATAAGTTTCTTATAGTAATTTTATTTCCATGCACGCTATAGCGGTTGAGAATTTTTTTTCAGTTTACTTTCACGCACGTTTGCTATAGTTTGATTAACTATCACGAGAATAGAGTACTTTGCGCACGCCATAGAATGCTGAAATATTGAAAATTTCAAGTAAAAATTACATAACATGAATCTGATTCGATTTTTTTCACTGTATTGTGAATTGATCTAAGTTTTTTCTTTATTTTTCAAAAATTTGTTGCATTCGTTATTGTTGATAATTAGTTTTACTATTTTCCCATCAAATCTATTTTGAATTGATATAAGGCTAACTTTAATTGCAGTACATACATAAATTGAAAATTTGAAATTAATTTTTATTTACGGCATCTACTTTTACAAATTTTAAACATCAATTTGTTTATACATTATTGTACTTTAATTTTAATAAACAGATCGAATGAGATCATTGTACCATCCAATAATGTTTAAATAAATATGCTAGTAAATTGAGTATTTATCTTAGACGTAATGTTTGTATGATTAATTGTATCGTACCTGTATCAGGAAGTATACAAAGAAACAATGATTTAGTTTGAATTTCATTCCTATTTTTATTCCGAATAAAATTCAGGTTGTGACATAATTTTATTTCTTTTAAAACAGATAAATAGATAAATTTATTAAAAAAACAAAAACGTTTTTTCATAAATACTGATAGAGATCAGAGTTTTTAAATGATTTATTTTCTATTCATTTTCATCGTGAAAATATTTCATTGACTTGAAAAACCTAATAGAATGACTCATCGAATATCTACGTGACTCTCCAGTTGAGAATAAACCATAACGAATTGAATAGGGAATATATTAATTTTGTTTCTTTTTGAAATATTATTCAAGGTATCTAAAAGAAAGAAAATAATATAACTGTAAGAATTCAATGTTATTACAATATTTACCTTGCTAGAGCCGTTGCCAGTACTCCTATGTCCAGAAATAAGAGCAGTACAAAGAGACAGGGTCATAATTTCAATAAAAGAAATTAATTTGGATACAAAATAAATAAAGTCGGTGAAAAAAAGTGTTAAGGAAATGAGTAATCATTGATGGTTCCTTGCACTAATATTAATTTTTTTTTTTTTATATTGCATTGTTATAAAATGCATCTATTTATGATCATTACTCAACCAACTTCACTCTCAAGACCCACGTAGTAAATCGTCAAACTTTCTTGACACCTTGTCACTTGCTCCATCACACAATAGAATGGCCCCGGGCCCAATTAATTAACTCGATCAATCGTTTCTAAACATTGTTCTCACAAACTACTCGTTATTAAAACTTCCGTTACATTTACACAATTTTTAAAAAAAGAAAACTTAAAAGTTATTCGTAAATAAACTCTTCACTAACAAATTGTTTATTTATCAATTGTTTATATTATGCATACAGTAATTATTAGATAGACACACAGTATTCTTAAAAAAAAATAAATAAGATGAAAAGAATGATACCGAGTCCTAAAAATGAATATTGAAGACCTTTAATATTTGCGGTGATGTGGGGAGTTTAATGTCCGTATCCGTGCCAGTCAACGTGCATGCTGCTAAGCGCCGCACAGATACTGTGTGAGTTGATTTTCTCACGCCGCGATTTCCGTTCGAGTTCAGATCACTCACTCGGACCCTTATGTATCAACAAGGTACCGAGCTTGTGTATATCCAATGTCCGGTGGTAACAAAGGTCTTTATCATTTGCCTTTATCTTGTACACTAATCCAACCAATGTTGGATGCAATTTAATTAGATTTTAATTATAATTATAATTCTATACAATCAATTGGAAATACTCTTTAATAAATTTAAGATGAATAGCACTTATCAACATGAATTCAAGGTAACAAAATATAATATGTGATACAAGAGGTTAAAGTTGGAGCGTCGCACAACTCAGACTGTCGCTGGTATAAACCGCTGAAGCAGACGTTACCGTAACGTGTAGTGCGCTCAGACTTTTTATCTCTAGTCCATTCGAGTTAAATAAAGACAGGATTATATGATGTTAAATGCAGTGAAGAAAGAACACAGTATTCACATTGTCCAATGAGTTATCTGTTTCATCTACACTGAGAGCTAACCGTGGGTGTATATGTAGGCACTTAGCATGGTTAAAATGACCCTCGTGATCACAATGACAGAGAAATTAATGTGTGTTTATTTATATCTGTATAAGTAAGTGTATATATATATATATATATATATATATATATATATATATATATATATATACATAAGTATAGGAGGCTGTATATCCATGAATAAGAGTAGTATAAGAGAGAAACGTTACTATGAACATGGAACTAGTACACATGTTGTATCTACTTTAGTACATTGTCTCACCTCAATCCTTTTGTGGCATTGTCCAATTTACTTTCTTATAAACTTATAAACAGTTCACTTCCTTTTTATTCTCTACTCATAGTATTTTTTTCAAATATCAAAAATGACTATTATTACTTAGACAATTTTCATCCTTTTTTTAATCCCAATTAAAATTTATTATATAATGTATTTGTACGCAAAGCAAAAAGAATGATAATCAGAATCACAATATAAGTTAGTCGTGTTATGTCGCTGAGAAAATTGAACTAATGAACTTAGCAGGAATGTATTAAAGTCGATAGGGTTAAAAGCGACAGTTTCGACGTCATAAAAGCTGCAAATGATGGTTGTAAAATAAGAATAAGATTCACTGAGTTGTTAACATCAGGCCGACTTCTTTATATTATCATTACATACATCAACATAAACGTGTTTGACATTATTTTGTTAAGTGATCCTTAATAATATAATAATAAACAGAATTAAATAGTAAGTGATCCTATGTAAGTCATGCACGCAGCATACTCGCGAAAGTACTTTTAAAATTCACCATAATAATTATCTTTTGCACAAACACGAAGAGACCGCAGAGAAGCGGGTTATAAATAACTCTACAACCTCCCTGAGAACAGAAAGTAGCTCGCCTTCGAAGTTCCGTAACGAATTCTTAGAATTGTTTAATGTTGTGTTCTTTGCAACTATGTATTCTGATGGACCTATATATGACCACCGAAGATCTTAATTCCATTTTATATATCGTTATACGATACCATTATTTTCATTTAAATATTCAATAGAACAACCCGAGTTGAAAAAATTAACTTAAATGAACTTAACTGCTATACTAAAACAATTGATTTAAGTTCATTTAAGTTCATTTTTTCGACTCGGGAAACTGTCTGGATATTTACTAAATAAAAATATATGACCTTCCGGATATTTAGGGACTCTAGGGCAATTTAGTTTATGAAAATTACTTAAATGAATAACCAACAGAATGATAAGGAAATAAATTGAAGATTAACCATTGAAAATCATAATTCCTACTACGTATGTAGTGTCTAACTAGTTCAGTCTAGAATCAATTGTGTAAGCGGACAGGTGACTCGTTATCACAAAATTATTATTTTTTTTATTTATGAATAAAATCTATTCAAAGAATAATTTATAATACCAAATTAAGAAATCAAATAAAAAACTTGGTTAAGAGGAGTCGATTGGTCCATAATTTTCAAGAAATCCATTTTTTTTATATTTCCTTACAGTCTTTTAAGAACATGCTGTAAATTTTTTTCAATGATATTGGCGATATTTGAAGTTTTACAGCCTATTTAACACATGAGCGCAGAAGCAGATATATCGTGTATACACGAAAAGAAAATTATACCAAAAATTACGATATGAATATATCGTAATCCAGGACCTGATTTTCAACATTTAAAATTATATTTTCTTTCCGTTTACAAAGATAAGTAATACTAAATTAAAACTATAAGCTTATTTATCTTAAAACTATTTTTTTCTGCGGGGTGTGAGGTAAAAAAAAAACTACTTAAACGATTATTTCAAAATGTTATTCAGTGCACCAGTGCCTATTGCAGGGGGTAAAAAAATGTTAACGTTGAATAATTCCTATTTTCAATGCATCAAAAATAATGAAAAAAGACCTGTTTTCGGAATGTAAATTTCAGCAACACGTCATTTTGTCGATTTTCTTTATTCTTTGTCCTGCGATAATTATACTCATACTTTTAAGAAATTTCTTTCGTTTTTTGTTTTCATATATGTGAAAGAGCCAAAACTGAACCCGCCACCCGCTCCATTTTCATGAGGAAGCAGAAAAAATTGTTTGAGGGTTACTTCAGCGCCATTTTTAAACAAATTAAAAAAATTCTTCTTTAAATAATGTTTTTGTATACTTTAGAAATAATATAACATATTTACAAAGTTTGAAACAATATTGTTCATTATTTTCATTGAAAAAAAAATCCTAAAAAATTGTTAAATTTCGGGGTCCCCTTAAAAGTCTGTTTATGATATTTTTAAATTTTTATTGATAAACATGTGGGTTGAATGGCTATTTTTTGATACTTTCACATTGACAAACAAAAAAAGATATATTCTTCGAAATATTCAACTCTTTTAAGAAATTGAGTTTTGAAACATAGAATTATAACTCTAAGATGCAGAGCAGGAAGTTCTTCATTGAAAAATTTAATTCTCAATCGAAGCACTATTGTTTTCAAACAAGGCATATAAATTCAAGATTTTTTTGCCCTCCGGGTGGAAAGTGGCAACTTTCGTCCCGCTGCGCTAAACAAAGTTGCCGCTTTCCGCCTTCGTTGGACAAAAAAATAGTAAACTGTATATATACAGCCCTTAAGAAGTAAAAAAGAAAAGCTCAGATCACATGTTTGTTGACCTCGGCTTCGCCTCGGCCAACAATTACATGTGATCTGAGGGTTTTCTTATTTTTTAACGAAACATTTATTTTGCTTAAGGCAGTACTCTCGGTTAGAGATGTAACGTTCAGAATTTGATAAAATATAGTGTAGTAGTAAATTACAGTAAGGTAGTAAGCCCACTAAATTTTTGAAAAGCTCAAGAAAACCAGTCAAAAATATTGAGCTTTTAAAGTTTTAAGGTTAACCATTAGGTCTTATGAGAAATGACAGTTTTTATTTTATTGTACAAAAAAATGAAGTTCAGATTTCAATAAAAATTAAGGTGATGTAAAGAAATAACATATTGAATATTTTGCGTGATTAAAAGACACACAGATTCAGAGCATGTAATAATAATAATTTATAAAAAACTTTCAAAAATTATCTCTGTCTCTCTTTCTCTACTCGATTAGTTCGACTACTTCACACAAAAATATAAATTCTTAAAATAAAACAATATTATTTTTAGTTGCCGAAAATAGTTCTTCTCTGCAGAGTTCGATTCTATTGATTGAAGGTAATATACTTTTGAATATGGAATCACAATATTTATCTAACAGAGATTGAAAGATTTTAAACCAAAAATTCAAACGCCAAAAAAATAAATTATTGAAGTAATAAAACTGATATTCTTAAATATAAATTTTTCATAATTTTCAATAAGAAGTTATTTTTAACTTCGTTTGTTTGTTAGTGACAAGTGATTAGTATCTAACTTAGAGCAATATATTTGTCAAAAATAGGAAATTCAATAATTTAGTTAAGTAACAATGACTTATTTGAAGTATCTATTTAAACAAGTGAAATAATTACTTTAATAATATTTTTCTTCTTTTAGTGAATGGTGACGTCAATATGTGATGATTGAGTTTAAGTAATTTATCGCCTAGTAATGTTTTTTTTTTTTTTTTTTCATTTCTTGAGCCATCGATATTAATTAACGTAGCATGGTGGGGTTGTCAACGATAAGTCGTTTCGTTCAATTGTTTGTCATCATCTTTAAGCTTTTTTCTATTTGATGTTCCGTATCGATTATAGTTTATATCATCTTAACTATAAGAATCATTAAATTAATGTAGTCCGTTGATTAAAAGAATGGGTGACGTTAAATAAAAAAATTATTTCATAAATATAGATCAATGATTTTTATGAAATGATTAGTTTTATATCCAATGAATAAAATTAATAACCTAGTATGAGCTAGAAGTAGCAATTTAATTTTTTGTACATTGCAATTGTTAATTGACTAGTTACTTTAAATAAAAATACTGTTTATAACTAAATTGAAAAACTTTCTATTAATTGCATAATACACTTATTGGATTGTATTTTTCCATTTCTTACTGATTTGTCAAAAATTAATTATTTTTTGAAAGACTTTTTTAACATTAATGTTACCAATTATTTATTGTACAACAAATATAAATGTGTTATTTTAAGCTGCATGTTTAAATTTCAACTAAAAAATTATTGTAATATTTTTCAAAACGAGGACCTTATGAAATTTTTTTTTGTGACAATTTTTTTTTTGTGACCGTATTTAAACCCATGCATTAAATTCTTAATATTTCAATTTTTCTAATAGCAAAAAAATAAGTGCTGAACTCATGCGTCCAATAATCTATTTCGAATGAAATGCGAATTTAATATTGACGAAATATTTTTTTACTTGTAAACAGACGAGCATAGGAAATGCTCATGTACTTTAAAGAAAATTCGAGGTCAGAGAATTTTTTCTATTGCACGCCTTATAAGCGGAGCTTTGAAGTAGTGCTCTACTCTCGTCTTACAAAAATCAAGTGATTTTCCGGACTAAAAATGTGTTTATTTACTCATAATGCACTTATAAAATATACTCATAATGCAGTAATATATTTAGTTCTTTCAAAAGATATATATTTTATTTAATTTGAAAAAAAATTGATTGAAAAAAATTTTTCCAGGACGTCCGTTTGTCTGTATGTGCGAATCCTGTATGTGGTCACAATAACTCCCAAAAAACTTAACTAATCGCTTAACTAAGCCCTTTCGAAAATCACGGCCTAATTCAATGTAGTTTAATAATAATTATAATAATAAACTAGAATACACTAATCTTTTGTATATCTATATTTATGTAAATAAGGTTGTTTACAACACATGCACAGTACTGTTTTATTTCTTTTGAGTGGACAATGGTGCGAATTATTGAAAAATACATTTTTTGTTCAATTCACATAACACTAATGAATATGCATTAAAAAAGTTTTTTTTTGTAAAAATTAAATGTCCGCTATGAGGTGTGCACTTTTGGATTTTCCAAACTTTTTATATAAATCAGAGATCAGTTAGAATGAAGATGATGAGTTTCTTCTAGTTTTAAAATTTATTGATCGCGAATTTAAATATAATGTTGCTTGTTATTTATTGATTTTATAATTCATTGCCAATGAACCATCGCTCAATGATGAATGCGATATATTTTGATAAAGATTCAATTGAACACACTATCAAAAAAAATTTTTAAAAAGTTAACTATCGAAGTCATCTTTGAAACTTCTTGCTGTTTTTGAGCGACTAACAAAATTTCGGTGAAGAATCACCAAGCTAAAAAAAAAAGTCAAATGTAAAATTACTATGTTTGAGACTTTTCACTTTAGAATCTCATTTTAAAGAGGATAAATTTGAAAAAGTGAAATGATCGAACAAGATTTGAACTTATGGTTACAAAATATTATAAAAAATGACAATTACCATTTTTATCTATCGGCCTTAAAAATAATAACACAGTTAAAATTATTGCGTCAAAAAATTTTGTGATAAATATTTAACACTTTCTTGTGTTGATTCAAGGGAATTAACATAAAAAAGTATTAAATTTAATATAAATATTTAACACAAAATTTTTTGACGCAATGATGCAAAAATTTTTTACTGTGAATAAGTGTTTTGGTAGAAGAACTCGGTTAACTTGATTATAGTATTTGAAATCTATCAATAATTTTACATTTTACTAATGAAAATTGCCTTTTTATTAATAACAAAATTTTTAATATGAATACATAGAAAGAAACATTAATTTGTACTATAAGAAAATACATAGGCAAGCTGAAATCGTCTTATACGAACTCAAAATTTCGATAATAGAAAAATATTTTCTTGAAGTAAGAATATTTATACTATTGATTAAAATCAACGAAAAATTTATTGTCTTCCGTCTATATTTTCTACTAAAGTAAATAATGTTAATTAATTTTTTTGTATACTATATATTGAAACACAAACAAAATTAGAATATAAATTGATGAATTTTTAAGTAAAACATAGAAAATTCTACTAAATTTTCAGCACTTGTTTTTTTCTATAGTAACTATATAATTCAGAAGAATTCGTTTTTTGAAATTTGTTGATAATAACGCATTTTCAAAGAATCAACTATTTATCGTATCTTACGTAATACTTTAATTAAATTATAACTTTTTTTTGGAATCGATTGGCCAAATAGTTCAAAAGTTGTATCGAAAATTATTTTCCGAAGTATTTTATTACTGAAAATTTTAAAAAATTACGGTTCTGAATAATTTTAAAATTTGTAGAAGTTTAAATGGAACAAATTTCTTTTGAAAATCGTGAGCTTAACTGCTATCAGTTAATCCGTTCAAAATTTATAAATAATTCACACACATACCCACTCACGCATAATGTCCATCAGAGAACTTTTGAAAATAGTTTATTACAAGCTTTTACAATATTTTTCACTTGTAATAACTAGTATCAAATTCTCAATTTTACATACCTGTTTGATTTAAAGTAGCTCTTCCAGAAGATTGATATAAATGATTTTAGTTTTATCTGTAACTGACACGACTATCACTTGTTGATTGTACGAACGAAAGATTAAGTGAAGTGTATACTCTCGGTGAGATTCAGATGGGGTTGTGATACGTAGCTATGTCCTGCGCCTAATATAGCAAGTTCAAGACTGCCCCCTGCGGTTGATGTTTCATACCCACCCTCTTACCCTCTCTTCGTTTTCTTTTAGAAAACACGCGACAAACCAAGTACTGAATGACTCCACCTTCTCGAACTACGTATCAATTTTAACCATGGTAACCACTTATAAACGATAATGAGACACTACTTTTATGAAAAAACATTCAGACAAAAAATTAAAGAAGCAAAAAAAATTTTTGAATTATTACAGTGATTTTTAGAAAGCCTGAAACTTCATCAATAACCAAAATATCACCTTACAGATGCCATAAGGGTGTATAACGGCAAAAGATACAGTTGAAAAGGCGTAAGGGCGTGTAAAAAATTTTACTGTACGAAGAGGTACAAAAAAAATTGTACCGAACATTTTCGAATGATTTTAGAAAAGTTTTTGAT
The DNA here is from genome assembly GCA_905319865.3 of Cotesia congregata. NCBI lineage: Eukaryota > Metazoa > Arthropoda > Insecta > Hymenoptera > Braconidae > Cotesia > Cotesia congregata. The sequence goes on along the minus strand of CAJNRD030001121.1, from coordinate 8,796,457 downwards.
CATTTGGAGATAAAAGCTCAAAGTTTTTATTTTCTTTTTAAACTGAGAGCAAGAAAAATTTTCAAGAATTTTTTGTGGTCGTTGGAAATTTAATAAGTGTTAAATATGAAATTGCGAGGAAAAAAGCGGAAAAAAAATTCCCGTTTCAAAGTTTTCGTATTAAAAACGTTTCAAATTCTTTCTTTTGCTTTGCAATAAGTACCTATAAAAATTAGTGACAAAGATACTGCCCTACAAAACCGCTAAACATTTTTAACTTCCCGCTAAAAATCTCAGATTTTCAAAAATCGGGAAGTTATTGTTTTCACCCCGTTTTACAAAAATCGAGTTTTCATCAAATCTCGACGTTTGAAGGTCACAGGAAGCTTCCTTGACTATTTTTACGATGATGTCCGTACGTCTGTATGTATGTGTGTGTGTATGTGTGTGTGTGTGTGTGTGTGTGTGTGTGTGTGTGTGTGTGTGTGTGTGTGTGTGTGTGTGTGTGTGTGTGTGTGTGTGTGTGTGTGTGTGTGTGTGTGTGTGTGTGTGTGTGTGTGTGTGTGTGTGTGTGTGTGTGTGTGTGTGTGTGTGTGTGTGTGT
>CAJNRD030001121.1:8774700-8788529 GCA_905319865.3 Cotesia congregata | reverse complement strand
TTTTTTTTTTTTTTTTTTTTTTTTTCCCTTTAGGGGGGGGGGAATCCTTTTTACGGATTCTAGGCATAGATGTTGGCCCGGATATGTGGCGACTCGACGCAGCGTCATACTAAAACTTGACGCTGACGCCCCTACCCACTAAACCCTAAACCCCTTTCCTCTTTCCTCTATTCCCTCATGGAAACCGCCGTTAGGCATTACTTCGTGAGGGGAGGATCTAGCTACTGCTCTTCCTTCTGGTGGAGAGTGTGTGTGTGTGTGTGTGTGTGTGTGTGTGTGTGTGTGTGTGTGTGTGTGGGTGGGTGGGTGGGTGTGTGTGTGTGTGTAAACCTCTCATTACTTTTGAACGGCTTGACCGATTTGGTCGCGGTTGGCGCCATTCGAAAGGGATTGACTAAACTTAGATTTTGAATACAAATTGGACCAATTCGGACCGATAGATTTTGAGAAATCTTAAAAAAATTGCGAAAAAAAATTTTTTTAAATGTGGTTTTTTTTTAATAACATTTAAACGGCTTGACCGATCAATTCCAAAAACTAATCAGCTTTCAACATAAAAAAACCACGTCGATCGCCACCAAGCTGGTCAAAATCAGTTGATTCCTTCGTGAGTTATCGTTGACGAAAGAAATCGACAAAAAGTGTTTTTTCCGAACTACACCGAAATTTCCGGTCTGATCAATTTGTGTTTGAAAATATATCATAGAATTTAAAAAATTGCGTCGAATGCCGCCAACCACGTGAAAATCGGTTCATTCATTCAAAAGTTATTGCGGTTTGAAAATTCAAAAAATAGTGTTTTATTAAACTTTTATCAGACTTTTAAGCTCGGAGAGCTCAAAAGTACACGAAAATTATATTTTTGAGCTCGAAGAGCTCAAAAACATAATAAGTGCAATTTTGAGCGCTTAATTACGAAAGTAGCGGGAAGTTGCAGGGATGGCCTTCAGGGTCAACCGTTTTTCTAATTTTTTCTTATGAATAAATTATAATTTAAAAAAGTAAAAAATAAAATTTAATGACTAACCAAACTAAAAATTAAATAGTGAAAAAAACAAAACTTATTCAATTTGTAAATATTGGTAACATTAACTCATATTTTTATGATTATATTTATTATGATTTACAAATATATTTGTAATTATAAATGATTAAATTTTTAAAAATTAAAAAAAAAATTAAAAATTTATTCAAAAATAAAATTTAATAACTAACCAAACTAAAAATTAAATAATGAAAAAAACGAAACTTATTCAATTTGTAAATATTGGTAACAATACTTTTTAATTCTTCATCAGTTCGGATTTCTTTGTGTCCGAAAGTTATTGCAGTTTAAATAATTAAAAAAAAAAGTGTTTTTAGTGAATACAAACTACACTTTTGAGCTCTTCGAGCTCAACAACGTATAATAGTTCTTCCTTGGAGCTTGGATAGCTCAAAAATGCCGTAATTGAAGAAATTTGAAGTACTTATCATTCGAAACTAGCGGGAAGTTGCAGGGATGGCCTATAGGGTCACCCGTATTACTATAATTATTTTTTTTAATTTCGTAGAGCGAATTTTAAAATAATTTTTAAAATCATTCTTTCATAAGATTTCCACAGTAACACATTAATGCAATATAGTGTCCATTTATAACTTGCAATGAAATCATTAAAGTAAACAGTTCAAATATATATTTATATCTAAGTTAATCTAGTTTCTTGGATTTGAACCAAATTGAACATATTTGATAAGATTTACTTAAAGTTATATACTTAATTAGATTAATATTTTTTCGTGTGATAGTTGTGTGGTTCCGTAGCAGTTAAATAAAGAATGATTCCTAGCATACAGGTCTGTCGTATTTGCCGACTATAGTAAGTTCTCAAGTGTCCAAGCGTAATGGATCTGTCCGTGTATATAAATCTTCGAATGAACTTGAGAAAGTCTGTATGACTGTATACAAATGAAAAGAGACTAGACAGCATGGCAGCGTAACTTGTATGTGCAAAATAAAAGTGTCTTGACTTGTAGTTGCATATAGAGTAGAGGGGAATGTAACATGTTTGTTGCTTTAAATATTCTACATTCGAATTCCGTGCGAGGAAATTCCTTGAGTAACCGAATGGGATACTTGAATACTAAGACTAGCGAGAGAGCGAGAAGGGAACTGACTACTTCAATAGACAGTATGGCATCATTCTAAGAGAAAAAAACCGGTGAATAAAATCAAATCACGTACTCAAGCTAACCGACATGCATTCACGAATGAATGAGTGAATGTATTATTGTGTTGAATGCGTTTTATTTCCAAGTTATAATCACGAATTAAGACTTAGTGTTTATAATCATATTTCCGATAAACCTGATAGTAATTTAATACTACAATACAATCATAAATAACAAAGCATTCTGTGTCAAATTATTTCAAGTGAAATATTAATAATATACTATATATTTTTTGTTTCGTATTTTTTGTAGTTTTTCAACAGTATTAGTCAATTGAAAGTAGTTGTACTTTATTTGTTCGTGAAATTGATCGCTCAACTTTTAACATCTATCGTCTTGTAATCAATTAAAATTTTCAAAAAAAGATTTATTTTATTTTCAAAATAGTTTTTTCTGTAACTTAAAAACTAAATTGGAGATCTTGTTTCTCATTATTATTAACAAAACATTAGAGTTCGTCTGCGTATGCAGAAAGTTAAAGTGTGGAATTGCATTCACCTTGCGTATGAAATTGTCTCTCTGAGCCAAAAACAATAAGGTTGAGGATTGAATAGGATGTCCAACCTTGCTTCGTGGTGTGCATACTATTTTTAACCACTTCTCAGTCAAAGAGGCTGAGTTGAATATGTTTTATAACAAATTAATCAGTTTTGGGGCATACTTTTAGATATCTTCTATAAATATTATCCGTCAGTTACTGATTACCAAATTTTTTTCCGATTTTATCGAAAGCTGTTGTTAAAAAATAATCAGTAGCTGCAACCCATTTTTTATTTTTGTAGATTATTCATATTCTTAATTAATATAACATAAATGATACTCAAAGAATTGATCACTTACATTAGAAATAATTTTGTGTTGATTTGTTCCGTTATTATTTATTATACAATTTTTGTATGTATTTAACATAAAGACAATCGTTATTATGTTGGATAGAAATAACTCCTGTTACATAGTAAAATTTGCTGTGGCAAAATATTAATTTTTTCCCGTACAAAAATATCAATAATTACCATATGGTTTTATTCGATGTATAGTTTTATTAACACGAAGAAAAATTATGTCCAAACAAGGATTTCTCGACAATCATTTGTTCAAATTAACAATTTAATAAATAATTTATTTGACAGAAGAATATTAGATATCTGATTTCACTATAATAAGCAAGCAAACGAATACAGCAAGCAGACAAGTAAGAATTCGTCAAAAAAAAAAAAGTCCATTTTTGAAAATTTTTAAGAATATACGTTCTTGTTTCAAGAACACAAATTCTTAATAAAAGTATTCTTTCTTTTTCACATTACGTTAAGAAAGTACTTAAACTCACCATCACTATTTTTTTAATAAAAAAAATTTTTTTTTAACTTTCCGCATCTTAAAAAAACTACGAAAAAAAAATTTTTCAAATGTGGTTTTTTGGAATAACTTTTCAGCGGCTTTACCGATCGATTCCAAAAACTAATTAACTCTTAACATTAAAAAACCATGTCGATCGTCACCAAGCTGATCAAAATCGGTTGATTCGTTCGTGAGTTATCGTTGTCGAAATAAAACCGAAGAAAGTGTTTTTTCGGAATTACTCCGAAATTCCTAGTTCGATCAATTTAAACTTAAAAGATTTTTATGAACTGCGTTGAATGCCGCTAACCACGTGAAAATCGGTTCATTCATTCAAAAGTTATTGCAGTTTAAAAATTAAAAAAATAGTGTTTTATTAATCTTCTATCAGACTTTTAAGCCCGACGAAGAGCTCAAAAGCATAAAAAAACTGGTTTCTTCAGCTCGAAGAGCTCAAATTAAAACACAAATTGTATTTTTTAGCTCGAAGAGCTCAAAAACATCATAAGTGCAATTTTAAGCGTTTATAGTTATGGAATTATCGGGAAGTTGCAGGGATGGTCTTCAGGGTCAACCGTTTTTCTAATTTTTTTTTTTAAATTAACTAGTTTTACATGCAAATACTAGGGTGTTGCGATAAAAATTGAAAATTCTCTTAATCCTGTCAAGAATGGGCTAGCAACCATTAGAAAAACGATTTTGATTATAAATAGAGCGTTTAACCCTCAGAGTACACACCTCAGAACAGAAATTTAGAGTACCCACGGGGTCAAATTGAGCCCACTTAACTTTCGAAGAATTATATCTCAGAAACTATGCATTTTATCAGAATTCAGGTTAATGACATTTTTGGTAGGTAAAACAATGCTCTTTTGAATACAATCATTATTATTCCGAATTAAATAGTTGTCAAAGTCGAAAAAATTAATTAAAATCGAACCTATTTTTGAGAAAATTTTAGGATAAAAAAATTCTGGGGTCAAAATGACCCCCAGTGTACTCCGAGAGTTAATATTGATTTTAAGGCTTGCCTGATTCCACATAGAAAGAAAGGTTCACTTGAGCCAAGAAAATATTTTTCTTCATAATTATTTACTTGAGCGAAAAAAAAAATTTTTTTTTGACACAAGAAATTTCACTTATTCCAACAAATCAATTCTCTTTATTTATTTAAGTCAATTCTCTAAATTTATTTAAGTCAAGAAAATTTTTTTTGTTTTGAGAAAATTTCTCTCTTGCTCCAAAAAATTAAATATCTTGATAGTAAATTTTCATTAATATTTCTATTGACTAACATGTCAAATGGGAAGATCAAATAATATTGAATCATTTTTTTTCATTCAATATGTATAATTGCGCGCTAAAATGATCTAAAGTGGGTATCAAATATTCAAGAGAAAAATTTTCTCAAGATGAGATAATTTTTTTCTCAGCTGAAGTAGGTGGCGCTGCTTCCCTAAAGTATCTAAAAATCTTGATTACAAGTGTGTAACTGTAATAAGTTTTAAGACACAATATTGTATGATGTATATTTGGCAGCATTGGGACTACCCAAACGCCATCTCCTTACATTTTTTATTCAATAAAAAAAAAAAAAAAAATCTTGATCAAATATAAAAATTTATTGTATCAAGTATTTATGATAATTTGAATTAAGAAAAAATTACTTCCACCAAGAATAGAATTTCAAGAAAAATTTTTACTTCGGCCAACACAACTTCGGTCTTCCTTCGGGCGACCGAAAATTTACTTGAGCCAAGAATTTTGTTCTCCAGTCAAGAAATCTTTCTTTCTGTGCATTTTTAGTAGATTTCATAGCGATATTTTGTGGTATTATTTATATTTGACAACTACTAAAATATGAGGTTTATAATTATATAAAATATGAAACTTGATAATTTTAGGGATTTAAAAAAAAAAATAAAGTATTGTTAAGAAAATATGTATAAAAAAAAAAATTAAAAAATTTTTCTGATATTTATGTCCTTTCATCATCCTACGAATGCAGTACGAATATAAAATACCGCATTAAAGTTATAAAGATCACTTGACCTTCACAAGTCGAAAGTCAAACAAAGTCATAATACCATTTGCGTTTTGAGACTTGCAATATTAGTACATATATCAAGACAAAACTGTAAGAAAATTTCAGCTTTTTAGTAACACAACGAGAGCTCATCACCGTAAATAATGTGATAAATGTAATAATAATAATAACGATAGATTAACATACATATTTACGATCAACCGATTTATATTTCACAAAAAAATTCTAAAATAATGATAATTTTGCTTACTATCTTAAGAAATTTATCCAACATTCGTTTTTAGTTTATCCAAATTCTAAACCAATTTTTGTTTAATATAACACTAGCTATTACCCACCCGCTCCACTAGGCGCCTTATAGAATTACATTTTTAGATCTAGACTTGAAATATAATTCGAGTATTGTTTTGACTTGCACAGATTCCAAATTCCATCGAATTTCGAAGAAGAAAATTTGAAATGAGCATTGAAAGTTTCAGATAAAAAAATTGCAGATCTCGTAAGTGAAGAAAATCATAGAAAATTAATTTCGCATGTTTTTTACTAATTCTATTTAAATATTAGCCTAAGTTCTTTTCTACAAGTCAAGTGTTTGGAAAATACATTCATTTTAATCTGTTACATTCTCGCGATCTCACAATAATAACAATTAATCGCTTATAATTATGTGATTAGCAAAAAAAACATCTATATAAAATTCTTATTCCTTTGATTAAATAACTACATGTAAAGTTTTACAAACCTTATAATGAGCTTTTTCCCGCTGCCGAAGAGACGATTGTTGTAAGAAAATTTTTAGTAAATGTTATTGAAGTTTAATAGACATACCCTAAATTTCATGCCTCAAGAAGTCCTATAGCTTATAAACGAAAAAACATTTTTACGTATATCGATAAAAAAGAAGAAAACAAAGGAATTGAAATTAAATGCCTGTCTTTGTTTTTATTAACGGGAATAGTATATTAGAAATTAAATGATGAAGAGTCGATAGAATTAAAAAAAAAAAAAAATAGGATGACAGTTGACCCTAAAGGCCATCCCTGCAACTTCCCGCTTATTTTGTAAGCGCTCAAAATTACACATTCCGTTTTTGAGTTCGAGCTCAAAAATATTATTTTTGTGTCAATTTGAGCTCTTCGAGCATCATATATTTTTGGTCATTACCTTGAACGAGTTCGAAGATGAGCAAAATCGGTTCATTAGTTTAGAAATAGCGACCATTTAAAGTTTTCAAAAGAGTGAAAATCACGTTTTCGGTCACTTCATTAATGTATAACGTATAACTATTGATTGAAAAGAGATAGCTAATTTTTGAAAAAATCATGTGATATCTTATGAAATTGTCTTTACTTTGACGTATATAACATTCACTTTTTGTCAATTTTTAGTTATTTTTAACAAATTATAATAGCGAAAATAAAGAGAATTTTATAGCATTTTATTTTTATCATACATGAGTTTTAATTAAAAAATGACGATACAAAAAAAAAATGACATTTCAATTCAAATCAGAATAGCCTCGAGTATCTAGTACTCAATGTCAATCTTGAAAGTATTGACTCTCAACATTGGATTAATCGGTTCATCTTTCTTTTCTTTCCTGTCAGGATCGCAAATACTCTAATCTACAATTTTTATTAGCGTAAACTGACAATAAGTTTAACATTTTTAATTGTTGTTGTACACATATAAGCTTTAGATCGTAAAAATGCTGTCTAATAAAAAATTTAACCCCTTGAGCGACGTGCACTCAAAAACATCATTCTATGTGAAAAAAAAAAATTTTTAATATTGCTGATAGATGATGTAACTTATTTCCTACGGCGATTTGTTTGTTGTTTAAAAAATAAATTCATTTGGCTAAGAGCATGGAAAAACATAAGAAATTATTTTATACTTAATTATATATTTATAAATAAAAATTTTTCTCTGAAAAACATTAATAGAAAACTACAAACAAATAATTGAAAGTCATGGAAAATGCGAAAAAACATTTCTAGCCTTAGGTTATCGTGCGATAACTAGAAAAGAATACTTTTTATTCTGTGTAATTTTGCAGTACACAGAGATTTGAACAGAATACTTATTATTATAATTTTAATGTTTATAAAAAAATAGTTATGTATTCTGAGTTTTATTGTAATAAAATTATTTTATAATAATTTTATGAATTGCTAAGATGAAATAACATAAATAATAGAAATACTTTCTAATTATTATTCTATTGTAATTTCTACTTTCAAAATGAATAATATATTTTTAGATAACACTTATTATTTTGTTACATAAAATTCCTAATAATTATCATCATTTATGATTAATTGAATGATTATTTAATTGCTTGTAATTAATTTTTGAAATAAAAACTAATAAATAATTAACTGGTTATTTATTATACTTTTCAATGAATTTTATTTATATAATAAGATTCTTGATAAATCAGTATTTTTTAATCTTTATTTGAATTTCATTGTTTTTAATTTCACGCTAGAAAAAAAAAATATAAAATTACACTTCGTGTGCTGATGCTATTGCAAAACATTCTATTAATTTATGTTCTTAAAGAATAAGCGATCTTGCAAATTGAAAGCATGTAGGACATTTTGTAATTATTGATAAGTAGTATTACTTACTGCTTGGTAACAATCACCGATTTGAAAGTATGATAGTGAATAATTTATGAATAATTATTTAATAAATTGAATAATATACGTTATTATAAAAAGTATTTATTTATGCACAAAAAAATTTGAAAATTAAGTCATTACATGTTAAAAAAAATTTTTTATCTCGTAAAAAATTAACAATAATATTTCAATTACAATAATGATTGTGGGTATACTTTATTTATTTATTCACTTATGACCTAGTGGCTTACGCCAATAACAAGGCCAGTTATGTAACGAAAAAAATCAACAGCTAACAATAGAATGATAACAATCTGATAGCAGGTGTAAGAATATCAATAAATTATATCCGTGAAATGTAAAGTTTGTTTATGTGATTTCTAATTATATAGAATTCATAAAACCAATAGTAATCAATATAATCATCATAGAAAAGTCAGTTAAATTTAAAAATTTGACATTTTCAAAAATTCATAGCTCGGAAATTAGTTGTTCAAGTATACAACAAAGTATAATCCCTGATATTTTTGAAGGGTTTCAAGTTGATAGAAAAAAGTTCTAATCATCGGAAAATAGCGGTTTTCCAAAAATTCACCGATTTTATGTGGGGTGACATCCCCGTGCAATCGAAGTTCTCAAGAAAAATTTACATTATTAGAATACACTTTAAAGAAAAATATAAGCCGTCAAAGATTATTAAAATTTTTCTTGCTTTTAGAAATGTAGTTCTGAGAGTTTTTTTTAAAATAATCAAAATTTTATTAACATAGAAGTCCAGTTAGAAGCTCTCAGCTAAAAGTCGGATATAAAGTTTAACTAAACTAGCTACTTTTTTTTTTTTCAAAATATAAGTTTAACAGAGAAGAATGACGTTTAGTTTGTATCGTTCAGTTTTAAAGAAATCGAGGTGTAGAGTTTTGAAAATAATTGAAGAATATTGACTTTTTGAAATTTCGAAAAATTTTTTAGTGGCAGGATTTGGGGGTATCCAGCTCAAATTTTCAAGATCGCCTTATTTTCCATCTTTCTTTCACAAGTTTCATTCAAAAAGCAAATGAAACTAGAAGCATACATTATTTTTAATAACCCATTTAGTAAGCCCCTTTAGAATAATTAAAAGTTCAACAAACAAATTTCATTATATAATCTGGATTGAACATCGACGATTTGTGAAATATATACCATTAAAAGTTATTCTGTATCGACTTAATTATTATATCAATTAATATTTAGCAAACAATAAATGAAATGATAATTAAAATTATTTAATTACTAGAAATCGATTTTAATCACATATTACTTTTAATGATTGTATATATTGAAAATGTATTTTTTTTCCTCGAAAAGTATTCGAAGAATTTTTAAATGAAAATATTTTTAACAGCTAGAAATAACCAAAACAGTCATCATCTATCGGCTGACGATACTTTCAGTCGTATTACGTGGATCAGTAAATTGCGCTCGGTAACTTAATTGGAAAATTGCGTATAGCTGTAGGCTCTTTAAGCATCATGAAACAAAAACAGAATGGAATGCTTACGAAACATATTCAAGTTTTACCAATTGCTCATTAACTATCTCAAAATATACAAGCATACTTATTCTATCGCTTCCAGAGAGATCAAACAAATAACTTTTAAGTACTTATTAGTGTTGGACTATAAACTTCTCAATACTGGATTATATGCATAATTGATTTTATCTACAAATTGTTACTCAACTTTATGGTATTGTTTGATGTGGTACCTGGAAAGACATTTTAATTAGTGAAATATTGAGTTGAATAATTTGTAATGTTGATAATAGCGTAGAAAATGTCTATCTTTAAAAGATCAATATGTAATGAATTCTATTGATGTTACTACATAGGATATAATGCGGCTCTTTTATTTATTAGCATTTTTTAAATAAAAATAACAAAAAAATTCATTTATTTTATGGTAGAGTCAATAAAAGTTTTTATTAATTTTGACCCTTTTTAAATGAGGAAATGACAGAAAATTATAGCCCCATAAATTGAGATATTTTATGTATTGATCTGTTGAAACTTAAAGACGGAAAGATACTTAATATTTTGAGACTGAATAAAAGCGCGAAAATATACAGGAATTCGTAGTCACGTTATTGTCCGTACAATAAAGTACAAAAATTAGTACGGCGTAATGTAACTGACATGACTGCGAATCGAGAAAAATATGGGAAATTGTCGATACAATTTTTACAACATTTTCTTTCGATTGATCTTATCCGATTTTTTTTAGCCATGGTGTCTGTTGTGCTTAAGGAGACCCGGTGGTCTAGCGGCCTAAAATATAAGCTATTTTAAAAAATTTTATTTCTATATGAAGGTAATGACTTATGACTGTAATATATGCTTTCAAATTTTTTTTATACTTATTCTACTACTTATCAACTACACAAAAATGAAGATCAAAACAAAAAAAAATTTTTTTTAAATTAGGAAAATTGCGCTGAAGTTCCCCTTTCCAAAAAAAAAGACCTGACTGGTGCGTGTCAATTGATCTCTCCCTCTGATCTGAAATAAAAAAAAATGACGGATTTTTAATTCGTATAGTTATCGTCGGAAATAAAATGAAAAAAAAAAAATATTTGACAGAATGGCACGTAGTTAAAAGTATTTTTTGAAAACTAGTTTCAGATTCGTAGCAAAAATAGAACTATTAGAGAGTGTGCATAATAAATATCGCATACTGTGATTTTTTTCACTTAAAATTGGGTCTAATTAGGTGTTAAATGAAGTTCGATAAGCTCAAAGGTTTACTGAGTCGAAATATAGCAAAATTTTTCAAAAGTTCCGTCATGAGGACCAATGCAATAGTTAGATTTCTATGAAATCTACTAAAAATAGGAAAATGGTGGACTCTAAAGGCCATCACTGCAACTTCCCGCTAATTGCACACCTAAGCGTTCAAAATTGCACTTATGACGTTTTTGAGCTCTTTGAGTTCAAAAATATAATCTGTGTGTTATTTTGAGCTCTCCGAGCTCAAAGAGTGCGCTGTTCTCTGCTTTTAAACCCTTCGGGCTCAAAAGTCTGGTAGAAGTTTAATAAAACACTATTCTTTAAATTTTCAAACTGCAACTACTTTTGAATGAATAAACCGATTTTCACGCGGTTGGTAGCATTCGACGCAGTTTTTCGAATCCTATGATTTACTTTTGAGCACAAATTGATCAAACCGAAAATTTTGGAGAAATTTGAAAAATTTACTTCGGGGTTTTTCGATGTTAAGAGCTGACTAGTTTTTTGAATCGATCGGTAAAGCCGTTTAAAAATTATTCTAAAAAAACCCCATTCAAAAATTTTTTCTTCGTAGTTTTTTTGAGATTTCTCAAAATTTACCTGTCCGAATCGGTCCAAATCGTAGTCAAAATCTAAGTTCGGTGAAGCCCTTTCGAATGGCGCCAACCACGATGAAATCGGTCAAGCCGTTTAAAAGTTATCAAAGGTTTACATACTAAAGATAATATACAAATGTTATTCGAGATCGAAGATAAGTTAGTGGTAAATTCACAGTTTTTTATTTCTATTTTATCTATAAGTTTCATTTTATCTCTCAAATATAACAGAACGCATTTGAAAATCTAACTTAATCTGTCGGGCATAGAAGTGTTATTTCAAGACTGGAAAGAAAAATGTGTAGTAATTTTTCTAAAAATTTCTAAAGGACACTCAATACATACCTCAATGAGCTAAGAATAATTTTGTACGAGATAATTTTATGATTCATAACAGGAACTTTTAATGTATGGTATGAAAACGAAAGATATACAAAAATCATTTCAAGAATAGAAAAAATAATTTTCTTATAATACCTCAAAACGTGAGAATCTGAAAAAATTTTCGCAAATGAATGAAAAAATTCTTAACAAGCATTTAGAGATTCCCTAATTCACAAAATTTGAGATATTATTTTATCTGTGATTGATCGACAGGTGGCTGTTCTATGAATAAAACCACATTTATTTTTTCAAGGTGCGGAACATCACATAACAAAATATCGCAACTGTGCAGAAGCTTATATAATAATGATGTAGCCTTTCAGATACTAATATAAGAAGTTATTCTAATCAGATCAGCTACTCTAGAGTAATAAGAGAATCCAGCTTATAATTTGTAAAATAAATGAAAATAGAAAGTTGTAATTATTTAGGAAGATATTGACGTAATTAACTTAAATTTATTTTAGGAATATGGATTAGAGTTATTCCACCAGTTAAATTATTAGTTTACAGAAGCTGCATGTTTGAGGAAGTAAAATATTAAATAACATAACATAAGATACACGACATTAGTGAAATATGAATATTAAATATAAATTTCGACAAAAATATTGAAAATTAATGTCTATGACGCAAAATTGTGAACAAATATAAATAACACGATTGATATATGACTTAGATATAAATAGTTATGGATTCTTATGACGCAAGCTACTTGATCAATTACATAATAAATGATACAAATACAGATAACAAATAAATTTACGTTATTTAAATGCGGCTGATTTCATATAAACACAAAAATCTTTCATATTCAAGAAAACGATGTTATCTATTATTTTTACTGTATAACATATCAATCTAAATCGATTATTAAAATTACAACAACTTCTAAATCGAATGTGAATCTTCAATAGTATCTTAATCTTTTTTAGTTTTTTTAATTTATTTAAATATAATTGATTCTACAGGGATCTTATTTTTAATAAATTATGATTGATCTAAATCACAACCATGTTACCTAGATCTAATAGATAAAGCTATTAGCTGAAGCTAACATCATTCATCTAGCAGTGGCTGCAATGGTTAGCAGCGTAGTCGAGCAATCTAAGTCCTATACTGAACTCTGTGATCTGATCATAGATTTTTTAATTTAATGAAGCGATTATCATCGTAATTATGAATTAAAATTAGTTGATTTTGAAAAAGAATTATTTTTATAGAACTTTCAATGCGTGAATCTCGACAAATTTCGTAAAACACTCTAAAAATTACAAAGTAACGTTAAATATATCAGAATTATTTAATTTTTCTGGAAGAAGTTAACACTACTAAAATTGAAAAAAAAAAAAAACTATTTGTTGTATTCGCCCCGAGGGCAACTAATACACTCACAGAAAATGTAAGTGTATTACGCGTCGAATATTTTACAGATAATGTGAAATGATTGTCTTCAAAACTTTTTTCGATGTTAGAATAAATATTATCCTGACATCTGGGTCGAAAAATTTAAACTGATTTTGAGCAAAATGATCTCCATTTGAACTTATTAATCTGTATCTGAACTTTTAAAAACATTTTCTTCTGTATTTGATCTACTATTCAAATTATTTTTGATCCGTTTTAAGTTTAAACAGACTGTCAGTAAAATAATTGAGCAGCTATGAATATTTTATGCTGTTTCCAATCTAATGAGACTAAAAAATTTGATCTGTTTTTAGTCTAGTTAAGGAAATCCTTTCGCTCCAGTTGAGTCAAAACAATTGTAGTAGTCAATATACGATAAATTAAAAAAAGAAACCCATAAAAATTCCTAAAATTAAATAATAAATAGTATATGAGGCATTAATCGTTGAAATTTT
>CAJNRD030001121.1:8730871-8759108 GCA_905319865.3 Cotesia congregata | reverse complement strand
TGTAATATAACGCGGGATGTTGCCGCGATTGTGTCTACAGTTCTTGACGGATCTAGATGAAATTTGTTACACATATTCTTTGGATAATAACCTTGAATGAGTTCGAAGATGAGCGAAATCCATCGATAAGTTTAGAAATGGCAGCTCTTCAAAATTATCAAAATAGTGAAAATCACGTTTTTGGTGACTTCATTAATGTGTAACTTTTGGTTGAAAAGAGATGGCTAATTTTTGATGAATTCATGTAAAAGCTCATGAAATTGCCTTTAATTTGACATATATAACATTGACATTTTGACCATTTTTAGTTATTTTATCAAAGTTAAGAGTTCAATTGAACCATTTTCAGGCAATGTGTAATACAACCTATCCATGTCAAACGAAAGTTATTGATACAAGACGATAATTCATTCTATGAAATCTACCTTCCATTTCGGGTATGGCCGAATGGCGTCTTTTTTTATATTTACATACTACGACTAAAAGCTTACATCTTCATCATTTAGTAAGCTTTTTAAATTTTTAGCACAGATTTATTGAAAAAATAATTTTCTATTATTTTTTATGATTGTTTAATTTATAAGAATCCTAATTTTTTGTTTTCAGGTGTCCAGGCTCTTGACACTTTGATGAGTTACGATGAAAATGTCGTACGTACATGGAACTGTCTTTTACCTTCAAAGATATAATTTAATTTCTGTTTTAACTCTGATTCATTGATTAATTAATAAAAAAATAAACTAACAAGAGAATATTTATTTTTATTTATTTATAATCTGAGTTGAGGAAAATGTACAGGGGTATCGATCCTGTAGTGCTTTTCCTAACAGGTGTGGTGAGTAGCACATGTTAAAATATAATTGTCCTTGTAACAATACAATTTGTCAGAAAAAAAAAAAACGATAAACATACAATAAGTAGCAACATTATAGCGGAAAGTTGAAAATAAAATTTTCAACTTTCCGCTATAAAAATCAATGATTTAAAAAAATTGGAAAATTATTAGTTTCATCCCGATTTTTTAAAATCGAGTTCTTATTAGATCTCCACATTTTATGGTCCTAAGAAGCTATTCTGACTATTGCTATAAAGATTTCCCTTCCATGAGCGTGTGTGAATCTCTCATACTTGTTGAATGGCTTGATCGATTAAAACACGGTTTGCGACATTTCAAAGAATTTTACCAAACTTAAATTTTTTTTTTAATTTTAATCGATTTAGCCCGATAGATTTTGAAAAGTTTTGAGAGTAAAATTTTCACGATCATATAATTTAATCAGCTTTTAAACTAGAAAAATAACGTCGTTTACTTAAAACCACATCAAAATCGGTTGATTTTTTAGGAAGATATTGTTGTCAAAAAATTTTTTTTGCATAACTTGGATTTTTTTTGTCGGATCATGTTGCAAGTAAGAAGTATTTTTGTGTTTAAGAAACTAGACTAAATGCTGCAAACTGCATCAAAGACGTCTGATTTGTTGGAAGTTATCGCAATTCAAAATTTGAACAGTGTATTTCTAGCAACTCTATCAGATTTTAGAACTCGAAAATGTATACAAGTTGTAGTATTGAGAGTTCAGGATAGTGTAGAAAATTTTTCAAGCGGTTTGAGATGGATTATAGTGGAAACTTCCAGAGATGGCCTGTTTTACTCCTTTCTAGTCCAATTCGCGATATCTAGGGCATAATAGACCACTAAAAAATATACGTCAAAAAATAATATTTTTTTTTTCGAATTACTTTTAGGCTAATATATCTCATTTGAAATGAAATAGATCACCAAAACAATTTTTTTTTATAAAATTTAAAAACTTAAAATAAAAAAAAAATTTATGCATTATCTTAAAAATAAAAAAAAACTTTTTTTGGGTTAAAAAAAATCGAAATTGAAAAATTCATAAAATTTTATTTTCATTTAACCTCCGTTGATCGTGTTTTAATTTTATTTTTCTTTTTTTAAGTTTTTTTCACATTAAATTAATTTACATATTTTGATGAAAAAATTCAACAAAAATATGACTATCCCATTTCAAAACACAGTAACTACAAAAATTTTTAACTCAGCTATTTTTCGGTATTGTTACATCCTCTATAACTTCAGGTAAGGTAAAAGCCCTAATAGATGATCATGTACCATTATATGATCACTCCATGTATTTGTATATCTATATTCACAAATATAGGTATACAAATACACACAATATTTTTTTTTTTTTCAATTTTTTGGGGTATCGGGATTTTGGGTCGGTGTTGTTACATTCTCTTCCAACGGTAATTTCAAATTCAAATTTATATGAACTACAATAATTATTAACCGCAAATGAAAAATATTTATAATTAAGTCTGCTTTTTTAGTATATGGGAAGGAGGGTAATGAGGGGAGAAACGGTTTATATCAGCTATGATATTTTTGTTAAAATTGAAGTAAATAAACAAATTAAAATAAAAAAAAATTTACGACAAAAAAAGATTTTTGTTTTCTCCATTTTTAAGAAATCAGCCATTGTAGCCTAGAAAAAAAATTTGAGCTTGAAAATTGAAAATAAGCTCAAATTTAGCACTTACAACATGTATTCAAACTATTGTGAGATGAAATTGTAATAACATTATTTTTTAATAAATTCAGATCTGGATTATCATACAAAAATTTGCTTGCTTGTGGGGTTTTCTGTATTGATCAATAATAATATACTTTTAAAAAAATTAAGATGTTTTTGTAAGTACGTTTGAAGAGACCGACGCCCGAAGTCGTGATACGTTACTTAGAGCTCCAAAAAAAATAATGTAATTAAATTTATTCATTCAGAATTGAAATCAATGAATTTGTGATTAAGTGTTTTCATTCTATGAATTAAATGTCTATCGCTTACACGAAAAAAATAATAAATTTTTCTTATAAACTGATGTTTATCAAAAATAAAAGGCGTTTAGCATGAGATAAAATATTTACAATTACATAAAATTAATCGAATCCTGTAGAATGACCCATATAAGAACGATGATCTACGAAACCATAAAAATAGGCTTTTTTTATTACTAAACAGCTTTTAAAATGATCAAAAAAAAGAACATTAATTTATGCCACTCGATGGACAAAACAGCTAGTTCAAAAATAAATTCCTAAAATATTATAATTGATGTATTTGATAAGTATACAAGATTAGTGAATAAATATTTTCATTCATTTTTGACGCCAAACTATCAATACCATTGTTATTCAATTAAACACTTGTATAATCAAGCGTTAAAAGCGAGTTATTTAACCACTAGGTACATATTATTATGTTCGTTTCCAATATTTTTTTTTTTATTTTAATCTTTTTCTATTAGCAATTTAAGCACCTTTGAATTCATAAAAATGAATAAAATCTATTGATTTAAAATGATAAATTTTATATTGCGCTGAAAAATATTAATTTTAACAACTTATTTGTATGTTAATCTTATTACTAAATCTTGAGCAATTCTATTGTCCAGTTTGCCGGTGTGAATACTGGCGAAAAGCTTCACAATTTTATTATCTTAAGTCTGATTAAAAGGACTAGGAATTTGCTAATATTTTAATAAAAAAAATTCAAAAAAGTTTGAAGTTTTAGATTTTGGTCATTTTATCGATCACTGTTGTTTGATACGTAAAACATGTAATAAAAGTATAGTCCTATCGTAATAAATCTATATTTTGATATGATTGTATAATTGTTGTTCCTATTAAAGTTAATTTTAAGTCAGAGTTATGTCAGAAAGAGTAAAAATATATGGAAGTGTGCTGATAGTTCCACACCACCAATTGATAAGAGCATGTTGATATTCTACTGATAGTAGATTTATTACAATTCTTTATCAGGCCCACCATTCACAGATGTTCCCTGTATTAATTAGTATATTTTTCATTTCCAAATTTGTGTGGATTAAATATTGTGATTCTCTTATTTATAATTGATTACTATTAGTGAATAATATTTTTTATATCAATTATATAAGACATTTTATTGATATGTAGAGTAAGTCAACACATACAATATACCTATTAGAACACAGCTTTAGGGTGCGATTGCACCTACAATAACCGAAATATTTGAATAGATGTTATATTATTATAACGATTCTTTATGAATCTGAATGAAACTTGATAAGCTTCAATTTTCAATGAGATATTTTGAAAAAATTAACCATTTTGGTCCGGAAGATTAAAAAAAATTTTTTTAATTAAATTTTCCGAAAAATTTTTTAGGGAATAACTTTTTAACTACTGAACCAACGAATTCTAGATTTAATCAGTTCTTTTGTTTGGGAGATAATGTAGTTGAAACATTTCGCAAAAACTGTTCCTTCATAATAACTTCTAAATGTTTTGTCACATCGATTTGAGGGAACAAACCGCTTCATTGTTCGCAAAAAACTCATGGAATGTCATAAGTCGCATTAAAATCAGCTCACTTATTCGAAAGATTTAGATTTTAGATTTAGATTTATTTAATTATGCCAAAGCCTAGGCCTGATGGCAAGTTATACAATATACATACATGTTGATTATAAATGTACCAGGGTATGACAATTTCATAAATTTATGATGTATTAGAGTAGAAAAAATATAATATAATATGAAAAATAGATAATAAATTGACAATGTAGTTTTTTGGAGTAAACAAAAGAAAATACATTAACAATATTTGATTGCATAAAAATATTGATTTAACTGATAAAGAAGTTTAGCTAGATATCAAGATTAAATAAATAATCGAATATTTTGTTTTTAAAAACTTCTAAACTTGAAGAGTTTATTATATCCACTGGTAATTCCTCCCATAGACGTATTGCTGTTACAACAAACGAAAGTTCATCGAGCGTCGAAGAAAAATTCGGTACTCTGAAAGAAACATAATTCTTCTTGGTTGCAAATCTCTCTGAACGTCGAATAGTCAGATCTTCAATAAATAATTCTCGTAAATAGCAGAGCTTACCAATATTTGATAACTTATAGAAAAAGCAAGAAGTGTAATAAATACGTTGACTCTTCACAGAGAGCCAACCTAATTCACGTCTATACGGAGTGATATGTTCATCTCGTTTAGATCATAAATGAAACGAATAAACGAATTTACAGCACGTTAAAGTTGACTATCATTATCATAAGTAGAAAGAGATCGTAATTCAAAAATTATTTACTCAACAATGATTTATCAATTTTTTCTTCGAGCTTAAAAAGGTCAATTACTTGTGGGTATGAATGTTTTCTAACATTATGAACTCGAAAACAGCGGAAAATTACAAGAATGATTTGCAGGGTTAATTTTATTTTATGAAATAGTTATTATGAATCTTGACCCATCCAAAAATTCAATTAAGTCAAATGAGCACATTACAATAGAAGTAAAACATTAACATATAAGTGTTAAGAAATAAAAATAATGAGTTTCATTGTATTTTTTTCTTGTTGACACAGATGTATCATTAATTCAAAAGTTATTTACGACAAAAAATATTTCTTTTATGCGTAACAGTGTAATATTATCTTATTATAACTACAAGCTACAAATTTTTGAGTCTGACAATAATATTGTTATCAATGTAAAAATGATTTCAAGTGACTTGAATTTTTTATCTTTTATCTTAGTCATTGTGTTATTCTTACACAGATAATTTATTACTATCAAAAAAGAATTTCCATGTTATGTCAAAAATATGTTGTTTGTTTTTTAATTTTAATTATAGAAACAATACTACACAGTCAGTATATTATTTTATTAGTATTACAAAAACGCAAATTTATAATTACAACCTTGTTTTTTAACTTTTTATTGGGTAGCACAAAAAGAGAGAAGAAAAGAGGAAAAGAAAATAATTTCTGTAAACAAATAGACCATTTTAGATTTTTTTTTTACGTTATTTTCTTCTTCATACTATTTTACATCCTACAAAGTTCTGTTTTTGTTTATTTTTTTATTATTAATAATATCTTCATCAATAAATCTAACTGAAATTGCTGTAGCTCAACAGCACTCTCGTGCGCAGTTTTTCAGTAACGCGTGAATGAAAACTGGTGACTGCTTGCTTTCTCCAGTCAGAAATGAGTGTCACCGATTCAAAAATGATTGATATGCACAACATGATGTACTTTTCAGTTATTTCGAAGACAAACGTATTGTGCCTGTATTGATGAAAAATTAGTTTGACATGCTTTTAAGAAGTGCCGAGACATCATAACCAGGACAAAATAACCGAATGACAAAATCTGGTTATTTTGTTACAGCGCCCTTTTAAGAAACATAAGAGAGTCACGCCATAGCAGTTTCTCAAATTCGACTTCATAGTTTAATTTAAAGTCATATGCGGTGCAACTATTATTCTAGAGCTGCTCAAGAACAATAATTTATTTCATCGTGTCTTCGACAAACAACCACTGTCACAAGTCAAAATCAATATTACACATCATCACCTATAGCAAGCTTCAAAAAACCTAACAGAAAATTTGAACATAATCGAATTGTCTTGATTTCATTAGTCCCATAACATTGTGTCAACTCCTACCATTAGAAAAAATGATTTCAAATCTTTTTTTTTATCATTCGAGTCATTCTTCTCAAGTCGCTTTGACTGGAGTTGATTTTGTACCGTTATATTTGGACTGGAGCTGTTATGGCTCCACAAACTACTGGAGTAGTCGAACAACTGCATCAGTAATTTAATTTGATTTCGCTGTGTTATAACAAAGCTTAATACAAAATTTTATCAGTTGTAATACTGAACTGTAAATTGCATAAAAAGGCAATTTGGTGATGACTCCAGAATTTAACTGGTTTAAGTCAGCCTAAGAGAATTAGCTTGCCTATTAAGTTAATTACTCCTTCAATTGAAATAAATCTTGATTATGTAATTAATGCCTTAAAAATCTCGACTACCAAAAATTATGCACCGATTGTAACTCAATATTATAAATACCTAATTGATATTTAAAATTTAGTAAGGCATAAAATTATTGATTTATTGTAAATTTAATTTTAGAGGTTGCTACAGAGCGGTTGATAATTTAGAATAAGCCACGTAAACAACTGCACGATTTTTTGTGGTTTATTAAAATCAATCAAATGAAATTTTTATCAAATTTCTCATGATATTATATATTTCTATCGTCTGTAAATAACGATACAATTGTTTATGCGTAAGTAAATTTATTATACAGTAATTTTTTATGTAAAAATTGAAAAAATAAAAAATTAACTTTGTTTTTTTCCGTAGCGTATATTGTTACATAACAAATGTTGATAGTATAACTTATTATTCGCCAAAAATTCAGTAGAATCCAATCTAAATAAAATAAAAAAAGCGATTAAAAATTTTCCGGTTTGAATGTTCTTGATACAATGCGTATTGTATCAATTTTTTATTACATCAATACAAATTTCATTCGTTTTCATTAAATTAAATCTAAAAGCATAAATGTCAATTAATTTTTTTTTTAATATCTCATAAATATTTAATATTATGACAATGAAACAGTTTTAACTAAATGATCTGATGATTAAGTTCAAATAAAAAGATGCATTTGTTAATTTATTAAACCACACATCACATTATTGAATCATTTTACCTTATACATTTAAATTATTTCATTTTTAATGAAACATATTTAATTGATATTTATGGGTAAGAATTAAAATTTGGCAAGACAATATTATTTATATTACTAGTCAAAAATGTATACAACAGTTTTTTTTTTTTTTTTAGATGTAAAAGTAAGAAAATATCATGCTTATATTGTGACAGTTATAACAATTTTTTTTTTATTCTTTTTGCGATTTTCTGCTTTTTTCTTCAGGTTTACATTTTTCGATGAATTTAAGTTTTTGTTACAATCTTTTAAATATAGGGTATATTAATTTATTGAGACGATCTATCAAAGGACGGAAAGTAATAAAATAGATCAATTATTAAATATATTAAAATTAAATAAATATACCTTATATATTGTAATGAGATCACTTCTAAACTAATTCACCATTCAATTTCTCATTATATGTTTTAACGATTCTTCTTTATCACTCACAAAATTTTTCTCATGACTTTTACAAATTTAAGAAAAACCTATTTGTCTAATAAAATTTTATTTCTATTAGATAAAAAGCCTTTTTTTTACACAACTAGCATTTTTTTGTAGTATTATTAATTACTTTTTAATAAAAATATAATGTTCACAAATGAAATCAATATAACACAGGACTAGAATATACAAAAATTAAATTACTCCCATTCGCGAGATAAAAAAACACTTGCGATTTAAAATGTGATCCACAACATAAAAATTATCGTCTATCAATGTTTTTAAATTATGGATAAAATGAAACTGATAACTTCACTGCTGGTAACCATTAACATGGATGTGAGTTTCCTGACTGCCTATGCTGTAACCAGTAATACTATCAGGACTTTGTAGAGAGGCCGCGTAAAGTGGATTGACAGGCGTTGCATGGGTGTCAAACTGTGTTGAATCATATACACTATGATTCTAAAAAACAAAGAATATCATGTTTTAAATTCCTTAAATATGAATTTCGGTTAAAAAAAAATTACGTTTGTATTGAATAATTGTTCTGATTCTGTTTAAAATTTTTATTCGATTAAATCAAGCATTTATGACTTTAGTAACAATTTTTTGCAATTAAATGATCTGAGTGTGTACTTCACAAACAATAAAGAATTAACATCCATAAAATTATTAGAACTGTAACAATATGAAACATTCAAGAGTCTACACTTACAAAAAAATGAACTTATTTCAAAAACAAAACTTTGGACTAAGAAAATTACTTATGATTTTTTCATTTTTTTATCAGTGTATGAGAAAATAATATACCTGATAAATAT
The DNA here is from genome assembly GCA_905319865.3 of Cotesia congregata. NCBI lineage: Eukaryota > Metazoa > Arthropoda > Insecta > Hymenoptera > Braconidae > Cotesia > Cotesia congregata. Next base: position 8,750,246 of record CAJNRD030001121.1, on the reverse strand, counting down.
AGTCACTGTCAGTTTTAAGTGATGAAAAAGGTAATGATACAGTATCATCTTCCATTGCGTCATCCACTTGAGCTTTATATGAAAACATTATAGATGGCTGTGAAACACTAAAAACAAAAAAATTATTTGTCTGAACAATATGAATACGAAATCATATTTATTAAAATGAGTTATTTTGTATGCCTTGCAACACTTCGCATAGAAGATTGCGATCTGCTCTTGTTGAATTATTATACTTTATAATTACATAAATTTTAATCAGTTTATATTTTAATGTACCGATCCATTTTATTGATTTAAAAAACTTAATCTATATTCCTTAATTATTTAAGATGTTAGTGATAAACATGTTGAAAGTTCAATATATTGCGCTAAGTGGTGTTATGGAACTACCTGAAACTTCTTTCTTCATAGAGAGTCGGTGTCATTTTTACTCAGTTGTTTTTGTCAAAGCTTCAATTTTATTTAGTAATAGTAGCGTAGTAGATTGAAATGTACCGAAAAAATACAGCATTTTCCTTTTACATCTAATATGTGGAGCATTTTATGCTAAATAAACAACTTGTGTGGGTGACCTCTTTTGATTTCATTTAAAATTTTAAACGTTTTGAAAACTGATGAAAAACACTTCTATAATTTTCTTGACCACCCGTTTTCGACATTTCAAATTATTTCGTATTTTTCAGACTTTCAGTTTTTACATACTTTTTTATGAAAAGAATATGATTTTTAAGTAAAATTATCAGCGTGACTAAGTGCTTTTTTGTAATTTTGAATGGTTTTTCTACTAAATGTTATAAACAGTTATTGTCTCTTTACTTAGAGTCAACCGTTGATAAATTCAACGCTTTATCAACATACTCTAAGTTACTTTAACAGTGAAAAAATTCAGCTTTTTCGAAGATTTATGAATATTTGGTTAAAATTACTACATCTTAAAACGGCCAAAATTAATTAGTTGTTCTATTAACTATTCATTTGGACCATTTAGTTACTCTTTAAAAGTTCAAATTGATTCCTCAGTGATTGTGGTTTTTTAGTTAATTTGCATACGTGATTCAAATAAAATCGATAATTATAACTTCATACGTATCACTGACTTAATGTATACATTTCAGAATTGAATAGCAAAAATTTTCTAGGCAGTTATTTAGTACACTTTTAACTTACTCTTATCTCGCTTTGATATATCATAAATCTAGTTATGTGCATACTGTTAATCTGGTTTATAGTTTTGCAGATTCTCAACGGTTAACGCAGTTCTTACAAAATCAACCTTGCTTTTTTTATGATGATATATCTTAAGCCGAATCAGTTCTGGAATATTGAATTGTGGCCTTCGAGAGTATTACCTGATTCAAAAAGAGTTGTGTGTTATTTTTACAAAATAAAATGTATGAGATACGCTCTTAAATCTTTTCTGTTTTTGTTATGTAAAGTTCCAATGCATCGAAAAAAAAACTGTTTTAAAACCCGGACGATAGAATATTCTGATTATCATGATATGATTTTAGCTACCTAAAAGTTAGTTAAATTAAGAAAACGTATACTAACAGCTATTCAGATCGCTATCGTAACGTAACTAGCTTATCGATACTTGAGATGGTTCTCATCATAGTTGTTCTTCTTCAGTGTATAAGAAAACTATTAAATTAAAGTTTTGATTCAACAGTAAATTTGTGTAGTAAATAAAAAAATCAAAATCCATAGATTTTTCTGTATCTGTATATCGAAGTGATTACATGTAAGTAGCTTATCTATTAAAAATAATGACGACACCTAAACTAGTCATTTAAATCAACTAATAATTAAATCAATACTATTAAATTTCTACGGCCTTTAAGGAACGTCAGTTCTAGGGCCGAATTTCTTCAATAAATAAATAAATAAATAAAAATAATTTATTGATTTGCCGGATTGGCATCCTAAAATAAAAAACAACATGAATCTTAACAATAATCACATACATTGAATCTTCTCTTGACTGGGTTAATTACCCGCTTATGAGTAAATAAATAAATAAATAAATAAATAAATAGGCTTTAGGCGCCAGTTCATCAGTATGAGTGATATTATGATATATGATTTAGAGTATTGGTAAAATAAAAATATATGACAACTGCACAACTTTGAGTGATAAAATAATTAATTATAGTTATGTCTATATCATATAATTATCCGTTTAACCGAAGACAGCGGTCAACGCCGCTATTACGTAATTTGGAAGATCTTCGTATAATTATGATTACGCTTAATAACCTCTGCCCGCGTGTTATCAACGTGAACTCAAGATCACAAATTTTCAGTATTAATTTTTACTCAATAATTATTGTGATCAGAACTTAGAAAGTAGTATACATTTGTATTTATTTAAAAACCGTAACTAAAATTAAAAGTAATAAAATTAATCATATACATGAAAGATTACATCACGTTACATACGCACACATATTTGCATACAGATTACACTTATTTTTAAAAGTACTTGACTCATCGATACTCACAAATGTAACATTCATACACTTTAATTACTCATGTACTGTTTACAAGTTATCTGTGTTAGAATTTCAATGAAAAAGACAATTCTATTCCGAAATTCAGCTGATAATTAATTTAATAAAATAATTATGTAACTTTTATGTTTATTAATAGGATTTAGATGGTTAATGTAGCTCACAATTGTAAATGTTATTATACCAGACATAACAATATTAAAACTCTGTAAGAATTAAATCGTATAGTATATGAAACTTTATTGACGCCTACTTCAAACTAACCTGCCTTATACTACTACAAATATGTTATTATACGCTTCACTTTTGTTTTTACTACATATGTTATAAAATTTATCTTCTGCATTAAATAATATGATTAAATGAATAACGATATACACCAATGCTTGTAATATGACTGTTTTGTTGGATACGTTTTCTAACGGAATCCTAATTACTAAATTTTTCTCCTTATTTATCATTTTTCTACACTTATTAACTTGCAATACATCATTAGCTGCTGATTTGAAACGAGACAGTTATCTTGAATACTTTTTGAAGACTAAATTGGTTTTTTTTTTTTATATTTTTTATTTATCGCATAGCTCCTTAGAACCCGAATAAATCTTATCTCTTAGACAATCATTTCCAAATTGTCGCTGATATTGAAGAACACTGTCTTTAAGTTAAGTACTTTCGGTTGGAGCATTACTATTCAAAATTTAATAAAATTTCATACAATACTATTTTATGATAGTCAATCAATCAATCAATCTCTCTCTCCAATACGACGTTCAGTAGCTAAGTAGCTGCAGTATCGACAATAGTACTTCGAAATTAGGCGCCAAATTAATGTAATATCAATTATAATAAAGTAGTAGATGTTAGTTATGAATATTGTTGTAGGTGATGATGATTATAATGATAATGATGAAGATGATTTCTTCACTTGACACCTGATTGTTTTTTTTAAACAATATTATGCAATTTAAAAACATCCCGTATTTAATAAGCACTACAGAACACTTTTTAACTTCCCGCTAAGAAAATTGAAAACTCTCCACTAAATTGATTTCGGTCCGATTTTCGAAAGTCGAGTTTTCATCGGATCTCCATGTTTTGAGGTCCCAGTATGGAGGGTAGAGGTACCTCTACCCTCCATAGGTCCCAGGAAGTCATTCTGACTATTCCCGCCGAGGCGTCCGACCGCGTGCGCGCGCCCGTGTGTGTGTGTGTGTGTGTGTGTGTGTGTGTGTGTGTGTGTGTGTGTGTGTGTGTAAATAAATTTTTGTCGTACGGTTTCTTAAAAAAGAATCAACCGATTAAATTCTACGACACGTCATTCGAAAGGGTTTATCAAAATTTAGATCTGATTAAATTTGAGAGTTAATCCATCGAACCGTTCCGAATAAATAAAAAAAAAAAAATTTGAATTTTTATGTTTTTTAAAAATAACTAAAGCGTGCGGAAAAATCATAATAAAACCATGTATACATTTTTTGTGTTTAAAAAATTACGTCGAATGCATTTTCGAAAATGAAAATCGAACGACGCATTCTAAAGTTATTGTTGTTTAAAAATTAACAAAATTGTTTTTCGGTATTTTTTTAAGATATCTTCGAAATTTCTCGACCAATCAAAATAAACCTGTACGTTTTCTTTTTGTGCTTTGAAAACTGCGCCGAATGCTTTTTTAAAAATAAAAATCGAACTACGCATTCAAAAGTTATAGTTATTTAAAAATTCACAAAATTGTGTTTTTCAGTATTTTTTTAAAATATCTTCGAGATTTTTCAACCAATCAATATAAACATATACATTTTCTCCTTGTGCTTAAAAAACTGCGTCGAATGCTTTTTTAAAAAAGAAAATCGAACGACGCATTCAAAGATATAGCAGTGTAATTAATACATTTTGAGCTAAAAGAGCTCAAAATGTGAAAAACGGAGCTTTGAGCTTGAACAGCTCAAATATTAACCATAAAATACAATTTAAGGTGCTTCAAATTCAAACTTAACGGGAAGTTGTAGTGTTGGCTTGCGCGGTCAACCGATTTCCAGATTTTTTTAAATTATTTGATCTAAGCACAAAAATACTAACACAATTTATTGAGTATGTAACGTATTTATGCATTCTGACAGCACCTACAAAAAAAAGAGTTCAACATTTTTGGACCGTTAACGTATACATAATACATATAATATTTGTTCATAATGTTCGAATTAGAGCTTTCTTTGGAGTTTTAAGCTTCGAATCTTTTTTTTCGAAGTGAAGGTATCATTTGATTTTTTTCAAAAATTTTTTTCCACAAACTACTAAAATTTTTTTCTAAACACTAACAAAATCTTTCATTTCTTTACGTACTATCTTAAAAAATTTTCATATGTGGCTATCACTTACTAGAATAGTCTTCAGAGAAAATGTTTTTGACTTAATAATGTGCAAAGCAGGCTTTTTTGGCTGTATACTTTTTTCTATTAAAACGTTTAGTTGAATTTTTGTATAAAGTTTATTTAAATAAATTTGTATTATACTTATATTATACTTGAATTTTATATGTTTATACATACCCGAAAAATTCAGATAAGAAAGTATGATAAACCAATGGAGTAAACAGTGTAAGATACATCACAGCTGTTACATCAACCACACATAATCCGGCGAGATCTTGTGAGTAATTCAATAAACCTGCTCCTATTGACTGGACCAAATTTAAAGTTGTCAATATGCCAACATAAACGTAAAAACTTTTACGTGCTAAAATAATAAATATTATATTTTAGACGACATTAAATTATTCAATAATACAAATACATTAATTTTTGTAACAAGTACTCACAGAATATTTTGTAATAAATTTGCAAATGGTACTAAAAAGTATAATATGAATTGCAAGTAATAAAAAAATAACAATTCATTTAAGATAGCGACGTTACATAAATTGACAGTATACTTCAAGAGGTTTTTATGATTTTTAATTTATGATCTCGTCTATAATAATCAACATCTCTAACTCTACGTACTTGATATGTTATGGTTTATAATATAATTTCTTATGAGTTTCTAAGATAGATAGGGGTGTTTTCAAAAATTGCAACAAGCTTTACTGGTAAATTTTTTTTTGCTTCCGTTGAACTATCAACAAAAGCGTCACTAATAAATTTGCTAGCGCACTTGGTATAAAACTATCAAATATATTTACGCATTTAAGAAATTTAACACAGAAAAATAAAATTTCGGCTTTCGACTAATACATTGAGCGAAAAGATTAAAAGCGAACATAAATATATATTTCAAGTATAAAATCTTCTGTATAAACCTACGAATACTATAAATTACATGGGCTTTATGAAGCTACTGTTATTTCTAAGCATATGTAATTATAGATCGAAAGCGATACTGAATTGAGTTATTGCTAGTAAGAAACGTGTGAAGATTTTGAACAATAACTTTTCACAGATTCTTAATAATGTAAATAGATATAATTCAAACTGTATATCTACGTTGATTTCTAAGTAAGATCAATTAATTATTGGGCGTTGAACTTCTCCGGATAAATGAATTTTTCAAGCATGAAATAGTACAGGTTATTTTAAGCCGTGCAATAATGAAGTAAACTATTTCTGGATTCCACGGCTAATTTGGGTAACTTAAATATACAAAAAATAACATTACTTTTCTGAATGCAAATAAGTATTGTTTATTTAGACATCTCAACAATCAATTAAATACGAATAATTTTTTAATTCGAATTATTCACATAGTCTGAGTTGATGTCTAGTTTTTTTTTTTTTATTTTTTTTACAAATACAAGTGGCTCATTTTAGATACAATATAAAAATAAAAAGGAGTAGACTGACAGAATAATACAACGTTCAAAAATACAATCAACATACTATATTAATTGAAGTTATATCTCGTTAAATATTCTTTGAGAGTTTGTTTCAAAAAATTGTTGCATGAATTTAGAATAAGTATAAGACTATCTTGTGATTGATTTTTTCACCTCCAGTTCGTATTTCAATGTTAATGCTCGCATCTTATACTCATTCATATAGTGAATGTGTATAAAATAATATTAAATGTATGAATTATAAATTTATAAATTCTTACTTGGTAGGTTTAATTTATCCCGCAATCTTGTCCACGGAAGTAACAATATAAAGAAATATATTAAAGTGAATACAAGACTACTGCAAAACCAAAACATCATGCCACCATGACCAAATACATAAAAGTCCCGGCTGGGAATATGAAATGTATCGTCTGGTAAAACTAACTCTAGAGTTCCTTGAGTTATTGTGAAAGTTAAAGCTATAAGAGACGTAGCAAATAAAACTCTTCTTATACTTGAACGGCTATCAAGGTGGCCTAGCAAAATAAAATAATATTTAAAATTATTTACAGCTCAAGTTTATGAATCATTTTTTATGAAAAATGGAAAAAAATTGATGGATGAAGTTAGAATTCGAAGCGCATAAGTGTTAAAAAATTATTATTAGCCGAAACCAGTTTTGAATTCAACAAATGTTGCTCATTCGAAAAAAAAACATTCTAAAACAAAATTTTTCATCGTTTATACCCTTTTCACTCTAATTATTTCATAGATAAATTAAGGTGCTTCGAGAGAATGAAGTTTTCTTCCCATCATCTCAAAAGTTCCTACGAGCTCGATAAAATTTAATTTTTTCATATAAATAATATGTAAAATTGTTTTTTTCTTTCGAATACTAATAAATTTTATTTTTTTGAATTTTAAAATACACAATGGTGAAGAAAATTGAACTCTTAAAAAAAAAAAAAAAAAACTCGATACAAAGAAAATTTTCAAAAAGGTGCATCTTTATTTAAATATATGATTTGATTTTATTTTATTGTTAAATTTGAAAAATGGGTAAAAGCTGAAAATGCTGCACTCAGTTTAACGCATTAGCGCATCACTTACCATACAAGTTACGGAAGTTTGAAAAATAATGCGAATAGTAAAATGTTAAATCACCTTTAGTTCAAAATTTTATTTGAAATATGAAGTGATTTATAGTTCAAAAAAAAAAAAAAAAAACTAATGGGGAAAAAAAAAAACAACAACAATTAAATAAACTGCTGTTCAACATACCAAATGCTAATCCGAAGATGACGACACTCATTTCAGTTGATAACAAGAAAAATCTTACAGTAACCCATAATATTTTATCAGCTTTTCCACCAATATTAGCAGCAGCATTTACTGTCATTGATACAACGCATCTTATCACTGATATTACTACATTACAAATTACCAGTCCATAAAATGCTAAAAAAATTGGGCTGCTAGTGGCTCTCAATTTTAGTCGAGCACGATTAAATCTTATTGCTATAAATAATAATAGTAGTAAGTTTGGTACTAATATCACTGCGTCCCATATTCTCACTCTGAAATCATAAATTTATAATAAATATACAATTTACAAATTAAAAGAATATAATTTTTTATGACGATTAAAATAGCAAACATTGAATCGTTTTTAAATAAAAAATAAACGATTTAAATGTAAATAGGAGAGTCATTTTCGAAACCTTCATGTGCATATTTTTAATAATTTTTTTCAATGATAGCTTATTTGTTAATAAAAGTAAATTGTTCAACCTTTATTAGAGATAACGTATTCCGAAGAATGAGCCTAAGGTTTATTGCAAAAGAAATATCCATAGATTATTTAAATATATCCTTTTCAGTGCTACTAATTATTCGAGTCAAATGGAAGCTAATCCTTCGAGATACTTTTTTCTGAACCAAAGAAACGTCTGCTATTTTTTTTACCATAGTTTTTATAAATTGTACTTATATGTTAATGACCTTGAATTCTGAATTTCCTTATATAAAACTAGCTTGCAAAAATGTTCATTGTCAACTATAGTCGAACTAACATTTGGATCCACAGTAGTAACTAAATCCAATGGTTTTCTCCAACCTTCGGATACTGTTTGTTCACCACCTCCATACATCGCTCTACTTTTTTATTCATTCACAGATCTACATAACACTTCTTATGTTACTGAAATATATTTATGTAAATTAATTATGCATACTAAATTGACTACTTTTAACCATAACTCTTTTTTATTTGTCTACAATCTCTATGATTCATATACTGTAATATTTTACTAAAATCTTATGTATTTTTTATAATACTGAAATTAACAGACACCTGACTATCTTTAGGATTATTATAATAAATTAATTAATGTTAAGAAAATAAGAAAAAATTTTCACGTATAAAAATAAGAAAAAGCGCTGTTTATTGGTTGCAATTTTCACAAATTCGCTCTTATTATTAGTTTATTTTTTAAACAAAACCAAAAAATGGTTAGGTGTCTGTTGACTGAGTGTCATATTTATTTTTATTTTCAAACTGCTCTTACAGAAAATTAAATATATAAAACTATATCTCATATTTAAATTTTGATCAATTTAATTAAAATTATTAATTTAAAGAAAAGTATATTAGGTTTGTTTCGAAAAATTTATAACTGCTTTTCAAATTTGTACAAATTAAACTAAATTTACATGAACGTTTTCAAAAGGATAATACACATATGAAAATTTTAACCTATGAAAAAAGAGTATTGGTTAAATTTAAGCAGTTAGCATGTAATTTTTTATATAGGTGAATATAATTCAAAAAAATAGCCCCAATTAGTAAATTATTGTTAATCATAATAGATTTATCGATTCAATAATAGCATAATTTCAAGGCTGTCAAAGCTTTTAAATGCAATAAGGAATCATGATTAATGATCGTGTTAATTAAAGTTCACTAAAAATTGGTGAATAGTTAAAAATATTGAGCAACATTGATAGCTGAAAAATATGAAGAAAACTATGAAATTAGTATTAATTTATATCGTTTAATAGCTAAGAAAAATAAGTATTGTATTGACTTAATGATCTTTAACAATAATTTACGAACTTACATTATTTATTTTTTATGACTATATCTCCTTTAATGACGTTTTTTCTTCTTGAATAAAATTTCATTTCAATTAAACTTATTAAACGATTTTTTCACTTCGTCATTTTTTTTTTTAATTTTATACTGATAAATTTTTATTTTTGACATTATTGTGATCGATTACTTGATTATTTTATTTTTCATTTCCAACTTTTCAAATAATTCCACAAAAAAAAACTAAATACACTGTACTTTATGATTAATCCAATATGCAATCCGTTCAGTTTCATACCCAGCTTATTTGTTTAACTATGCGAAAATTTGAATGATTATTGAAAAAAATTAGTTAATTTGTTATCTTTAATGCTAAACTACAACAAAATATTTAATGTTAAAATAGTATACAAGTATACTCTGTTAAATTACAACCAAGAACAAACAAAATGATTCTTTGGTTTTTTGTTGGACATTTGATTATTTTTTTTTTTTTTACTTTTAACCACGAAATATGGAGGACTATATAAACAGTAGATTCCACAAGTTCAAGTGACTCCCTAATTCGCTGAAATGCCTGAAGGTGTCTCATGCTGTTTTCCTAGGGTATGTTCCGATATGCACTGCGACCACTGTACAGTGTGACGTCAATTTAGTATACTGTGAAGCCGTTCCTTTGTAGCCAGTTATACTGGTCACTATTTAAAACGGAACGCAATCCCGTATACTGTCAGCCGCATTTTTGACGCAGCATTCAAATGAGTGTATTAAAGTTTACTAGTTCATTAAAAAAAAACTGTTGTTGGAGTACTGTCAAATTAAAAATATTTTAATTAATATTAGTTGTAAATTAAATTTATAATAAAATAAAAGTAAGTAGTTTTTCGTTAAAAAGAATATGTTCTTCATTACTTAACTTATATTAATTTTGTGTATAAGTTAATGTTCAGACGTTATGAAGGGTGAAATTTAGGAGTTTTTTTTTTTTTAATAATTATTGATTACTATAAACGAAAAAAAATTAAAGGTAATGGAGTATGCAGCAATTGGAATAGTATTTGTTGGTGCAGTTCGAAATTTATTAAGATCTTCAAACGAAAATGATTCTAGCGATGATGAAGATCTCATCTATAGTTTTGAAAATCGTGCAGAACAAGGTTTCATTCCAAGAACCCAGAATTATGTCAAAAATACGGTTTGTCGAATTCACGTTCCTTTAATCTTATTCTAAAGATCTTCAAGAAGTTCAAAATTGATGTTCAATAGAAAAGCTTACTATTTTATTAATTTTACAGATCAGTGTGTGATCATTTCGATGTCAGAAAATCATCAGCTTGGAGAACTGTTTGGAAAGTAATTAAATCAATATATAATGATCTACCTGTCTACATAAAATGGCCTATTCGTGAAGGATAACATAGAATCATATATATATATATATATATATATATATAGAAAGTACGGATTTCCAAATTTATTGGAAGCGATCGATGGAACACACATTAGAAATGCTCAGCCCAAAGAGCACCATGCCAGCTATATTAACCGCAAAGGATTTCATTCTATTCAAACTCAGGTTTTTAAAACAATCAAATTTATATTGATGAGCTATATATTTACCTAACTCGTTGAAATAAACTTAATTTTATAATTTCAGCTAGTATGTGATCAAAAATTAAAAATAATTCATGCGTACTGTGGTCAAGCAGGCTCAGCCCATGACGCTCGTGTTTTCTGACACTGTCAAATTTACAAAATTATTGCACACCTCAATTTTTTCCTGACGATACCCATTTGTTAGGAGGCAAGGCTTACAATATTCAACCTTGTAGAAAGGTACCTTATTGAAATCATTAAAAGGAAGATTTCGTAGTTTGTTGAATAAACTGCCATTCAAAAGAATGGACTTAATACCATATATTACGTATTTGCTTGTTGTATTTTGCACAACATTTGCATTATGAGAGAATATTTGATCGACATCCCAAAAATTCAGAATCATGAAATTCCAGTAATAGATGTAGATATTGAAATGAATAATGACATGAAAGTTGCTGAATAGAAGAAAAAATAAAGGTTGAAAAATTTTATAAATAATAATGTATAAATTTTAAACTTTAGTCATACATGCATACTAATCAACTGAAAATTAAATTTTGCACATTAATGTAAAAAAGTAGATTTTTAAATCGACTTATATGTAAAAAAAAAAATTGTAAATTTTATTGCGAATTTGTGTTTTCCTTAAATATTTCGACAACCAAGTGTATTCTGCTAATTTTGGAAAAAAAAATCGATGAGAAAAAATATCATGCGTAACTTTCAGCTCGTATTGAACATTTGTAAAACAGTCTAATAAGGTTAATTTTTGCAATTCTTCCATTAATTGTTTTATTTAGATATCCAAACTAATTACCCTGTTTAAAAATATTATCTCACTATCATGAGATTTGAATTTTTTAACTTCCCGCTAAGAAAATCTAAGATTTTCAAAAATCGGGAAGTTATTAGTTTTACTCCGTTTTGCAAAAATCGAGTTTTGATTAGATCTCGACGTTTGAAGGTCACAGGAAGCTTCCCCGACTATCCCCGCGAGGGTGTCACTATGTCTGTATGTATGTATGTATGTGTGTGTATGTGTGTGCAAGTATATAAATCTCCTATAACTTTTGAACGGTTTAACCGATTCCATCGCGGTTGGCGCCATTCGAAAGGGCTTGTTGATACTTAGATTTTGAATACAACTTGGACCGATTCGGACCGACAGATATCGAAAATTGTAAAAAAAAAACTGCAAAAAAAATGTTTTTTAAAATGGTTTTTTCAGAGTAACTTTCAAACAGCTTTATCGATCAACTCAAAAAACTAATCAGCTCTTAACCTTGAAAAACCACGTCGATCGCCGCTAATCCGGTCAAAATCGGCTGATTCGTTCGAGAGATATCGTGCAGGAAAAAAAACCCAAAAAAGTGTTTTTTTCGGAATTACTCCGGAATTTCTAGTTTGATCAATTCAAACTTAAAGATTCTTCATGAGGCTTAAAAAACTGCGTTGAATGCCGCCAACCCCGTGGAAATCGGTTCATTTATTCAAAAGTTATTGCGGTTTGAAAACTCAAAAAATAGTGTTTTACCAAACTTCTATCTGACTTTTGAGCTCGAAGAGCTCAAAAGCATAGAAAAGTTATCTCTTTGAGCTCGGAGAGCTTAAAACAACATATAAATTGTATTTTTGAGCTCGAAGAGCTCAAAAACGTCATAAATGCAATTTTAAGTACCCAGGTATGGAATTAGTGGGAAATTGCAGGGATGGCCTTCAGGGTCAACCGTTTTCCTAATTTTTTTCAATAATTTCAATTTCTCAGTATATATCTATGGATACATCATTAGCATAAAGAAAATTTTTTGGGTCGGCGACAATGTGCCCGGTGTATGTGGGGTGCTTTAATCCTAGAAGTTGGTAACGAAATGAATTGCGGGGAAAACGTAAGAAATATACCGTGCTGCGGTCGTGTGACGCGATGTACTATTTAAATAAGAAAGAAGTAGTCTCAATAAAACAGAATAGACGAAATAATGTAAGATGTATCTTGTAGATGGCACTAAAATGCGCATTATTGAATTTAATATTATTACAAAGAATTTGTTAAATTTACTTAGACTTGAATTATTTTCTCATAACAAACATAAAAAAATATGCAATGTGTAATATGTCCTCCGTTTTGCGAGATTGTAGAGAAGTAAAATATATTATCTGAATTAAAGAAATGTTTTATGCATTCAATAATTTTAATAATAATACGGTTCAATTAGAAATGTAATTTATACATATTTACACATTTATTATCTAATAAATAAACTGTAATGGAAAATCTTAGATTCCTAAAACGCTTATTATTTTAAGTTAATTTTTTTTTTTAAGTTAATAAAAATATTTATTAATAGTTATTAAATTCTTTTTGATTATATAACAATATTTTTAAAAATGTAATTTATTCTTTATGATAGTTTGTTAACCGTTTCCCATAAATATTAGTGTTATTTCGCACATAATACGTTAATTCAATTCATTTGCTTTTTGGTATACCTCAGCGTCATTCACGCTAGCGTGAATCACTCTAGCGTGCCTCACTCTAGCGTTCTACACGTCGCCATGAGTTATTACTTTGTTCTAAGGCTCCATGAAGTTTATTCCAACGACCTCAATACACGCTAGCGTCCTACACGCTAGCGTGCTTCACTCTAGCGTTCTACACGTCGGCATGAGTTATTACTTTGTTCTAAGGCTCAATTAAATTATTAAAATCGATAAATTTTCAAAACCCATTCATTAATATGGTAAAATAATGTTAAGTTATAAGAATCTCGGTACTATTATATTTATTTTTTTAGAATGTAATTAATTTTATTACTTACTTGTTGAATTTACATCAGCTTTTTATTTTTCTTTCTTCATCTTTTTCTTCGTAATTGAATTTTCTGTTTCATTTAAACAAATAAAAATAAAGTAAACATTTTATTAACTATTATTATTTTGTATATATCTTATAAAATGAGTAACATAAAATAATGGACAGTTAAATATCAGAATAATATAAAGTTTTTTTTTTTTATTTATTTAGAAGTAATATGTGTATTAATATTATAAAAATACATTGCAAATATACCAGTCATAAATAATTAGTAAGTAAAATGTTAATGAAATAATTAGAACAAAAAAATAAAGATGAAGGGAAATTTTAATTGAAAGTTTTTAAAAAATTTTAGATTAATAATTATTAACTATTCACATTTTGTGCAAAACCAGATCGCGTTTTTTAGAGGCATTTTCTTTAAATCTGTGCAGCTCTGGTCAATCCACTCCCAGCAAGCGTCGCACTGGATTGATTTAGATTCTAAATTTTCTTTGCACAGTTTGCACTTGAACAAGTTATCATTAATTTTAATTTTAATCAATTTTTTAATTTTTTTTAAGGTGTCAATTTCACAATGATTTTCTATCAATGTGAAGTCGATTCGATCGTCAGCTAAACTATCGTGTAATTCTGCCGGTTTTATCTTTATGTCTTCAGGAACAAGTTTTCTTTTGTTGGCCAATATTTCGTTCATTACACGGAAAAAAAAATATTCTTACTGGAGCCATCTATTAGATACCTACTCGTAGAAAGTTACTGTAGCATTATGCATTCCTGCAGCAGCAATACGGTATGGCTACTGGAGCGATCTGTTAGATAGCTAGAATCGCCAACTACATTTCTCTTACAACGCCCTCTTACCGGACAAAACATATTTATCCGGACCACATAAAAGTGACACACGTGTTTTTTTGTGCCAATGATCAATTTAAAAAAAATGACTTAAATATTTGTTTTAATTAAATATGGATTCGTGGGTAGGAAAAATTTTACAAGAATGGAATCTTACTGATTAAAAAAATCAATTTATTGATAAGTATTCATTTGTCATAAAATATGAACAACCAACCTCAAACCTCATCATTATAAAATCAAAACATTTCATTCTTCTAATCTTTTGTTAATTTTTATTTAAAAATTATATGGATAAATAAAAAAAAAATAAGTAATTAAGAATTAAAAAATAGATTACATATATTAAATTATCAAGTTTTTGAATGACACTGAAGTTGAAAGACATTAGAAATTTTTAGCAATAAAATTATTACGTAAAAAATTTAATAAAAAAATTCCACATGTGAGAATTAAAAAAAAATTCTTAGTGAAAATTTTTAGAAGCATTTTTTACTATCATTGATTTGTTATAAAATTAAAAAAAAAATTGACAGTTGTCAACTAACTTTAGTATCACATTTTTGATAATATTTATTTATTTTTCATGTACCATTTTAAAAAAAAAAATTATACAAATTAAATGTTTCTACACACATTCATGTATAAAAATAAATTGTAGAACAAAAGATAACTCAAGAAGCATTTTTATGCCTCGACGACGAAACTATTAAAGACTTATTTGACAAAGCGGGACCTCGAGCGATTTTTAAAAAAAGATGGTCAGATTTTATACAGCATTATGAAAATTCGGAAAAATTTGAAGTGGGCAAAATTTATTATTTTATTTTATTTTATGATTAAGTTGAATAAACTATAATTAATTTAAATTCCTACAGAATCTCACACTTGCAAATGATAGTAGTCATAATACCGTTGTTGACCAGGTTCCATCAGGTAACTTTAAATTATTTGAAAAAAAATTTTTTTTTGTTATCATTTTATTTAATTGAATTGTGAATTTATGTCTATCATTTTATTTGTTTAAATTTGTAGCCGGCGATGTATTGATTGAAGAAGTAGAAGCTGATATCTTAGATCCTTTCGAAACAATAGACAACACTGATATTTCCCTAGAACTATGCAATCCTATCAGTGATTTGACACAATCTCTAAGACAATCCATTACAGGCGTTTGTGTGTTAACTTATTTTCAAAAAAATCACATGCTTACTGATTACTATCGAAATTTATTTAATTGTATCCATTCTATAGTCTTGTACTTAAATCTTATTAGCATTCGAGTAACTATGTTTATCTTTATATTCAATTGTTAATCTAAAATATAGAATTTTTGAAAATGTGAATAGGAATTTAGTCAACAAGATTTATTTATAATTCTTTTAAGAGTTATTTTAATTATTAGTTCTTTTTCTGAGATTAATTTTTGAATGAACAAGCAAACAACGGGGTTTTGTTCAATGTAGTCGCATACATTTGCTGTAAAATTATATTGTTTAAGTCAATTAATATATACCCGATTAGACAAAAGAATTTGATACAATTGAAAATTTACAATAAATTAGAATCCTTATAAATCTTGAAAATAATATTGAAAAGGATTTGGAACGATAGAAAATTTTCAATATTTTTAAATTCTCTTTAATCATATTTTTATAATTCATAAGTATTAAGAAGGATTAAAAATTTTTAACACTTTTATCTGAATCATTTTATGTTAAAACGAAATTTCGTCAAAACTTCTATTTTATCATGAATCAATGATATGCAAATGAAAAATAATTTTTTTTAAGTTACTAGATATTACTATTTTCTCAATTTTCCTAGTTTATTTTTTAAACATCTCAAAAATTTTCATCGATATAGATATGGTCTTTTCTTTGTTTGAAAGGGAACGCTTCAGGCTATGAAAAAACAATTTAGAAAATGAAAAATTTTCAGAATTTTGAATATTTAAAAATGATTAAAATTCAATGTCGACTTAAACTTTTAGCCTTAAATAATAACTTAAAATAATTTTCCTAAATCCTTAAACTAAGAAAGAGAGTGCTAAAAAATTACGAATCTTTTTTTTTCGTGGTATTGCTTACAATTGTGTGAGAACTAAAAGTCTACAAAATTTGCCACCGGGAGATCCAAAAACTGGAAACTGGTTATGCAATTAGTTTTCACAATGAAAATTTTAATTAACTGCAAAATTCGTTGCACTTTAAGCGATGCACTTATGAGACCTGCAATTACATTAACTGAAACTTTCAATGCTCATTTCAAATATTTTTTCTTCGTGTCAATTGCTATTCATTTCTGTAAGAAAGCAACGGCCATGTTATAATGATTGCACATTGAAAGTTACAAATAATATTATCTACAATAATCACATGGACAAAAGTTACAGGCCAATTCGATGGAATTGGGAATCTGTACAAGTCAAAACAATACTCCAATTAAATTTCAAGTCTAGATCTAAAAATGCAATTCTATAAAGCGCCCAGCGGAGCGGGCAAGTAACAGCTAGTCAATACATTAATTTCATCGTTATCACAATTAAATTTTTTTATGACAATTAAAAATTTATTAAAGCAAATATATATACATAACCTGATCTTTTGGATCATTATCAACATAAACAATTTTTTCACGTTTTTTTTGAAGAAATCGACGAGAAATATATTTCAAGGCGTTTAACATCTCGTCATCGTTATTAGGGTCTACAACTAACCTTTCATATTGCTCTCCAGGGATAAAAGTTAGTTCGAATTTCTTATCCAATCTTTCTTTTATCAATTCTAAATTTTCTCTTTGTAATTGTGTTTCTCGTTCTTGTAATTTCTTGATGTTTTTTATATTGTTTATGTATTTTAATCCATCAAATTTGTTTTCATTTATTTTCAAATCATTTTTTATGGCAAGCCATATTTCTTTAAACTCTTTCTCATCCTCAATTGTTTTACTTTTCTTTTCCCTACCTTTATAAGTTTTTAAATTAACTTGATCCCATTTCGTCCGCGACTCTAACAAGTTCATTTTTCATATTTCCTATACCAAAAACCATTTTTTAATTACATTTTACCCTTTCTATGAAAAATATTATATTAACTAAGCTTCGATGCATACAAATTTTTGGAGTACTATAGAACGTTTATATTATTTAATTTGATTGATCACTTACTTATAAATATGTTCGGGTATGGATTCTTTTTTAAATCATTGTTGCGATCACGCTGACGGGATTCAGACCAGTTATCTGTACGATCACCATCCATGTCGTATACCGTGAAGCCTTCAGGTTTAACTTTTTTAATCCATTGTCGCTCGTAATAATCAAAAAACTCATCAAAAAGCTCTCCAAATTCATCACGACAATAAGCTTTGATTCTTTCATAGGTCTCTTCAATAAATTCGGCTGGTAAAATTGCTAAATATTTAATTTGGCTCAAAACAATATATATTTCCGGATGAGTGTATTTATTTGTTTTTTTTCCAACGAGGCCTAATCTTTTAGCATTTTTTTGGATTGCCTAAAACAAAAAGACAATAATTATTTTAATGACAAAAAAAATTAAGTATCAATGTACATTGATAAAAAATCGTGAAAATAATAATAGCTTTTACTTGCGCATAGTGGAAATAGCAATGTTTAATTACAACCCCGGGAAAGGTTGATTTTGCAGCGTTTTCTATTGCTGTCTCAAAGTCACTCATGCACTTTGTTATTTTTAAATTAGGAAATTCTCTTTTGACCAATTGAAAAATATTTGCATAACATTCTTCGTTCTTGTTGCTCATTAGAGCCCACAGAAGAGGAACAGACTGTTCAAAAATAAATAAATAAAATATATCTTTATAAGTAAATTGATTATTCGAGCATGAGAAAATATTCATAATCATAAGCTGTATTAATTTTCACTAGACACATATTCAAACTGTATTTTAATTTAAAATTTTTATCATTTTAAGCCATTTTCAGTATTTTTCAACTTTTGATGTAAATTTTTTAACTTCCCACTAACAAAATCGAAGATTTTCAAAAATCGGGAAGTTATTGCTTTTACCTCGTTTTATGAAAATTGAGTTTTCATCGAATCTCGACGTTTTGAGGTCCTAGGAAGAAGCTTCCCTGACTATTCCCGCGATGGTGTCTGTATGTCTGTATGTCTGTGTGTGTTTTTTTTTTTTTTTTGGCTTTTTTTTTTTTGTTATGTATTCACAAAACGTTACAATATTCCAAAGTATACATATACAAGAATCGAAAAAAAATTCACCCATACGTACAATGCATTTTCACAAATTAATCTTCTTTTATTTATACAAATATTATTTACTCAGCATTCTAGTAGTTTTTTTATTTTTTTTTTTTTTATTTTTATTTCATTAAACATGTTTAATTATTTTTTTTTTTTTACTTTTTCAACTTAATCAGTAACTAAATTAATTTTAATATTTACATCGTGACATTTGTCAGCTATCAACGCCTTATAAATAACTTTGCTTAATATTATGCTATTACTTTAATTTAACTTTCTTTATTACTATTATTTTTATTATTATTTTTATCAGTATAAATATCATCTTCATTATTTTTATTTTATGTTATCAGGAAACACTGCATTTTTATTATTAAAAAACTACGCAGAAAAGTTATTGCTTTAATTAGTCAGTTTTAAAAAAAAAAAAAAAAAAAAAAAAAAAAA
>CAJNRD030001121.1:8697065-8712481 GCA_905319865.3 Cotesia congregata | reverse complement strand
AAAAAAAATTTTGATGGGAATTTAAAATATTTTAATATTTCAAAAAAAAAATGTACATTAGCTAAAATATGGATGTAAATAAAGGATTGAATTAAGTAAGCTTATATTATTTTTCTTTCAGAATTTTTACAATCTGAGATGGTTACAGTTACCATCTTGATTGTAACAGTAATAATTTATAATAATTACAATTATTATTTTCGATAGTAATCATTACCATTATTAATATTAACTATTACAATTGTCAATGATACCACCGATTATTTTGTTACTAATTAATTTTATAACCATTTTAGATAGTAGGAGTTACTATTCTTGTATAGTAGGTAGTATAATTAATTTTTCTCCGTGTATGGTTCAAAACTTTATAGATGTATGTAAAGATTGTTTTTAGATGAATATTAATTTTTTATAAGCCATTTTTTACCTCATCTTTAATACTATCATTTTTGAGATACGAGGTTGCGTTAGAAAATTATCGATATATAATTGTAATAAATTTCCGACTCGAAGTTTATTGGAGCTTAAAATTCGTTTTAACAACTAATCAGAACTGATTAAATTATTTTTTATTATTGTTATTATTTATTTATTTTTAAAAACTTATAATTTTTATCTCAATTCCCTCCTTAGGAGCCTACGCGATAAAATTATATTTAAGCCCCCGTTCACTTCTTTACGATCTTCATTTAGGCGTACAAAGTTAAATCAAATCTTAGAATTACAGCTGAAGCCCCGGTTACCCTATCTCCACCTAGTTTAAAGGGAATTGACACGTACGTTTCACCAGTTTTTTCATCAGTACCACCTTTTCGATGGTACGAAAAACCACCGTCACAAAATGTTCCATCACCTTTCTTTCCATTGCGCTTTTTAATTTTAGAATTTTTAGGGTCCATACTTTCACCCTTTCACAATTTACTCTATGTTATCAGGGACGCTACTTACGTTAACCTGCATAATTCCAGAGCTATTTATAGTAAAACATTGGAGTCAGTCACGTTAGAGTGTGTCACGGAAAAAACATACTTCTTTCTTAACGTTACATGGTTTCCAGACGATTGTAAAATCTAATTTAACTAGTCCAGACTAATTAAGCTGGAAAGAATAATTTCAAGAAAATCCCCCTGAACACTGTCCAATACTTTTTAATTAGTTTTTTTTCAATCAGGGATTCATCCCAAGTTCTAATGACTTTATGTCTTGGGAAAAAAATAATTGAATTTCAATTTTTTAACATTTTTTATAGTGGAATAGACCAATTGTGAAGAGATAAAACATTTTACTGCTGCTGAAAAGTGAGTTCCATCTTCCGGTGAAGTAATAATAAATGTCCTTGCTATGAACTTTTCTCAATGAAACTTCACAAAGGCCCAAAGGCTGAGACATCTCCATTACCAAATTTACAATAAATTTTATTAGAGTTTAATAGATCCTGTTTTGAATTTCATGTATCTTATTCGAAAATCTGTGTATTAAATGTAACCAAAAAAATAATCAACAATATTTTTCTAGAAGACCTCCAAATTATAATTATAATATAATATTAAATTAAGAGCACTTGGGTAATTCCTTTTTGCGTGTGTGACGCTAGAGTGAGTCATGCTACCGTGTAAGACGCTAAAACCATCTAAAATGAGATTAGAAAAAATCACTTAAACGTGTCGGTTCACCTTTATATGCAAAAAAATATTCCAAAAAAGTAATCATTTTAAATATTGAAATGTATCAAAATTAAAATACATTAAAAGTATTCAATAACGTTTCCTAAATTTCCCTGTATTATTTATATGCGAAAAACAACAAATGTTTCAAAGCGATCTCATTCTATTTAGCTTTATAAACGCAAACGTGATTAACTTTAGCGTCATTCACGCTGCGTGATTCACACCGTAGTATTCCAGATTATAGTTATACATTGTTTAAAGAAACGTGCAGAAGCAGAATTATAATTCAATTTAACGAACACAGAGAATTTTTGATTATTCTTGATAGTAATGAATACAAAATATTCAAAATAAATTCTGCTACATTATTTCAAAAACACAGTATCGAAAGATAATAAATATCGACTATCGAACTAAAATGTATCGATAAGCACGTAATCGATTTTAGCAGCCATATTGATATTTTACTTATAGGTTAGTCTTTTGTTCTTCGTACTACCGCAATAGCAATGTTGTATTAAGTTCCTAAAGAATTATTCATAAAATATTATTTTAATTACGTCAGTTAAAAAATAATAATTACTGATTTTAATGGTCCATAATTGCTGTTTTAAAATAGAAAAGAAAAATAAAATTATTAATAATGGAAGGAGACAAAAATAAATTCTCCGACAAAAAGTTTGCTTCTGATAAAGAAGTCATATCTTTTATGGAGAAGTATGCTAAAGAACTCGGCTTACCAAAGTATTCAACAGGCAACAGCAAAAATATTTCGGCTCAACCACCCAAAAATCGGTTTATCAATCCGAGATTAGTTAAATTATACATGAAGTTTCATTGTCCGTATAGTGGTATCTACAAACCTACCGGTAAAGGGTTAAAAACGTCTACGTAAGTACTATTTTGTATTCTAACTAATATGTGATATTGAAGTTAGCTGTCAGCTCGGCTGCCCAATTTGAAAACACAGTAACTAACATTTAGAAATTTAAAAAAATTTTTCTTATTAATAAAAAGTTTGCCTGCCAAATTGATGAAAACTTTGATTTATGAACAGAAAATACTTGGATATAAATATTTTTAAGAAAAAATACTTAAAAATAAGCACTAAAAGTTATAAAAAAAGGCAACAATATTAAAAAAAATTAGGTAAAAGAATTTTACAATTACTGTGTTTTAAAATTGGGCAGCCGAGCTGTCAATTTAAAAAATTTTTTTAACAAATCAATTATAATAAAAAAATGTTTCTAAAATTTTTCAATTGTAATTTTTATTAATTTTTACATGTAGAATTTTTTAATTACATTTTTTTCATAATAATAAATTAATTCCCATTAAATTCTAAAAAATTTTTAATATCTGGCAACTTCAGATTCATAATATTTTAACATTATTTAATAGCAGATAATAAAATTAATAACTACTTTCTTAGATCGAGAAAGACGAACTGTCCGGCTATCTTTCATTTCAAGATAACGAATGATGGGAATTTCTTCTACATAGAAAGCTTCAGTGAAGAGCACAACCACGCAATACAAGTAAGTTGTTATTTAAAAAAAAAAAATAATATTAAAAATAATTTTTTTTTATATTATCATTATTATAATTAAATATGAATTTATAGAAAGAAAATACGACCGATGTCATCAACAAATCCGGTGTTGAAGAGAAAGACAAAGAGCGTCCTGGTACGAAGGAATGACTGAAAAAGGTCAACCAGATGGTACAAGTGAAATACCGGAATTACTGATCGTTTATAATGAGAATCAAGGCATCTTTCAGCTTTTAAGTACATCAAGTATATCAAATCTGAATAGGATTACAAACCTTACGCATCAAGAAACAGATTCTACTGGTACCGGTACCAGTAACTATGAAATTCCAAGACCTCCGGCAATTCCATCGCAAGACAGTGCCAGTTTGGATGAAAATAGCCAAGGTGGTGTCCAACATGAAGAGCTCAACGAAGTTGAAAATGCTACTGGTACCGATACTAGTAGCTATGAAATCCCAAGACCTCCGGCAATTCCATTGCCAAACAGTGCCAGTTTGGATGAGAATAGCCAAAGTGGTGTCCAACATGAAGAGCTCAACGAAGTTGAAAATGCTACTGGTACCGATACTAGTAGCTATGAAATCCCAAGACCTCCGGCAATTCCATTGCCAAACAGTGCCAGTTTGGATGAGAATAGCCAAAGTGGTGTCCAACATGAAGAGCTCAACGAAGTTGAAAATGCTACTGGTACCGATACTAGTAGCTATGAAATCCCAAGACCTCCGGCAATTCCATTGCCAAACAGTGCCAGTTTGGATGAGAATAGCCAAAGTGGTGTCCAACATGAAGAGCTCAACGAAGTTGAAAATGCTACTGGTACCGATACTAGTAGCTATGAAATCCCAAGACCTCCGGCAATTCCATTGCCAAACAGTGCCAGTTTGGATGAGAATAGCCAAAGTGGTGTCCAACATGAAGAGCTCAACGAAGTTGAAAATGCTACTGGTACCGATACTAGTAGCTATGAAATCCCAAGACCTCCGGCAATTCCATTGCCAAACAGTGCCAGTTTGGATGAGAATAGCCAAAGTGGTGTCCAACATGAAGAGCTCAACGAAGTTGAAAATGCTACTGGTACCGATACTAGTAGCTATGAAATCCCAAGACCTCCGGCAATTCCATTGCCAAACAGTGCCAGTTTGGATGAGAATAGCCAAAGTGGTGTCCAACATGAAGAGCTCAACGAAGTTGAAAATGCTACTGGTACCGATACTAGTAGCTATGAAATCCCAAGACCTCCGGCAATTCCATTGCCAAACAGTGCCAGTTTGGATGAGAATAGCCAAAGTGGTGTCCAACATGAAGAGCTCAACGAAGTTGAAAATGCTACTGGTACCGATACTAGTAGCTATGAAATCCCAAGACCTCCGGCAATTCCATTGCCAAACAGTGCCAGTTTGGATGAGAATAGCCAAAGTGGTGTCCAACATGAAGAGCTCAACGAAGTTGAAAATGCTACTGGTACCGATACTAGTAGCTATGAAATCCCAAGACCTCCGGCAATTCCATTGCCAAACAGTGCCAGTTTGGATGAGAATAGCCAAAGTGGTGTCCAACATGAAGAGCTCAACGAAGTTGAAAATGCTACTGGTACCGATACTAGTAGCTATGAAATCCCAAGACCTCCGGCAATTCCATTGCCAAACAGTGCCAGTTTGGATGAGAATAGCCAAAGTGGTGTCCAACATGAAGAGCTCAACGAAGTTGAAAATGCTACTGGTACCGATACTAGTAGCTATGAAATCCCAAGACCTCCGGCAATTCCATTGCCAAACAGTGCCAGTTTGGATGAGAATAGCCAAAGTGGTGTCCAACATGAAGAGCTCAACGAAGTTGAAAATGCTACTGGTACCGATACTAGTAGCTATGAAATCCCAAGACCTCCGGCAATTCCATTGCCAAACAGTGCCAGTTTGGATGAGAATAGCCAAAGTGGTGTCCAACATGAAGAGCTCAACGAAGTTGAAAATGCTACTGGTACCGATACTAGTAGCTATGAAATCCCAAGACCTCCGGCAATTCCATTGCCAAACAGTGCCAGTTTGGATGAGAATAGCCAAAGTGGTGTCCAACATGAAGAGCTCAACGAAGTTGAAAATGCTACTGGTACCGATACTAGTAGCTATGAAATCCCAAGACCTCCGGCAATTCCATTGCCAAACAGTGCCAGTTTGGATGAGAATAGCCAAGATCGGGAGAGCGATAATCTCAATTCTACTGGTGCCAGTATCAGTAAAAATGAAACTCCGGAAAAAAAGCGACGGAAGGTTAATACTGAGAAATTGAAGCCATTTTCTTCTCATTCAAAAGAAGAAAAAGTAAAAATTATGCTAAGCTGGCTTTCAATTGATAAAGAATACTTGGAAGGAAGAGGAAATCAAGAAAAAATACCTCTCTCAGCTTTAAACTTCGATCATAAAAAATTACATGATGGCTTTATTGATGAAAAAATTGATTTATCAATAATTAAAGATAAATTCGATTCTGATGCCTACAAAAAGTTGCTACGAATTATAAAAAAAAAAAACATGACAATGTTTACAACTGTAAATATTGTAAAAGAAAATTGAAATCTCAATGTATCCAGTGTGATGCTTGTTTGGAGTGGATTGATAAAAATTGCTCAGGACTACAGAAATTCCCTCCAAAAGAATCTAACTGGTATTGCAACAAATGTTCAATGACGTAAATAATACACAGTAAAAATTTTTACGTCATTTCGTGAAAAAAATTGGTGTTAAAAATTTTTGTGTTAAATATTTAACACTTTTTTGTGTTTCATTTACCATTTATTGTATTAAATAAACACAAGAAAGTGTTAAATAATGAACATAAAAATTTTTAACACAATTTTTTGACGCAATGACGCAAAATTTTTTGCTGTGTAGGTACTGTTATTTACGTAAAAATTTTCTTTTCTATTTTCATATTTAAATTATCTTTAATTTTGTTCTCTCTTTTAAAAAATTATCCATGTCAAAGTATTCAGTATAATAAATAAATGTTTTTATTATTATTATTATTATTATTATTTATTTTCAATGCATGCTTTTAAAGCATTTGTATTTTCCATACATCATTTTACATGGCTTTTTAATCACTTAGTGTTATCACACATGTTACTATTACACTAATTTTCTTACAGACTACTATACATTATATTCTTAATCTTATATCTTCACATAATGACCAGATTTACACTCATACACACATTTTCTCCTCAATAAAATCAACTCATTCTCTCCATTTACTCTCTGCTTTCCTAATATACTCTCACACATCTCTTTAACCACAGGTCCTCTCAACATTTCAATTATTGGCCATCGCAACTCATTCTCCAGTTTTTCCCCTTTCCAGCTAGATATATACTCAGCAACCCGCTCCTTCTGTAGCTTCATTATTTCACTGCAGCTGAATATATGCTCTAGGTTCTCTGTGACTCTTCCACATAATCTACAGCTCCAGTCTTAGAAGCCTTTCCTCGCTCTACCGACATTGCCACACCTGAGTCTGACCCAAATCTCTTTGTCTTCTTTATTCTCAGCTTCTTCATTTAAATACTTCGCTCCTCCTGGGCCTGGTAGTATTTCTTTGTACAGCGGGTTGAATTCCGAGTGTACGATCTTTCACCATTCCTTCTCTAGCTTCTGTTTCCACCAGTTGTCGAGATCTTCTTTCAGCTTCATTATTACTACTTCCTCCTTACCTCCCTCCCAGATCCAGCGACAGACTTCCACTGCCTCCATCTCTTCTAGTCTCTCTATCACTTTGCATCCCCATTTCGTGGGTCTGTTATTGATAATGCATCTCATCTCCTCCATCAGACATGCTTTTGGCCATCTACCCTCTTTCATCGCTAGTATATCTTCCCAGTATTTTATGGCTCTCTTCCTGCAGGTGTATTCAATACTCTCCAAGCCTAACTCCACTCTCCAGATGTACATCGGGGTATTCCTCGCTACTCCTAACGCCATTTTGGCATATCTTCCTTGCATTTCCTTTATAGCACTTATGTCCAGTCATCCCCAAGTTTCTACTCCATACAATGCCACCGATCTGACTAGTGAGTTCATTAAATATATTCTATCATCCCTCCTATCTCTAGCAGCCCTCTTCATCATCCCCCAGGCTGCATTTGCAGCTTTTTGAGATTTTCCCACCATTTCCTCTACATGCCGTCTCGTGCTGTTCTTTGACGATAAATGTTTTTATTATTATTATTATTTTATTATTATTAGAAGTATGAATACATGAAATCGCAAAAATGATTCTACGAAATTGCGAAGGTACTTTATAGCACTAGAATTTATAATTCCTCTAATTGAAAATTAAAAAAATAATTGAGGTAGAATCAGAATTTAAAATTTAAATTTTAATGGAGTTATTTGTTGAGTTAATTGTTTTATAAATTTATACAGTTCCCATTATTTTATCTACAAAATATTATGGATTAAAAGATTATTAATTATTGCAGTAAGAGACTCTTGGATAAAAAAAAATGTTTTATGGTAATCACAAAATATCTAACTGAGAAAAGTGAATTTTATATTATATGGATTTTTACTTGTATGCCAGTCTTGGTTTTTACAAGGCTGAGTAGATGGTAGCTGTCACATGAAGCGAGTGCGCCACCATCCTGGGTTCATACTGCTCTGTTCATTCTACGTTTGGACCCCAGCACATCCCTTTTCACTCCTGTGTTTCACCTTATAATTAACCTTGTTTTTCGCACATTTATACTCAACTTTATTATTACCACTGCGGTTGTGGACCGACTCATGTTTTTTTCTGTACTGCGTTTACCCTATTCCTCGCCTCTTTCTAACGGTTGTTAGAGTAGTGGCGACAAGGAAACCACAGAGAAAACCCATGGGTAGAATCTAAGATTTCAATTTTGAAACTGTAACTTCTACAGACTCCAAACTTGATATGAATCTTCGTATATGATGTCAAGTTCAGCTAAGAATGGATTTAATGAAATTTTGACCCCAAAAGGATTGCGGAGGCATCAACTATGAGAAATTCTCATTACCAAACAATAATTTTTATAGACTTGTTTTTTAGGAATTTTTTATTTATGATGAATAAATTATCTCGAATAGGGTCTTACTAAATTCCTCCCCCATAAAGAAGAACCGGGGTGTTAATTGTCAAAAAATTTTTTTCCTTTAAATACAGTTTCTGCACGTATAAAATTGATAGAACGTCAATAAGAAAAGGAAATTCCAGGGATGGCCAGCATCAACCGATTTGAATATTTTTTATCTTTCTTAATAATTGACATCATATGCAGGTTGTGTAAGAGTGGTAAATAGAATAGAAAAAAATTTAGTTGCCTATAAACGAATAGAATTACTTCATAATGAAATTTACAACATGTATAATAAACGTCAATAACAAAAACTAAATATATATATTTTTCGAATGATAATGAAATCTACACTGATAGAAGGATTTCTTAGTATTAAAAAAGATTTGTTAATATTTAACAAATAATTTCTTAACGGAGTCTTATCAAAGAAATATTTATTAATATTTAACAAATCATTTATTAAACATCATTTTCTTGTATTTAATAAATATTTCTTAGTATCTAATAAACGATTTGTTAATATTTAATAAATAATTTCTTTCCATTTAATAAATGATTTATTAACATTTAATGAATCACTTTTTGATGATTAATAAATGAATATTTTATATTTAATATAATTTTTATTAATTGATCAAATTTTTTTGTTTATATTTAAGAAATTATCTATTAACTTATTTATTAAAATTTAATTCATAAAATCACACAGTTCAAGAATATATTTATGTATATATGTTTTTGCATGCAGCTAAGATAATATATAAGATCTTATATATTATCTTCCCTGAATAAAAAAAAGTATTGGG
Source organism: Cotesia congregata (assembly GCA_905319865.3). Taxonomy (NCBI): domain Eukaryota; kingdom Metazoa; phylum Arthropoda; class Insecta; order Hymenoptera; family Braconidae; genus Cotesia; species Cotesia congregata. Next base: position 8,703,361 of record CAJNRD030001121.1, on the reverse strand, counting down.
ACAAAGGAAAAAGTATTTGAAAAGTATTGGATTGACTAGAAAACCAATCCTTTTCAATATTTTTTTCTTTGTCTCAATACTTTTTTTTTTATCAGGGTTACATGTAGCTACACACATTCATTAATATTTCATTTATAGATAGATAGAGTTTTATTTGTATCACTTACAAGTGTTTTACAAAGGTTTGATATTTATAATATCTTTATAATTATAATTTAAAATTTAAAATTTAGAATATAAAATAAAAATATAAAATATTATATTAAACATTAAATATTAGTCTTTGGTAACAAATCTATTTTTAACAGATTTCATTTGCCTGTCCAGTTTTTTTTGTTAATTTCCAATACACTAATATTTTCTTTTTTCTTCTTTCTTGATTAAATACATATTTATATTTATTGCTCCATTTTCTTTTCTTTTATCACAGACGCAGCACTTTAAGTCTCTCATTCCCGTCCGTCTCTTCCCCCTCTTTTAGCTTCTGTTCCATCTCTTTTACTATTTTGCATAATTTTTTATCTATTTTTTCTTTTAGCGCCCACACTATTTTTTTCCTGATACTATCACCCTCACTTTCTTTGTGCCATTTTTCTAGCTCGTTTCTTGCATCCCCACTTAAATTGTCTATCATTACTTCACAACTTAATATATGCTCTAGCGTTTCATCTTCTTTTTTACACATTCTGCAATTCCAGACTTCTAGTCCGAGTTTCCCCGCTTTTGTCAAATTTCCGCATCTGAGTCTCGCCCACACTTCTTTCATCCCCCCACTGACTTCTTTTACATTCCAATATTCATTTTCCTCTTCTAATAAAATTTCTTTATATAACTCATTATAGTTTGATTTGTTTATTTTTTCAGTCTCAGCTTCTCTCAGTTTTGTTCTATAGTATTCTAGACCAGTCTTAATTTTTTCTTCTATTTCTTCTATCTCCGCTCTGTCGTATATCATTCTTGTTATTTCTTCGCACTTCATTTCTTCTGTCAGACACTTCATTTTTTTACCCCATTTCATCGGGTATTTATTTAAAATTCCTCTTATCTCTTCCCTCAGGCATATTTTTGGCCATCTTCTCTCTTCCATTTTTGTTATTTCTACAATATATCTCCAAAATCTTTAAACAATTACCCATCTAATCTCTTCCTCTCCTATTTCTCTCCTTATTATATATTTAGGAGTATTTCTTGCAACTCCCAACGCTGATCTGTCTAATTTATTTTGTAGTACTTCTATTTTTTTCACTTTTTCACAGCCCCATGTCTCCACTCCATATAGGCAACCTGCTCTGACTAGTGTGCTATACAAGTACCTGCTAATATTTCATTTATATTTATAAACAAAAATAACTAAAACAACCATCGTATAAAATTTTCTGTTCTTTCAATTTTAAAATACAATTTCATAGTAATTAACACTATAACTAGAATAAACAAATTAATATTTTTTATATTAAACTACGCTGAGAAATAACATAAAATCCGTTTGATAGTACATGTGTTTTTAATTGTTTTTATATATTGATTAAAATTAAACTGAGTAAAATTTTCTACATCACTTGCTTTCGGTGCTATCAATTGATATGCTTTGATATGAGTATTAAGCCCAATGGTTGTACATTTTTTATAAGAAAAATAAATAGTTTTTGTATCAGATAAAATTGCAGTAATGATGCCAAAAACGGAATTATTTTCTGAGTTATTTGATAAGTGAAATGCAAATGATGGCTTAAATAAAGTTTTATTAATTTTTACAGACTCGAAAGCTTTAAAATCATTAGAATTTGTCCCAAAATTACGAACTGTATTACATGCACTGATCCCAACTCTACGAAATTTTTAAATCCTTCATTCGTCAAAAACTTTTTACTTAAATCCAACTGTAATTTTCTGGCCAAAGTTAATAATATATTGATACGACACTTGACAACTTGGGCATGATGCTTCGATTTTTTGTGAAAAGATTAAAATCGAGAACATGAAAAAAATTTTGGTGAACCCAAAAGTCTAATTATAGTTGGATAGTGTGTTAAATTATGGAATTTAGGTGTCAGATGTCCTTTGAATGTTTTCAAGTATAGTTCATGATGAAGTTTTATCAACACACCAAGATAAACTATATCGTTTTCTGAAATAGTTGTTGCTGTAACTATACTGATAATATCAAATAAATAGTTATACAGTTGCCATGCAGGATGATCTGGTGGAACCATATCCCCAATTAATATTCCAAAATATGTTACAAGACAAGACATCTCTACCGCTGTAATGATTAAATGTTCATTTTGAACATGACTTCCGATGATTGATGAAATTTTATTACCGCAGCTTCAGAATGATTAAAAAACTTTAATCTGTTGTTTAAATGTTCCAGGCTAAAATACTTTTCTCGAATACAATGTTTAATAATTTTGGCCATATCATATCGATACAGATTCCGAGGTACAAGTCGTGCATAACATCAACAGTCCAATTGTTCGTGTTATGAAAAAGTTTTATGTCGTTAAAAACACAACTGGTCTTAACACCTTTGCTATGATTCAGCAAATCTTCTTCGTAATTTTGCTTAGTTCTTAACAGATTTTTATTTTCGACTGTTAGTTTTTGTGCATCACATTTTGGTACCCGACAAAATCGACAGCAATACTCACTGATAAAACTTTCATTATACCCAAAAAGACTATTTAGAGCCAAATTATCACCAAGTATTCCAATTAATACAAAGTAAATACTGTGATTTTGTCCATTAACATTAATTGTTATACCTTTTGTTGCCAAGTAATTCAATTCATTATTGATTTCAGTAAAACATCTTTCAGCTCCGAATTCTTTATAGTCGGAATTGTAAATAACTTGTGCCAAAATAATATTGTCCACAGTTGACGCGAATTTCGGCGGTAATGAAGCAATTGAAAAATATAATCCCACAATTTTGTGAATTCCTGCTGACGAAGAAAGAGGATCGTTTACTTCAAAATCATCATAATATAAATTAAGAGGTATAACAGTCTGTTCACAAAAAAATTTAGAAATATTTTTCCAAATTTTTCCTTAAAACAAACTTGTGTAAAGTCTTTGATCATCGTATTTAGCAGATTCGTCGACAATAAAATTTTTTACAACTTGAAAAATGTTGGGTAGTTCTAAAAATTTTTTTAGTACAGCACGTAACGGAATTATTTGTCCAAAGCATGGTTTTTTTGTCCAAACATCGATGTTATCCACAACTTTGTTGTCAGATATCTCGCCAATTTTTATTTGTTGTGGGGCAACGTAATGACTGGAAGCTTTAAATTGCTGCATACATCTCCAATTAGAATCAAAATTATCAAAAATGTCAAAGTCAAAATATCTTTCCATCAGCTCATGGTACTCTGCCGGAATGCGTTGTTTTAAATTTTTTAAAGTAGCTGTAGATACTTTTGTCATCAACAGTTGAAAATCCTTGATGATTGCTTGGGCTAAGTTTTGTGTAATACCGGGATTACTATAAATTTTGTTAACAAATTTAAAAACTTCGTTTTCAACAATATTTTGTGTATTATTCATTTTATTGAGTAAATATAAAATTTATATTTTCACAGAATTTTTATTTTTAAAATTTTTATTAATTTAACGGTAAGTTAATTTTTAATTTATTTACAATAGTGAAAATTGAGGGTATTTGCACATCAGACTCAGTTTTAATTTTATAAACACCCCACTGTATAAAGTACCAAAAATGCTGACTTTCTATCGGATACGCGAGTTTAAACATTAAATAAAATTTGAAAAGTAAGTCGAATCCATCCGCAAAAGTTGAAGCTTCAAAACGATGATTATCAACTTGAATGTAAATTTTTTTCAAGTCCAATGCATTCGGGCCCACAAGTATTAAATATGGTTGAATTGGAGTTTTCGCCTTTGCTTTTGCAGCAACTTTCAAAGCACAAGCGTTGTCAATGTCACCAGGAATTTTCACGTGCATACATATACTTCTAAAAGCATCTTCTTGCACTTGCTTTTCGGTAGAAGTATTTTTATTTTTCTTGCGCAATTTGGATGTTAAAATATTTAGAAAATCTCGAGTTGAATAATATTCTTGCTTAGCGAAGAAACTTGTTCATTACTCGTTTCTAAGAGATTTAATTTCTCTTAATGCTCCGAATTTTATTTATTAAAAAAAAACTTCTTCAGTTGAAGGAAAGTGTTATTCCAACACTCATTAAAATTTCCAACTTGACAAGTATAAGTTTGCTCAAAATCTGTATTTATCAATTCAGCGCATACAAACTCCTTTAACATAGGCCAATCATTCAGAATATCAGTCGCACTTAAATATTTGTTTGATAAAACTTCAGTTCTTCGTAACTGATAAGACGATTTCCAATGAAGTATCACCTGAACTTCATCGCGATGATGTTTTAACCATTTCTTACTCTCCAGCGCAGGATCTTGACTGTTGTCCTGATTTTCATCTAATTCCATACAGTCATTGGAAACATCGGCGACTTTTCGCAAACTTCTAATGGTTGTCAAAGTATTTCGGTATTTATCTACCAATTTCCCTTTAGAAATCTGACTAACTTGGCGTAAAGAATTCTTTTTTTTTACTGGAGGTACGTAAAAAGTTTGAATACACTCTGCTGGAAACAAATTAACTATTTTCTCAGCTAATTCTTCAAAATCTTCGTTAATAAGAGTTAAGTTTTTTTGTAAGCAGTAAATGACTATAATTTCACAGAGATGAGATATCCATACAGCTTCCAAAGAGATGTCTTTCTTGCTGGCGATCAACAGCAGTTCCTTGCCAACAGGGTGGTCATTCAACACCTTTTTCAAATCAAAATGACAAGATTTAGACTCTTTTTTTTTTTTTTTTAGTCAAAGAAGAATCAGTTTCAGTACTAGTAGTTCCAGTAGTGTCGTTAGAACCAATAAATTCCACGGGTATATTTTCAATTACAACATTATTTTGCGATCCATCAACCACTGGAATGAATTCATAATCCTTATATGTAGCAACCTGTAAATGAAGTAAAAAAAATTAATAATTATTAAGAAAAATTTTGTGTTGTGTGTAATATTAATAACAACAATAAAATAACTATTTTGAAAACTAAAATAAACTTTAAAAGTTATGATTATTTTTATACACTGTAAAAAATTTTTGGGTTCTACAGTGTGAATGATTTGGTATAAAAAATTTTGTCATTAAAGTTACAAAAATATAACAAAAAATTGAGAATTGAATAAACCAATAAAAATTAGAAAAAATTTCTTGAATCTCATTTTTACTCCAAAATTTTTTTACAGTAATAAAAAAAATTTTTCAACTGAAAAATAATAATGAAACGTACATGTTCAGGGTATTTTTTATTTAATAGAAGGCGTAAACCAACACTAGGAATAACTTCTTTTCGGACTTCTTCCGTAGCTCGTGTAAGAAACTCTCCGAGAATATCGAGGTCAGTGATATGATTTACTGAAGGGAGAAGGGAAAAATAATTTGGTTGAATTGGAGTTGAAATTAAAAACTGAATACAAATGATTGAGTAAAATGTAAACACAATGGATAGGTTATAGATTGTAATGCCGAGTGTATGATTTTATCAAACCAAAAACTTACCACAAAGAGTTGGATATAACTCGCTTAAGTTATTATTAAGAAAATAAACGTTGATGTTCTATTATTATGTGCGTCATTCCCATAATATTATAGGAACCATTCCCATTCCCATAATTTTTGGAAAGATTCCTATAAAATATCTCTCCGTGTATAGCTTTTTTATCCAGAAAACTAAAAACAAACCACTTATAATGAAAAAAATTAGAAAAACGGTTCACCCTAAAGGTCATCCCTGCAACTTCCCGCTCATTTTGTATTTAAACGCTTCAAACTACACATTACGTTTTTGAGCTCTTCGAGCTCAAAAATATTATTTTTGTGTCAATGGGTTGGTCACACTAACTGACCTAACAAGACGATCGGTCCCTGCTGTAACTCACTGGGAGTGTCCGGAACCTGTATCGTAGTTTCCGACGATGCAGGCCACGGCTGATGTGAGCTTGCTCTGCCGAGGTATATGTTGCAGCAGTGTATCAGGAGCCAGTCACTTCGGGCCTTGACCAGGAAGGACGCAGTGAGTGTTAGAGATCGGAATCTTCACCACCCCGAGCGAGTCTAGTCCGTCCGTGTATTCCGGGACTGAGTAAGTGTCGGCTAGGCCTCAGGGAACTGGGGTAAGAGTACTATCTCCGAGGGTACACCCGCTCCTAGTTATGACAACCCACTCCACTCCGTACGATGCGCTGGT
>CAJNRD030001121.1:8566741-8691575 GCA_905319865.3 Cotesia congregata | reverse complement strand
TATGACGGACTCTTAAGCCTAACTCTGCCAAGAAACGTCAAACTCGTAGCATATGCAGATGACTTAGCCGTAGTGATTGTTGCCAAACATCTTGACGAGATAAACCATATGTTTGATCTCACTTTTGAGCGCGTTAACCGGTGGATGAACGCAGTGAACCTGCAACTGGCGCAACACAAGACTGAGCCAGTGCTTATTACCAGCAGAAAAGTGGTAAAGACCATTAAGCTGAGAGTCGGCGAACAAGAAATCACATCACAACCTTATATCCGATATTTGGGAGTGATGCTTGATGCCCGACTCAACTTCAAGCAGCAATTGGAGCATGTCAGTGCTAAAGCATCAGTAGTGAGGGCTAGTCTAGCACGACTGATGCCGAACGTCGGAGGCCCAAAGCAGAGCAGGAGGCTATTACTGTCATCAGTAGTCACATCGGTGCTCACTTTCGGAATATCCATTTGGGCCGACACACTAAAGACGCAAAAATCATGGAGAAAGGCTGGGCCAGTATATCGACTGAGTGCCCTACGAGTAGCTAGCGCCTTTCGCACAATATCAGAGGATGCAGTGTGTGTTATTTCCGGTACTCTGCCTCTCAGAGTCCTAGCTGAGGAAAGACGGAACCTATATCAGCGAAAAAGGTCAACCACAATGAGCCCTGAAGAACTTAGAAGCGAAGAACGGCAACACAGCATCGCAAGATGGCAACAAGAGTGGAACGCTTCAGATAAGGGTCGGTGGACGTACTGTCTCATACCTCGGATTGAAGTGTGGTTCAACCGGAGTCACGGTGAGATCAACTATTACTTAACGCAGATGTTATCAGGACACGGATGTTACCGGAAGTATCTCCACCGCTTTAAGCATGATGATACCCCAGAGTGCCCGTCCTGTCCAGGGGTCAATGAAGATGCGGAGCATGTCTTCTTTGCGTGTCCACGCTTTGATCCTCAGCGAAATGAGTTGGAAAGGATCCTGAACCGGAGAATCCAACCAGAAACAATAGTAGAGACAATGTTGTCGAGTCAAACTGCTTGGAACGCTACAAGCACTTTTGCCACAGAGGTCCTTACGGAGCTGCGTTCCATTGAAAGAAAAAGAGCGAATGACAGAAACTAGAAGGAAGAAATAACATCTTAGCCACCAGAAGGAAGAGCGGCAGCTAATTCCTCCCCCCCCCCGCGAAGAAATGCCTTACAGCGGTGCCATGGGGGGATCAGAGGATAGAAGAGAAAGGGGTTTAGGGTTTAGTGGGTAGGGGCGTCAGCGTCAAGTTTTTAGTATGTTGCTGCGTCGAGTCGCCACATATCCGGGCCAACATCTATGCCTAGAATCCGTAAAAAGGATTCCCCCCCTAAAGGGAAAAAAAAAAAAAAAAAAAACACACACACACATACATACATACATACATACATACATACTGATGTACGGACATCTTCGTGAAAATAGTCAGGAAAACTTCCTAGGATCTCGAAACGTCGAGATCCGATGAAAACTCGATTTTCGAAAAACGGGATAAAACCAATAACTTCCCGATTTTTGAAAATTTTCAATTTTCTTAGCGGGAAGTTAAAAATTTTAAAAACAAAAACGATTAATGATAATGTTAAGCCTTTTATCCTAGAATTGGATGATTTTAAGAGGAAGTACGAGCGCCAGGCAGGGTGAGGATAGGTATCGACTCTAGCGCGGTAAGGGGAGAGCAGTAACCATATAATTTTTCTCAATAAATAGATATACATTTAACATTGGCTAATGGCGGCATTTATTTTTCTTCTAATTAATACACTTTAATTAGTCGGGCAAGTGTCAATTTTTTTAAATTAAATTTATCACTAATATATTCACTTTCACCCATCGATTTTTTGTAAATATTCACCGACAGTTTTACGAGAAAAATACAGAAATGTATCAATGTTTGGAGGTTACCCCATAAGACCAATGTTAAATTGCTCAACTTTGAAGTTAATTATTTATTTAAATAATCGGGCAATCTCTTTCAAATTTTCAGAATTTGTTTAGACACATTTAAACTTCATATTAAAAAAAATCAAGCCTTTTATCGAAAGTTGTCTTGGAGCTCGTACTTCCTTAAAAAAGAAGAAATTTCACGTTGGCTCGTAAATGATGATATGGAAAAGAACGAAATATTGGCCAACAAAAGACAACTTGTTTCTGATGCTATAAAGATAAAATAGATAAAACCGGCAAGATTCCACGATAGTTTAGCTGATGATCACATCGACTTCACATTGATAGAAAATTATTGTGAAGTTGACACCTTAAAGAGACTTCAAAAACTGATTGAAATAAAAATTAATGATGACTTATTCGGGTGCAAACTGTGCAGAAAAAATTTTTAATCTATCTCAATACAATGCGCGACGCTTACTTTGAATGGATTCACCAGAGCTGCGCAAATTTTAAAAAAATGCCTTCAAAAAAACGATCTGGTTTTGCACAAGATGTCGTGAATAGTTATTAATTATTAATCTAAAAATTTTTAATTACCTTCAATTAAACTTTTCCGTTATTTTTACTTTCGTGTTCTTATTCTTTCATTAACATTTTACTTATTAATTACACTGGCCCACAAAAAAAAAGTGCTCTGTACTTTTGACCGAACCTAACTATCCTTAATGTATTTCGACGCGCTAAATCCGAATTTGAAGTCAGATTTACCCATACACCCTCAAAATTTTGAGTAAAATGCAAGAAACCCAAAAAAAAAAGGTAAAAAATTGCAAAAAACTTCAGTCACAGCAATGAAAAAATTTTTTTGGACCTAGATTACGTATGATTCTTATGTATTTCATAGCTCGAGAAGTCAAAATTTGAAAAAATTGCAAGAAATCATAAAAAATCGTAGTTATCGAGATTAAAAAAATTTTTCGGATTTAGAGTGAGTATGATTTTTTAAGAATTTTAAAAATTTTAAAACGTCAATGGTACAAAGAAACTTCAGATTTAAATTCAGTGGATTAAAGAACATAAAAATCATACTCAATCTGAATCTAAAAAAATTTTTTAATCTCAATAATTTCGATTTTTCATGATTTCTTGCAATTTTTTGGGGGTTTTTTGCCATTTTTTCAAATTTTGACAGCTCGAAGAGCTACTAAACGTTTAGATTGAGATTCTGTGAATTGAGATACATAAAAATCATACGTAATCTAGGTCCAAAAAAAATTTTTTCATTGCTGTGACTGCAGTTTTTCGCAATTTTTTGCCTATTGGGCAATTTTTTGGGTTTTTTGCATTTTACCCAAAATTGTGTGGGTGTTTGGGCAATTCTGACTTCGAATTCAGCGCGTCGAAATACATAAAGATAGGTAAGTCCGGTCAAAAGTACAGAGCATTTTTTTTTTTGGGTCGGTGTTATTTATAACTGGTATATTTTGTAATGTATTTTTAAAATATTAGTATACATACTAGTTATAAAGAAATGACAAGAAAACTTTAACATAAAATAATGGACGGTAAAATATCAGAATAATAAAGTTTAGTTGTCATTTCTTTAAAAGTAGTATGTGTACTAATATTATAAAATTTATTTCATTTTATAAGATCTATACAAAATAATACAAGTTAATAAAATGTTTACTTTATTTTTGTTTGTTTAAATTCAAAAGAAAATTCAATTATCGAAGAAAAAGATGAAGAAGGAAAGATAAAAAGCTGACGTAAATTCAACAAGAATGTAATAAAAATAATTACATTCTAAAAAAATAAATATAATAGTACCGAGATTCTGATAACTTAACATTATTTTATCATATTAATTAATGGTTTTTGATATTTTATCGATTTAAAAAATTTAATAGAGCCTTAGAACAAAGTAATAACTCATGCCGACGGGTAGAACGCTAGAGTGAGGCACGCTAGCGTGTAGGACGCTAGAGTAAGACACGCTAGCGTGTATTGAGGTCACTGGAATAAACTTCATGGAGCCTTAGAACAAAGTAATAACTCATGCCGACGTGTAGAGCGCTAGAGTGAGGCACGCTAGCGTGTAGGACGCTAGTGTGTATTGAGGTCGTTGGAATAAACTTTATGGAGCCTTAGAACAAAGTAATAACATTAAAATTAAAATTAAAATAAAATTATTTTTCATTTGCATATCATTGATTCATGATAAAATAGAAGTTTTGACGAAATTTCGTTTTAACATAAAATGATTCAGATAAAAGTGTTAAAAATTTTTAATCCTTCTTAATACTTATGAATTATAAAAATATGATTAAAGAGAATTTAAAAATATTGAAAATTTTCTATCGTTCCAAATCCTTTTCAATATTATTTTCAAGATTTATAAGGATTCTAATTTATTGTAAATTTTCAATTGTATCAAATTCTTTTGTCTAATCGGGTATATATTAATTGACTTAAACAATATAATTTTACAGCAAATGTATGCGACTACATTGAACAAAACCCCGTTGTTTGCTTTTTCATTCAAAAATTAATCTCAGAAAAAGAACTAATAATTAAAATAACTCTTAAAAGAATTATAAATAAATCTTGTTGACTAAATTCCTATTCACATTTTCAAAAATTCTATATTTTAGATTAACAATTGAATATAAAGATAAACATAGTTACTCGAATGCTAATAAGATTTAAGCACAAGACTATAGAATGGATATAATTATTATAAAAAATGCAATATTAAAATAAAATAATGTAAATTAATTTATTAAAAGACAAAACTATTATTAAATTGAATGAAGATAATGGCATTAAAAATATTACATTTCTTTCAAAACAGATGAATTATTATTATACGATTGATTGAAAAGTGTCTGATTTCGTATTGCACGCACTTTACCTTATATCCACTGAAATATCAATACAAAATCGTAATCTAATTACAATAAACAATAACAGATAATGAACAGTCTCAGTTTTAAAGTTTTTTTCTCTTAGTGTAGAATTTTCTTACATTCTATATATACAAAATTTTATTATTAAATCGTAAATAAGTGTTAATTTCAATAAAAATATAACTTTCATGTTATGTACACATGCAGGTAATAATTTTTTTTTTAATTCTTACACATTTATCTAACACATAAATTTTTCCGAAATTTTTCTTTAATTACAAAAAATTAAGAAAAAAATTCAAAAAACCTGAAAAATTTTATTTCAATCCTCGGATACAAATATTTTTTACTGCAATACTGTAATTTATTAAAATACCAAAAAATTTACCAAAAATTTTTCTTTAATATTGTTAAAAAATCATCTCTCAGTTAAAAAATCATTTTAGCGAAAATGTGGAAAATATTCCGCCTTCATCTGATGGCTCTGTGGCCGGTAATGGAAATACATATGAAAAAAAAAAAATACAGAAGTAGAAAAAAGCCAAGAAGAAAAAGAAAAATGTACAAGTCAGAAGCGAAAAATACTGATTGATTCTGAGTCGAAAATCGCTCAAAAAAAAATTTTTAAAAACAAAAACGGTTAACGTTATTGTAAAGCCTTTCATCCTAGAATCGGATGATTTTAAAAAAGAAAAAATTTTACGTTGGCTCGTAAATGATGATATGATAATGAACGAAATATTGGCCAACAAAAGAAAACTTGTTCCTGAAGACATAAAGATAAAACCGGCAGAATTACACGATAGTTTAGCTGACGATCGAATCGACTTCACATTGATAGAAAATCATTGTGAAATTGACACCTTAAAAAAAATTAAAAAATTGATTAAAATTAAAATTAATGATAACTTGTTCAAGTGCAAACTGTGCAAAGAAAATTTAGAATCTAAATCAATCCAGTGCGACGCTTGCTGGGAGTGGATTGACCAGAGCTGCACAGATTTAAAGAAAATGCCTCTAAAAAACGCGATCTGGTTTTGCACAAAATGTGAATAGTTAATAATTATTAATCTAAAATTTTTTAAAAACTTTCAATTAAAATTTCCCTTCATCTTTATTTTTTTGTTCTAATTATTTCATTAACATTTTACTTACTAATTATTTATGACTGGTATATTTGCAATGTATTTTTATAATATTAATACACATATTACTTCTAAATAAATAAAAAAAAAAACTTTATATTATTCTGATATTTAACTGTCCATTATTTTATGTTACTCATTTTATAAGATATATACAAAATAATAATAATAGTTAATAAAATGTTTACTTTATTTTTATTTGTTTAAATGAAACAGAAAATTCAATTACGAAGAAAAAGATGAAGAAAGAAAAATAAAAAGCTGATGTAAATTCAACAAGTAAGTAATAAAATTAATTACATTCTAAAAAAATAAATATAATAGTACCGAAATTCTTATAACTTAACATTATTTTACCATATTAATGAATGGGTTTTGAAAATTTATCGATTTTAATAATTTAATTGAGCCTTAGAACAAAGTAATAACTCATGCCGACGTGTAGAACGCGAGAGTGATGCACGCTAGCGTGTAGGACGCTAGAGTGAGACACGCTAGCGTGTATTGAGGTCGTTGGAATAAACTTCATGGAGCCTTAGAACAAAGTAATAACTCATGGCGACGTGTAGAACGCTAGAGTGAGGCACGCTAGAGTGATTCACGCTAGCGTGAATGACGCTGAGGTATACCAAAAAGCAAATGAATTGAATTAACGTATTATGTGCGAAATAACACTAATATTTATGGGAAACGGTTAACAAACTATCATAAAGAATAAATTACATTTTTAAAAATATTGTTATATAATCAAAAAGAATTTAATAACTATTAATAAATATTTTTATTAACTTAAAAAAAAAAATTAACTTAAAATAATAAGCGTTTTAGGAATCTAAGATTTTCCATTACAGTTTATTTATTAGATAATAAATGTGTAAATATGTATAAATTACATTTCTAATTGAACCGTATTATTATTAAAATTATTGAATGCATAAAACATTTCTTTAATTCAGATAATATATTTTACTTCTCTACAATCTCGCAAAACGGAGGACATATTACACATTGCATATTTTTTTATGTTTGTTATGAGAAAATAATTCAAGTCTAAGTAAATTTAACAAATTCATTGTAATAATATTAAATTCGATAATGCGCATTTTAGTGCCATCTACAAGATACATCTTACATTATTTCGTCTATTCTGTTTTATTGAGACTACTTCTTTCTTATTTAAATAGTACATCGCGTCACACGACCGCAGCACGGTATATTTCTTACGTTTTCCCCGCAATTCATTTCGTTACCAACTTCTAGGATTAGCACCCCACATACACCGGGCATATTGTCGCCGACCCAATTTTTTTAAATATTTTCAATGAATATTTTTAAACAGGATACAGAACTTTATAATTTTGTGATTAAACTGTAGGTATTGTTTATAAAACGTTAGGCACTCGAGTGGTTTTGACTGATCACGTGATCAAAGTACTGCGAGTACCTTACCTCAAAAACGCCAGTGCTCACAGTAGAATATGGCGACGATTTATGACGTCATATATTTCCCTAGGGTACTGCGGCAGTATACTGGCAGTCCATAACGGAACGAATTTTTCTACAGTGATAGCACTGTGCAGTGCTCGCAGTGCATATCGGAACATACCCCTAATTTTAGTCAGAACTATGGAGACTATACACTATGGAGTGTATAGTCTCCAGTCAGAACAGTACTGTTCTTACGTTAGAACAGTAGAAGCGGCGGAAGTGGTGCCCTCAGTAAAAAACTTGAGAACTATTTCGAATTTAAATTAGTGCATAGCGTAGAGTATGCCTACAACATCGTAATGTGTATGTATTATAAGGGCCAGTTTTTCAATCCGAGATAAAATTTTAAAACTTTATCCAGAATAAAATTATTATTGCCAGTATATCTATAAACATGAAATATATAAATATTTGGCATAGGATAAAATTTTATCTTGGATTGAAAAACTGGCCCTAAAAGATTATACCGAAATTACAAGCTTCTTACAATTGAGTTCTTATAAGGATACGACAATTTTTATTTTATCTGTATGAAAGATAGGCAAAATAATACTGCTCAAGAATAAAAATATTTTATTTACACGGATTTATTATAAAAAATGAGTGATGAAACTTTAAAGTTTATTCATATGTCTCAAAATACTCGATGATTGGTGCCTTTTTTGATTTTGTTATTGTTTTGTTAAGAGCATAATTTTTAGTTTTATTTGGAGTACCGGAGTAAAGTAATTTAACACTCCGCGTTCGGAGTGAATCTGGACTTTTTTCAGCGGAGTGATTCCGGAGTGAATCTGGACTCTAATCCGGAAAACATCCAAGTAAGAAGTTCTTATACTATAATAAATTGTTATTTTAGTGGAACACATTTTATATGCTAAATTTTTTTTTTCGTCGGTATAAAATAAATAAATATTTGTATACATTTGGATATATTAGGGTGGTCCTTATTGAGGGTACGTTCGAATTTTTCTTCACGATAGTTATTCTGAATAGGTTCCAAATATATAAAAAATAAATTTGGGAAACAGTTGACCCTAAAGACCATCCCTGCAACTTCCCGCTAAATTCAGTCATTAAGTGCTTGCAACTTTGCAGTCTATTTCAATATTTTTGTATTATTTTGAGCTTTCCAAGCTCAAAAATTAAGATGTTCGATGCTTTTGAGCTCTTTGAGCTCAAAAATCTGATGGAAGTTTAATAAAACACCATTATTTAAATTTTCAAGCTGCAATTACTTTCGAATGAATAAACCGATTTTCACGCGGTTAGCAGCAATCGATGAAATTATTTAAGTTCTATGAACAATTTGTAAAAGCAAATTGATCAAATAAAAAATTTTGGAGTTTTTTTTTTAAATTCAATTTTTTCGATTTTTTTCGTTCACGGTATCTCTCGAACCAATCAACCAATTTTGTCCGGCCTGGCGGCAATCGACGTGATTTTTCAAGGTTAAAAGCTGATTAGTTTTTGGATTTGATTGATAAAGCCGTTTAAAAGTTATTCCAAAAAAACCACATTTAAAAAATTTTTTATTCTTTGTTTTTTTGAGATTTCTCGAAATCTATCGGTCTGAATCGGTTCAAATTCACAGGAAATCGAAGTTTGAGGGAACTTTTTGGAACGTACGCGCGAACACACACACACACACACACACACACACACACACACACACACACACACACACACACATAGAATTTGTAATTGATTTTATTTTTTTTTATAAAATAATATTTTTTTTTTATCTTAACTGGTAGAGCCTTTGGCGCGTAACCAAACGATCCGGGTTCGATTCCTGGTCCGGGCTGTCCGAATTATATTTTTTCAGTCACTAAAGAGATTCCTACTGAGTAAAATAAGGTCCTCCCCTTTCCCTTATCCTTTATTTACCCAAGTCCCAAATTTGTCGCAGACATTATGACGCTGACATAGCACCGCGGTTATATTGTCGCGCGGTTATTTATAGTCGCGGTTATTTAGTCCGCGGTTATTTAGTCATGGCACCAATAAAAACGACACAGCAGAAAAGCAAAATTAACATCTCAACGCAACGACCGGGTATCCTGTTTTCTCGCAGCAGCTCCTCATTGGAATTTTCCAGATACTGAGAAAGTTATTTTAGCGGTCACCTTGGAATTAAAACAGACCAAGTGGCTCGCTGATTAAGGAAATCTTGGTTAAACCAGACCAGGTTTCCGAGATCCTCAATAAATTATTATACGAGTTAGTTTTGTTAATATTAATTGTAAAAGAAATTTTAGAAATTCTCTAAATTTAATTAATTAATAATTCGTTGGGCTCGTACCACGTTTCATTTAATTATAATATTGAGCTAAGGTCATATAGGAGAATTTTAGAATCACGAACAGTAATTAAATTATTAATAGTATATTACACTAACGAGCACAGAAAGTTGAGATTCCTGCAATGCGCGCCATGATGCCCGAGGCGAAGCCGAGTGAAGAATTATATTGAAAATTCAGTTTTACTATTGCGTAGAGGTCCGGTGGACGCGTAGTTAATTTTAAATCTGTAATTTTATGAAGGGATTTATTATTATTGCAAAATTAAGGACTTGGTTAAATAAATTTGTGAAATTTTTAACGAATTCTGTCTAAAATTATTTACAGCTTCTCACATAATTTCTCTCACGACCTAAGAATAAATTTTGTTTCTTTGCTCTGGTCCGGCTTTGAATTCCAAGATAATACTTCAGTGGTGCCCTAAATAAATTTTATTTGGAACGACCAAGATGGCGACTAACCCCCTCACAATGTATTATGCTTATGATTATTTTTTATGCATATTTTTGTGTCGTTTATGTATATTATAACTACTTTTAACCAATCACGTTACGAATAGTTTGCAACACATATTTTTCATGTTAATTTTGTTATAGGATAATTTTGTTATAGGATCACGTTACGAATAGTTTGCAACGCATATTTCTTATACTTTTCATGTTATTTTTATTATTGGATTGGATTGGGATTTTAACACAATTTTTTCGATTTCAAAGATTATATCAGTTACTTAGTATTTTTTCAATTCATATCTTTTTGCGAAGAATAAGTTTTTCTTTGTAAAATGTTTCGTGAAAGTGAAATTAGTGTGAATTTTTACAATGGAATTATTTTTGTGGGATTTTTTAATCAATCTATATTCAATAGCAAGCATAGACCTTGTAAAATCCACAAGGAGTTATGTTCAATTGTTTTCAGATCAGCTTCAAGTACCATACCTTCTCCCATAGTATTTTCGCGATCTGTTGTTACATAAACAGGGGTTTTCACAGTATTCTGTAGAGAGAAAATAGATATAAATTATAATTTTTGTAATCAGATATGCTATTGTAATAATTAATTTAACAAAAATTTTACAAGCTTTCAAAGCGTCTTAAAAATTCTCTAAAAAATTGTACTGACTGAACTAGGTATGTTTTATTATTTACTTACAAATCGATACTGCCATTCTAATACGTCGTATCCTACAAAATTTAAAAAATGGACTTTTTTTGGAAAAATAGAATCATAACAATATTATGAAAGTCATATTAAAAACTCAAAGGTCAAATAGTTTAATAACTATTCTTAAACAATTATTTTCATCCGTCTAATCCCATTTAATCAATGTTAAAAATGAACCGTTTTTACCGTCTGCTGTAAAATTTTATAAATGTGGGATACGACGTATTAGAATGGCAGTATCGATATTTCGAAAAAAAAATATATTCAGAGAATAATTCACACACCTCTAAATGTATATTAAGAGATTTTTTGGTCGTAATACACAACACTGGAAGTTCATCAAATTTCACTTTAGAATATGATTGTTTCAGGCAATGCTGTTCTCTATCCCACCTTGCCCCTTCTAAGAACAATCCATGTACATTACAACTCTACGGAAAGAATTTTTTATTGATTAAAGATTTACTGATTTTTAAAATGTTAATAAATACCTCACAAAGTCTCTCTTCAATTTCGTCAAATTTTGAAAATTTTGACACTGTTGTGTAAATTGAATAATTATCCAATGGCCAATTATTTTTTTTACAACTCATTTGAAAAAAAGCTGCAATATATGATTCCGGAACATGTAGGCCAGATAACCACATAACAATTGGTTCATTACTTCCCGACCAATCAGTGTACTGGTTCTTTCTTTTATTTATATGGATCATCCAATTAGCCAAATTTTTTTTTGTTGCTGGAGCTAAACGAGCCCATTCTTTAGGTAACTCACCATTGTATAAAGAAGCAGATATACTTTCCATCCTTGTAGTGAAGTTCGTTTTTCCTGCTATTGCCTTTTTAAGGAAAATTTTATGTTATTCTCAATTAAAGTGATTTACAAAATTAAATATTTTTATTACGTTTCTTAGTTGCGTTAACGTTGTATTTATTGTTTTAATCAATTTGTTAAATCTCTCTAATTCTTGAAATAAAACTATAACTGAAGGTGTAACATCCAGACCAAAATTATGTTTTACTTTTGCCATATTAAACTCTGATGGAATTTTATTCAAAACATCTTTTGATACATTATCAATAAGTTCTTCTGGATTCAGCTTTGATAAACTGTTAATAGCTATAATAACATATCATGTTATTTCTATTATAATAATAATTAGTTGTAAAATTTGAAAAAATAAAAAAATTGAAAAAGTAATTAAATATTTCAAGGTGTATGCTCGTATTAGCCGGTGTCTAAATCTAAGTATCAAAAATTTACATATTAAGAAAATAAGATCATATTAAACTGTATCAGACATCAGGGAATTCCGAAAGTATTTTCAATTCAACTTACATTGCTGAGACGTCATTTTATTTAAATTAATCAACATTTCTCTAATGTTTCGAACAAAATAGGTATTTTCTGCATTCAAGTGAAGGCCAAATATTTCAGGAGAATCACTGATAGATAAATTATCTATGAATGAGATATAATCATCTTTACTGCCATCCAACGGAACAGAATGAAGTGTTTCGTTTTTTTTATATAAATAGAATGGTTGAGAAGTATCAAATATAAAATCTCCGAAGTATTCATCAACATAAACTTTAACTATGCGATGATCATATCTGTCAATTACTTTTCCGCCATAAATCACTTCACTTATTAGATATTTAAGACTAGCCCAAGGGAAATCACTAGTAGGTGATAAATTAGTTAAATATGTACCAATAATTGAAGTACAAACAATAAAATCTGATTCACTAAAATCATAATTTATAGTCCAACCAATTTTACCATATCTTTTTCTTTCCTATAAAAAACACCAACAACAATTACTAAAACTTAAAAATAAAAATTTATGTGAAACACTCAATACAAAATTAATCTATGAAATGAGTTCGCCCGTGATACTATGATATTGTTCTGAAATTTTTTTATGCTTTAGAAAAATAAGTTTCAATACTTAATTGACTAGAGAATAACAATCATTAATCAATAGTTGATGTTTTCTTTCAAATTATTAAGTACAAGCTAGTTGTCCATGAATAGTGATGTAATGTATTTATTAAATATTGTTTTCTTAAATACAAAAATTATTAAAATTTTTCGGACTTAACCACATCAAAGAGTGGTTAATCACTGAAAAAAAAAAAAAAATTAACTTAATTCAAGGAAAAAAATCTTGGATCAAGAGAATCATTCTAAATAATTTCATCTCTTGGATTAAAAAAAAATTTCTCAAAATATAAGTTGAATTTACTTAATTAAAAATTTTTTTTTGTTTAATTCAAGATAGTAAAACTCTTCATAATCTCTTGAATTAAAATATTTTGTCTTGAATAGAGTTAATTTTTTTTAGCGTAATCTTATAGATAAACTCATTTGACAGATAAATTCTTCATGGAATATTGCAATACTAATTTACCTGAACTATTGCATGAAAAAATGCAAGAATATAAATGATATGCTTGTACTTCGAATGACTACAACTTTTCAGATTTTCTTCTTGCAGCTTCAAATAAGTATTTTTTAAACTTAACTTCAATCCACTGGGTGGCTCAAGGACAACTTAAATAATGTGAAAAATTGAAATTTAATGATTAATTACCACAATTTATTAAATAAATATTAACTAATATAGTTGTTATCAAGTTATTGTTCTTTAAACAATAACAATAATAGCTAATGACAATGCCACAAAAATTCATAAAATGATGAGTTATACATTTTTAAAAGTTGCATCATGAGGACGTATCGGTTCAAACTACTGGTCTTAGACAAGTTGAACCGAGTTTTGGACACTTGAAATTTTTGAAAAAAAAAATATGTATAAAGTATGAAATATACCTTTTAATGATCTCTGTAATACTCCGATAGGGAAGTCATTGATAAGATCAGTCGTTAGCCATAAGCGAAAATTATCGTGAGGTTTTTTCATATGATTAATTTTTGCTTCAAGTTTTCGAATGAATTCCAATCCTAAATGACAATTTCGTAAAACTAACCACCGTCCTTTAGTCATTGAAATTTCGAGTAGCTTACTAGCTTTCTGATAAATATAAAATATATCTATATTATACTCTCTAAATCTGAAACAGAGACTATTCACTATCTCACAGCTATAAGTATTCCAAGTGGTATAGTTGTGAAATAGTGTGTATACATTATTTTTCAGTGATCTTAAAATAAGAAAAGTCTCAGATCATATGTAATTGTTGGCCGAGGTAAAGTCGATATGTAATATAATATTTGTTCATTTAACCACAAGATTTTGTTGGGATTCAATTAAAAGATTTGATAAATAAAAAATAAATAAATAAATTAACCGTCGGAAATCGTCTGGTAAGTACAAAACATCTTCATTTATACACACTTAACATTTTTTTAATTATTGTAGTACCTGGATGACCGATCATTTTTTTTTTTTTTGTGAATAACCTGAAAACACGGATAAAACGAAATTTTTTAAAAATGAATCCTAGCTAGATCGATTTATCGCCCCCAAAACTCCCTGCATACTGAATTTTATGAAAATCGTTGGAGCCGTTTCCGACATTCAAATTATATTTATATACAAGAATTGCTCGTTTAAGGGAAGAAATAAGTGTAGAAGGACGTTTTCATGCTGATTTTTTATTAATTTTTTTAAGGTATAAAAATTAATGTTATTTATTGAAACTATCAGGTTATTTTATACATATATTTATGAGTGTTTTTTCATATTTTACAACAATATAACTAAAAAAAATAGCGGAAATATCAGCTGATACACATCGTAGGTTGTCATTCAACTTAGCAGTCGGTGTACACGATGGAAGCCACAATTTTTATCTTAAATCAATGGCACAGAAAAATGACTTTTTTTATATGTGTATCTTCTATATGAACCTCAATTCCTAAAAAAAAAAGTAAAAATTAACTATATTTTTTCAATAAACAATATATGAAAAAATGGTAAAAAATCACGATTTATTTGAACAACCCTCTAAAAAATGCAAATTTTTACTTTTTTTTTACCATTTTTTCATATATTGTTTATTGAAAAACAAATAGTTAATTTTTACTTTTTTTTTTTAGGAATTGAGGTTCATATAGAAGATACACATATAAAAAATAGTTATTTTCGATACGTATGCGCAAAGGCAGGGATTTTGACAGCTTGAAGTGACGTCACGAGTTTGAGGCTATGGCGCATTCTTATATATCAAGACCGAGTCATTTATTCGGACGAGCGTAGCGAGTCCGGATATAGTACGAGGTCTTGATGAGAATGTATCATAGTCTCAAACGCGTGCCTTCATTTCAAGTTTGTCAGAATCTCTACCTTTGAGCATAAAGGATCGAACATAATTTTTTGTCATATCAATTGTGAAAGTTGGATTTGAAAGAACCGTGAAAAATGTCTTATCATTGTTTATTTTATTTAAAGTAATTGCCATAGTAGTTAAATTAGGTGGAGTTGATGTTTTTGTTAATAGTTCACTCATTTTTATTAATAACTTTATAATTTAAACACAAAGCCTGTCAGACGAGATTAAATAGCGACGGATTAAATCTACGTATATGTTGAAGTCGGGTTCCATGATAATTGATCCCCGTAATTTAAAACCACGACTAATGATCCCACGTAAATTGATCCCACTGAGAACTGATACCACTAACAACTGATCCCACCGACAACTGATCCCACCCACCATGTTGTGCCCTTTTATCAAGGATGTTATGTGTGTTTATTCGAAAGTATACGAACACATAAGCTTTTAACTCCCACCAAGACGCTGCCCCGATCTTACTAGATGTACAGTCAACGCTAACTGTATTGGACCTCTCTGTATTTGACGACATTCTTCCTCTGTATTTGACGATTTTACACAGCTCTTATGGACAAGGACGAGTCATATACAGAGGATGGTCCTGTACGGGCGAGTCAAATACAGAGAGCGTTGACTGTTGTGTAGAATAATAATTCATTTCTTTTCAAATGGGGGGCTTTGCCCCCCAACCCCCACCGGGGCTCCGCCCCGGACCTTCTGAGGCTTCCCCAGCACGAACCTCAATAACTTTTTTGTTGAGGTTTGACCCCGCTAAACCTTGGGATCATTTGTCGGTAGGATCATTTGTCGGCGGGATCATTTGTCGGCGAGATCATTTGTCGGTGGGATCAATTGACGCTGGGATCAAATTACAGGTATTATTTGTCGCTGTATTAAATTCCGGGGATCATTTAACGTGACACCGTTGAAGTCGTTTACAAGATTCGACTATAGCGTATTTTAGCAGCCGTGCAGAAATGTAGAGACAGATAGAGAGAGAGAGAAGTTACTTTTGGATTCTAGAACGAGGTAAATTAACTAAACTATAGAGTGTCAGAAATCGTATTCTTTGCGCCCTCTGTGTGTTGCTTGAAAATCCAACTTTCACGGTTGATATGTCAAAAAGTAATTTTTCTTAGCCATTGATTTCAGATAAAAATTGTAGCTTCCATCGTGTACACCAACTGCTAAGTCGGATGACAACCTACGATGTGTATCAGCTGATATCTCCGCTACTTTTTTAGTTATATTGTTGTAAAATATGAAAAAATACTCATAACTATATCTATAAAATAACCTGATAGTCTCAATGAATAATATTAATTTTTATACCTTGAAAAAATTAATAAAAGATCAGCATGAAAACTTCCTTCTACACGTATTTCCCTCCTTAAAGGTACTAGATTAGATTAGATATGTGGGTCATTCCATGTCAAATCAGCTAATCTTTGAAATCGACCCCTTTCAATTTGGATGGATTTTGGTTAAAAGTTTTCTTTTATTATAAAACAAAAATTTGCCGAAGGAAAAAAATTTTTTTCGAAAGTTATTCAAAATTCAAAATTTTACTATTTTTAATTTTTAATTTTTGAATATCTCGAAATCCATCGTAGATACAGAAATGATCTTATATTTGTTCTCGTATGTCTTATGTTTATTATAGTATAGAGACACGAAATTTTGAGGTCAAATTTTTTACTACAATATACTCTAAAATAATCTTAAGAGATCTTGGAAAATTTCAGAGAGGTGTTTCTTTTTGTTTCAAAGTTATGCATTTTTTAACCTTGGCAAAATTTTTATTTTTTCCTCTAAGTCAAATATAGTTAAAAAAACATTTGATGTTATTATTATAATGTGTATACCTTTTCTTGGCCTTTTCCCAGAAAGATAATCATCAGTTTTTCAGCATTAAAACCATGAAATTCTGCAAGTGTAGTAAATTCTGACGTTAACTCTACTCTTGGGCTTAAAATCAATACAGCTGGAATATATGAATCGATTTGTTTGTAAATTGTTTTAAAACTTATAATACGAGGAGTGATAAATCTAACTCCCAAACAATCAGTCACATATTTAATAATTCCACAGTAAACTCGATCAATACGAAAACATTTAATTAGCATGAGTTTTTGAAATGGATGTAATTTCTTTGAATATTCACCAGGATATGGACTCGATTCAGGGGTATCTAATTTATACCATCGATACCAGTCATTGGAATTAACTTGTAACTCATTGTATAAGTCAGAAAAATTCCCGAATCCGACTGACAGTTGAAAAATATCCGCTAAACTAGACGAAGGAAGCCATTGAATATGATTTCGCTGAGAACTTTCTACTGAAGTATTTTCTTTTATAAAAAAATTTAACTCTTCTTGACTGATGCAACCGATACTTAATTCAATTTTGGTACAAATATGAAAAGAAAGTAAAACTTTATGTTTTTGAAAAATACCTAAACACCCATAATCAAAAATATTTATTGTGAGAGTTTCAATTATACTGTCTATACGTTCCGTTATCGACATATTTAATGATGGTGCTTGTTTTAATAAACGAGTAAATAATTCCAAATAACTTGACAATGAATATTGATACATAGGATCTAATGCAGCGAGATCGAAAAGTACAAAGAATAACACTGCTCCCCTCGTAGCAACTGGACGATAACTTTCGCTTATCTCTTCAATATCTGCCGCTGCATTTTTGTTTTGATCAATTTTAAGAGTCATTTCACGAATGTTGGCCTTGATTTTTCCCAAACTTTCTAATAAGTCAATATCTTGTAATAAGGGTTTTCTACTTGTGGATATTTTTTCAAAAAATTCGTTTTCAGATTTTTTAATAGAGCTTTTAATTGCATTGATCTGTGTAGTTAATTTATTTTTCTTTTCTTCAATATCTGATTTTTCTAATCCCATAACGATTGATAATAGTTTATTTTCAAGGGCCTGTAGTAAATTTTTATTATTATTTAAATTTTTTTCCCACACTTTTTATTGCAAGTCGGGAAGAAAAATTTAGGCCAAATCAGATCAAATATATCAAATTCGGGAGAATCTACATTACTTATTAAATATTCTATACAAAAAATTTTAACTTTAAATTCATTGAAAAGGACAGTTAATTTTTAAATCTGAAGTAAATAATGTTATTTATTAAAATAAACAATTTTTATTAATGGTTTTCTCAATTTTTTTGATATTTTTCTGCACCCATAAATTAACTCATCCTGGCAAATTTTGAGACTTGTTTAATTTACCCTTTCAGAAATATTAAATTTTCAAAAACAAAAAATTGTTTTTTTTTTTTTCTATTTTTCACTTATAACTTCTTCAATAATTGTCCAATTGAAACTTTTTTTTTTTCAGTCTTCGTTTTTTTGTGTCGTTTCTAGAAAAAAAAAAAGTTTGGAAAATCCAAAAGTGCACGCCTCATAACGCTCATTCATTTTTTAAGAAAAAAATTAGTTGTGTAATTGATTAAAAAAAAAAAAATTAGAAAAACGGTTGACCCTAAAGGCCATCTCGGCAACTTCCCGCTATTTTCATAATTAAGCGCTCAAAATTGCACTTATTACGTTTTTGAACTCTTTGAGCTCAAAAATATAGTTTTCGTGTCTTATAGAGCTCTCCAAGCTCAGAAATCTGATTAGAAGTTTAATAAGACACTATTTTTTGAATTTTCAAACCGCAATAACGTTTGAACGAATGAACCGATTTTCACGCGATTAACAGCATTCGACGCGGTTTCTTAAGGCTCATGAATCTTTAAGTTTCAATTGATCGAATTAGGAATTTCGAAGTAATTCCGAAAAAACACGTTTTTCGGTTTTCTTTCGACAACGATAACTCACGAACGAATCAACCGATTTCAACCGGGTTAGCAACGATCGACGTGGTTTATTTTATTTTAAGAGCTGATTAGTTTTTTAAATCGATCCGTTAAGCCGTTTGAAAGTTATTCCAAAAAAACCACATTTGAAAAAAATTATTTTATAGTTTTTTTAAGATTTGTCAAAATCTACCTGTTTGAATCGGTTCAAATTGTATTCAAAATCTAAGTTTGGTCAACCCCTTTCGAATGGCATCAACCACGATAAAATCGGTCTAGCCATTTAAAAGTTATGAAAGGTTTACATACGGCCACACACACACACACACACACACACACACACACACACACACACACACACACACACACACACACACACACACACAGCCGCACGAATACCATCGTACCATTATTAGAATCTTAAAACGTCGAGACTTTATGAAAACTCGATTTTCGCAAAGAGCGGTAAAACCAACTATTTTTTGATTTAAAAAAAATTTCAATTTATCTTAGCGAGAAGTTAAAAATTAAATTTAACGTTTATTAACAAATTTTTTTGTACGTACGACACACACACACACACACACACACACACACACACACACACACACACACACACACACACACACACACACACAGCCGCACGAATACCATCGTACCATTATTAGAATCTTAAAACGTCGAGACTTTATGAAAACTCGATTTTCGCAAAGAGCGGTAAAACCAACTATTTTTTGATTTAAAAAAAATTTCAATTTATCTTAGCGAGAAGTTAAAAATTAAATTTAACGTTTATTAACAAATTTTTTTCGACGAACAAACAGCAGCATTACTTTATGTCAAAAACAATAATCATCTAAACAATACAAAAAGGTTACGCTTTCGATAGGCATCTTTTGTCACTACCCCGTTACTATTTAAGAAATAAAAAAGAAAAATTTCTTCTGCCAGAATTGAAATATTTAAACCCACAATTAAAAGTAAAAATTCGACAATCTTGACAATTGTTAAATACCTAAAATCGGAAAAATTTTTGAAATCGGGTAAATTTCTTTTTTAAACTTTATTGTTTAACCGAGAATAAACGAAATCACAAATTTTTTTTTATTTTTCTTCGTTTTTGAGTGTAGTTTCTAAAAACAATAAAAAAAAACTATTCATATTTTGTTAATTAATAAAAGGATAATTAATAAGAAGAGTGAAATAAAAATTTTTTGCCGTCGCATTATTGTTTATTCAACTTTTTAGCGGGTATCTGATGTTTTTCATTCCTTAAAATTTAACTTTAATTAGTTAAAATAATTTTTTTGTGCAAGCGTCAGAGTAGACCGATGCGTGCGTGCGCCAGAGTCACGCGTTATTTCCGTATTTTTGCTGCTCAATTAAAATGATTAATAACTAGTTGTATTTAATATCTTGGTACCTAATATCTAGGTGAACTTTTTGTTCTTGTTGATAGGGCTATTAAGTTTTGCAGTTAAAAATATGATTTCGATAACTATTGGTCGGAGCGAAATTTGATCTCGCTTATTTTACTATTTTTAATATAGAAAAAAAAAAAATTTTAATCGGCGTATTAATTTTTTTAAGTCGTATATAAACCGAAGAATATTCCTCAACTGATTAGACTATATACATAGCATAGAATATTCTACAGCAATTTTTTTTTACATTAAGTGGTGCCCTTACTCTAACAGGTCAAAAATCAGCACCCCCACTCCCTACTTCAAGTACACTTTACCGTCAGCAGTATACTTACTAGTTTAGTATTGCTGCTCAGCTTCTAGCATTCACAACGTGCAAATACTAATCTTATATTTCAAACCAAGTGTCACATCAAGTGTTGTTGATAATTTTAAAAATAAATCATTTTGCAAACCATCAAGTTATAAAAAAATGGCTCAATTTTTGGGATCTTTCAATGAAAGAAACTTGCAGTTCACACCAAGTCGGCTCAGCGGAATCGACGAGGTAACAGAACTCCAACTTCTTCAAGAAACGGCGCTACTGATTGGACAAATTACCAGGGGTCTTGGTTTACCAGAGGAATGCGCCTGGGTGGCTATGACATACGTTCGTATATTTTATTTTTTTGAGTCGCGGGAGTTCTACCAGGATGACCTTGTAGTACCAGGGGCAATTGTTTTGGCTGCTAAGGTTATCGAGAGACCTCGAAATGTGGACGATGTCTTGGGAGGCCTCTACTTCCACCTTGAACTGCCTTTAGAAACATCAATTGAAAAATATCGTCAAATAGTTCAAGGTGTGTCTAAAATAGAGAGTGAACTTGTAAGATTATTTTCTTTTAATTTGACGATACCACTTCCCACTAAGTATCTAAGCAAATTTTTTGCAAAGATCAATGCTAAGGAAGAGTTCATCGCTTCTGTTAGAGGTGTGGTTGGGAACCTAGGTCAGTACACCAACTTCGGACTGATGTTCTTGCCCCAGGAGGTTGCCTGTTTCTCTATTTATTTAGTGAAAAAGATGATATATTGGGAAATTCCGGAGAAGGTTTCGGGGATGCCGTGGATGGAGTTCATCTACCGGACTGCGACTCCTGAGCTACTTCACACAATGGAACTTGAGTTCGCTAGACATTGTTCTATGGCACTGTCGTTCGTCAAGTCTGAATTCTCGACAGCGCTCAAGATCGGAGTTCCTGCTGATGAACAGACATATAACAATAACAACAAACGAAAAATCGAAGAAGATCCCGACTTGATTGAAGTAGGAATCAAAAAAATAAAAAGAGAGTTTTAAATATTTTCTTTTCTTTTTTTTTTGTTATTCTTGTTCGTCACTTTTTTATTTGACGGTAGCTATAAGAAAAAAAAAATAATGGCCCTTTTCAGGGCCACCAAATTTTTAAAAACGTAACTGACTTTTCAAGTTAAATTTTTACTTGAAAAAAAATTTAGTTATTATTGTGCCCCAATAATGGAATTATTCAGGCTCTATAACCACCTATTTTTATCTGATCTTAAAATATTACCAATGTATTTTCACAGCATTTAGTCCAGTCGGCAGGGAAATATTAGGCGGTTTGTTTACGACTTCCAATGCAAATGGGGTAAGTTGCAATTTTTTTTTTTAAATACTCAGAAAAAAATGTAGATCATTGAAAAAAAAAATTAGGAAAACGGTTGAGCTTCAAGGCCATCCCTGCAACTTCCCGCTAATTCCGTTAATACATGGCCGTTTTTTTGAGCTCTTTGAGCTCAAAAATACATTCTGTGTGTTGTTTTGAGCTCTTCAAGCTCAGAAAGATACCTTTTGTACGCTTTTGTGCTCTTTGAGCTCAAAAGTCTGAAAGAAGTTTCATAGAACTATTTTTTGAATTTTCAAACCGCAATAACTTTTGAATGAATGAACCGATTTTGACGCGGTTGGCGGAATTCTATGCAGTTTTTTAAGCCTAATAAAGAATTTTTAATTTTTAATTGTTCAAACTATAAATTTCGGAGTAACTCCGAAAAAACACTTTTTTCGGTTTTCTTTCGTTCACGATATCTCTCAAACGAATCAACCGATTTTGACCGGATTGGCGGCGATCGACGTAGTTTTTCATGGTTGAGAGCTGATTAGTTTTTGGAATCGATCGGCAGAGCCGTTTAAAAATTATTCCAAAAAAATCACCTCTGAAAAAACACACACACACACGCACACACATACAGACATAGTGACACCCTCGCGGGAATAGTCAGAAAAGCTTCCTAGGACCTCAAAACGTTGAGATCTGATGACAACTCGATTTTCGAAAAACGGGGTAAAACCAATAACTTCCCGATTTTTGAAAATTTTCAATTTTCTTAGCGGGAAGTTAAAAATTATAATTAAGTAATTTCTTACAGAGTATTTTTTTTTTTTTAACATCGGCGCCCTTTTTTCTTGTCATATGCGCACGCAATCTAAAAAAATCTAGCTTGATCAAGTGGCGCCATAGTTTTCACGTGACAAATAAGAAAAGTTCGTTTGACTTTGTACGGTTGTATCGTAGTGAATTTTAATAAAAATTCAATTTAAAAAAAATACGTAAGCTAGGCCACTGATATGAAATACGGACCCAGTTCATCAAATTCTTAAACTAATAAAAAAGGTCCGGTCTTGAAATATCAATTTGTTCGGGAGTAATTGTTGGTACATCCAAAATGGGGTGACATCCCGACATTCACGTCAAATTTTTTTCAAAACGTTTTTTTTTTTTCAAAATAGCAACATGAAATGATTTTAAAAAGTAAAAGATGGTTTAATTTAAGTGTTTTTTCAGTGTACATCTACTTATATCATTGTATAAGTGTAATATGGTTGTGATAGAGGCATTTAAAGATCACAAAATTGCTTGACCTTGATAAGTCGAGTATAAAGTAAAACCTCACGCGCTTCGCGCTATGAGGCGTGCAATTTATTTAAAGTGGTCACTGGTGTGGTTTTTTAATTTTAAACTTAAAATCTTTTTTTTTTAAGTGAGTTCTCACTTAAAATCAATTAAAAGTTATTTAAGTCTGTTAATAGATAACATTAACTAAATTTATTATTTATCCACATACTTTCTTAAAAATTATCGCACATTTACTTCATATTGAAATTTTGATCAAACTTGATCTGATTTGATCTACTAATTTATAAAAAAATTCGACTTTAACTGTAATTTTGAAATGTACTTAAAGTATCTTAATTTTTAATATTAATTTAAAATATATAGTTTGAAAAGTTTTTTACTCACTACTGTAGTAGTCATGTAATTAATAATAGTTGCTTTCGAGAATATTCTAAGGTTGAAACTGGGATTTGAAATTTTAGTTATGAAGTATACCCGAAATTTTACATTGTAATCTCTTTGTGTACTATTTTGGTTGATTAAAGATTGTCCATTAACACCTACAAAGAAAATAATTTATTTATTTAGTAATAATACATGATTATAAAACAAGTACTTACTTTGTATGATTTTTGCTAAAATATCATCCAAAATGTAATGAAAATAATCAAAGTCTTGAAAGATTACTGAAAATCCATCTTTAACAGCCGATTCAAATTGTTCCATATATTCTTGATCATAAAATGAAACAATTTTCAAAGGTTTTTTTTCTATTTTCTTAATCCAATTCAATGCTTGTTGATGAGGATCAATACAAATAAGCAATTCGGAAGAGAACATCGTTAGAATTCCATTTTGAATTGAAAACTCATCTTGTGATAAGTCCTGAAAATTCCATCCATTTTTTTGAATACCATCAGTCAAGTATTTTTCCAACCTAAATGATTTTGATACTGGGATGTTTTTTTCGATAATGCTCTTCATCCAATCATTATAAAGCATTTTATTTCTCAATTCAGCTGTGAAAGGTCCACAGTATATTAAAAATCCAGCAGACATTAGACAATTCCCAATGATGCATTCAGAATCAACTCTCATATATTTTAATTCCTCTTCCCACTTATCACTATCAGATAAAAGCTCGTTTGTCATTTTATCAACGAAGATTAAGTATTTTTGCAAAGAGTCTATTTCTTCTTGCAATTCTCGTTTTCTAGATGTTGCATCGTTGTATTTCATATTTAATTCTGTTAATTGTTTTTCTAGGTTTTCTAATTTATTTTCTCCTGTTCTGACTCCCATTTCAATGCATTCCGAATCAATTTCATAATTTTTTATTTTTTCTGATTTTTGACAGAAAGTATATAAACGCAATGTCACTTGCAGAAATTGATACAATTCAAAAGCGATTTTACTAATTGATTTCAATTGGTCAAATTCATTAAAATTTTTCAAACGAGCATCTATTAATTGTTGTTGTTCAATAGTTATTTCATTAACATCCAATTCTTGCAAAGATTCAATAAAATCTGGATCACTAAGTAGATTTTGAAAACTTTCCCATGAAATTTCTTTCGAACCTTTTATTATTGCGATACACTCGCCAACCATTTGCACCAAATGTGGAGGTTCTGAAAGTAATTGCAACTCTACAAGATCACTGTTCTTCAAATCGTTTAATGTTGTTTTGATTATATTCAGTTCAAAAAAAACATCGGTAAATATTTCTTTATCGTGTGCAGATTCTTGAATTATCATTTTGTTGCTTTCTTTATTAATTTTATCTTTTATTGATAAACTAATTTTTTTCATTTGTACAATGATTTCATTTAATTCTTTTATTAAAGCTTCTAAGTTATTACATTCTTCTATTTTTTCAATCACTGCTGTCTTTTTAATTGATAATTTATTATTTAATTCAATCGAGTACTTAGACACTTCAGTAATTTTATTTAAGCAAACCAATAATCGATTATATTGAAAAGTTGTACTATTTTTTTTATTTGTTATAAGTGTTAAGTAAGTCTTTATAAAATCTACATAATGTTTTGGTGTTGTGTAGTTATTTCTTCGATACTTTTCGAACAATTCCATTGTATACTTTTTAATATTAACATGTACATCAACGATATGCTGAACAACTTGATCATGATGATCATCAGAAATATCTCTATTCTGTAAGGATTTAAATAAATTTATGCTATAATTGTTCGATTAGACATCTTATAAATAAATCATTTCAAATGAATTTATTGAAATAGTAAGATTGAGCGAGCCTACTATAGGCAGGCGATGCTCGATCTCAATTATACCGACAGCTTTTTATTATAGGCTACTGTTAGAAGATGCGATACCAGAGAATTTTTTTCTATGTCGTCATCACATATAAGTGATTACGCTGAGCTAGTAGTGTTAAGAGTGCTGTACTGAGCGCCTTCATTAAATATTTTTATCAAAAAATATGACTAATAAACAAGTCGGTTACTATTAATAGAGATGAACTTTTGTCTTTTGGGCCGAAATGTGTGAAATAAAGAACGTACATAAACGGTACTACAATAGATCCTCGATAAGTCAAACCTCGATGACTTAAAAACCTCTACAACTTAATAAATTTGTGTATTCCCTTCCCTTCAAACCAGAAAACCTCCATTACTTAAAGCACGAAACCTCCACAATTTAAAAAAATAATTTGAGCATTTTGGCCTTTGACAACTCAAAGAAGTACCTATGTGACCTCTATAACTTAAAGTATTCATCAATGACTCATTAAATTATTAAGATTCTATTGTACTTATCAATGATTCATTGTAAATATTTATCAGTGACTCATTGTAAGCAAACAAAAGGCTTTCTCCAAAACTTTAGTGTTTTGAATTTCAGTCGTTCACTATACAATATATCGTTGTTGAACGTTTAAAATTGAAAGTAAAATGAAACAAAAACTGAATACGCAAACATATGCTGATAAGTTAAGAGCTATAAGTAGAAGCTGTAAAAAGTGGTTCAAAAAGGAAAGATGTTATAGCTGAATTTGGAATACATGAAAGCACGCTATCACTCATATTGCAAAGTGAAAATGAGTTGTTGAGAAAACAAGAATCAGGATAGAGTTTTCATTGTAAGAGACGACAAATTTCTCAATTTTCGAATTCAGAACAATGTTTGTTTAGTGGGCCAATAATACTAAAAGAAAAAACCGAAGTGTTTGTTAATTCATTAGAAATTATATACTCTGTACTGAGTGATCGTAAGAATGAAGCTAGAGATAGGGCAGGGGGGGGGGGGCAAAATGGGTCCCCTAAGAAAAAAATGTTGATATCCTTAGTGTTTTTCTCTGGTTTTACTTTTTTTTAGTCCCTTGCCAAGTATTTGACCTCAATTTGCTCTGTTCATTAAAAAAAAAAATTGAAAATGTGGGGAAAAATGGGCCACCTTCGGAAAATTTTTATAATATGAGTTTTTCCGCTCATTTTATTTTTTTTGGCCTTTTACTGAGTTTATGATATTAATTTTTTGCGTATATCGATATGAAAAAATTGAGAAAAGTGGGGCAAAACGGGCCCCCCAAAAAACTCAATATGTTTCTTACTTGTTTTATATTTTGAATTTTTTTATTATGTATTCAGTATAAAAAATTAGGATAACGGTAGACCCTAAAAGCCATCCCTGCAACTTCCCGCTAACTCCATACCTAAGCGCTCCACATTTCACGCCAAAAGCAATAATAAATCAGGTAAAAAATGTCGGAGTAATTTCAAAAAAACGCGTTTTTTGAATTATTTCGACAACGGTATCTCTCAAACTAATCAACCAATTTTAATCGCGTTAACGGCGATCAACGCGAGTTTCCAAGCTTAAAAACCGATTAGTTTTTAGAATCGATTGGTGAAGCCAATAAAAATGTATCATAAAAAAAACAATTTTTTAGAATTTTTTTGACAACAATATCTCACAAATGAATTAACCGATTTAAAAAAAATTAAAGGCATTCTATGCAGCCTTTCTAGAACAAAAAGATTATTTATCACTAACCAAACAATCGGACATGAAATTTCGAAGATGTGTTAAAAAAATACTTTTTTAATTTTTTTGTTAATTTTTTTAAAATTAAATATCTTTCGAACCATTCAACCGATTTTGACGTTATTGGCGGCGATTGAAGTGATTTTTTTAAGCTCTAAAAATCATCTCGTTGAATCAAAAATGATCCAGGAATAAATTTCGAAGTTATGTAAGAAAAAAAAACACTTTTTCCCAAATATTTTGTTCACGATACCTCACAAAAACGAATCGACTGATTTTGATCGCGTTGACGGCGATCGACGCAGTTTTGTAAGTTTAAGAGCTGATTAGTTTTTGAAAACGATTGATTCAGCAGATTAAAATTTATTAAAAAAAAAAACATTTTCTGAAAATTTTATTTTCGAGATTACTCAAAATCTATTGGCCCAAATTACCTTAAATAGTATAAAATATCTAGGAGCAAAGAAACTCTTTCGATTGCTGTCAATCCCATTTGAATCGGTCGAGCCGTTTAAAAGTTATGAGAGGTTTACATTCATAGACACACACACACACACAGACACACACACACACACACACACACACACACACACACACACACACACACCTCGGGGCAGAAGAGATACTGCTACCGGGCGCGTCTCCTCGAGCGGATGGGAGGATGCTCGCTGTCCTTGGATGACACTTAATCTCTTAGTTGATGAGGTACAGCAGGTAGGAGCCAAGCAAAATAACCAAACAGAATACGCTCCCGTGAACCAAACTCCTCTTTAATGGGTTGGTCACACTAACTGACCTAACAAGACGATCGGTCCCTGCTATAACTCACTGGGAGTGTCCGGAACCTGTATCGTAGTTTCCGACGATGCAGGCCACGGCTGATGTGAGCTTGCTCTGCCGAGGTGTAAGTTGCGGCAGTGGATCAGGAGCCAGCCACTTCGGGCCTTGATCAGGAAGTACGCAGTGAGTGTCAGAGATCGGAATCTTCACCGCTCCGAGCGAGTCTAGTCCGTCCGTGTATTCCGGGACTGGCTAAGTGTCGGCTAGGCCTCAGGGAACTGAGGTAGGAGTACTATCTCCGAGGGTACACCCATTCCTAGTTATGACAACCCGCTCCACTCCGTACAATGCGCTGGTAAATCAAAAAGCATGAGTAAAAATATGGAAACAAACAAGAGTCAAAACGGGGCTCACACCCAGCAAGCAGCTATCGTAGCAAGCGCTGAGATGAAGAGGGCACAAGCGCTGGAACGCCTTGATAAGCTTACTAGCGAGCTGCATGAGTTTGTTGAGTCTAAAGTCAACATCCACAAAGAGATCAAGACGAAGACAACCGGCGTAGTCAACGCCCTTCAAAGGTTCAGAACACTTGATGACGGATGGCAGGCACAACAACGGCAAACTCCCAATGTCACACCGAAGAAGAGCAGACAACCTGCCGCAGACACCGTCGAAGAGATGGACACCGGTGCCGAAGGCGATGGTGAATCTGTAACAGAAGACAGAAGCGACACTGGTGTCAGGTCTGGGAAGAGGAAAGACCGTAACTCTCCTGACCCAACGGTCAACCAAGTAATAAAGAAAAAGGACACAAAACCAAGTCCTCCGAAAGAAGTGGCGGCACGGAGTGCCAAAAATAAGGAGGTCGACGCGTGGCAAAAAGTAGAATCGAAGAAGAGAAGGCAGGAGCAGGATCACCTCTCAAAGCAATTGCCGAAGGAGCCACGACCGGAACCTAAGCGGAAAAAATCGCGCAAATGGATCAGACCTGACGCGCTAATAATCCGCCCTGCCGAAAAAGAGAAGTATTCCGAGATATTGCGCCGCATAAAGCGTGATGTCCCAGCAGACCAGGTTCGCAATACCGTCGAGAAGATCCGCAGGACGATGACCGGAGATATGCTGATCACGTTGTCAAGGAAAAGTGCTGACAAAGACCAAGCCTTGCAGAGGACTATCACAGGAATTCTTCAAGACGATGCTAAGGTAGTCTGTAAAGGTCCACAGGAGACCATTGAGATTCGAGACATCGACGAAGAAACGACGAAGGAAGAGATCCAGGCCGCCCTGAAAGAGGAAGTTGGAAAAGATCATGAGATACCTCTAGAAGGAATAAAAATCCGTAAGGCTTTCAGAGGTACGCAGACGGCTGCAGTCGCTTTACCTATGACCATCGCGCGAAAATTAGTGGAAGGAACCGGCAAGATCCATGTCGGGTGGGTTAACTGCCAAATCAAAGCGACGACGAGACCTATCCAATGCTTTAAATGCTGGCACTTTGGACATGTTGAGCCCTAATGTAAAAACCAAGTAGACCGATCTAAACTCTGCATCAGATGTGGACATCTGTAGGGCACGGAGAAGGGCACTGTATCGCGGACTGTAAAAATTCTGCCAAGTGTGCAATATGTGCTGACCAGCAAGGAGCAAAGGACGTGGCTCACCATGCCTGCACCTACAGATGCCCGGTATTTCAGGAGGCGCTCCAGAAGTTGACGAACAAACAAGCATGAGGATATTACAGCTCAATCTCAACCATTGTGAAGCAGCGCATGACCTGCTCATGCAATCCGTGCGAGAATTAGAGCTGGACTTAGTACTGATAGCAGAGCCATATAAACACCTGAGTACCCAACCCTGGGAATCTGACAGCACATCCAAAGCTGTCATCTGGTCATGTGGCAAGCTTTCTTTCCAAAATGCAGTCAACAACAGCAATGCCGGCTTTGTAGCAGCATCAGTAGAAGGCATCCGCTTCTATAACTGCTACGCACCACCTAGCCTCTCCATTGTTGACTTCACTGATTTCCTAGATCGACTAACCGAAGATGCGAAGCAATACCATCCAGTAGCGATAGCCGGAGACTTCAACTCCTGGGCAGTTGACTGGGGCAGCAAACATACAAACGCACGAGGGAAAGCACTACTGGAGGCCTTTACTACACTAGATGTAGTTTTGCTCAACAGTGGTGATACGCCGACCTACACCAAAGGTGACGCAAGCTCAATTGTAGACCTCACTTTTGTCAGTAATAGCCTTGTCAGAGGCGACTGCAACTGGAAAGTGTTGGACATCTACACTGCCAGCGACCATCATGCGATATTCTGGGAAATATCAAGCGACCAGAACCCCAAGAGACCAGTCAAGCAGTCTAACATCGTTGGTTGGAAGGTAAAATCTTTTGACCCAGAAGCATTACTAATAGCCCTCGATGGTGATCCGATCAACACTGGATGTGCAGAAGAACAGACTAAGGACCTGATGAGGAGAGTAACACATGCTTGTGATGCCAGTATGCCTCGTAAACGTGGCATGAATTCGAGACCTTCGGTGCATTGGTGGAACGACCACATCAGCGTCCTCCGTAAAAAGTGTCATAAGAAAAGAAGAATCTCTCAGCGCGGCTATCAACGGCCCAACTCAGTGGAGCTGATCGCAGAGTACAAAAAGGCGCGTCGTGAACTGAATAAAGCCATCAAAGAGAGCAAAAGAAGATGCTGGAAAGAGCTTATATACGAGGTGGATAAAGACGTGTGGGGTAGGCCTTATAAGGTGGTTATGACCCACCTGAAAAAAACAACAAATGCCATCACCTACGTGTCCTTAACTTCTTCAGAAAATCGTCACTGCACTGTTTCCACAGCAACGCAATTACGATTACCAGTTGGCGCCAGGCGAATTGGACGACATCCTACCTGTCACTGAAGAAGAACTGCTGGAAGCTTGTAACCGTGTAGGGAATAATAAAGCGCCGGGATTGGACGGAATCCCTAATTTAGCCTTGAAAACCATCATAAAGGCAGCTCCAACATTATTCCTAGACGCTTATAATGCATGCCTCAAAGAGGGGACTTTTCCTCGTAAGTGGAAACAGCAACGATTGGTACTGTTACCTAAAGGGAAGAAACCACCAGAAGAACCGTCATCTTACCGACCACTTTGCATGCTAGATACGACGGGTAAGATATTTGAGCGCATAATTCATCAACGAATAGATGCAGTAGTCGACCCACTCCTGGCAGACAACCAGTATGGATTCCGGAAAGGACGATCAACCCTGGACGCGATCAATCTGGTTGTTAGCACGGCTAAAGAAGCGATCGCAGGAACCAGATGGAAGGGTGGCACAAAGAAGTATTGCCTGGTGACGGCATTAGACATTAAAAACGCCTTCAATTCCGCCAACTGGAACTGCATCATGCAAGCTCTTCGAGAGAAAAACGTTCCAGAATACCTGTGTAGAATAGTGGCCAGCTATTTCACCGATAGAGTTCTTAAATATGACACGAAGAATGGTCCAAAAGAGTACGATATTACCGGAGGTGTACCCCAGGGCTCTGTACTTGGTCCACTGCTGAGGAATATCATGTACGATGGCCTATTGAGATTGAAATTGCCAAGAAGTGTAAAACTCGTAGCATATGCAGACGACGTAGCCGTAGTAATCGTCGCTAAACACCTTGACGAAATTAACAACATGTTCGACATCACCTTCGAGCGAGTCCATCGGTGGATGAATACGGTAAACCTGCATCTGGCTACACACAAAACTGAGGCAGTGCTTATATCCAGCAGAAAAGTGTTAGAGACCATCAAGCTGAAAGTCGGCGAACAAGAAATCACATCACAACCTTACATCCGATATTTGGCAGTGATGCTTGATGCCCGTCTCAACTTTAAACAGCAAGTGGAACACGTCAGTGCCAAAGCGTCAGTAGTGAGGGCTAGTCTCGCACGACTGATGCCGAACGTCGGAGGCCCAAAGCAGAGCAGGAGACTACTACTATCATCAATTGTCACATCGGTGCTCACATATGGAATATCCATTTGGGCAGAAGCGCTGAAGTTGCAAGAATCATGGAGAAAAGCTGGACCAGTATATCGACTGAGCGCTGTAAGACTAGCCAGTGCATTCCGCACGATATCAGAAGTAGCAGTGTGTGTCATTTCCGGAACTTTGCCGCTCAGAGTTCTAGCTGAGGAAAGACGGAACCTTTACCAACGAAAGAGGTCAACCACACTAAGTGCCGAGGAACTCAGAGCTGAAGAACGGCAGAACAGCATCGCACGATGGCAATCGCAGTGGGACGCCGCGACAACAGGAAGATGGACACACCGTCTCATACCGAAAATCGACGTTTGGATGAACCGGAGTCATGGCGAGGTCAATTACTATCTGACGCAGATATTGTCAGGACATGGATGTTTTCGGACGTATCTTCACCGCTTCAAGCATGATGATTCACCGGAGTGCCCGTCCTGCCCAGGAATCAATGAAGACGCGGAGCACGTTTTCTTTGAGTGCCCACGATTTTACCCACAGCGCGATGAGCTGGAGATGATCCTGAAGAATAAAATCCAACCAGAGACAATAGTAGAAGCAATGCTGTCATCAGAGGCTGCCTGGAACGCCGCAAACACGTTTGCAACAGAAGTCCTTATAGACTTGCGTTCCATCGAAAGAAAAAGAGCAAATGACAACAACTAGAAGAAAGGTAAAATAATACCTTAGTTACCAGAAGGAAGAGCAGTCGCTATATCCTCCCCCCACGAAGTAATGCCTAACGGCGGTTTCCATGAGGGATTAGAGGAAAGAGGAAAGGGGTTTAGGGTTTAGTGGGTAGGGGCGTTAGCGTCGAGTTTTAGTATGACGCTGCGTCGAGTCGCCACATATCCAGGCCAGAACAGCTACGCCTAGAATCCGTAAAAAGGATTCCCCCCCCCCTAAGAGAAAAAAAAACACACACAAATGCGCGCCCTTGAAGAGAAACGAGCCCCAGGGTATTTGCGTAGAATGGTAGCAAGCTACTTCACAAACAGAGTCCTCAAATATGACACAAAAAGTGGTCCTAAGGAGTATGATATTACTGGTGGTGTACCACAGGGCTCAGTTCTAGGTCTTCTGCTATGGAACATCATGTATGATGGTCTCCTGAAAATAGCATTGTCAGCAGAAGTGAAACTGGTAGCATATGCAGATGATGTTGCTGTGGTGATTTTCGCGAAGCATCTTGAAGAGATAAATCTGGCCTTCGACATTACATTTAGACGGATTAACTTATGGATGGATACGGTGAACTTGCAACTAGCTAAGCATAAAACCGAAGCAGTGCTCATTACCAGTAGGAAAGCGATGGAAACCATCAAGTTACAAGTTGGAGAACATGAGATCACATCACAACCGTACATTCGGTACCTGGGAGTGATGCTTGATGCTCGACTCAATTTCAAGCAACAAGTCGAACATGTGACTACCAAAGCATCAGTAGTTAGAGCGAGCCTAGCACGACTGATGTCTAACGTTGGTGGACCAAAGCACAGCAGAAGACTACTGCTGTCATCAGTAGTAACATCTGTGCTCACATATGGTATATCCATTTGGGCTGACGCATTAAAAACGCAGGAATCTTGGAGAAAAGCGGGTCTAATTTACAGACAGAGCGCTCTGAGAGTTGTCAGTGCCTTCCGCACAATATCAGAAGAAGCAGTGTGCGTCATCGCTGGAACCCTACCGCTTAGAGTACTAGCAGAGGAAAGACGGGCCCTTTACCAACGAAAAAGGTCAACTGCACTGAGCCCTGAAGAACTTAGAACAGAAGAACGGCAGCACAGCATCTCGCGATGGCAACTTGACTGGGACTGAGTGCCCGTCTTGTCCAGGAGTTATTGAGGACGCAGGGCACGTTTTCTTTGCGTGTCCACGTTTTGATCCTCAGCGAAATGAGTTAGAAAGGATCCTGAACCGGAGAATCCAACCAGAGACAATAGTAGAGACAATGTTGTCGAGTCAAACTGCTTGGAACGCTACAAGCACTTTTGCCACAGAAGTCCTTACAGAGTTGCGTTCCATTGAAAGAAAAAGAGCGAATGACTAGAAGGAAGAAATAATATCTTAGCCACCAGAAGGAAGAGCGGCAGCTAATTCCTCCCCCCGCGAAGAAATGCCTTACAGTGGTACCATGGGGAATCAGAGGAAAGAGGAAAGGGGTTTAGAGTTTAGTGGGGTGCCATAACAAAATAACCGCAACAAAATAACCGGACGACAAAATAACCGCGGACAAAATAACCGCGACAAAATAACCGGACGACAAAATAACCGGACGACAAAATAACCGCGGACAAAATAACCGCAGATAAAATAACCATGTGACATTACAACCACGTTACAAAATAATCTAACATCATCACCCGCGAATTTTTAAAAGATACATAAATTAGAAATTGTAGTGTGCCTTTTTTTTCATGGATTTTGTGTATGTTTATTTGTAAAAAGGCCGACACATAATATTTTTGCTAAGTTGTGCTCTTTTAACATGGTGTTTATGTGTATTTAATTGACATTAGATCAACACAAACGCGAGTAATCGTGTTGTGCCCTTTTAGCATGGTTTTTGTGTGTATTTATTCGACATTAGATCAATACAAACGCGGGTAATCGTGTTGTGCCCTTTTAAAATGGTTTTTGTGTGTATTTATTCGACATATGACCAACACAAATGCGGATAATCGTGTTGTGCCCTTTTAACATGGTGTTTATGTGTATTTAATTGACATTAGATCAACACAAACGCGGGTAATCGTGTTGTGCCCTTTTAACATGGTTTTTGTGTGTATTTATTCGACATTAGACCAACACAAACGCGGATAATCGTGTTGTGCCCTTTTAGCATGGTTTTTGTGTGTATTTATTCGATATTAGATCCACACAAACGCGGATAATCGTGTTGTGCCTTTTTAACATGGTTTATGTGTGCATTTATTCGACATATGACCAACACAAATGCGGATAATCGTGTTGTGCCTTTTTAACATAGTTTATGTGTGCATTTATTCGATATTAGATCAACACAAACGCGGATAATCGTGTTGTGCCTTTTTAACATGGTTTATGTGTGCATTTATTCGACATTAGATCAACACATGAGATTGTTGCCATGTTGTGCCTTCTCTATCATGGATTTTTTGTGTGTTTATTAAAGAATATTTTTTTCTAAAATATTTTGTCGTTCGGTTATTTTGTAACGGGGTTGTAATGTCACATGGTTATTTTATCTGCGGTTATTTTGTCCGCGGTTATTTTATCTGCGGTTATTTTGTCCGCGGTTATTTTGTCGTCCGGTTATTTTGTCGTCCGGTTATTTTGTCGTCCGGTTATTTTGTCGCGGCACCGTTTAGTGGGTAGGGACGTTAGCGTCGAGTTTTAGTATGACGCTGCGTCGAGTCGCCATATATCCAGGCCAACAGCTATGCCTAGAATCCGTAAAAAGGATTCCCCCCCCCCAAAAAAAAAAAAACAAAACACACACACACACACACACCATTGCAAAACTAGTCAGGGAAGCTTCTGTAAAATAAATAGTTTTTTAACAAAAAAATATAGTAAATAATGCTGTTATTTGACTCGCGACCTAGTTCGTACTTTACCTATTTAATTTTTTCTATAATTCAAAAATTCTAAAACGCGTTTAAGTGTAGGACCCATTTTGCCCCCAAATATTTTTGGAAATTAAAAATTTTAGGGGGCCCATTTTGCCCCCCCCCTTCCCCTATAATGACTATTCGGTAAAACTGAAAACTATAAAAATTTTATAATTTTGAATAGTTACGAAATTATGTTTTGCTGCAATAATTCCTTTACTGTTCACTTACTGCAAAAATTTCCCATTAATAACAATATGAAACTAATTATTGTAACTATTTTTTTCCATGGTTCTTTGATATTGATAATCAGAAGAAATGACATAATAAAAATAATTACACAAAAAATTTCGAAATTTCAGAATTTAGCGTAGTTGAAAATTCCGATTGAATCCCATTGAAAATGAAAATGATGTATCAATAGAGTCTACTTTTATTTTATTTTCCATGGAATAAACACATCTTTATATTCCACAGATAACTATTTTTATATCGGCTTAGATTCATTAAAATCTAAATAACCATTTCAAATGTGGTCAAAGTTCAATGAACAATTTCGCTTGGACGATTATTTTTCAACAGGTGTTGTTAGATCTATGTAGGTCTAATCTTATATCTGAGCTGTATATAATTATATCTGATCATATTCTATCGGATCAAGTCAAACTTAATCGTTCCTTATGAGAAATATCAAATAATTTTTTTTTCTCTTTGTAACGGTTTTGTTAACTGTTCATTTAGCCCCTTATAAAAATTAATTAAAATACAATAAACTAAATAAAATGACTCTAAATTAATAAATAAGGGTGCCACCAGGATTTTTTTATATTCCTTGCTGGTGTCGTCCAGCTGGCCTCTATGAATATCATGTACAGCCAATGTTTGTTCGGCAATGAGCCGAGTCCTCACAGTTGAAGATAATCGAAAATTAAACTGGCGCATAGCGAAAATTATCCGACCATGGTGGGACTCGAACCCATGCCTGGCCAGTACCCGTAGTTCGAAGTCAAGCACGTTAGCCGCTCGGCTACAAGTACTGGTTTCAGAGTATTAG
Organism: Cotesia congregata; assembly: GCA_905319865.3. Classification (NCBI taxonomy): domain Eukaryota; kingdom Metazoa; phylum Arthropoda; class Insecta; order Hymenoptera; family Braconidae; genus Cotesia; species Cotesia congregata. Next base: position 8,654,696 of record CAJNRD030001121.1, on the reverse strand, counting down.
TTAATCTCTCATATCTGTCCACGCTCTGTATTGTATGTCTATAATTCATTCATTTTATAAACTTAATATATAAAACCGGAATACTGCTACACGCACTTTCATTATTGCCATTAACTTCATTATTTTATTATCACTGACCAATTGATATTTGAACTTACATCTTTCATTAGAAAATTAGAAACTGCAAAAAGAGCTTGTTGGGGCCATTGAAACATCCAATTAATTGTAGTATTTTTAACAATACCAGGATAGTTTCTGCAATGTTTCTTAAAGAGATCGTCTACTGGGCTCATCGACAATGCAATATGGAGATTTGCAGTGCAAGTTTTTGTGAAATAGGACCAAATATTTTCTCTGTAAAACAAAAATCTCCATTATCAAAATATTAACTAATACTATTTTCTCTGATTGATGTAATTTTTACTGACTTGTCAATACAATATCCTTCTTGAGTTACATTTCCTTTACATTTGTCATTAATTTTATCAATTTCATTTTCCGTGTATAACGTAAAAGGAATCTCTGCGGCTAATATGTTATTTATTATTTCTAAAAAGTTTTCATCTACAATTTGAGCAGATGTGAATAAAAACAAAATTTTATTGTTGTCAATGCCGACTAAATTAAGAAGTTTTTTTATATCTTTTTGAAAAGAAGTTTCATTATAAGTAAAGTCAAGTAAAATTTCAAAAACATCACATTTGGCGGCAAAGGATGCAAGTCTAATCACTGATTGTTTACCACTTCCACTTGCTCCAACAAGTAACACGTGGCCACGATGCATTTTCAAAATACGGTGAACACGTATTAAATGCTCAAGTGCATCATTAAAAAGAATCATCTCAAGCTTAACATTATTTTTATTATATAATTCGAGAATCTGAAAATTTTTTGATTAGTCTTTAATCTATTTTATTTCACTTATTAGAATATCATTAAGGATTTGAAACCTCAATAAAAAGATTGTAAACAGCCTCGTAATCTAATACATCTTCATAATTTTGAATTCCATCGTCATTGAGGGCGTTTCTGAAATTACCAAAAAGCAATGGATCTCTGAGAGCATTTTCAATTATATCAGGATTCTTTTCCCATTCTGATTTTATTTTCATCTCCAATCGATTTTGCACAAGATTTCGATCCTAGTTATGATAAATAAAAAAAGATTAAAAAGTATTATTTATGATATAGAATATGACTAAATTTTTTTAACCTCCTCACTAATTAACCGGTCGCAGATAACTCGAGTTATTTCATTTTTCCATAATCTTACAAATTGTGCAGCCGTAAAAAAATAACTAGGTATACTTTGAAGAAGTCCTGCGCATATTTTCGAGAAATCTTTCATGTTGAAATTATAATGAAATTTACATGGAATTGGTGGTAATTCGAATTGAACAATCTAATTGAAAATAAAAACTGTAATACTAGAGTCATTACAACTAAATGAAATGTTACTTTCATCATTAAAATACCTCACATAGCTCAATAGTGATCTTAACAAGAATATTCGTAATTGCTTGAATCCCATCACTGAATATCGCTAAATGTCCAGCTAATATGCTACTATAGATGTAATTCAAACTTGTATTATCTGGATGCACCGTGTAGTAAACAGCCAATAAAGAAATAAAACGAGGATCAACCGCATTATTTCGCCTTTCTCCGGTCATTGCTGCTAAAAACCCTGATTGAAATGAATGAATAATATACTTAAGAACGAACTAAATTTGATAAATGAATTTATTTTTTACGTATAAAACTATAAAACTAAATGTAAAATTAAATTTGAGGATTTTTCTTTGCATTATGATTCATATTTCTATCTAAAATAACTTTTTAAATCATTTAAATTTCTGTTTAGCAATTCAACACAAAATAATGTAAGTCCAATATGACACTATGTGAAGAGAAACTGATCGGTTTTTTTACACACAACGAAGAAATCATCTATTAATTTTAGAGTGCTAAATAAAGTTTTCTATTTTACGAAATTAAATACTATTAAAAACTTTTTATGAATATAAATAGCTTACAAGTGTCTTTTATTTGCTTCCAATTTAATCCTTTATTACAATCATAAAAACCACCATAATCCAAAAAAAGCTTAAGAAATGCAATAGGCTGTTGAGTTTCATACAAATCAACTATTGGTAAGCTCATATCATCAATGAAGATTGCCAGTGTTCTTCCTAATCGTGGGCTATATAAATCTCGCGTGCGCTTCTCTACATAAGATTCGATACTTCTTTGAACATCTGTCGATTTTGTTCTTAATGAAAAATTCATTTTTAATAATCCCTAAAAAAAATAGTTGTCAAATTGAATTAATTCAATCATATACACAGCTAAGGAAAAACGAAAACTATTGTAAAATTTACAAACTTAGCCGGATCAAGAGATCTTGAAAAATTTTCAATCATTGCAGTTTTTGCAGTTTCAGTTTCTCCCACTAACAGAACAGGCTGTTTTAAACTCTTCATCAACCTGATAAACCAAAACGTACGGAGAGTATCAGAGGTAGGTACAAAAATTTCATGAAAATCTTGATTTCTGTTATGAATATATTGAGGAACACACATTTTCCAAGGTCTCCATACTTTATTCTTCACGTCTAAAACGTATTCGTATAATAACTTGTAAGCAGTAGGAATATAACCTAAAAAGTAAAAATAATTCCACTTTATTGTGAATAAAAACTTCCAGGCGGCTGGGTAAAAATTGTTCCTAGCAGATTAAATTAGTTTAATTTATAGTACACAGAAAAAAAAATGTTCTTGAATCAAGTATATATTTTTGAAGAGCTCAATATTCTTGGTTTTAGTAGACAAATTTGATTTAAGAACATTTTTCTTGATTTAAGGAAATTTTACTTAATTCAAGAATTTTTCGTCTTGATTCGAGACAATTACACTCTTCAAAATTATATTCTTGGTTTAAGAATTTTTCTCTTGAATCAAGTAAATTTTTTTTTTTGTGTAGAAACTGATCCTATTACCTATTGAAGCTAGCTTTTCCGCAGTATCTTTGATTATCATAAGTCCTGATATTTCTTTCATATAGTCATCAAATTTGAATTGAGCTTCTGAAACAAGAGCAGCGCCCATTGAACAATAACATGCTTGGATAAATACGGCATGTAATAAAGCTTCTTTTTCTTCTTCTTCTTCTTCAGCTTGATGTACATGAAATTCTTTATCATTCGTTGATGTTTCATTATACTGATGACAAGAAGGATAAAGGCTATCAACCATTTTGCATAACTGGGATACCTTTAAAATTATAATTTGAAGACATTTTACTAATAAATTAACTAAATAAATTCAAGCGTTAAAAAATATATATTAACCAAGTTCAATGCATTTTGATGGATAATCATCTGCAAAGGATCAACTTGCTCTAAGCCCAATATGCCATCAATAATAAGGGCTAGTACTCTAGGAATATATTTTTGATACAGTACTAAAAGCAATTCTTGTTCAGATTCACGTCGATTTTTAATCCATTTCTTTATAAATGGCTCATACCCTAAAATATTAGGATCGACGTAAACTATTCCAACACGTGACACTGTGGCTGGTGATGCATATTTTAAGTGACCGACTTCAAAAATCAAACTGCAGTTATTTCGTAATTTTATTCTCTCTTGATTCGGAAGCGTCAAAATTTTATTATCATCCATTACGGAGTTCATATTTTCTATCCATATTGAATCAACATCCCCGTCAAAAATAATAAATCTTTTTTCATTTAGCAATGAAAAATTAAGAGATTGATTGAATTTGCGAAAAATATTGCTGAAGATTCCATCGGTCCATTCACGATTAAGTGGATTCAAAACTCCATAAAATCGAGTTACATCGTATGCTTTAGGATTTAAAACACACAGTTTCGATAGGCTATTCAAACTTGTTTGAGTTTCACAAAACGTTTTAATTATTACGGTTTTTCCTCCTCCAGTTGGACCCACAACCATATTTACATGTCTTGTCATTGTTAGTTTGTACAGTTGTAAGATTTTATCTACCTGTAATAATGAAACTTATCTTATTACTAAATAGATTCACTTTATACTAAAAAAGCGTAAACAATGACTATTTTTAATTTCACGCTATGAAAATCAGTGATTTTCAAAAAATCGGGAGGTTATTGGTTTGACCCCGGTTTTCGAAAATCGAGTTCTCATCAGACTATTCCTTCGAAAATGTATCTTCGTATGTATGTATGTAAACTCCCTTTAACTTTTGAACGGCTTAACGGATCGAAACGAGGTTAACGAATCGAATAACTTTTAAACTAGTGTATCGATCAATTTCAAGAACTACTCAGCTTTCAATCTCAAAAAACAACATTGATTGCCGCAAACCGCATCAAATTTAGTCAAATCGTTCAAAATATATTTAATTTTAAATAATTCCAAAAAAGTATTTTTTCAATATAACTTTAAAATTTTACGTTGGTGAAACGTTTGGTAAGTGATAATTGATGAATAATCTTTTCTGCTTGAAAAACTGCGTCGAATTTTGCAAGCCCCATTCAAAACGATTGATTCGATCGAAAGATATCGCAATTCAGAATATTCAAAAGAGTATGTATCTACAACCACTAAATTTTCGAGCTTGAAGAGCTCGAAAAAGTATTCAAGTTATATTTTTGCGCTCGAAGAGCTCAAAACTTTGGAATAAACAATTTACCGAGTGTTTTGAATTCGTACATAGCAGGAAGTTCGAGGAATGGCCTGCCGGGTCAACCGTTTTCCAGATTTTTTTTCGAATCTCCTTTAAATAGTATATTACACGCAAAGGGAGAAAAAGCGTACGTCCGGATTGAAATATCGATACTGCCATTCTAATACGTCGTATCCCACAAAATTTTAAAAATTGACTTTTTTTGAAAAATAGAATCATAACAATATTATGAAAGTCATATTAAAAACTTGAAGGTCAAATAGTTTAATAACTATTCTTAAACAATTATTTTCATCCGTCGAATCCCATTTAATCAATATTAAAAATGAACTGTTTTTACCGTCTGCTGTAAAATTTTATAAATGTGGGATACGACGTATTAGAATGGCAGTATCGATATCCTACTTTCTTCTCTGGCGTGTATACTATTTTTTCACCTTAATTCAAGACAATGAAACTCCTCCAGAATATTTTCTTGGTTCAAGAATTTTTCTCTTGATTCAAGTTAATTTTTTATTTTCAGTACATAATGTAAAAATTTAGATCATATACCTGTTTTTGTAGAATCATGAATTTATTACGTCGATAAATATTCTCTACAGCTTCATTAAATAGTGGATATTCTGTTATAGAACTATCCAACTCCAAAAAAAGATTTTTCAGAAGTCCAATAAAAATCGGAACATCATCAGAAATGAATTTAGAAAGATTCACGTCCTTCAAAGCTCGTAACAATATAGTACTTTCTACTAAATTTTCTGATACTTTTTTATAATATCTGGCTCTATTTAAAATTGAAACAAGAGCTCTCAGTCCGAAATCATAGTGATTTTGTTTACTTAATTGATTTTTCGCGAGGTGATAAAGCACTGTTATTTTTTTCGCTAGGCTTTTTGCTGTTAAGAATCCAGCGCTGAACAGTTTAACTTGACAAATTAATTCACTGTCAGGTACGACGACAGCTATCGGTCTGAAAAATCCTTTAACTGATTCCGGAAGCTGAGTTTGATTATCGTAACTGAGTTGCATAGTAATGAATAACCCACATTTAGGATCTAAGGCAATATCCTGGGTTTGGAACTTAAAACAGTAGAATTATATTACATAGTCAATTAAAATCACTCACTTATTAAAAACTTTTCTCAATAGAATCTCCAAAGAACAAATATTCGAAATATTATAAAAAATTTTCTACTGTGATTCGCAACAAAAATCGAAGTAACTAATTAACTAACTAAGTAACTAATATACAACTACTTAATTTTTTCATCGGATATACCTATCTTTTAGATGCGAATTCTTTTGGAATTGTTTCATAAAATTTATTATTTTCAAAAAATTTTTTCCTTAGTAATCACTTTGAGAAAAGTTCCGTAATGAAGAAAATCCAAAAATTAGTATATTGGTTACCAAGAGAAGAAAATTCGACCAGTAATTATCTCAATGCGATCGAGTCCAAACATTGAAGCTTAAAGTTTCAATGTAGACAATATGAAAAATTAAAAAAACGATTTCAAACTTTGAGCGGTACTCGTAATATCTCTTTTTTCCATTCTTTATCACACAATATACTATTTTTTTTATTCCAGCAAGAATTATATGTTATCTATTTTAAACTATACCAAGAATTTCGTTGCCTTTCTTTGTAGTGCTGAACGAAGTGTTTGTAGTTGTAACGAAATAATGGAAAGAACCGACACATCTATATGATCAAATTCATCGAAACAGCCCCATGCGCCACATTGTATTAATCCTCGGAAAATTTCCCCAATAGTTACATGGTCTATTCCTTCACTGCAATTGGTTACAATGCATAATAATCCTAATGTTTTTGCTAAATTTTTCACTGTTTCAGTTTTTCCTGTACCAGCATATCCTAAAAAAAATACAGAACAGAAAACTTTTTAAAACAATCTCTCTCAAAGTCTTAATGGTTATTTTAACAGTTGGTAAATGAAGTTTTTGAAATTTTATAATTATTAGAAAGTTTTGAATAGTAACATTCGATTCAAATATCGAAATAGGATTTACCTGCCAAGGATGTACCTAAATGTACTGACAGAGCTTGTGTAATAGTCAAATAAATACGATCTGTTAAAGGAGTTACAACTAGTCTTTCATTTAAGCCCATGTATTCATAACCATACTCGAATCGTCCAGTACATTGATTAATCCAACAGTTATCTAAATTATAGATCCAATAAAATCTTAACTGACTCTGCCATTTGAAGTCTTCAATTTTAATAACATTATTCTTTACAAATTCATTAATTGTATCTCTATTATGTACATCAATAGTTATAAGAGTGTCTAATTTTGTACGATCATTATTGGTCAAAGAATTTCCACCCATGAGTGTTACGACTTCATTTAATTGGTCATTGAGTTGTGACAAGTACTTGAAGAAATGAACTTTAACTGAAAATTACTTTTTTTTTTTTTTTTTTTTTTATTTAAAAATAAATTAATACAATACCTCTTTCATGGCTCGTTTATTGTTTAACTTTATTTTTTCAAATACTTCCTCGATTTCTACTGTCCGCCATATTTGATTGACTACAAATATTACCACACCTTGAAACTGAAACAACCATTCAATTCGAGGTTTTTTCATCTTGCCGTAAATATAGATAGCTTTTTTTATTAAATGTCGATTAGAATTTTTAATTTCCTCCAGTAATGTTGCCATCCATATTTCTACTTTTGTATTAATGATTACTGGATTTTTTAGTTCCATAATTTCACATTCGCAAGAAATGACAGCAGTACAAATCATTTTAGTCTCATTATTTACTTCATCTTCTTGAAATTTGAACATTTCTATGTTATCAAACATTTTTGTAATATATTTCTGAATTAAAATAGTATCATTCTCTGCCAAAATTCTTAATAACTCATCATCACATAAAAAACTAAACCTCGGGAAAATCATTCGTTTACAACTAAGATATTCATGTAATGACTTAAGACATTCATCTATCTCAAAAAGTAAATTTTCAAATTTTTTTTTACGGTCAGGAATCATACAACATTTGTAGACGTTTGGTCTTTCAGCAGTATCAAACATGATTTGTTTGAAAGTACGACTAATTCCCTCAAATTTGATAGTTTTTTCAGGTAGTTGTAGTTTTATATCATTATCAAAAAAAATTTCTCTTAAATACAACCATTTTGTCTGAAATTCTGTCCAGGCTTCTATTACCTCCGAAATTTCGCGGAAAGTAATTTCCCATTTTTGAACTATGTCTAAAAATGGTTTAATATACGGTGAAGATTTCAGATTCTGAAGGGCTATAGTATTATCTTCAAGATTTTGAATCAAATATTCTACTGATCCCAGTATATAGAAGTTGCTATCTAAACCTGACAGTTCAGTGTAAAAAAAAACTATATTAATAAATAATACGTATATTCTTTTTAATCTTAAACAGTATGTTTTTCTTCTGTTTTACTTGAAAAATGATCATTTATAAAAAAAAAAATTTATTTCTGTTGGAAAAAGAAATCTAAGAAAATGAGAAGCTTATCGAAGAGTTTGATTTTTCATATAAACGACAAAAGAAATTTTTTTCCACTTTCGACATGATTTTTTGATATTCAAAAAATTTTTTCAAAAAAATTGATTGTTGTATTATTGTTATAAAACATAAAATATGATGAAAAAAAACACGCTTATCTCGCGCCGATACGTGTTTGCATAGTTATTGCATGTGCTTAAGTGTGTACTTGGCGTGAGACACTACCATGTCCTTTACTGGTCAAAAAATCATTCAAAAAAACAATACACGTGAATTTGTCAGAGAACTGCACATTCTATGAAAAAGTTCAAAATTATATTGTAAATGCCATAACTTACAACTTACGAAGAAAAGTAAATTTTCCAAAAAAATTTTTCTAATAAGACAGAAAAAAACAAAGCATATTCATTCATAAAACAAAGATATTAAATTGTTTTTTTAATAGTTACCTTCCAATTTTTTTATTACTTTAAAATTTATCGATTGTAAAAAATCAACAAGTTCGTTAACCTTTTCCTCAACAGTTGATTCTTTAATTGCATTCGTCACGATTGTTTGCGCGATGTCATGAAATTCACTCAGTTCCATGGAAAACATATTTTCTAACGTAAACCTAAATTTTTTAAATTCAACCAGAATTAGTATTGATTCTCTGACATTATTTTAATCTTAACTTAAACCTCAATCCATGTTTTTATTTATACTCTGAATTTGTTACATAAGATTGTGTTAACAATACAACTTGAGAAAAATCATCATTAGTAAATTAATTTTGTTTAAAATAGGTAGCACATACTATCTTTGAAGTACGCAATTATAATAATAATTAACTCTAACTTAAAATTTAATTATTAAAAAAATTTTTAAAAATTGCTTCAGTCATTGAGAAAGTCCTTTATTTTCTTCATCATCTAATTTATGAGAAGTTATGTCAAGATGTTTTCCTGTTTTGTCCATCAATTCCTTCCAATGTCTTTCGCGAATAGCTTCATGTTTCAGATCAACGAATAATAGCACTGAACTTTTAAATGCTTCCATCTTTGCTAAAAGTATTTGACCAATATCAAGCTGCTGAATTCTACTCGGAAATTTCTTAAATTCTCTGATATAAAATTCTATTTCATTGATCAATTTTTGAAAATTTAAATCTGACCATGAAGTTTTTGACAAAATATTTTCTGCATCTTTTTGTGTTTTATATAAAGAATATATTATTTTAATGTCTTGAAAATTTTGTTTAACTTCCTCAAAAATTGAAAAATTTGTTGGTAGAAGGTTAAATAAATTTTCTGCATACGCAAGATCCAGCCGTCGTTTTTCTAAAGTTCTTATTAAACCTTCAAATTCCTAAAAATACATCATTTAAAATAAATTTACATTTAATTTCGTCATCCTCATTAAGACAATTAGAAGAAAACTTACTTCTACTTTGTCTAATCCACTATCGAGATCGCTCTCGACGCTCGCTGGTCCATTTTTATCATAATATTGGGCAAACTCCACACATTCTGCTTGAAGATCAGAAATTTGATTTTCAGTCATTTGACGAAACCGTTCTTTTGTAGTTTCTAATATTATATCTCGATAAAGTGCCTCAGAATAAACTAATTCCCAATCTTCCTGAATGATATAAGCTTGTTCTTCAACCTCAGACAAAAAATTAATCCCATGGGCTTTAAGTATTTTAAATGTTTCTTTATATTCATCATATTGGACGATAGCTTGTATTGAAATTTTTTTTATATCTGCAATAGTTTGCAAAACAGCTTTGAATTTATCCAAATTATTGATAACAAGTTCAATTTCCGATCGAAATTTCTTTATTTTCAAAGCAAAATTTTTCATTGATTGTTTAGTTTCTGTTATAAGATAGTCCCCCAAAATTTGTTTCCATTTTTGAGCATGATCTTTGATACTTTTCAGTAATGGGCCCAAGTTGATTCTGTTAAGTAAAATTATTTTTATTAATAGATCAATTTATTTAATCTTTCATGCTAATGATAAATTTTAAAAAGTTTAGAATATCTAAAAATGCTCGTCTTCTAATACTTATTCAATTTTTCACAATAGATACATTGCATTGCTGACTTTTAAAATAAAACGGCAGAAAAAAAAAATTTTCTATCCTTAATAGCTAGTATGGAAAAAGAAACAAAAAAATTATAAGTGTTGATATCTCTGTTGCACTTGTACAATAACTCGTAATTGGAAACTTTAGAAATGAATTTTTAATTAGGAAAGAAATGATCAAAATAAGCGCTTTGTTCATCAATATATTCTTTGTTTACAAAACCTCGTTATTTATCGACGGACAGAGAATTGATTTGAAAGTTTGAAGTTATCAACATTTTTAAATAATACATACTTTAGCATCATCCCGCTTAAAAATAAAAAACGTAAAAGTCAATATTTTTTACCTTATGCAAAATATATCATAGTATGATGTCCACTCGTCAATTTCTTCAATTACTGTATCATAAAACGTAAATTTTTCATCATATTCATTCAGACTAGAGCATGTCATAACGAACTTCTCACAAACTTGAAGTTTATCAGCTCGCCATAAATTGCTGTATTTTTTCCATCTATGAAGATATTTCCGACAACGTGATGTTATTTCATAAACTGTATTTTTAATAGCAATAATGTTATCATATATGACCTAAAAAATACTTCTTAGTTATTGAATCATGTCCGATAGTTTTCATAAAAGTGCGATTTCTTACTTGAATACTCATTATATCTTCATAAAAATTAAAGTCAAAAAAGCCATCTGAATTTGTTTCCTTTACTTGGGTATACTTGTGACAGCTTCTTGCTATCCACCTGGGAAATATTTTCATTTTTTCAAGCATATCTTTAACATCTCGAAGAACTATTATATTTATTTCATTTGGAGAAGGCCGAAGAACTACTTCAGAACACAATAAGACTGCATCCACTGTAAAAATTGCTTGATTGTTTGAAAGTAAAATATTTAAAATATCTAAGTTTTTTCTCAAACAGCTGAAAACAATATTTATATCTCATCATAAATTTTAAATAAGCTGTTGAAAGTATTTATGTAATTATATTACTTTACAAACGCTGTAAAAATTTGTTGTTCATAACGTTGATAAAAATATTGCATGGCTATACTTTTGCCAGATGTTGTGTTCTTAACTAAACTTTCTAATTTTATTAATATTGGAGTAATAGACAGATATGTTTCTAACATGCCATTTACTAATTTTGTTCTTTTAATTTTAATCTCTGAGAAATAAATCTGAAAAATAAATAATTTTTTTATATAACTTGATATATTTATAAATATTGATTGTATAAAATAATTGAAAATATTGAAAAAAAAGTGTTTAAAAATGTGTAAACAATCTTACGTTGCATTGTAGTAACTGATTATTTATATCCAATGAATCAGTTATAGTAATTAAATTATAAGTACTGATTTGCTCTATTCGACTATCAAGATCTTTTTTTATATGATTCACTTGTGCAATTATTGACTCCAAGTTCTTCAACAATTTTTTACTGTGGGCAGCATAATTAGGTATGTCTAAATAATACCAGTTTAATCTTGTTGCTCCAGACTGTATATACTTATCGATATTGTTTATCATGTTTTTGAGCAATACGACCTAAAATAAAAAAAAAATGAGAAAAGCGGTTGATCCTGTAGGCCATTCCTGAAACTTTGTGCTTTTTTTGAAATAAAAATGCTCAAAAAGTTTTCAATTAGTTCATTTTTGAGCTCGCCTTAAAAAAGTTTTTATACAACGAGAAATCATTAAAAAAATAATAAATTTAACTTACATCGGCAGGATCTAATTGATCCATAAGTTCATTATACTGATCAATTATTGTTTGAGTAAGTTCAATATCTACTTTCAATCGATCTTTTTGAATACTTTTATCTCTCATAGATATTGGCAATTCAAATTTTAATTGCTCTAACATTTCGGCTTCATGAATTACTTCAAAAATTTTGAAATTGAAATTTATTTGAAAAGACAATAGTTGTTCAATCATGGTTTTATCATCTGCTTTTTCCATCCAAGTTACTTTCATTTGATGTAATGGTTTATCAGTCTTAGGATTAGTCTGCAATTTAAGGACTTTATTAGCCAAGCATTTTAAACTAGATCCTATTTTGACACCAGCCGAACGAGAGCATAAAATTTTTCCTCCAATGCTAGGCCCCAGATTCAATAAATCTTTACTTCCTAATTTTTTATTTTCGATACTTTTATTCCTTGTAGCTATAAAAAATATCATATTTATTTTCGTAAATTTAAACTCAAAATCTTAATTGATTGGTTGTTTAACTGTGAATAATATACTTTCAACTATGGGAGTAATTTTCAAAATATTATTTTTCATTGTATTCAATACATCTGCGTTAGCTTTGTTATTCCAGGAATCAAATTTCATATCTTCAAACTGTTTCATTTGTTTGACAGCATCTAGATACTGACTAAAAATTAACGATTTCAAATTACTCTGATTAAGTTCGAGGACTGATTTGAATGTCATTACTGGACCTTGTAATCTACTAAGTAGTTGTCGTACCCAGAATATAGAGCCAGCAATCGGCACATGATATTTTAATAATGGTGGATTTTTTTTACCTAAGACAATTGGTAATTATATATAATTGTTTAAAAAAATAAATAAAATAGTCTGGTAATTTAATACCTGAACTGAATATATCTTCAACCTGGTTTATTTCTTTGCTAAATTGTTGCATAATGACGTCAAATTTCATCAACAAACATTCTTGAATAGCGGGTTTCGTTTTGAAATTTTTAAATTTGAGAAGTACTTCTAAAGCTTGTTCAGCATTAATTAATGCTTTAAAATAGTCATCAATCAAAAATAACGCTTCTTTTTGTAAAGAAGCTACTTCTAAATAAAACCAAGCCATTGTAGCATCCCAATTTTCTTGATTAAGTTTATTGAAAATATTAAAGTCAGCATTTGAAATTGGTAAAATTAGTTCATCGACCCTTTTTACGATAACATCTATTTGTGACGGATCAGTAATAATTGATTTCAATTCTGGGCCAAAAATATTGTAATAGCTTTGAAGAACACTTGCTATTTCGTTAAAATCATTGCAAACTTTTGTAATATAGTCAATCTCACTGAACAAACGGTTTTGATCAAATTCCCATCGTTTTCCTTTTTCTGATAATTCAATACTTTTTCGGGTTACGAAATATAAATTTTTCCAACTTTTTAACATAGTATAAGCATTTTTTGTTTGCTCCACTATTTCTTTCAATGGTTTCCTGTATAAGTTTAAGTTAAAACTTATAATTGTTATTTTTAATTTTTAATCTGATCCTAAAAGTATTTAGAACTCAATGATACTATTTTAAGATTAGATGTTCAAGGCCCAACTTAAACGTATGAATGGTAAAATTTTAACATGCTACTGACCCAAATATAGCCCAAAGTATTCTTTTTAAAAACAAATGAAGGTTCATATCTATATACAGAAGTATATAGATGTATTTATAATAGTTTTCGAGATATTTAAAATTAAAAAATGGGAAAAATAGTCAAATTTTTAATTTGAAATAACTTTTGAAAAAACATTTTTCAATTTTTTTTCTTTGGCAAATTATCGTTTTAAAATGAAATAAATCTTTGATCAAATTTTGTACAAATTGAAAAGGGGTCGAATTTTGGATAAAAACATGATCTATCTCAAATTTTAAAATCATATGCAAAAGTATTCAATCTATATGAATTAAATTACCTGAATAATTCTTTTACTGATAAAGTATTCTTAACATTTTCACATAATTGCCATGAAACGCTACTTAATAGTAATGTCATTTTTTCTTCAGTATTAAAATATTTAGATAAAATCCAAATCATTTTTATTCCTTCCAATAATGACGGAAAAGATTCATTTATAACTTGAAAATTGCTGGATTCAGTTATCAACTATTTAAATTATTTAATAAACATTATTAATAAATTTTAACAACAATAATAATATATTAAGGGGTTCATTATTTATCGAATTAGGTTTCTTTACGTAAGTATTGTCTTGAACATATTATTCTACCCCTGTAAAACATTTCTTTTGAGCTATTTATGCCAAAATGTTCTCGAAATAAAAGAAATGCAATCATTAAGACTATACCCGAATGAGAAAATCAATTCATATTGGGAATTAGCAAACTAATATAACTCACTCTTATTCCAATATGTTTTACCTCAACTATAAGAAATCACCAACAAGCAATGAATAAAACAGAAATTAGATCAAATTGACTTAAACCACACAAAAAAAAGTTTACTTAAATTAAGAAAATTTTTCGTAAAACTTAAGTTATTTGGGAGCAAGAAGAAATTTTTTTTGGCTTAATAAAATTTTGCTTGAGTTTAGAGAATTTTAATCTTCCTAAATATTTTTTTTTTTTTCAAGAAAATTATTTTTTCAACTAAGATTTTTTTCTTTCCGTACAAGTAAATTTTTTTTCTAAAATTCTAGCTCCAAAACAATCAAGAAAAAATACAATAAAAAAAATTCTTTGACTTTCCCCTAAAAAAATTGTAAATTTTTAAAAATTCAGAATAATATTATTTTAAAATCGTTAATGTTGAAAAATTTCCACTTCAAAGTCTAAAAACTAGAAATTCGGAGCCCTTCTTTGTTTTTTTTCAATCTGACCATTTTTTTTAAACATTCAGTTTGCGGCAAATCATTTACAAGTTTAGAAATATTTTGAATTCCTTATTTTCTGTACCTTTTGTAATTTGTTTTCTTCTTAGAAAAAAGTAAATTTGTTAAATTTTGTAACATATAACATATTAGAATATGAGCATCAATAAGCAATCTGTATTTATATTACTTACTTTAAAGTGCCGCGATACTGTAAATAGAAACTTATCATTGTCACGTGCTTCGGTGTAAGATTTCCAGAGCTCAATTTCAAACCAATAAAATGCTGATAGTATGGATGAGCGAGCTTCATTCAAAATTGATTTTATTTTTTTCACAGTTGGTGAATTCAAATTCTCTACTAATATTGATAAACTAATCAATCTTTTGTGCCAATGATCACAGATGGCCGTAGGGCCATTGTCGAGGGGAAATTTATACATTTCTAATACTTTATTTATATGTTTCCCCCAATTGATAACAATATTCTCCGCCTGTTCAAGCATATTTTTATCAGATGGATTTAATTTAAAATTCATTAAGTCTAATGATTTCGGTAAAGGTAACAGTAAATCATCTTCAGAATTCATCAAATTCCATTGCACACATGACACCAGTTCCTCAAGATATTTTAACAGTTCTTTAATATTAGTTTGAACGACGTGTTTTTGACATAAATTATCAGCATTTTTCGATAACTCTGAACAATCTACAATCATTTTACTATGTTAATCATGAAATTTAACTAGACTGAAAAAAAACTTTATGATTTAAGAAAAATATTTTCTTCAAAATTTCACTCGTACTTTAAGATATCCGTTTTCTTAGTTCAAAAAGTTCACTCTCCAATTAATAAATCAAAACTCTTGGCATAAGAGCAGAAAATTGTCCATTTAAGAATTTTATTCTTCAACGGAGCCTTCAACTTTATTATTTTCAAACAAAGACACATTTCGCCAAAAATTTATTTCCCTTGGGTTAAGATAGACTGCAACCTTCGTTCAAAATGTTAGCATCTATTTTAAGAATACTGTTAAAACCAAAAAAGATCGAATTTCTCCTACTTTCTACATCATTGAAAAAAAGTCTTACATACGTTTCAGAATATATTAAAGTAAAAATTTGGTTTTTTTACTATTTTGAAAGAAAAATCTTCTACTTAAATCAAAAATATATAATTCTTGAAAGAAAGCGAAACTACTTTTAGATAAACAGAATCGTTCTTGGTTGAAGAAGTTGACTTTGCCCGGGAAAAAATGATCAGACTTGAACAGGTATGAGTCTTCAGACCTGATCAGGCATGAAAAATAACCGGGCACGATCAGGCCTGTTCATGCTTGGAAAATAATATATAAAAAAATCTGAAAAACGGTTGACCCTGCAGGCCATCCCTGCACTGATAGAAGGATTTGTTTATAATTAAAAATATTTGTTAATATTTAACAAATCATTTATTAGAAGCAATTTTTTAGTCCTTAACAAATATTTCTTAGAACTTAAAAAAATTTATTAATAATTAATAAATGAATATCAGATTTATTAAATACAAACAAATCATTTTAAATACTAAGAAATATTTGTTTAAAACTAAAAAATCGTCTCTAATAAATGATTTGTTCACTATTAACAAGTATTATTTAATGTAAATAAATCCTTTTATCAGTGTGGAACTTCCCGCTATATACAAGTTCAAAACGCTCGGTAAGTTGTTTTATTCCAAAGTTTATTCCAAAGTTATGAGCTCTTCGAGCTCAAAAATACAACTTGTGTACTTTTTCGAGCTCTGAGTCTACGAAGAATTTATAAAATTTTATGGGATTCCATAAAATTTGAGGAAACATAAAATTTTGTAAAAGTTCTTATAACAGACTTGCTAGTAATATCTGCGGTACTGAATAAACATTTTTTATGGACTTTTACAAATTTTTATGAAAATTTAAAAAATTTTATGAAACTCTGTGAGTCAAATAGAATTTGATAGAAGTATATAATAAATTACAACCAGGAACTAAAAACAGTAATATTAATAAATTTTACAAAATTAAATGAAACTTCGGAAAATTTTAGATATCTTATGCAATCGTTTTTTTTATTGTAATATAATAATTACAGAAATTTCACGAAATTTTGTGAAATTCCAAAGTATAGGAAAGGATGATTATAAACTTCTTGATGTTAGTATTGTGAACTTAAACTTTTACAATTTTTGACTCGATAAAACTTTTCTTCCAGACTGTGTATAAAGTAATATATTATATAATTGACAAATATATAATAGACAATACTGAGTATTTTTTTGATTAAAAAAAAATCAAAAGAAACAGTTCGATCAGGCTTGGTCAGACACGAACAGGCATTGTCATGCATGATTATGTTTGAATCAATTTATAACATGGTGAGTAAGAGATGAACCAACATATCCTGATCAGTCCTGATCAGAACTAAGGGTTTTAAACCTTACAGATTGGATCAGACATGGCCATTTTTGATCAGACCTGAAGTATTCAACGGTTCAGATATGATCATGTATGAAAGGGTATGATCATGTCTGACACCATGTATAGACAAGCATGATCATGCATCATATCTCATTTCAGGCCTGATTATACATGAACAGGCACACGGAAAAAAATAAACTGTTGCTGCAACAGGAGGCAGTCATGTTGCAGCAACAGGAAAAAATACTGTTGCAGCAACAGGATTTTCCTGTAGCTGCAACATGAGGCAGCCATGTTGCAGCAACAGGATAAAGTCCTGTTGTAGCAACAGGATTACTACTGTTGTGGCGACTTAATAATAAAATATAGTTGGGTCATTCCATGTCAAATTGACCTACAGTTGGATTGACCCCTTTTGATATGGATAAATTTTGGTCAGAAATTTTCTTTTATCATATAACGAACTTCTGCCAGAGGAAAAAAAAATTAAAAAATTTTATTCAAAAGATATGCAAACTCAAAATTTCGCTATTTTTTCAGTTTTTCAATCTTGTTTTTGGAATATCGCGAACGCTATTATAGATACAGGAATAACCTTTCGTTTGTTTGAAAGGGGATACTTGGGGCTATCGAAAAAAAATATTTTGAAAAATGCCAAATTTGTCTAATCTTAAATTTTTGAAAATCGTCAAAAATGTCGATTGACATTAAAATTTTAGCTCAATTTTTTTTTTATTTAGTACCTTGTACTGATCTTAATAGACTCTGAAATTTTCAGAACTTTTTTTTTTTTTATTTTTTTTAAGTAATCTTAAAGTCAGGCTTAACGCATGATATAATTTTTTATTTTTTTTAACGCATGATATGTTTTGTCCGTTTCTTCACTTCAATAACAGTTTTTGACGTCAAATAACTCAAACAAATATAAATATCCAATAAAAATCAGAAATAATCAGAAGTTCGTTATATGATAAAAGAAAATTTCTGACCAAAATTTATCCATATCAAAAGGGGTCAATTCCAACTGTAGGTCAATTTGACATGGAATGACCCAACTATATTTTATTATTAAGTCGCAACAACAGTAGTAATCCTGTTGCTGCAACATGGCTGCCTCCTGTTGCAGCTACAGGAAAATCCTGTTGCTGTAACAGGATTTTCTCCTGTTGCTGCAACATGACTGCCTCCTGTTGCAGCAACAGTTAATTTTTTTCCGTGCATGGTCATGCCTGAACATTTTTTCTCGGGCATCGATTGAAGTTGTAAGTTTCTTAAGCCAAGAAGTCAGAATACAAGATGAGAAATTCTTAAGGTTGCCCTCAAAAAATTTTCTTGGATCAAAATTATTTCTTTTGTGATAAAGAATATAAAGAAAATATTTTTATCATTGTGTAAAATTTTCTACTTATTTGTTTGTCATCATACCTTTGACATAATCAAGTGAAATTCTCGTATTCGTATGATTATTTTCTACTAATGTAAAATTTTTTTGAGATTTTTTCAAATTTTCATTTTTTATCGACGATTTTTGAACACTCAGAGATCGTTTAATTTTTTCATTCTATATTACAAGTTATAATGATTAACTAAACTAATATTCATTAATAAATACAGTAAAATAATATCAAATTTTACCTTATTCACCGAAGATTCTGTATTAGTATGACTGATCTGAGTTTTGACAGCACGGTCACTACTGTTATTAATTTTTTGAGTTTTTTTGAATTGTTCTGAAGCTGCAGTATAATACTGGTTTCCCAACAGAGGTTCAAAAACCTTTCTCAAAAATTAGAAAAGCATTAGATTAATTATCTTAGTTTATCAAAACATCGGTGAAAATTACACTAAACTAAATTTACATTGGTCAGCATCTCATTAAGAAATTCTAAAAAATTTCCATTTAATGATCCAACGGCTATATAATTTAACATACAATTATCGCATGTTTCCTGAGAATCAAAGTAAGGAATTTTTCCATCGCTTGTTTTCAAAAAGTAGAAAAAATTTGTTTCTATTAATTCTGGGTCCGACAAATTTATTCGTCCAGATATCATGTGTATCACTGGAATCTCAATGACTTTATCAATCACTTTCTAAAATCACAAAGTAAATGCATGAAATCATCGAGAAAAGAAGTAATTCAATTGTAACAAAAAAAACTGTCTTCTTTTATCTTTTTCATCTTTTCTAAATTTTCAATATTTTGTGTCATATTTTTAACTCTAATATAATTTTTAATAAAAAATAACAATGAAAGCTACAAAATTAATAAAGGTAAAAAATAAATTTTTAATGGATTATACTTTTTTGTATACAATTAAATTTTGTGACAATCAAAGCAACTTTCCGCTATTATTTTATTGAAGTTTATATTTTGTTACATTTAATGAATAAATCAGCAAAAATGAAACATAAATAAAAATTTTTTTTACCTGTGTAAGAATATATTTATCCTCTTCACCGGGCATTGGTGCAAATGGAGAAGTTAGTGCTGTAAAATACCCAACGTTTTAAATAATCTACTTACAAGTAAAATGTAAATGATGATTGAAAGAATAGTATATTACACACTGAGGGAAGTAAAGTAAGAAATGTCTCAGATCACATGTAATTGTTGGCCGAGGCAAAGCCGAGGTCAACAAACATGTGATCTGAGGCTTTCTTATTTACTTCCCAAGGAGTGTATGCTATTTTTTTGCTCGACAAAGGCAGAAAGTGCCAATTTCGTTTAGCGCAGCGGGCCGAAATTTGACGCTTTCTGCCCGTCGAGCAAAAAAAAATTTATTGATTTTGAATCATTATAAATACTGAAAAATATTGATCTTTCAAAGCAGTAACCTTCGAGAATTTTATCATATTTAAAAAAATTAGCACAAAAGTACTTTTAGACCTCGATCCAAAATTTTTAGCAAATGAAAATTTTATTTTTTTTGTGCATTTAAATGCAAATTATAGAAGATATAAATTTGTATAAATATAATTTATTACCAGAAATTTTTTCTTTATAATCTTCTGGTGTTACAAGGTCTGCGTTATCTTCATCATCGCCATCAACGTCTAAATACATATGAGTTGTTGTTACACCAGAAAATAATGTGCTGAGAGTCTCATTATTTGGTTCATAATTTTCGTCTTTTTTTCCCTTTTTAGTTTTTTTCCCTTTTTTTTTCTTTTCTTCATCAGTTTTTTCGACTTTTCCTGAAAGTAATGGAAATTTACAGTTTATTATAGTTTATTTACATAAACTTTCAACAAATAATTATAAATTCAGAAACTAATTGATCAAAATATGATTTTTTAATTTATTTTATATTGATTTGATTTGTGAAATAGAATACTCCAAATCTAGTTATTCATTAGTTATTAATTAGTTAAGAGAACAATGAATTGTCACATATTTATTTTTACCGTAAGCATTTTTGGTCGGTTTTTGAGATCGTCCTTTATCTGAAAGAGATAAAAGAAAAAAAATTGCATCAATATCTAAATTTATTTATGTTAAAAAAAAATTGACTATTTGTTGAATAATATTTATACTTTCTTCCCAAAATGCGACCTCTTCTTGTATGATTTCGTTTCGATAAGTTTTAAAAAAGAATAAAACTATATTGTCTAGACTTACTTCTTCAATTGAGTTTAAATTGAAAAATTTCATCAGGTTCTCTTCTACTTCATTTTCCTAAAAATATCATTCAATTATAATTATGAATCAAATAAAAGTAACAGATCAACTTATCACAAATAATTTTATAGGTTACCTCAAATAATTTTTCGAACAAATTTTTATGATCGTGGTCAAGATTAAAAAATTTCATTATTTTATTCCACATCCATAAAATCCTGTTAACAAAAAATAATCAGATATGTTACTTTTGCTGAAATATAATAAAAACAAATTTAGCAATGACAAATATTTCACCGATAATCTGATGTAATAGTAGTATTAGATGAAGAAACACTTTCTGGATTATTTTCTTCATTATTGACAATCATGCTCAGTGTATCAAAATCGTTATTCATGATTTTAGAATATGATTTATTTATTTGAAGACCACCGTCAGCTTACAAAAACAAATAAAATTATTCTAATTTGTATAATCAATATTGGAGAGCTTTGTAATCATCGTTGTCATGGAAAACAAACAAATAGACGAATAGTATTTATTAGGCTCTGTTCACGCCAACTAAAATTATGAAAATTTTAATAATCCATACTTAGTTGAAAAATTCGATTGAAATTCTATCATTTAAGTTTGGTTCAATAATATTTAGATGAAAATCATCGAGGTTCAGACTACAGAAATCTATAAAGTTATATTACTATTCTTGTGTTCAATGTTGTTATTATTGATATTATTATCAATTTTTAGTAGATTTCATAAAAATCTAACTATTGCATTTGTCCTCATGACGTAATTTTCCGTTAATTTGACTATATTTCGACCTAACTCGACAATCTGAGTCAGAAAATACATATGGTTCAAAAGTTCATATATATATATATATATATATATATACGATATAACGCGGCTTGTCACGACGATAGCGTCAACAATTCTTAAGGGATCTTAATGAAACTCAACACCCTCATTCTATCGACTATTAGGAAGGTCAAGTTCAAATATGAGCTTAATCGGTCAAATAGTTTAGAAATTACACAAGTTCAAAATTTTGAAATTTTGAAAATTTGATACTTTCACTACTTTTCCTTCAAATAACTTTTGAACGCGTCGAGTTATTCGATTTTTGTAAAATGCATCTGAAAGCTGAGAAATTAAGCTTCAATTTATGTGCTCACATTTTTTTCTAAAGCAAAAAAAAATTCCATCTTAGGATCATTTTTAAGAAATTTTACTCTTGCAGTCGTTTTGTCTGTACAGAACTGACTGAAAAGTACCGAAGTACTATAATTCTTCTCTTTCTTTATTGAACGTTATTTATTTTTTTTATAATTTTAGTTGTTTTTAATTCTTTTCATCATGAAATCTACTTCCATTTCGGCTGCCGAATGGCCTTTTTTTTTTTATTATTTAAGTCTTCTATTGTAAAATAACATAATCAGTGCATAGTCAGCAGACGCATACATTACATGTAATCTACTATTATAACTATTTAATCTGTATTAACTAAAAGGATACTATTATTACCAAAACAAAATTTTTATTCTTCACGAAAAAAAAATTAGATACACTAATAAGGGCTAGTTTTTCAATCCAGGATAAAATTTTATCCAATGATAAAATATATCTATATATTTCATACATATAAATATACTGGCAATAATAATTTTATCCTGAATAAAATTTTACCTTGGATTGAAAAACTGGCCCTAAGACTCATAACGAGAATCGACTGTATTAGTAAAACAGTTGACTCCACTGGCCATCTCTGCTACTTTCCGTTAATTTTAAATGCAAAGAGCTCTAAATTTCACTTATCACAACGTTTTTGAGCTCTTCGGGCTCACTAACATGGTTTTCCAGCTATTTGGAGCTTTCCAAGTTCTAAAATAGAACTGTTTTCCGGTTTTGAACAGCTCAAAAGTCTAGTTTGTATTTAGTAAAACAATTTTTTGAATACACTTGATCTGAATAACTTTCGGACAAATCAACCGATTTTGATGTGCTTGGCGACAATTAATGACATTAAAGTTAGCAGTCACTTAAGAATTTTTTAATTTATTTATCTAAAAAATTTGTTCCAAAAAATGGTTTTAAAAAATTGCATTTTTTAGTTTTTAAAATTTTTACTTGTCAATTTTTTTTTTTTAATTTTTTTCTGTGATAATTTATTTGCTATAAAATTTTTAAAATTATTAAATAAGTGCTAAAATTTAAAATTAGTTAGGAAAGTCGATCTGATGAAAAATTCAAAAATTATCTTAAAATCACTTTTTTTTTCTATTTTATAAAAATTAAATATCTCATGAAAAAATCAACTGATTTTTGAGAGCTTAGTGGCATTCGACATAGTTTTTCAAGCATTAATAGTTAACTTGTTACATCTAAAACGATCCGAGAATAAATTTCGAAGTTATTTAATTTTTATGTTTCTTTGTGCATAAATTTTAATAATACTGAGGTGATTAAAAACTTATGCACTACTCAATAGCTGCAAACGATACCTATTATTTAATTTTTTATAAATTAAAAATCATATATATTACATCATTATTATTATTTTAGATGAAATATAATTGCATAATCGCAATTATTATTAATTAACTGTTAGTACCTTTTTTTATTTTTAATAAAAAATAATATTATCTCAACGAGAATTTTTGGTATGCATCTCAAATAATAAAATTGGCAGGTTTGTTATTGAATAATTAATTATATCGAAAAATCAGACCTTGTCACATATTAGATGTTAATACTCAACTAGTCAGCTGCCACGAGCATGTTATCTCGGAGATACACTTAGTCAAATTTCCGCATCTGCTTGATGACCTGGGGCATTCCAAATATCCACCGGCGTACGGTCAGAGCACCGAATTTTTATTCAACATTCATGATTTTGTTTTTCCAATTAAATTTCATTCAAAACGTTCAATCTGATTCAATAGCATGTAGTCATAAAATAATATTTTATTTTCGATTACTTTTTGATTGAACTTCTTTATTGTTCTTTGTTTGTTTATGTTTTTGAATTACACTAAGAATCCAGTAAAATAATTTTTTTTTGCGCAAATCTTATCGATAATTAGGTATCTATAAAGTTTCTGTGATCAAAATAGATGGAAGTTTATAAATAAATACAAATTTTTATAGATGGCAAATTTATATCGATTTTTAATTATTAGAACACATAAAATTTTATCAATATTCTAAAAATATATAATAGTTATTTGAAAAAATACGTATAATTTCAGTTCAACTAAACAAGAAATCTATCAAATATATAAACTTATAATTTTTTTTTTCTTCAGTACAATTAAATTCGAAAGAATAACCTTATGCCATCATTTTGATACGACTTACAAGACAAATTTTATTTTTAATTTAAATGAATATAGAAATAGGTATGATATATTACACTGAATATTATTGAATCCTTTTTTTAGCACCTATTCAAAAAAAAAATCGGATATAGTTAAAAACTGCATAATCCGCATAACATAAATTTAAATATTCATACTTATGAAGTTTTTTAGATTAATTACACAAGTATATATCATACAGGACAAAAAAATGATTTAACACAACTCATAAAAATATAAAAAATGAAATATAGAAGTGATAATGAAAAACAATGAGATAAAGTATAATATTATATTTTATACAAATTAAGAATATATATATATATAATAAAAATCTTAAAAGTATATTTTTTTCTGCTATTCTTCACAAATTGTTGTTAGTTTGTTCTAGTACAGATTAATATCATTCAGTTCACTCATTTAACAACCATTTCACATTCAAAAATTACAAAAAAAAATTTTATTTAAAATAATCTATTGATTTTCTTCCCTGATTACCCGGAATGCAATAATAATAAAATTACGTTTACATTTGATAAGTTTATTTCTAAATTGTGTGTTACGCTTCAAATGAAATATTATTTATTCTTAAAATTATAAGTAATTATTTTGTGAAAAAATTAGTTCAGTGAGAAAATATCTCATCTTTCATATTCATATCGAATGCTAATATATTCTATTAGTGAATGTTACGTAATAATAACAATAAAATACGAAGAAAACAAAAGATAACGGTTGATTGATATCTAATAATTATTTGTTCTACTATTAAATCAGACTCTTTTGAACCGAGAAGTAAAAGATCTCCATTATGGAAGTATGGAAATTTGTTTTTAATTGATCTCGGAAGAATATCGTTTAAAAGTTATTAGTAAGAAAATAAATACGCGTATAATCATTAATAATCATAGGTATCTTTAAATTACCTAGATTGTTCTTTTATACATCGTATTCATAAATACGTTGAAATTCATCATTAATCCATTTTAAAAAATTGAATTAGATATTTTATCATTGTAGGTTGTATCGTTGATACAATTTAATTCACAAAAATTGAATGTTAAGTGATTTAAGAAACGAGAAGTTATGAAGTAGTTTTTTTTTAACGTTCAAAATTTAAAGTTCGTCTTTTCTTGGCACATCATCATCTTCATCTTCCTCTTGAACTTCTTCGGCAGCTTGTCCGTAAACACCATCCGAATCAATAAATTTGGAAAGACCTTCAAGCGTTCGTTCACCGTTGTACTCAACAGCCTGAAAAAAGAAAAAAAAACAATTTTAAATTGTTAGCAAAAAATTAAAATTAAAATTATTAACACTATTTATAAATTAATAATGTACCTCATTGGTTTCTTTCTTGTACAAAATAATAGTAGGGAAACTCTTGATGTTGATTGTATCAAGTTCATTGGCTGTGGCATCCATTTTTGCGATAACTACCGTCTCATCGCTTTCGTATTTCTCTCCAAGCTAAAAAAAAAAAAATAAGGATAATTAATAAATAATACATTTAATAAAATAACAGCTAATAAATAAAATAAAAAATGATTAATTACTTTATCGTAAATAGGAACAAGTTGTTTGCAATGCCCACACCAAGGTGCATAAAATTCAACGAGAACATTTTTGGATTTGTCGAAGGCAACTTCATAGAAGTTAGTACCAACAAGAACCTTAACAGGTTTAGCATCCCAATCTTCAGGTAAGTCTTCAGTAAGTAAATGCCTCTTTAATCTATCTTCAAAGAATGCCGTAACGAATTCCAAAATATTTTCTTCACTCAATTCGGGATTTTCTGGTTTGTATTTAGCCATATCTTGTTCAAGCTTTATAATACGCATAGCAGGTACATCTTCTTTCTTCATTCCGAAGAATTCGAGAATACGTTCATGATCAGATTCATCAATATTAACTGTAACGAAAAGAATCTGTCCACGATATTTCTTTGCAGATGTTTTAATTCCTTCAACATATTTGTCATAATGTCCATCTTCTTTGCTGATAAATGCAAGGAGATGACTTTTGATTTCTCCACCGAAAATTTTTTGAGCTGTTTGTTGACTGAAATCGACAACAAGAGGAAGTGAATGGACTGCAATGAATTCCTTAAGTTTTTCAACAGAGATTTCATTTTCGTAGACACTTTGACCTTCATCGAACGTTTTGAAAAGAATAACTGAACCATCTGTGGCTTTGTACTCATCGAAAACTTTTTCATCACTAGTAACACCAAATACTTGCTCATCGATAGAATTAGCAACATCCATGAAAACTTTAGCATCGGCGGATTCAAGATCTTTGAAGAAACCAACGACAACAACTTCATTGGCGTCAATCAGGGCTTTAGAATCATCAACAGTTGACAATTCCTTCGCTGGAGGACCAGTTTTTTTCATCAACCAGGCGACAATTTCATCTGCTTGACGACCACCAGTGTAATCAATGGCCACACCATTGCGGTAGAATTTAAGTGTTGGATACCCTCGCACCCCATTATCTTCGGCAAGCTGGGATTCTATTGTGGCGTCAACTTTACCTAATTTAACGTTCGAATTATTTTCTTCAAGTGCTTTAGCTGCTTTAACATATTCTGGAGCTAATGCCTTGCAGTGACCACACCATGGAGCGTCTAAAATCAATGTTTTTCTATTTAAAATATTATTTATAAATTTTACAATGAAGTAAATAAAAATTTACCGCTAAATTAAAAAATTTTATAGAAATACTCTGAGTGTAAAATATTTAAAAATATCAACGGTCATTTAACCTTATTAATTAATAAATTGTAGCATTTAGAAGATTTGTGTAAATAACGTATAAATATATACTTTACATAGAGATTAATCCTTAAAAATTTTTTCCTACTATAATTTCTTAAAAGAATTAAAACAAATCTGAGTAAATTTTGAAACGATTCATAAATATCATAAGTTATGAAAAATTAATTTGAGTCAATAAATAAAATCGCAAATCAATAAAGCCGCATAAGTGAGCTCTGTCATGATGACGTATTGAATACCATAAGGACTTGGATTTTACCGTAACTACTTACATACTTTTTTTTTCAACAGATAGAAGTAACGCGACAGTTACAAATAATTCAAAATTCAAATATAAATACAAAGCAATTTTGATAAATTATAACAACAAAAGGTACTTACAAAATTCGATAAGAATATAAGGATGGTCTTTTACTGCTTGTTCAAAATTATCTTTTGTTATTACGAGAACTCCATCCTCAGAGGCGATGTCAGCAAAGGATACGATGACGCACAATGCTGTTACAAATAATACTCCAGCGAACCTCATCGTTACAATAAATATTGGCAAGACTTGTTCAATTGAGCTATCACAGATTAAAAATTAAGATTAAAAAATTAATCAACTGATTATTAATATATTAGTATAAAACATTAAATTATTAACTAACCAAGTGACGTTACGAGATGAATGACACGCCTGGACAAACCGACTGAAGAATGAAAAAAGACAACGTAGCAACTTATATATATAGATATATACATGTAATATAAAACGTTTGGCACTACATGAATACGGCGGAAGATCACAGTAACGCGTGGCAAGCTCTGTTCATCGTGGTAAAATCTGATTGGTTCGCCACTACAGCCACGAAACACTTCCAATTCGAGAATATAATAATAATTAATTTTTAAATATTTTTTTTTATTGCATATTTTTTAAAGATTATTTTTCTCCATTTTACTGACTATCGATCGTTGATCTTACAAAAAATACTTAATTTTATCAAAAATATTAATTTTTAATAGCTGTGATAATTCTTTTTTTTCACTATAAAACATTAATATTTTTTATTTACAACTATATCTATTTTTTGAAAAAATATTTTTGAAATAAACATTTATATGCATAATAATAGCGGACAATGAAACTTGTTTACAAAATACATGCGCAGGATTATAACCTGTCATTTAAAAATAGTAAAATAACAATTAAATAATTCTATATTTACTTTGTAAGATAAAAAAAATCATTTTTTGCTCTATTAATGGGATATAACGATAATGATTAATAACTATTAATTGCTATTGATAAAACTTGAAGCAAAACAAGATAAAAAATCATTAGTCAATAATTACGTACTTTGAAAATTTATATATATATATATATATATAATTTAGAGAGATGACGGATTTGACGTCATTAAATTTAAACTGAAAACAATTGTTACTTAAAAAAGACTTTTTTGAATCAAATGCGTCTATGAAATTCAATATTTTACCTTTTTGAAAAATAACAAGCCATTCTGCATTGTAAATTACGAGGTAAAAATGAAACGAAAATTTTTAAAAGTAATCATGCCGATTATTAATTTGGTCAGTTCTAAGCAATTTTCGTTTCTTTTGACAGATAAACCTTGACCTGTTGGCATTAAGCCACATAAGTTACATATTGTACTTACTTTATTTCAATATATCTTTTGAGATAATAGCTCAACTTTATTTGATAAACGTAAGTAAATGGACAAATAATTTTATGTAATATACAACTAAATACAGATTAATTTTTAATTATCTTTAAGCACTAACTATTCAATTGTGATTTTTTAAATTATTATTATTATTAATCATCCCTAGATGTCTAACTTCAGGGTCACTTCGGAAATACTTACAGAAAATTGTATGACAGCTTCATCAAGTGAAAAAAATAACTGTAATTATCTAATAATCCTTAATTTATTAATGATTAAAAATTTATATCGAAATATTTTATGTATGTTTTTTTATTACAGCTAAAATTTCAAAATTTATCTTCAATCTTCCAGTATACATGTTAAAAACAAAAAATAAAGAGATAAAATATGATGAAGATGAAGATTTGATTTTAGATAGAACCAAAACAGGCGAACTTTTCATAGGTCAGTAAATGTCTATGTTTATAGGATATGCTAAAATTTTAAACAAAAATGTCAATATTTCGTTAAATTTAGTCTAAGTACATTTTTAAACTCATCAATTTTAATAACTTTGTATGATAACTTTATTAATTAATTAATAATAATAATAATAATAAAATTATTGATTTCAGAGCATAGTATTTCCACAGAACTTCAACTCGTTGGACTACAAGTGTGGCGAGGAGCATTTTTATTAGCTGATTATATTTTAGATAATCCCAGCGTCTTTAAAAATCAAAATGTTATAGAATTAGGTGCAGGTGTAGGATTAACAAGTATTGTTACAAGTATGCTTGCTCGTGAAGTTACATGCACTGGTAAATTTCTTAATCAAAAAAACATATTATTATTAAGTTACTTAATTAATAAAAAGAAAGTGCTTTGAATTAAATATTTCTTTCACAGATATCGATTCCCATGGAATCATTGAATTAATACAAAGAAACTTCGACCGTAATTCTCAATATATTAATGCCAAATTTAATATCATGGAATTAGATTTTTTAAACTGTAATTGGTCGTCAGATTTAACAAAAAAAATAACAGAATCAAAAATTATTTTAGCTGCAGATGGTAAGTTTATGAGTTTTAAATACAATTCACTCATAGTATATTGATTGCATTATTAAACTTGAAAGACGAGGTTTATTTCCTTTTTTTCTTTTCAGTAATTTATGACAACGATATAACAGAAGGATTTGTTAATACATTATCAAAAATATTAAATTCAAATATTAAACGAACAGCATATGTTGCACTAGAAAAACGTTTCGTATTTACAATCGCAGATTTAGATTCTGTTGCTCCAATGTACGAAGAATTTATTCGTTGCATTACTCAACGAAATTTAAATTGGAATATCCAAACAATAGATATTAATTTTCCACAGTATTTTCAATATAATCGTGTTAAACAATTATTATTAATGAAAATTTATAATAAAAATAATTAAAATAAAATAATAATTTTATTCAAAAGAAATTTTACCAAATAGATTTATTACTTTTTATAAATTAATTGTTCTTAAATGCAAAGTCCAATATTAAATCTTAATTGATACGTAGAATACCAAAAGATAACACTTAGAAAACGATGGCCTGATTCTCAAATTTTCTATCACACAAAAAAAAATTTCACAGGAGATATTCGAACAAAGTATCATTAGATTATATGATTATAGTGTAAGTTTAGTTTTTGAATTAATTTCACTTTACAAATTATCTTTTGTTTTGTAAAATTAATTCAAGATTTTTTTAATTTTTAATATTTCAACATCAGGGACAAAGTGAATTAATAATACAATTGCAGTTGTAAGATATGACCTAGTGTGAATTACAACATTTGAGAATTAAGTTATCGATATATCTAATTAAGTTTAAGGATATAAGATAATTAATTATTTCACTGTAAAAAAAGAGTAAATGTTCAAGTTATTTTGAACCATTGCTTATTCGAATTAACTTTGGATTTTTTCGAAGGCACTTTCCTTCAGTGACAATAATTTAATTTATATCGGTTTATAAATTACTTGAACTACAATATTCTTAAAAACATTTTCACATTCGTTACAGTATATTTCCTCATGTGAATCCTCCACTCATAACAATAGATTTTCTAAAATTAAGAAAAAAACATTCTAATGCAAAGGTACAGTCATTATTACCGAAATTCCAAACTATTTATGCCAACTTAGATTTTGAAAATGAAAAAAAAAAAAAAAAAAAATACAAAATAAAAACAAACAGAAAAAAATACAATTTGAAAATTGTTATATTTGACTAGTATGTATTTAAGTTTATATTTCGTGTCTTCTTTATTTACTCGAATGGAAAAAAAATTTTGAAGAAATTGGTAATTTTAGATTTTTTTGTCACTTTGAAAATGTCAAATCTGATTACTTATAAATTGATGTTACAGGCTAAATTATGTAAAATATGATTTTTAAACATTATTCTGAGTTAAAGAAAATTGTTGACTCCTTTTTTTATTGATAATTTCCGATGTTGAATATGAAAATAATCTAAAACTTAAGACAATAAAAATGACCTTGATATTATCTAGTTGTTACAATAACTTCAATAATCAATATTTCTAACAAATTCTGTACAAATGAAAAGTACAATTTTTGTAACAAAAAAAGTTATTTGTTTTTTTTTTTATTTTTAGAAAGTATTGTCATTCAGTGTCATTTTTGGATTGGCACTATTAACGGATGGTATAGCATCAAGCAATAATTTTCTTTTGTAATATTCGCTATTAGGGTTATCGCTGGCCATCGACTTTCTTCGTAGAGGTACCAAGTTATTCGTGGCCATAACAATCGAATTTGTACTTTTTCTTCTAATTGGTTCATTAGCTTGCCGGTTATTCTGACTGAAGTTATTCAAATTACAATTTATTTCTAATGTTTTGGTTATAATGTTACTACTAGACACAGTAATATCATTAGAAGTCATTTTTTTTAATGTACTTGGAACCGATGAAAATGGAATAGAAGTTTGACTTGTGTTTGTTAAAAGAGATTTTGTTGATGGTGTACTAATCATACTAGCATGTTTGCTTACTGTATTATGAATAGAAGGTTTTACTGTTTGTGCAGATGGTGGTGAACCGAGTTGCAAGCAAGTTTTTCGTCTTGCATTTGAATTACATACTTCATTATTAAAATGAGTTTTACCAATAGTATTGCTCGATTTTATATTGTCTGAAGATGCATGCATGCCTGTAGAAATCCAACGTTCAACTTGCGCTTCATGAGATTTTTGTAATATTTTTCTTACATCTCCGTCTTCACCACCTTCTTTCATAATTTCTTGAAGCTTCTGAATAGTTTGATATAAAATCACAGGACTTATTAAGCCAAAATCAAAAAGACTGCTCATATGTAAAACAAAATTACGATATAAATTTTTCATAAGCAACTCTTTCCCCTTAAATTCTAGGAACATTTGGCATGCTAATGGTATTTGACAGTCACCAACATATCCATATTTCATTACATGTAAATTCCACATTTTCATCAATTCTTTTTCACCTTCATTTACATCAGTAAAATCATCAATCATCATCATGGTTTTAGTTTGTAACCATCTCGGATCATTCTCTCCTTCCGAATCGATATCCATTTCTTTTGGGTAAATTGGTAAACATGTTACAGTATGATGATAAAGTCTAAAAAAAATTGCAATAAATATAAAAAATATTCTTCAGCAAAATCATTTACAAATATTATCTATTTTTAGTTAATTATTTAATATTAATTACCTATTGTGACCAGTTATATAAGGCCGTTGACTTTCAAATTCATTCTCATCGAGTTCCAAAAATTCTGAAAGACTGGGTTTAGTTCGCTTGGGTCTACAGACTAAAATATTAGTTACACTTGTGCGTCTTATAGGTCCAGTACGTGAAAATGCAACACCAGAGGGTTGAGAAATGAGTTCATGTGGACTACCAGCATAAGAACCATCGTAGCACTCATTGATAGCTACATCAATGCGTGCGCCCTGAGGTATTGGCTGTAAAAATACAACAAAAAAAAAAAAAAAAAAAAAGAAAATAACCAAATATTTAAGCGAATAAAAAATCTAATTTTACATAACTTCTGTATATTAAATAATCTTACCACATACGTAAACGTAAACCGTGAATGGCAAAGTTTAAGATGTTTTAGTAAAGAATAAAGCTTGCCACAATCCAATGAACACCAAGGACAATGTAAATCTTCGCAAGCCTCAGTTTGTTGTCGGCTATTATTATTGTATAAAAATTGATAAACAATCTGCTGAGCTCCATCTGATTTATTCAATTTTTCGTATGAACTAGACATTTTTGATGGTGTCAATGAATTAGAATTTTGAAGCATGTTATTGCTATTGCTATTATTATTATTGTTGTTGTTGTTGAGGTTGTTATTGTTATTGTTGTTGTTATTATTATTTGTACCACATCGATCTACATCTGCTGTAAATTGAATATAGTTATTAAGTATTATATTTCTTTGACTAAAAATACAACTAATGTTGACACTTACTGTTTCCTGAACGATTTTCTTTATTATCTCCATTAGATAGTGGGTGAATAAGTGCGGGTCTATCGACAAACCTATTGCTGGGCTCTACCGTCCAACTGAGTCTAAATTTTAATGTTGGATTTCGACTGAATACTTCAAAAGGGCCGCATTCTTTAATATCAACTATTGATTCCCAAGAGCTATGTTTTTTAGGACTTGATCTAACATTTGTTTGAACTTCCTGTAGGCTCAATTCATAATCACCATCCGTTAATAGACAACGATTATGTTTGTCATAAACAATTAATTCTGAGCCATAAAGTTTTACTTGTTCTCCACACTTGTAGCTTCCTGGTGAAGATTTACGTCGTTTTTGAGCTGGTTCTATATTAATAAACAATAAATATTCCATTTTAATATAAAAGGTTATTTTTTTCTTACTTATTAACGCAAACTATGACAATTATATTGTTACTTACCTGCATCTAAATCACAGTTATTTAAAAGGCAACTGTTATTAGACATACAATAGACTCTCAAAAGCAACATATAAGTTTTTGCAACGTGGCCGTTATCTAAGCTAAATGATTCATTAGATATAGAAATAGTGGGTGCTGTTGGTGGAGGATGATCTTCTGATGGATTTATTGGAACTTCACTGGTTCCGAATGAAACCTGAAACAATGAATTACATAAAAATTTTAAATTATCATGAAATAAAATATAAAATTATGAATATATTTTATTACCTGCATTGTGGGTGAAGTCACATCTTTTCGTTTTTTGTGACATATTTTTAATAATAGCGTTTCCACTTTAACAGCATCCTGAGGTCCTTCGACTGTGTAATAGAAGAATCGTTTATCATTTATATTAAAGTAAAAATGACTAATTAAGTGACTATGTATATGTAATGAATAAAGACAGCTTACTCTTTTTATCGTAAAAACCTAAAAAAGTAAGTGTCATATATCCATGAATTTCTGGATTTTGTTCGATGCTATTTCTCGCCATCAGCTTTTCTAATATTGATTTGACTCGAAATCCACAACGAGTTTTGTGACTCCTTGACATTCTTTCTTTCATGTACGACAAGTTTCGATATAGAAATACCGGCTAAAAAGAAACATTGCAATTTTAACTATCAAAAATTAATTAATATATTTAATTATGGCTTGAATTCTCCTTTTCCCTTTCCAACTATTATTTTTAAAATGCGTTCAAATTGAACAACAAGTTTAAGTAAATCTACTGTTGAAATCTAAAGTTAGACATTAAAATAAAAAAAAAAATTTGATAAACTTAAGTTTAATAAACGAAAGACTAGAAAGTTAGTTTCGATTTAATCTTAATCTTAACGGTTTTTGCATTCTAACTTTGAGCACTGTCAAATAATATTTTTCTTGCATAAGTATGTAATTAAATGTATGTAACATTTTAATTCTTTTTTATCAATACGAATGATTTTTATCTCTTTATAAGTATCTCATCTTAATGCGAGTTTATTAATAAATTATGAAATAATTTGAACAATCTGAATTTAAACTTAAATCTTTCGGCAGATCTTTTGGTTCCTTAGCAATCAAAAATTAGGTCCAGTTAAAAAGTTGATGAAAATTACTAGCATAAATATAGAGTTGAAAAAATATATTTGTTGAATTATCAAAAACAAAAAAAATATCTCAAATTCAAAAACTTGAGAAAATTATACTTTATCATTTGCGTTTTACTGAAAGTTTAGACGGAAAAATTTTTTGTAAAGACAACTTTTCAGAAAAAAATTAAATAATTATTGATCTAGTTTCACAGTAATATTATTCAAGAACACATATTTTCTGTTAAGATGCCTACAAATCAATAGTTTTTAAAAAATTGGTATATCCTTGGAAAAATGTCCGAGACAACGCGAACTTTTAAAAATAATTTTCGAACATACCGAATAAACTAACCAATTGTTAAGGGGTTCTATATTCTTTACTCAAAAAAATATTGATGTTCAAAGTATACTCCTCATAAGACTGTGAACGTAAATATATTTGTGGAGTATGACTGTTTAGAACACAAACATTAGATATAAAAAATGGCCGTTAAAAAAGACTCATCCGCATACGAGTTGACAATCATTGATATTTGAACTCCAGTAAAAAACTTCAATGTAAAAACTGACCCCAGTCTTGGTTTGATTGTCAAATTTCAAACTTCGTCTAATATGCTCAACCCGAGCGTTTATCTGGTTTAAAAATCAATACGCAGCGAGAGTTATTTATCAAAACTTGAAATTATTATAATTTTTTTAAAAAGAACTTTAAATATCTCAAATTTTTATCACTCAAGTTCTGATATTTTTTTAGCTTATAAAAAAAAAACAATCAACTTTGATAACCCAGACTTGGGTCAAATTAAGTAGCTAAAAAAATGTAGGCTGTTCTAGTAATTAAAATAACTAATAAGTAATAAGTATTAAAATAAGTAATAAGTAATAAACTGATTTTTCAATGTATCACTGTTTAATAATTAAGTGCTTTTGTCATTTAGAATTAGACATCAGAGATAAATTTTACTGCAAGTCATATTCTTAAGTTTTCACTTGAAAACAGGATGAGAATACAATTAGATATTATCCCAATCTGAATTATGATCTCACGTTTGTTTGTACTGGTTCCTTTACTGGACATCGCGATACTACTTTTTGATAGTTGATTCATAAAATAATATTATTATTCAATTTGTAAAATTTTTAATTTTTTTTAAGATCTAAAAAGGTTAAAAAAATTTTTTTTAATGTATATTGAGTAAATTAAAATTAAAAATAAAAATCATCAGATGCATGAAACAAAAAATAGAATTTGTGACAGTTTTTTTAAGAACAAAAAAATGTCTAAGCTCAGAATTACCAAATATCTTCTTTATCGAGGGAATTTTTTAGTTTGGAACCTTTTAAATCTCCAAGTTGATAACTTTTATCAAAATAGGATATTTTGTCGAAAATGTTCTATAATTTGACATTCTAATAAAGTAATTTAAAATCAACAACGAAAAAATGACATATGTCATATCATTTTTTAACAGTAGATACAAAATTTTTAACTCACCGAAATTTGATTTCTTGTACGTAAAAAGCGATATATTTGTGTTGGTTCTGTAAGCAAAAAAATATTGTATACATTAATAATCACGCATTTTCACATTATCAGGTGATGAACTAGAATATAAAGTTTCTAGCTTTATTAAATTTTGATTTTTCCTTTTTTTCTTAAAAAAATATGCAAGCATACCAGCCGCAGAACTAAAGAATTCTTTTCGAAATGTTTTATGTTCATATTTAAATATAAAAATAAGAAACGCCGTTCAGCCACACTCTAGATGGAAGGAAGATTTTGTAGTAAATAAATTATAAATTATTTAAGTTAAAATTATTCCAAATTGTTTTATGATTATTTCTTATGATCAACTATTTAATTGATTACAATATAATGAAATCTAAAACAATTTTTGCGATACCCTACCTGAAATTGATTCACAGTAACTTTCAACCACTATAAAATTATTAAAAATGATTGAAAAATGAAATTATTATAAATCGAATTGAAAGTGATATTATGAACTTTAGCATGAATCTTTCAGAAATGAAATATTTCTTCTCAATAAAAAGTAATTCACCAAAAAAACCATAGAAATCAAAGCAAATTTAGCCGAAAATTTCACCTTTAAACCAAATGTAATAGATGTATTTGTATAAAATTAACCTAAAACTGTAACAGGAATAATGAAGAAGAATTTAATTCAAAAAATTTTGCGTTTTTATTGTTGCATGTGGAATAATTGCAAAATCTTGATTTAATAGCTGCAGTTACGACGATACAAGGGCTTATACTTTATCATTTGCTAATACCACCCGGAGTCTGAAATTGCAATTTATCTCCTACACTGTCAAGAATTTCGGAGTAAATGCAGGGTGATTTGAGGGTAAATGCAGAGTGGATGCTTTTCAATTAATTTTCTCCTTTCGGGAGTGAAATTCACTCCAAGACGAATTTAAATTATACTAATAATAGATTTCACTCCACGAAGTAAATTTTTTATTTCTTTTTTTGAACAAAAGTAAAAAAATTGTTTTGATTCGTTTAAAAATTATAAAATGCCTCCTTAGAGATTTTAAAAATTGCAATGAATAAACCGTTTTTTAATTTCAGTAAAAATTCAAAATTTAAATATTTTTTTATACAAATCAAAAAAAAAATTTTTTTCTAATTTAATTTATTTTTCTTGAATTCGGATTATTAAACAAAAATTTTTTTTTACTGATCGAAAAAAATGATTTTCTGGAAATTAAATTTGTTTCTAATTTTGAATTTTTTCAAAACTTTGATTTTTTCCAGCTTTTCCTTTTCTATTTTATATATTTTACAAATATAAATAAAATTAAAAATTCATGTGGGTACTAAAATGAAAGGTCTCGATGAGTGCAACATCGGAATAAGCGTATATCATAAAAAAAGCCAATAAAATATAGAAATGAAATTGAATCTTGTCATCTAATGATATTTTTCAAGATATTTTTATTTCAATATTCCACTCATCGGGACCTTTCATTTGAGTACTCACATGAATTTTTTACATTTTTTATATATTTCACAAATGTTATATATCGATACTGCCATTCTAATACGTCGTATCGTACATTTAGAAAATTTTACAACAGACAGTAAAAACAGTTCAATTTTAACATTAATTAAATGGAATTCAACGGATGAAAATATTTATAAATATTTATTTTATCTGTACCACTCGATTGATGTAAATAGATTTCATACTTACTTTACCATCTGTCTATACCTCTATGTGTAAAAGATGCAATTTCGAAATTTAATTACTCAAAAACGGGGCGGTGAATTGATCTGAAATTTTGGTGGTGAATTATTAATACATTTATCTTTCGATAAAAAAAATTCCATAAGTTTCCTGAAACATGCTTTTCGTGGAGGTACTACTTTAAAAATAGTTATTAAACTATTTGACCACTAAATTTTTAATATGACTTGCATAATATTGTTGTGATTCTATTGTTCAAAAAAAGCCAATATGTCAAAATTTGTAGGATACGACGTATAAGAATGGCAGTATCGATATATATATATATTTATTTATTTATTTGTTTTTTAAAATTTTTTTAAATTATATATCACTCGAACGATTTTACGGATTTTGATTCGGTTCGCGGCAATTAACGCAGTTTTTTAAGCACAAAAAGATTATCTTCTGCTTGTTAAGTAATCCAGATAGAAATTGCGGAGTTATTTAACCCTAGACTGGTCAACAAACGCGACCTAACGACTTTGGTCAAGTGATGAGGGATTTGCCGCAATGCTTTTAGAGCGTACACACGGAGAAAATAAAACAACACTGATTACTACTTTGTGCAGTACTCACTACTGCTTTGGAAGAAAATGAAGTTAGAATGTTTGGGACAGTAGAGAGCGCTACATAAGAACTACTGACTATTGTCTGTACACTACTGAGTCGTGTTCTGGCACGATCCAGTCGTGTTTCGTACAGCGCTCACTACTGACGATAAACATTTTTCTAATATTTGTACGAAGCAGTAATCATTGCTGTTTTATTTTCTCCGTGGCAGTGTTGTCAGTTCATACACATTTGACAGGCAAAGATTAGAGGTGTTTTCAGCAACGCTGCGGATAAAAATTACTACTTACGACTCTGGTCAAGCGATGAAGAAAGCCCCGCGAATTGCCACAAATTTTTTTAAGACATTTTTTTTCAGCAGTTTAACGTTTTCGAAAATATTTGAAAAAATTATTAATATATTCTAAAATGTTCAAGGAACAACCCGAGAAAAAATGATCAGACATGAACAGGCATGAGTCTTCAGGCCTGATCAGGCATGAATCGACCATGAATATACGGCTGTAACACCAGCAGTCACCCATCCAACTACTAATCACGCTCAATGCTGCTTAACTTTGGTGATATCCGTGCGCCTTGAAGTTCCCGCCTGCTATGTTGCTATCTTATGTGATAACAATTCTATGAAGTACATAACGTATCAAATAAGTTTATCATAAATATAAGATGAAAATTGATTTTATAATATATTTTGATAGTGCTAATTTATTTATTTAACCGAATCTCATTATAACATCACATTTATTTAAATAATAAAATAAGTAATGATTTTAATATTAGGCAGGAGCAGAGCAGACCAAAACATTCCATAGGAAATGTAACAAATTTTTTATTCCAAAATTATTTAAACATAATGATAAAAATAATTTTGCACATTTTGTGATGACCAAAAAAATTTTTTTCGTCAAAGAAAAAATTTTCATCATATTTCTGACTATGCAGAGGCTATGATAGGCCTGATTAGACATGGACAGGCCTGATCAGACCTGGTCAGACCTGAGGTATTTGACGCTTCAGGCATGGGCAGGCCTGAGCGTATTTACCGCTTCAGAGATGAACAGGCATGGACAAGTCTGATCAGACATGGACAGGCCTGCTCAGGCCAGAGCGTATTTAACACTTCAGACATGAACAGGCATGGACAGGTCTGATCAGGCTTGAGCGAATTTAATACTTCAGACATGGACAGGTCTGATCAGATATGGATAGGCCTGCTCAGGCCTGAGCGTATTTAACACTTCAGACATGAACAGGCATGGACAGGTCTGATCAGGCATGGTCAGGCCTGAGCATATTTACCGCTTCAGAAATTAACAGACATGAACAGGCATGGACAGGTCTGATCAGGCATGGACAGGCCTGGTCAGGCCTGAGCATATTTAGCACTTCAGACATGAACAAGCATGATCATGTCTAATTTCAAGCTTGGTCATACATGAACAGGCATGGTCAGGTCTAATCATTTTTTCTCGGGTATAAAGTCAAATTTTTTTGAATAATTTTAGTAAATATTGAAGATGTAATAAAAAAAATACAATTGAGCGCGGCGTCACGCTCATACGTTGACCAGTCTAGGGTTGAAAAAAACACTTTTTTCCAAATTTTTCAACAACGATTTCTCTTGAACGAATGAACCGATTTTAATAAGGTTTGTGGATATTGGTGTTATTTTTGAGGTTAGGAGCTGATTAGTTTTTGGAATCGATCGATACAGGAGTTTAAAAGTTATTCTAAAAAAAATCATTTCTAACTTCCTGCTAAGAAAAATTGAAAATTTTTCAAAATTCGGGAAATTATTGGTTTTATACGGTTTTGCGAAAATCGAGTTTTCATCAGATCTCGACGTTTTAAGGCTACAGGAAGCTGTCCGTGCGGCTGTGTGTGTGTGTGTGTGTGTGTGTGTGTGTGTGTGTGTGTGTGTGTGTGTGTGTGTGTGTGTGTGTGTGTGTGTGTGTGTGTGTGTGTGTGTGTGTGTGTGTGTGTGTGTGTGTGTGTGTGTGTGTGTGTGTAAAAACCTCGTATTAATTTTGAACGGCGTCGTGTGTGTGTGTGTGTGTGTGTGTGTGTGTGTGTGTGTGTGTGTGTGTGTGTGTGTGTGTGTGTGTGTGTGTGTGTGTGTGTGTGTGTGTGTGTGTGTGTGTGTGTGTGTGTGTGTGTGTGTGTGTGTGTGTGTGTGTGTAAAAACCTCGTATTAATTTTGAACGGCTCGACCGATCGAATCGAGATAGGTGGCGATCTAAAGAGTATATTGCTATTAAATTTCGTGAAAATTTGAACCGATTCGGTTCGCTAGATTTTGAGAAATTTCAAAAATAAAATTTTCAAAAAATGTTTTTTTTAGAATAACTTCTAAACGGCTCGACTGATCAATTCCAAAAACGAATCCGCTCTTAAGCTTAAGAAATTTCGAAAAAAGTGATTTTTTTTTACATAACTTCGACATTTCTTTTTTGATCGTTTTTAATAAAATAAAATAATTATTAGAGCCCAAAAAACCACGTCGATCGCTGCCAAAAACGTGAAAATCGGATAATTGATTCATGAGTTATCGTTGTCGAAATAATTCGGAAAAAGTGAATTTTTCAATTTCTCTAAAATTTTCGGTTTGATCAGTTTGTGTTCTAAAGTGTATCGTAGAATTAGAAAAACTGCGTGGAATGCTGCCAACCACGTGAAAATCGGTTCATTCATTCAGAAGTAATTGCGGTTTGAAAATTCAAAAAATAGTGTTTTATTAAATTTTCATCAGACTTTTGAGCTCGGAGAACTTAAAATGACACGAAAATTATTTTTTTTGAACTCGGAGAGCAATTTTCAGCATTTAGATATGGAATTAGCGGAAAGTTGCAGGGATGGCCTTGAGGGTCAACCGTTCTCCAGATTTTTTTACGAAGAGACATCTCCGAAGAAATAGTCAGAATAACTTATTAGGACCTCAAAACGTGGAGATCTGATGATAACTCGATTTTCGAAAACTGGGGTGAAACCAATAACTTCCTGATTTTTTTGAAATCTCTGTTTTTTATAGGGGGAAGTTAAAAAATAGGGCGCAAATACACCACTTAATAAATGACAGAGCGCCCATGTGTGGTTTAAAGCTCATATATATATATATATATATATATATATATATATATATATATATATATATATATATATACAGAAGACCAGCCGATTCTATTTTTTTATTGATTATAATTAAACGACATCCAATTATACAGCCATCATCTAATAAAAAAAAATTCGTTCTTGA
Organism: Cotesia congregata; assembly: GCA_905319865.3. Lineage (NCBI taxonomy): Eukaryota > Metazoa > Arthropoda > Insecta > Hymenoptera > Braconidae > Cotesia > Cotesia congregata. Next base: position 8,612,772 of record CAJNRD030001121.1, on the reverse strand, counting down.
TACGTCAATTTTTTTCGTGAGTTATCATGATTACATATAAATGATATACAGACAACCGGACGTCTACGTAACATTTTTTTGAAACCGTTTTCTTTATTAAAGTAACAACTTAAAATGATATTTTATAAAATATGAGATGGATTATTTGGAGTATTTTCTTGATATATTTCTACTCATATTATCGTATAAGCGCAATATGGTTGAGATAGAGGCATCTTATCTATGGTCACAAAATTGCTTGACTTTAACGTGTTGAGAGTCAAACTCTATCTCAAACGCTTCACGTTATGAGGCGTGCAACAATCGATTTTAAAATACTGTCATTTGTTCTGCAGATACAGCAACAGCTTTTATGAACATGGAATGGCTTTTTTTCGCTTCTGTGCAACTAATTTTATTGTGTTATCAAATAAAGTGGTTCCAACTTAGAAAGCAATACCCCGCTTAGAAAAAAGGGATATCAGCCAAAAGATTTTATATTAGCAATCGTTCAATACTGTTATTTACGAAAAAAAATGTAACCAAATTTACTTCTTGAAATATTCTGAAAAATTTCAATAATTATGCATTTCAACAGATCTCTCAAAGTGGGAATAATTTGTTTTCAAGCTTAGTTGGATTTGCTAGGCAGTATTTAAAACTATAGTTGTATAATTCAGAATTTAATCTAATTATTAGCGGATAGAATATAGCTTTTTTATTTTTAAAGTCTAATGTAGGTAAGCATCAAGCCAACTTGAATCTTGTATATTAATTAGATTGAGCTGAATAAAGAATAGAAAAATGATGAAACTCGTTTTAATATTTATCAATATCTATGAAACTTTTAAATAACTTTTCTTCTAGAAATTTAAAAACTTTTTTAAAGATTCACTCAGAAAAAAAAATGATTTTCAAAATTTGGGAGTTATTGTTATCAATTCTAGGAAGCCATTTTCACTATTTTTTCGTTAGTATCCTTGTATCTACGTAAACTTTTCAAGTTTTAAATTGATCGATCAATTGTAACGCGTTTTGTGGCATTCTAAAGGGATTCCTTATTTTGAATTTCTTGAAAAATTAAACTAATTTCACCTGATAGATTTAAATAACTGTACCTTTCAATTTCAAAATTTAATCTGTTCTTCAATATAAAAAAACATCAAATGCTGCGAAGTACTTAAAAAATATGTTGGTTCGTTCTGGAAATGTCTTTAACAGAAAATGACTCTCGCAATGTCTTCAATCTTTAAAATTTTTTTTATATAGCCAATATAAATTCGAATTTGCTATCAATGAGGGATAAAATATATTACTTTATGGTCTCGTATAATTTATATCATTATTCAAGTCAAAATTTTTTTTTATTTCGATTAAGGCTGAAAAGGTCAGAAACTGGGTCGCAAACTTAATAGTTTCGCTGCAAGCTAATTTTCAAACATTTTGAGTTTGAAATTAGCGGAAAATTCCAGGAATGACCTGCAAGATCAACCTTTTTTTTTAATCACGGTAGAGACACGACATTAGTCGATGTTAATAAATGGTGTCTACAAAATTGCCTATACTAAAATTTTCTCAAATTAGATTAACATGTAAAGCTTCCAGTACATTGATATTGATGTCATCGATAAAAAATACGAACTCAAGTAAATTATTTAAAATTCAATAAAAATGATTTGAATAATTATGGCAGGTGTCTGAACATTAAACGTTAATATGTAGATATGAGGTAAGTGACCTGACGCGCGCACAGCGTTTATAAGTTTTTTGATTGGGGTTATGTTGATATCTTGTCAAGCATTAAATTATACATTAATATATTCAACTAATCTCGATGTTATTTCATAATATCAATCTGTCAACAAAAAAAATTAATATAATATTAAAAATCGATTTAGAACTTACTTTCAAAGGCTTGGAGGAACAATTCATGGTCAGCTTGTATTTGATCCGTTCGTGGTGTTTTTTGGCTCTCAAGCTCTTTATCCCGCTTTTTGGGGGGCATTTTTATTATCACAAAGTTCTTAACAGATAAATATAATTACCAAATTTGACAATAATATTTTGAGCGCAACTCTACTCATAAATAAAACGATGCCTATGTTCTTTTCCGATCTCAGTTAGTAATAATTATTTAGGGGTCGCTATTTATTTTACAAGCTCTCTTCTGCACTCTTGCGCAAAAATTAATAACTACTCTACCTGCTTGGACTTATCCAGCTAGTAGCGACAAATAATGCTGCCGCCTTATGGAGAATACAGTGAATTACAATTTCGCGGGACTTTCGCAGGATTCATTTGAATGTTGTTTGTTGATTAAGAGAGAGGGGGGGGGGTAAAGTTAAATCATACAAAAAAAGGGCATGTTTTTTGTGATTTTTTTGCGACGACGCAGTTAAAATCTATTTATTAAAACTAATGGTACAGTAAAATATGACATTTGAAGAATGTATTATATAAAATTTTCACGAAGAAATATTAAAAAATACGACTATGACAGCAATTATTCGGACGTGTCTCGGAAAAACCAAGTAGAATTGCGGTACCCCTCATAACTTGGTGCTGGATCATCTGAAATAAAAAAATAAAAGTTCATTCGTTAGTTAATAGTTTTCCCCACACTCTCTAAATCTGAAACAGTGAAAATCACTGGAAATTAGTGATATATTCACTATTTCACAGTTATAAGTATACCACTTGGTATACTTATAGCTGTGAAACAGTGAAATTCCACTGATTCATTTTAAGAGAGCAGGTAACGGTGGGAGGGTTTTTCGAAATTTCAATTTTTCACTTTTTTGGAACACTTTGAATGGAAAAATGCGATTTTTACGAAAAGAAAGAATCCAAAAAAGTGAAAAATTGAAATTTCGAAAAAATTTCCAAATTTTAGACATTTAAAAAATAATTAACGTTTTTTTTTTTTTTTTTTTTTTCAAAAATCTATACCTCAAAAACGGCTGGATAAGAAAAATTGAAAAAGTCAATGGAGCCTCCTTTCAACCGATACTATAACACAAAAAATTATCAAAAATATCGGAGACCCAAAAGCCAAATGCCCCATATATATATATAAATGTAATATAACGCGGATTGTTTAAAATTTTAAAAATAGTGACAATTGCATTTTCGGTCACTTTATCAGTAAATACTTTTTAATTACGAAGAGATAGCTAATTTCCAAAAAATTCACATGGAAGCTTATGAAATTACCTTTAATTTGACTTATTGAACATTCACTTTACAATAATTTTTAGCTATTTTATTTGGGTTGAGAATCACAGTGAACCAGTTTAAGGTAGATGTGTGTTATAATTGACTTATGGTTGTGATACCACCCAAAATTCTAAATGCATTACAATAAAACTTGGTATATCTATTTCCTGGACAATTATCTCAAATTAATTCAAATATGAGCAGAATCGGTCGGTTAATTCAGAAATGGTAGCCATTTCAAATTTTCAAAATAGTGAAAATTGCATTTTCGGTCATTTTATCAGTGAATAACTTTCGATCAAGAAAATAACTTATTTTTGAAAAATGCAGATTAAAGCTTATAAAAATGCCTTTAATTTGACCTACGAAACATTCGCCTCACAAGTTATTAGACAAAAATAAAGATAATAATTTATTTCTAAGAAATCTACCTTCCATCATGGTTGAGACCGAATGGCGTTTTTTAACTTCCCGCTAAGAAAATTGAAAATTTTCAAAAATCGGGAAGTTATTGGTTTCATTCCAATTTTCGAAAATCGTGTATTTTTCAGATTTCCACGTTCTGAGGTCCTAGAAAGCAATTCCGACGGTGTGTGTGTGTGTGTGTGTGTGTGTGTGTGTGTGTATGTATATGTAAACTCTTATAACTTTTGAACGGCTTGATCGATTTCATCGCGGTTGGCATCATTCGAAAAGGCTTGATCAAACTTAGATTTGAATACAATTTGGGCCGATTCGAATCGGTAGATTTTGAGAAATCTCAAAAAAACTACTAAAAAAAATTTTTTAAATTTGGTTTTTTTACATAAAAAAAAAAAAAAAAACCACATCGATCGCCGCCAGCCCGGTCAAAATCAGTTTATTCGTTCGTGAGTTATCTTTGTCGAAAGAAAACCGAAAAAAGTGTTTTTTCGGAATTACTTCAAATTCCTTGTTCTATCAATTTAGACTCAATGATCCTTTATGAGGCTTCAAAAAATGCGTCGAATGCCGCTAACAGCGTGAAAATCGGTTCATTCATTCAAAAATTATTGCGGTTTGAAAATTCAAAAAATAATGTTTTATTAAACTGCTATCAACCTTTTGAGTTCGGAGAGCTTAAAGTGACACGAAAATTATATTTTTGACCTCGAAGAACTCAAAAACGTTATAAATCCAATTCTGAGCGCTTAAGTATGGAATTAGCGGAAAGATGCAGGGATGGCCTTTAGGGTCAACCGTTTTCCTAATTTTTTTTTATTATTATAAAAACAGAACAGCAAAACTCCATGAATACCCTGAGAATACTTCGTGAAAACCCCAGCAATACTCCGTGGACGCTCCTCGAGAACACTGGGAATACTCTATCGATACTTCGTGAAAACGCGGACAATACTCCGGGAGAAAACCGGCAGTACTCCACGAATACTTGTCGAAAACACTGGCAATACTCCACGGGAACTCAGTCAGAACGCCTTCAGAATCTCGTGTTGCAACTGCACACAAAACTCCGCGTTCTCACCGTTAAAACATCGCCTAATATAAACTCTGTCGATACCCCGAGTTTTCCCAGAGTTTAAATAGGCGGTGGTGCCTAAGCCGCTAAGGTAAAAATAACTTCAGTAGATAAGCGTTCTATCGAAATTAAATTGGTTCATTTTTTTTTTATTTTTTGTTTTGAAATTGGTTTAATGTGAATTAAAAAATTATATCAATTCTTTCTAAAACAACCGCTTATAATAGCAACATTACATTATTTTTTTTCTTAAGTTGGTACATGATCTATAGGTATAAAACATTTTTCTCTCGTACGCGAGCGCAAGTTTCAATTGGTTTCAATTGACTAACCGTGTCTACAATTTATGTATTACTAACCACACTTAACCAAACTTATCAAAACTGTTCATCATGGACGTAGGTACGTAAGCACAATATTTATATATTGTATTATTGTTATTTTTTTTTAATTCTTATTATTATTATTTTCAATCTAATCTGCAAAAATTATCTCTTTTACTGAAATATTTAAATTGACAATAAAATTTTTCATAAAAAAAAATACTTATATTTAAAATGTTTGTTTTGTTTTTGTTGAAATTATTGCATTAAAATATTCTAGTCAGGTTTTGTGTTTATGACATCAATGATAATCATATTTACTGTATATTTATAGATTCATAAAGAATTGTTAACAGTTTATATAGGAGGAAATGGATTGTTTTTTAATTGAATTTTATTTTATTAGATACGGAGAAAGTTGATGGTCATGAAAATCATAGTGATAATTCATCATGTTCTGGAGCAAAATTGAGTGAAATAACTAATACTAATGCAGTAGATAAAAATAAAATAGAAGCAGATGAAGAAGAGCCCAGCAAAACTACTGAAAATATAGACTTTAAAGTTATTTACAATAAAAAAAAAATTGATATTACTTTTCCTCTTGATGGATTAGTTATCGATTTAAAAACTCACTTACAAAAAATAATATCGGTACCAAAAGAAATGCAAAAAGTTATGATCAAAGGTCTAGCCAAAGATCAAGATACTCTTCGTAGTCTAGGAGTTACGAACGGTAAGATTCAATTTTATAAAAATGTTAAAACAGTCCTATCTAAACATTTTCATAATAAATATTTTAATCTAAATTTTTTATTATTTCGTAGGGGCTAAAGTTATGATAGTGGGGTCCAAATTAGATGACGTACTATCAGTATCTGTTCCCAATAAGCAAGAAGTTCAAGATGAAGCTGCTGAAGCTTCTAGCAAAGAACCATTGACACAACAAAAGATACATAAAAAAATTTTAGATAAGGGCGTGCCTGAAGATGCTATGCCTGGAATTATAAACGTTAAGGTTTGATATCATTACTTACCATTGATATTTTTACCCTGATTCGTTTAAATTTACAATAAAGTATTTGATTATAGGATCCTCTTCCAGATTGCCCACTATCAGGAATGCTTAATAAATCTGGTGGCAAAGTTAGATTAACATTCAAGCTAGAACAAGATCAGTTATGGATTGGAACTAAAGAAAGAACTGATAAAATATCAATGAGTTCAATAAAAGGAATTCACAGTGAACCAATTCCTGAGTTTCCTGAATATCACATTATGGTTAGTGTTGATTAATTTATTATTGTAGCCAAGTAGTATTGTAATTATCATTTTTATCACTGTTTATGATTTTTAGGGAATCCAATTAGGTACAACAGAAGCATCGAGATATTGGATATATTGGGTTCCAGCACAATACATTGCTGCCATAAAAGATGCTGTTCTTGGCAAGTGGTGTTATTTTTAACTGACTTGTTTGTGTCCAACTCTTATGATACATAAAATACTGAATAATTCGCAATTATTAATTATCTACATCGTCATAACAGGACTATACTAGTCACGCATTTTTATTATTATTATAAATACTATTATTAATACGGTTCTAAAGCTTTGTCGTCTATCTTTTCATAAACGGAGTAATAATTTAAATATAAATACGGAAAAAGTAAAATTGGTCAGTCATCAATATTACAATTCCTCAAACGTTTTCTCGTTATAAGGTGTAAATTCATATGAAATAATGTAAAATCCCCAATAAATGATCATGTACCAGTATATGATCATTTATTGGGGCTTTTATCTTACCATTGAAAAGATATTCGAAAACTATTTATATTTTTTCATATGTTTTGGCCATGTATAAAACTGAAAAAATTGAGAAAATGATAATTACTTTCAAGAAAATGTAATTTTAATGCTTTATATTGATTGTTCAAACAAAAATGTTTGTAGAGAAATCTTGAAATTCAAATGTTTTATTTAAAACAAAAATTATTTGTTTTGAATTTACAATATTTATAAAAGTTTTTATTTCAGTGAAAAATTAAATATTGTTAAATACTTATAGTTAAACAACAAAATAAGTCAATGAACCATAATAATACTGAACATTGTTCGAAGTTCGCTGTACCCACTGGTAATTTTGATTTCTGATAATTTACGAATGAAAATTTTTTTTCTATTATATCATTCAAGAAAAATATTTATAATTATAATACTAAACTAAGATCTATCTTCCAACGTCTCAAAATTTATAATAAATATTTCTAAATAAATAATTTATTAATGATACTTTTATATTAAAAAAAATAAATAAAATTAATTGAATGTTATCCTTACGTTGAGAATCAATTATTTCACGTGTATTAATATTTCCTATTAGAAAAAATTTCAATTATAAAAATTATTATAAATAAATTTAGATTATCACTGTGTCTCGTTGCTTTATTTACTACAAAAAAAAGAACTATTAGCAAATTAATGAAATTACTATTTTTTAAAATACTTGTGGTAGCATTTAAAAATTTAAGTGATAAAGTAAACAAGTATCCAATTAAGAACACTCGATTATAAGATTTCGTTTCAAACTTAAATATCGTACTTTAAAAAATTACAAAAAAGTTATTATTACGATAAATCACTTGTATGTTTACGTTAAATATATAATGCACGTATTATTATCGCCATTATATTTATTCGTATGTACATCGAATGTAAAAACTACATTATTGTAACAATCGTCACGTTTAACCAGCGAAATGTCAAGTCAACATTAGATAAATTTTTTGTTTATCATTAATATAATTTAAATTTGGTAATAAATGTTTTTATATTATCAAAAATCTTAATTATTTAACGCATTAGATATTTATGAACAAAACAATTTACTCCAAAATAAAAAAAATTAGGAAAACGGTTGACCCTGAAGAGAATCCCTGTAATTTCCTGCTAAGTCCATACCTACAAGCGTTTAAAATATCACTTATCACATTTTGAGCTCTTCGAGCTCAAAAATACAATTTATGTGTTATTTTGAGCTCTCCGAGCTCAAAGAGGTAGCTGTTCTATGCTTTTAAGCTCTTCGACTCCTAAGGTTTACTTTCAAACACAAATTGATCAGACCGAAAATTTTGGAGAAATTAAAAAAATTCTCTTTTTCCGAATTTTTTAGACAACGATAACTCACGAACCAATCAACCGATTTCGAAGTTCTTGGGGGCGATCGACGTGGTTTTTTTAGACTCTAATAATCATTTAATTGCATCAAAAACGATCCAAAAGGAAATATCGAAGTTATGTAAAAACAAACACTTTTTTTGAAATTTTTCGTTCACGATATTTCTCGAACGAATCAACCGATTTTGACCGGATTAGCGGCGATCGGCATGGTTTCTAAAGGTTGAGAGCTGGTTTAGTTTTTGGAGTTGATTGATAAAGCCGTTTGAAAGTTATTTCAAAAAAACCACAATTAAAAAATTTTTTTTTCTTAGTTTTTTTGAGATTTCTCAAAATCTATGAGTTTGAATCGGTTCAATTTTACAGAAAATCGAAGTTTGAGGGAACTCTTTGGAACACCGTTTGGTGGGTTCCGAGTGGTTTAGTTGTTCAAAAGTTATAATCGGTTCACACGCGCACACACACACACACAGTGACAACATCGCGGGGGTGGTCAGTGAAGCTTCCTGTGACTTTAAAGCGTCGAGATCTGATGAAAACTCGATTTTTGCAAAACGGGGTAAAACCAATAACTTCCCGATTTTCTTAGCGGGAAATTAAAAAAGAAAATAATTAATTTTGCGAGTCGCTCTAGTATTTATATGTGTTCAAAAAGTTAAGAAATTATTTTTAAATCTCAAGTTTAAAAAATACTTATTGTTACCGCAATTTTTAAAAAACGAAAAAATTAATAATCATAAGGAATAACTTTAACTCCTAGTCGATGTTATTTATTCATTTGGTTGCAGCTTATGATCCGAGATATGTTATAAATAGTACAATTAATTTCAATAAATTATGAATCAACAGTCAGATCTTAGATTTTAAAAACAACTAAGACACAATCTCTTTTTTTATACGTATAAAGTACTTTTTTTATAAGTAAAAAAGTACTTTTTTCAGAATAACAAACGCATTAATTTTAATTTTTGAAGATGTATAATATTATACTTGACGAAGATTTGGTAAAAATTATGGTTAAATTTAAAAATGATCAGTTATCTAAGAAAAAAAAAAAAGTAATGCCCAGAAAAGTATAAAATGTCGATTGTACTTCTATAAAAAAAGTAAAATAAATTCAAATACAGCGTACAGTAGTTAAAAACCATTTTGTTTTCAAAATAGCATTATAGTCATCTACTTTTAACGAAATTAATACATATATATTTCATAATTGTTAATTTTTTTACATTATTCTACGGATTTTACAATATAATTTGTGTAAAACTAAAAAAATAAAAAATATGTATATCTATTATCATTTTCAAACAAAAGAATTTTAAGTTCATATCACATAAAAAATGAAATAAAAAAAAAAGGATGTTTCTCATCACAAAAATAACTTAAACGTCATATAGCTGTGGGCTGTCTGTATTATCAAGTATATAAGAGCAAACAACTTGCAGCACCATAACCATAGACAAACTCTTTTTCATTCTTTCGCATAGTCTTATTCATAAATTCATCTCTTTTTTTTTTTCTGAACAGCCGATGCGAGCGCATTCACAGATCCAAATAACATCCCACCAATGGCAAGAAGAAATTTAAACCACGTGTGATCAATATTTTCCTACTCTAACATCTTTCTCAGTTGAAGTTAGTTAAGAAGAATCCGACACTTGTACGTACACGTTTAAACGTCAGTACTAGTTTTTACTTTTTATAATATTTACAAGTATTTAGTTTATTTATTTATGTTTAATATTACATAATATTGTTATTATTTTAAGTATAGAGGATTTAAATTCTCAATATGTTCGTGTATTTTGAGCGTGTTTATAAAAATATGTTGGCCTGATAAATGAATGAGAAGAATTCCTGCGTTAGATAAAATAACCAGGATAAGATAACGCCAGTAATTAATTAAAAAATGGCTAAAGCATTTACAATCGATATTAAAAAAAATCTAAGTTTCAATAAAAGATGACAATTGCTGAATATTTTCCATTAAGTTTGATAAAATGGATAATAAAACAAATAAAAAAGACCAAATAATATTTATTAAAAAAATATTTACTGCTGTAACTAAAGAGTTTTTGTCTCAAGGAATTGAAATAAAAAATTTAAAGAAAGCAGTTAAATTAAAAAATGATAACACTTATAATAAATTAACAATTTTACATCTTTCTATTTATAAAAAATGTATATTAACTATTCTATTATCGTTTATGATATCAATTTTTTTTTATAACTCAAGTCTTAATTTTTCAATTCATTTCATATTCGAAAAACGCTGTTTTATTCCAAATAACTACTTTGTGTGGGAATTTACAAGACCAGTATCAAATTGTGATTACTGTCGAGGTGTAATTAACGCGTTAATTATGAATAATCTTACAAGGGAGGAATTTACGCCTTACGCCTATTCATCAAAACCAATGATTATAAAAAATGCCGCTCGAACATGGAAAGCATCAAAAATGTTTAATTTAAATTTTTTTAACAATTTATATGAAAGTATTGACGGTGCTTATGAATCTATTGAAGATGAATGCCAATTTTTACACTTCAAAAGTAACTTTTCATTATTGAAACAAGTTTTAACAATGAACGAACAACAAGCATCTAATTATTTAAATAAAAATCCTTGGTATGTTGGATGGAAAAATTGCCATCCACAGGTATTAGACGTAATGAAGAAATATTATGACTCACCTCATTTTTTGCCACTTGATACAGAGATACCACAGACAAATTATATTTTTATTGGGTATGACCAAGGAGCAAACATGCATGTAAGGATTGTTAACACTTTCATTATTTTATGTTGTATTATTTACAACTTGTTTATTGACATTTTTTCCATTCTAGTTGGATTACATTCCTCGACTGATGTGGCAAGGACAACTCGCTGGAAAAAAAATATGGTCAGTTGCTCCAACTCCTGAATGTGATAGTGTCTGCAAACGTTTTAATTTTTCGGTAGATACAGGAGATATAGTATTGCTTGATACTAGAGTCTGGTATCATGCCACACTCATCAAAGATAATACTTTAAGTCTTACTATTACATCAGAGTATGGTTGACAAAAGATATTTTTCAATTTATTAACAATTAATTTTTTTAATTGTTTTACAAGTATACATTCTTATTTTTTACTTCAATTCAGCTTTGTAAATACTTACTTAGTCAATACTATTGTAAAAACTAAGTAAAATGTCCATATTAATTTGATATATTTTATATGAAATAAAAAATATTAATATAATGGTTTTGAAGATGTTTTTATTTAAATAATTATAAGATACATAAAAACTTTAAAATAGGGGTAGCAATAAATTTATCATATTTTAAACATGCAAATATAATTTTAACATGTGATTTCAGTTGTTTGAAAAAGATTTTTCGTAAAAAATTCCACATTAGATGAAAGTTACAATCAAATGAATTTAATCAACTGAGACTAATTATATTATCATTTAATTAAAATTTTATAGAAAACCAAATAGTTTAAATCATTGAATTAGAATTTAAAAATTTTTTTAAAATTATGATCACTAGTGATAAATTTTTCTGAAATTTTACTTGCTAAATTACCTAGATTATCATTATAATAATGAAAATTTAAAACTGTTTGGATAATATTTCGAGTTAAAAAAAAATAACAATAGTAATTAATTCAAAATAAAACCAAATTTGAGTTTTCATACAGCTTTATTATTTAAATAAAAGAAATCATTATTATATATAGTTTAACTAGCATAACGTAGTAATATTTTATGATTTGGTTATAACAATATCAATGAACTTTTTTAGCATAAAACTTTTGGAATGTTTATAAGTTGCCATCTAAATTTTATAATTTTAAAACACATCAAATACAATAAACTGTTTTTTTTTTTAAATTAAATATAAATATTTGTAACTTGGTGTTAAAAGCAAATATATTATTCCTACATAAAATTGTGAAGAATATTGGTGAATAATTTAAATCAAACGCATAGCTAATACGGTTTGTATGATCCTTGAGGAGAATAGGGTGGTGGATTCTGAGGGTAATTGTTACAATAGCCTGCAGATTGTGCATAATTAGGTGGTTGGGGATAACCTGTTTGCTGGTATCCTGGATTATACTCAGGATTGGCCCACGCTGGGCTACCAACTGGTTGTGGATTTCCTCCTTGCATAGGAGCAGTATTTATCCCTGGATATGGGGGTGGCATGTCCGTCATGTAAACACTGTTAGCTATTGATATAAAAAAAAATAAAGAAAATTTACATTGGTAAAAATAAAAAAAAAAAATAAACGTAAACTACTTTAGAATAAATAATTATTAAAAAAACAAACCCGGAGGCATGTCAGGAAATGCATTGGTGGGAGGCATCCAACCATAGTATCCAGAAGGAGCTGCTTGATAAGCTGGTGGCGGAGCAGCATACCAATTAGATGTTGGTGGCTGATACGGTGGAGGAGCATCGTATCCAGGACCGCTTCGTTGAGCTAAAAAAAAATAATCGTTGTTTTTATAAAGAAAAAAATAAAGATAATCATCGCATTTATTTCAATGTTTATAATTAAATTCTGTACCCATAGAGGCTGCTCTCAACATTGCTTGGCCAAATTCAATAGCACCGCCACTCTTGAAATGTAATTTAAATTTACATTCTCCTACCCAATTACCATTTGGTTGAGCACGGCATTTTCCTTTTATGTAATTAGCTCCAAATAATGGCTGTTCAAGCTCTACCTCACTTAAAGTGACGAAAGGAAAGCTAAAGGATTTCATTTTTTCATTTTGGTCTTTGGCATTAAATATCATCCGGTGCGTTGTCAAATATATTCTTCCCTTTTTTGAACCAATAAACTCTGGTTGTTCTTGTCCATGAAATTCCATTGTGACATTGTCACAAAAAAGAAGAATACTAAAAACAGATGTATACAGTTGTTACAATTTATTGCGCAATCATTTTTATAGATTTAAAAGTTTATGAAAATCAACCTCTTATCTATATTACGGTAGTATTCAATTTTCTAGTAATATTAAATACATTGTAAGTACGTTTGCTTATAGAAGGAAGGTCATTTTCATATACTAACGTATCTACGTCATACTTAGCGATTTAAATAATAAATAATTTTCACTAAAGAATAATTATTATCTTTTTGTATTATATTATATCAGCTTACCATTCTCCAGCATGCAAAAGAACACCATTATTGGCATGTGCAGTGTTTAATGACATTATAAGTTTATTTTTCTCTTTCAACAAAAATAAAATGACACTTTTTGACTGAATCACAACTGTTTGTCAAATACGAGATAAATTACACGATGAGATAACGAAAGTCTACTTCGGTGTTTTTCGGATTTTATTACTATTGTGTCGAGTAAAGTACTCAGAGTAACAAGATAACAATTACAGCTATAAGCACAATTAATGTTTATTATTGTGAGATCCCGAATATTTCATCAGCTGATTCATTCATACAGGCTTGGCCGCAAAACATACTGGAAGCTTTTCCAGATGTTGATTTACTGCTCTGACAACCGAAATTGCTTGCGGTGAACTCGGAAGCTCGATGGTACTTTGTTACGTCGATAACAAAGATCTCGTTTGATGAGGCGCGAATAATTTCATGATTTCAAACAGATAGATGTTGGAGTTTGATAATTTCTTCATTCATCAATAAAAAATAGAACATTTTTCTTAGCGTAGAATATAAAGATAAATTATACGTATATAAATTTGAGTATTTTAAAATCCACTAATATTTTACTCCAAATTTTATAATTTAATAATGAATTATTATTATTTTTCTTCTTTCAGTTTTATGTACGGTCGAATTAGTCTTTGTATATGAGTATATATAAATATTGCTGCGCAAAAAAATTAAAGTAACAGAAAAACAAATAGTTGATAATATAATCCGTAGCGCGCAGTATAAAAAATGTTTTTGAATAAAAAAAAGCTAGATGGCTTTAAATTAGTAATTAATTTTTCATTTATAAAAGACACTTGAAAGCCAAACAATAAAATGTAATTGATAATTAAAACAACTTACGTCATATGATTTGTGAAATATGAAAATTTTGATTTGAATAATTTTATATTATTTATATTAGAGTATAAAGTTGCAACAAAATAATAATAATAATAATAATAATAATAATAATAAAAAGTAAAGAAAAGAAGAAAATGACAAGAGAATGCGTGCGCTGAAATCAATGCGATTTTCAAAGCATGCGCTTGATAAGCGAGTAGAGCTGAAAATACACGTAAAGAGCTTTCCTTAAATATGTATTCAGTGTAATTATACTTATATAAATTAAAAAATGATAAATAAGGCATATTAGTGAAAAGTAGTTTTTAAAAAAGCATGAAGATAGTTTATTAATTTTAAAAATGATAATATGAGCCCCTAAATAAGGTTCATTTAAGAATTACAACTGAAATCATTTTTTAAATAATTTCAATATGGATGAAAATTTAAGTCGTGGTTACGTGCAACTTGGTAAAGCAAGGGGTGTAAATGAATTTAAGTTTGTTAATGGATTAGATCATCTGACACCCCCGGTTGATCGCTATAATTTTGTTTATCTTGCTTTGGTCCTTGCGGGAGCAGGATTTTTATTGCCGTACAACAGGTATTTTGATATGAATTCAAATTATTTTTCGATTCCATCATCAATGTTGATCTCAATAAAATGTTGTTTTGCAGTTTTGTTATTCCGGTGGATTATTTTCAAGCCCGGTATCCAGGCACAACCGTGATTTTTGATATGTCAGTTGTATATATAACCATGGCTTTTTTCGCTGTTTGTGCAAATAACATTCTTGTGGAAACAATATCTCTAAATACAAGAATTGCATTTGGTAATAAAAATAAACGTTTTTGTTATTTTTTGATAAAAGAAGGTTTTTTTATTCTATAGAATAAATTTATATATATATATTTTTTTTTTTTTTTTTTTCAGGGTACATTGTTTCATTTGTCACTCTGAATTTTGTCGTTATATCAGAAATATGGTGGGAACTTTTTGGAGTGGCTACATCTTATACAATTAATTTAATCGCGGTTGCAGTTGTTTCCATAGGATGCACAGGTGATTTTTTATTATATTTTTCAGTCATTAAATACAAGTAAGTTATATTAACTTAATCAACATTCGAAAAAAATTGATTAAGGACTTTTTTTTTCAAATGGGTAAGTGAATACAAAATTCTTAATCAATTTTTCATTAATGTAATATTTTTTTTTTTTCACTGATAGAGAAAAGATATTTACAAACAGAAAGAACTTTTGGACTCTTACAATTACTTCAATTACAATTTACTAAATTTAGACATAGATGCGATTTTAGTTAATATATATATTAATATATAGATAGATAGATATATAATGAATTTTATTTAACCTTGGAGTTCTAAGCTCCTTCAGGACCATCAGCAGTACATAAAGACAATAGTTTACAAGTATACATACTCGAATATAGAATAATTTAACTTTTTTTTTTTAGTTCAACAATCAAGTTTTTATGGATACACTTCAATGCTACCATCAAGATATACGCAGGCAGTGATGGCAGGTGAAAGTTTAGCCGGTTTTTGGGTGTCAATTAATCGATTAGTTACTAAATTATTAATCAATGATGAACGTGGAAATACATCAATATTCTTCATTTTATCCATAACAACAATTCTCTTGTGCACATTTCTATACCGACTAGTCAGAAAAACAGAATTTGTTCAATTTTACATTCATCTTTGTCAAGAACGCAATAAAATAACACTTGAACCTACTGAAGACATCGGTCTTATGGACCCATTGGAGCAAGTAGATTCAAGTAAAGGGCAATATGGAATATTAAAACTTCAAACAAGTCCTCTAGCCGTAGATTCTGGTGCTGATTCAAATGGAGCCCAATATTCAGCATTTTCTTTCAGCAATCCAGTGTATGAACCAAATGGTCCATCAGGAAATTCTTTAAGCGGTACTGGCCCAAAATATAAAGTTGAAGATGTTGTCGTGATGCGAGGGTTTTCGAGAAATCAAAGTAGCAAGCCTTGGTCAGGCATTAAAAGTAAGTTCTATTTATTATTTTTATTATTTTTAATTAATTAATTAATTAAAACTTTTGTTTTAGGAGGATTGTTAGCAAGACTAGAAGTAGCAAAACTTATTTTTCCTTACATGGCAAGTATTGGTGTAGCTTATTTTGTTACACTTTGTCTTTACCCAGGAATAGTATCAGAAATAATATCTTGTAAATTCGAATCATGGATGCCGGTAATTTTGATGGCAGCATTTAATGGTGCAGATTTGCTTGGAAAAATTTTAGCGTCAATATCGTATGAATGGACACGAACACAACTGGTGTATTTTTCAATCGCTCGTATACTTCTTATACCTCTCTTTCTATTATGTGCGATTCCAAGACATGCACCAATATTATCAAGCGAAATTTATCCACTTCTTTTTTCGTGGTTACTTGGACTTACTAACGGTATCGTTGGTAGTGTCCCGATGATTCAGGCCCCAAGTAAAGTTCCTGAAGAACACCGGGAATTAGCTGGAAATATTATGACCCTATCTTACACCACTGGTCTCACACTTGGATCTTTGTTAGCTTATATATTAGATGCGTTTCTTGGTCATCCTGTTACTACTAAAGAAATTTGTGTAAACTTATTGACCGCCACTGTACCAACAACATTTATAAGTAATAATATAACAACAGATATATTAGCGAGCAGTATCAAACTCACCACTCTTCCAACAATTAAAAATATTAGTAAAATATCAAACATGTTAATGACAACAACTGCTACTAAAATGGCAACACAATTAACGACTTCCTTAATGACAAATAAAACAGCAATACTTTTAGGGAATGCCCTTAACACAACATCAACCACAACAGTACCAATTATTTTTACCAATGTTACATCGACTATTAGTAATGCAATCATTCAACATTAAAATGAAATTACATTGAATTAATTTTATTTATTCATTTTTAATTTGAAATTTTAGTAAATTCGAGAAATCTTAAATTTTGAATGAATCCTCTGATTAATGACTAATAATTTATTATGAGGGATCTAAAACTGTTACAATACAAATATAAAATCATATATTTTACTATGTAAAAAGTGACTGCAATGTCGAAGATAATACAAGATTCGAAGCTTTTAGTCAGCAACGATTCAACGGTTAGAATTTTCAAGTGGATATATGATTCTTTCTTTAATTACTTCCCTACTTAAACGATAATTTAATACCTTAGTTACTCATTTAAAATATGTCATTTTTTATCATCAGCTATTATTTTGACTATACTTTTAGAATTATAAAAAAGTAACACTAGAATTTTACAATAATTATGTATTAAATTGTAAATTTTCCTTCGTCAACATATCATTATCAAGTGAATTTGAAATTGTTACACTTACAGGATCTTTTGTTCAATAGCTTAGATAGAATAAAAATTCATTTTTGGGTAGATTTCATAGAAATCAATCTTTTGCATTGATCCTCATGTCGGAATTTACTCGGAATTTTGTTGTAATATATCACTTAACTAGTCGAGTAAAGCTCAAAAATAACGTCAGTTAAAAAATTTATATATGTATGTATATATATATATATAATATAACGCGCCGCGATTGTGTCTACAGTTCTTGACGGATCTAGATGAAATTTGTTACACATATTCTTTGGATAATAACCTTGAATGAGTTCGAAGATGAGCGAAATCCATCGATAAGTTTAGAAATGGCAGCTCTTCAAAATTATCAAAATAGTGAAAATCACGTTTTCGGTGACTTTTTTAGTTATTTTATCAAAGTTAAGAGTTCAATTGAACCATTTTCAGGCAATGTATAATACAACCTATCCATGTCAAACGAAAGTTATTGATACAAGACGATAATTCATTCTATGAAATCTACCTTCCATTTCGGCTATGGCCGAATGGCGTCTTTTTTTCTTTTTAAAATATCAATTCACTTAGGTTTTTTTAAAGCTTGACGATTTTCGTACAACAAATTTTATGAGAGGAAATTCAAAATAAATTACAAACGGCATATATTATGAATTATAAATGTTCTTGTCAAAAAATGTTCTTGTCACTCTCTTAATGTAAATGTTGTGCTAACAATTTTACTGTCAATGACGGTAGAATTTTGATAGAGTACATTCTCTATAATATGCACTTGAGAAGTGCTTTAAATAGAAATTTTTATTGACTCGAGAGAAAGGAATAACTCGAAACAACTTTTGACGCAAAATTAATTTGGAAATCGCAAATTTCATAAAATTTGTTAAGCCCTAATCTGTTTTTTTTTTTTTTTACTATACATGTATTTATTTAAAATTTTTCATAGATAACAATTTTAACCGAAAACTCACAAAGTAATAATCTCAATAATGTTTATACAATAATAACCTATGCGACATTCTTACTAAAGACATCAATAATAATGTATAATGAGTTTAGTTGTAATCAACCTTCCGAAAAACATTTTTCGGTTAAATACTCAATTGTATGACATATCCATCACTATTGGTTTTTACTCCTTACTTAATGGTTCTTACTTTATTAAATAAATTAAATAATAATGGCAATAAATATATTTTTTTGTTACAAGTTAATTTAATGACATTTTTAAAAAAGCTGAAAACATTAAAACTTCGGTGATGTCTTCTTTATTGACATATAAACAGCTAGTTTTGTCTATAATTATCTTCGTTTTATAAATTACTTCTAAAGTTTTAAATTTTCAGCCTAATTGAAATTCATTTTTAAGTTGTTTTTTTTTTTTTTAATTTACCAATGAAAAAAATCATTTTTTTTTTTACTTTCGATTCGTAACATTTTTTCAATTATTTATATTATTTTACCAATGGACTTTGAAGAAAGAAAGAGACAAATCGAAGTTTTAATTGATGTGGTTGGTAATTATAGATTAACTTCAAAAATTTTTATTTAAACGTTTTTTATCAAATTTTAGTCATGAAACACTTTTTGTGCTATAGCAAAATTTGAAGTCATCGACATTTTTTTCAAAATAGGCATTACGAAACCGAGAGACATATTTATCTAGTATATTGAATCGAAAATAGTTCTTTCTTGAAAATAATAGTTATTATTTTTAAATTTCAATATATTTTTCTCTTACAGTTAATAACTTTCAAAGTACCAATCCTAGCGTCACATAAAAAACTGTTGACTTTTTGGTAAATTTTATTTAACAAGAAGTCAAAAATTAATAATTGTCAACTTAAATTCAACAACATATTACCAAAAAAATTTTTGTTCCGCTTGGGTGGTTTGGTATTTTATTTAATTTTCAAATTTTATTTTTATCAATTTTTTCAATACTGTTGTTGTTGTTGCTGTTATTGTAGTATCTAAAATCTTTATAAACAAATTCATAGAAATAATTGTTTAAAAACTATCCGTACAAAAAAAAATAACTTAAGCAGACTTGAAAACCAAACTATCAAATTCACAGAAGTACAATTATTTTGAATGTGATTTAAAGTCGTTACTAACTAAATAGTTATTCACACATTTTATGAATTTCTATTTTTATTAAACATATCTAAAATCGTAGCCAGGCACAAAATTTTGATTACTTAATTTTCTAGATATTATGCTAAGTATTTTTTATAAATACATATTTTCATTTTAAATATATTTATTCAATAGTTACTTATGAAAAAGAATTTTTTTTTTTGTTATCATCATTAATCAATATTATTGAGATAATTTAATAAATTAAATGGAACTAAAAAGTAAAACTTATGACTAGTTAATTCGAGTAGCTTTTAATTATGTCGTGTGTAAAAAGGAGAATATTTATATATATATGTATATCAGGGAACTTTTTATGGGCAACTAGTTTTGTGAAAAAGTATATATAAAAATGGTGTAATAAATACTATGTTAAATGTAAAAAATGTCAAGTTAAATGAATTGTATAAAAAAAATTAAACAAAAAATAACATATGATCTATCTTCTTTGTAATTTAATTTTAATATCGTTAACATTTTACTTATTGTATATCAACATTTTACGGCAAACGCAGAGATTGAATAGTGGCTAAAATTTATGATGTATGCTTAATGATACAGAAGAAATAAAAATTACCACAAAAGTTAATCTATGCGATGGATAATGACAAATGTTTGAAATTAATTTTTGATTTACCGTATAGTATATATATTAGGCGTTATTTTGTATGCTTTAAATGTGATACTAAAGAAAAGTTGAACAGGAATTTTAATACTGTCAGAATTTTTATTTTACCATCATTAAATGTATTTATTTATTATGAAAAAATGATATGATAATTGATAGTTAACAATTTTATTTATATAAAACATAATATGCCGTCAGGTGACAACAGAAATTGTTTATTCGTTAAATAAACCAATCTAAGATTAATCTAGTAAATTGTTATTTTGTTTTTTTATATTATGTAAACATAAAATTAACATTGTTTAATTATTGTTATATCACAGTTAAGTTTTCTTGCTCACATAATCTGTTTCATTTAAGATACTTAGCGGCCCAGTCTGTTCTTCCATGAAGACTACCACTAGGACGGGCCCCAAATAAGCTCGGCTGAAGAATAGTTTTTGCCGGTGCTTCTAGATAATAAGTTTTTTAATAAATAATAATAATTATTATTATATATAAAAATAAAAACAAAATCATAATAATTTAATTAACAATAACACTTCTTACTGATAGCGTGAGTCCCATAAACACTAGGATACGGCATTCTACTATTTTGTTCTGATAAGTAACAATTTCTGACAAGATAATGCTGCCTTGCTTGTGTTTCTAAATTCTCTCGAGTTCCCCAGAACGAATCCATTGAATCGTCGACCTTTTCTGATACCGGTTGGGCTACCATACCATTCAATAATAATCTTGATCGACCCATGTCAACTTCACCGTTTCTGATAATACCGAAAAAATAAATAAAAACATAATTAATAAATAATTCAAAGACTTTATTTATGTGATAGTACAATTTGGCTGTATAAGAGTATAAATTGATTTATTATATAATAAAACATGCGATAAGTTATCGACGTCGTAAAAGTTGTAGAATCTAAAAAATAATTTAAAAATATATCAAAAATCTTGAAGGCACTGATATAACTAAAAATATTTGATATAAATTGAAAAGCTTTCAAAATAAATTGTGCAACGAAAAATAATGAATTTATAAGTGAATAAGATGGAGGAGGCGGAACCGGCTTTTGTAATCCCACATAAATAAGAATTGATTCAATTTCTTGACCAATTTGATTAGCAAAATAAATAAGCCATAGGTGAAATGATTTTTGTCCCAAGTATAAGCATCCAAAACAGTAAGTTAATCCAAGAAATAAATAAACAATGAGTGTATCTCTGATTATACGACGAATTTTTTGGTACCTGGATGACAGATTTGTGCTCTGACCAACAACATATCGGGCGACGCTAAGATAATGCTGTTTTGCTGAAACTTTACGATTATTTTTATGATTTGACTGAGATTGATTCCAATTTCGTGAAGGCAGTTGCTCATTCCATGCTGGTGTTAACCAATTTCCATTCATTTTTTGATTCTCTATTTCATAATTTTCATTCCAGTTGATGCCATTTTGCTTACTAGTTTCATCTGCGAACTTTGAATCAGTATTTCCTAGAGTTATTTTATTCCTGCGAAAAGTAACTTTAGTAACAAATTTATTAAGCTAAAAAATATGTACACACGAATAAATAATGAAATTCACCCTAATTCTTTAGTAAAATTTGCATTTTCCCAACTTGGCACGTTATCTTGTTTTCGACTATTTAGAACAGGCAAAGTAAATTGCTGTTGTTGCGGTTGTGCAACAACAATTTTTTCAAGTGATTGAGACTCATCAATGTTTTTATTTAAATTTTGACTGTGTTTCAATAAATGTCCTGCCGGAGAAAAATTAACTTTGCTCATGGCAAGTTCTTGATGAGGATGAATTCCATGCTTTCTACTACTCATTACCCGCGTTGAATTATTCACTTGAAAGTAAGGATATCTAAAAATTGATTCACCTATCATTGTAAACTATTACTTTATTGATATATAAATAAATACGATACAAAATATTACCGTAACGCCTGTTGAGCAGTAGGTCTTTTTATAGGGTTCCATTCCAACATATCTTCCATAAGAATAATTGCTTCTTGACCAGCATTAGGGATAATGTCTTTAAGTGGAGTTCTTGATATTGTAGGAAATTTGAAATTCATTGCGTTTGCAAGCTGGTAACCTTCAGGCCAATCATCTTTATCTGGAGTACCAATGACTGCGCAAATTTTGAAAATTTCATCGATTTCACTTTTTCCCGGAAACAAAGGTCGAAATGTATATAATTCAGCCATGATACATCCAACGGCCCAAATATCTATTGGACTGTTGTAAGTTGTTGAATGAAGTAATACTTCGGGTGCTCTATACCTGATTTAATTGAAAATTTTTATCCAATTTAATAATTTAAAGAAGATTATATCAAATCTAACATAAGTGTGGTACTAACTTTAATACAAAAATAATTAATAAATTAATGTTGAAATAAGTGTCTTAGCGACTTAGCGACTTACCATCTCGTTGATACGTAATCTGTATATGGTGGTCTAGAACGTATTTCACGAGCTAACCCGAAATCAGCTATTTTTATCAATTCGGGGCCCATACACAGAAGATTTTCTGGCTTCATATCACGGTGAAAAAATCCATGCTTATGCATGAATGCCAGACCCTGAAGAACTTGATAGATCATATTTCTAACGATTGGCTCCGGAAATAATTTATCCCTAAAATAAATTTGATTTAATTAATTAGAGTTAAAAATATCTATCGATTCATATGGCGCTAAATAATACAACTAATTATTTTTTCTAGTTTTCAAAAAAAATATTCTAGTTTATTGTTAACATTTTGAATTTCCTCTCCGAAAATTAGCTTCTTGAGAAAAATTTTCGGGGTCAATCAAAATTTCTAGAATCACCGAAAATTTATTTTTTCTTTGTTTTTGATTCTTTTTCTTGTGTTATATTTTTTTCTACATTAAAAATAATACATGTTTTAAGAATTTCAAATCAATATTTCTTTAGGGTGTATGAGATTTTTTTAACTTGAAAAGTGGTGTGTACTTTAGATGTTTGTGAATAAAAAATTTACATAAATATCAAAAGATATTCAATTTTTTCTTTTTATTTAAAAGATTAATGTATAAAAATGAAAAACTAGACGCAAATAAAAAACAGAAAGATGGGATTTCTTATACATAATAATCAATAGCAAATATTGATTCAGCATTCCATATCAAATCGACTAGTCGATAATCTTTCAGTTCTTTATTTTTTTGAAGTTTTGGTAACATCTTATATATAATTCAAAGGTTTACGAACGGAAAAAAAAAAATTAATTTTTAACGATTCTGAAAACTTGTAAAAATCTTGAGTATAATCTCTAAACATTTTTTAATTGCGCCGAAAGGACAAAACATGATTAATTACCATATTTTTATAGAAAACTGGAAAAAAAAAAAAAAACAGTTAATTTTTCTCGTGTGACCTTAGAAAATATCAATAAACATAATCACTAATAAAATTGGAACAAACTTTGGACATGATTTATAAGCGTAGCTCTTGCTTCAAAAATATCAAAACTTTATTATTAGTATCTATTTTTTTACCTGTCTTTCATAAGTTGGTACAAATTTTCTTTCATGTATTCGAAGACAAAGTAAAGCACATCATTTTCTCTGATTACTTCCTTTAGCTTGACTACATTAGCGTGATTTAATTTTTTTAAAGACTATAAAAGAATAATTATTAATAATTTAAATATAAACACTAATAAAACATAATATAATAAAATTATGAAGAAAGAAAATAAACCTTAACTTCTCGAAGATTCATCGCTTCTTCCCATGAATAATATTTTCTTTTCATTCTTTTAATCGCTACTTTTTCTCCAGTATCAACTCTTTGACCAAGCACAACAGATCCAAAAGTGCCATCACCCAGTTGATTCAGCGTAATATATCGATTCATATTTATAAACACTTTTATTCGTTAACAATTGAACTGACTTTATATTCAATTTATAATTGAATTATTAATCCATTAATATACAGATCAGAGTAAAAGTAATATTCTTCATGTTAGCACAATCGACCCAATGGTTTTTAATGTTATTTCTAATTGTGTGTGTTTTATACAGCATTCTGTCAATAAGGTCACGGAGAACTTCATCGGTGTCACTGTCCTCAAAACTTAACATTGAAAATAATAACTTTACAGTATCTGCTTTACGAAGCTCTCTAATTATTAATTATTAATTTATTAAGCTCACATTTAACTATACTGTGTGCTCTAGTTTTATAGTACTTTATGTTTTACTACAAATGTTCTTTTTTTATTTTAGTCTATGCTACATTAACGATTGTTTTTACTAAATAGAACATCATCAAGTTATTAATAATTTCTACATATAATATACAATTCATAAAATAAACTCTTTTAATTTGTAACGAATTATTTAATTAATACTTTAAAATATATATTCTACGTTTGAGAATATTACAAGGACAATTATTTAGTGATTTAAAAGGATTAATCTGACTTATTTGTATAGGAACACGGGATTGAACTTTAAGAATATAGAGCAAAGAAGAAATACTTTTATACAATACTTATATACAGTAACTGGGACGATGTCAAAAGTCCTAGTATGTTACTTGAAATTAGCATTTTCTTACAATTGCATGTCACTTATCCATCTTAAACAATCTAGCACGCGAGAATATAGATTTTCTTAAAGTAAAACAAGACTATAAACCTTTCATGGTTTCATGGTTCAGTCACAAATACCTATCAAATTTAAATAACACGTGAGTTTTTGAAAGTTGTAATTATCTTCTGAAATTTTTATTCTATCGATAGCAATTTTAAGTATTTTCGGTTAATAACTCACAGACGAATTTATTACACTGAAACTGAAATAATTATTGTCGACTCATTTTAAAAATTTAAAAAGTTTGATAATATCTCTAAAATACAGTATTTAATTAAATATTCATTAGATGAACATTTTATAAAAAAAAAAAAAAATTTATCTTACACTGTAAATGTTGTAAATATTTATAATTTTGCGACGTTTTTTAGTCCCACTCGTTACAACTGTCTAATACAAACTGTGAAGTAGCAGCCATACACTCAATTCGTAACCATGACTACCAGCAACAAACTTATATTACATTCTATTTTCATAATAAGTATGTTGTATAAATTCAAATTTCAAAGACAAAAAATAATGATCAATAAAAAGCATTATTTTTAAGACGATCAAAAATTATAATTGTATTGTTTTTTATAATCAAAAATCTTGAAAATATGAAAGAATAGATGAGTTTTGTTAAACAAATTCTTTTTTATATGATTTGTAAAAGTAATTATAATTGATATTTTATTGAAATACAATTTTTCACTTATCAAATCATTGAAAGAATTATGAAACTTTACTTAGTATAATAAAACTCGAAATGAAAAAATTTGTACACAATAAAAATCATTTTCTTAGCCAATAGAATGTCTAAAAAATTAAAGATTCTCAATATTTCTTTTTTTTATATTTTATCAATTTCTCAGTTAATGAAAAATTGAAATTTTACTCGGAAAAATTGATAATGTTTAAATATCCTGATGTAGCGGTGTTAGCGTAGTCGATACGATAGAATTGTTCGCTTTGCCAAAAAAAAAAAAAAATGGAATTTATTGGTGATGGAGATTTCATGGTCGAAAAAATGCAATTAGTTTATCGTAAACAATAAAATAGAATACACCAGTCGGATACAAATCAATAATCTACATTCTTATTTTTTGTGCATCGTCATGACAATTTTGGAATATTAACCAACATACGCTCGTTTACGAACATAATTAATATAATGGTTAAAAATTTTTGTTCGACCGGATAATGTAACCCACGTCTTTTTATTACTATAAAGGGACTTCGAAAGTAATTTCAACTATTTTGATATTTTTTAGTAATGAACTCAATACAATTTGCTATCGTTCATTTTAGTAGCCTCTCGACAAGGTTTCATTTCAGGATAGATTAAAGTTTTCTGGAAAATACCAAGTAGATCCTGAATGAATACAATCTAAACTATTATTTTAAATTCAATTAAATTTTTAGGACAGTAAAATGATCGGTATAAGCACTTATAATTAACTGTACTTTAATAATAATATGAAAACAATCATGTATTTTTTTTCTTTTTACTTTATAAATCATAAATAATCATAGATTTGTTTTTATTGTTTATAATCTCAAATGCTGTAATAAGTAAAATTTAATTAATTTATATAACAGTTAAATTAGTATACTGTAAACTTATATAACAAAATTATTGTCAAAATAATCTACTACTATAAACAAATATAATACAATTGTTTTTAATTTCTAGGTATTACTTTAATTACCTGAAAATTTATATTTTTTATTAAGACAAATTTACGGTTGAAAAAAAAATTGATGATAATATTCGACAATTTATTGTCATTTTATTAAATTTCAAAAATATTGAAAAAAAAATTTTTTTCTAATTCTAAATACAAATTAATATTCAGTTAAAATTTTTCATACAATGATTGTTCAATTCTGTTCGGTCGTAAAAATTTAAATTAATTTAATTCGATCAAATATTATCCAAATTCAACAAATCTCTTTCTAACAACTTCATAAAGTTTCAAAATTTCGAATTCACGGAAAAAATAATCTACAAATTTAAGTAATTATTAAAATCATGATGAACAATTGTAGTCTATGGAGAATTTTCGTCAGTGTATAGCAAAAGTATGTATGTATGTCATTGATTTAAAATAGTATGTATGTCAAAAAAATAACTGTAAAATGATGCTTTTCAATACTTATAAATATACAACAAATAAGATTTTCATAGATATTTTTTTTCATGTTCTACAATGTAAGTCTATATCCTTTGCAACCTTGAAAATCCTCTAAATTTCTCAAAGATGCCGTAAAATTATTCAATTACTTTCACTGCCAGAGTAATAGTTATAAAACATCACTAACGATACTAAAAAGTAACAAAGTATCGAAATTTTAAAGCTTACTTAATTGTCTTTTTTGGCGTAACATCAGGGTAACAAAACAATTTAATCTATGTACAATATATTGATATGTTAAACAATAATAATATCACAAATATAAAAATTTTATTCGAATTTTGTCCAATGATTTTGTGATTTCGCCGTAGATGTCGGAAAAGATAAACCAAAAACATTATCAAAGTTATTAGTGGCTTCTGATATCCTTGTTGAAGATGTACCATTTGTTAAATTAAATTTATGAAAATCTAATCCATACTCTTGGAGTAAATCTAAATCACCCAGTTCATCTTTAGAATTCTTTTCCACTCCATCATTGCTGTCAGTATTATTATGTCGAGGTAAAAAGTAAGGATAAAGAGGATTACTTAAGCCTTCACTTGATGTAGGTATATGGAGCGATTGAGACATTTGATTGGTGTTTACAAAAGATTTTGACAAAAGCGGATCAATATCTTCATCGCTATTTGTTGAATCCAGTCTAATTAAATCTGGCACCGCACCTGTTTCCTAAAGAATTTTTCATAGTTGTTAGGATTTTTAGTTATTTCTTTTTATTACTATAAAAAGATTATCATAATCAGAAATAATGTAACAGTAAAGAACTTTTACAATTCAATATTAACTAAAAAGTTATTGATTTCTTCATTTTGATTCAAGATTATCTTGAATAAAACATAGGCTGTTATGATAATAAATTAAAATAATTTTTAATCATATTTTCTTATATGATTATGAGATGTGTAGGAAAATATCTAGAGAAAACAATTTTTCTAATTTTTCAGAAATTATTAAAAGCTTTTTATAGCGTGAAGGAGATTTTAATAGCATCTTAATTTCTTACAGAGGTAGAGTAGATTTAAAAACTACCACTATTAAAATTATTTAAAAAATGTATAGTTTTCAAATAAATCAGACCTACTGTTTATTTAAATAATAATTAAATTAATATTTTTTTATTGAAGCTGATAACTGACAAAAATGAATGAAATAGCTGCACTGATAAAAAAACAACTTTCATAAAGTCAACATTTTACAGCTAAAAATCGTTAAATACCATTACTTTCTCATTGAATGTACATACTTAAGCAATAATAAAATTACCATCTTTCAGAAATCGTCTTCTTAAAAAAAAAATTCACAGAAAGATAAAATTAAAATAACTTGAATTGAAGTCAATATTTTTCATAAAATTTTTAAACATGGGCTATTTATAAAAATATTTTTTTCTCAGTGCATCGATTACACAAAGCCATGACTTTATTCAAAAGTGAATTTTTTTAGTCACATAATGTTAATTTAATGAAGTTAACAAAGAACAAGATAGTTTAAAACAGAACATAAATGTGCAAAAAAAAAATTATATGATAGTGTTTACCTTCAAATGTGCAGAGCATGAGGACAACTCATTATTTGATAAGGAATCATTTTTTTTCAATGGGTTATGCATGATAGGATCGCTGAAAGAACTATTGAGAAGGGTATGTATTTGAGACGTATCGAAAGGATCATATTCTTTCCCAATCATACCATTTGCGAATGGATTGTCCAAATCCAATCCTTTACTTTGACTTAATCTTTCATCAAAGTTAATAAACGGATTTGTTAATTTTATTAAATCATTATTTTTTTTATCTATACTGCCAGTAGCAACTGTTTGTGATAGTTTTTGTTTAGTAAAAAATATGGTCGGATTTTGATTGTTAAATTTTTTGATTTGGTTATCATATGAATCCTCAGTACGTTCTACCTTAGAAACAATATTACTAGGCGATTTTAATGATAAAGAAACAGATTGAAAGTTTTTGTTTGGTAAGGTTTCATTGGAAGGTACAGAGGGAGGTGAGCCGTGCCTCAAGCGCCCAGTCCATGCAGATCGTAAACTGTCTAAACTGCGTACTGGTTTCAACTGCAAGTTGATGCATAAAATACACTCAACACTAACGTAACATCAATGATCTTTTTAAACGTATAAAACAATGAAAAAATTTTAATGGCACTCTTAAATAAAATAATTGTACTCTATATAAGCATTAACAAAAAACAAAGTCAGCCAATGTTGCAAACGAATAAATATCTAAATAATACAAACATACCGTTCTATCTACTGTTGGTGTACTTGGAAATATCACATCTTGAAGTTCATTCATTAAGTCTATATTCAATCTTTCTGGAAGAGAATCTGATTCTTCTGGTGAACTTGGGTTCAATGGGGAGTACTGTTTCCTACTATTTTTTTTTTTTTTACATGAAAGTAAAAACGAAATTAGTTACAATAAAAACAAAGTAATAAGAACTATTCTACATGATAAAAATAAAAAATTATTTAACTAACTCATTGACAATCTTATTCCAAGTGGTTTCAATAGTACATAAAATCATATACCTTGTATCAGGAATATTACTGTTGCGCAATCTAAGTTCTTTTCTATAACTAGTTGTTGCGGTGAATCCACTGGGTGATTTAAAACCAGAGCCAAATATATTAAGCTTTCTGTCAGATGTAGGTGAACTAGGAGCTGAGCGAGGCTGATGAAAGCGTATACTATTTTCATTTCCACGCGACCGATCTAAAGAAAATATTAATTTAATAATAGAATTTAAAATAATAAATAAAACGTAATATTATCAATTAAATTACTTTTCCATTTTAATCCTTTATAAACAGTTTTCATATTTTTTCCTTTATCTTTAACTGATTTAACAGCACTTTTCACAGCCGGATTTGCCTTATCTTTGACACTACGAAAAAATGCAGATCCTTCTTTTTTCATTGTAGTAGTCCACTCTCGATACTGTTGGATAATTTTACTAGTTGATTTATCTGAATAGTTACACGCTTCCATTTCAAATTCATCAGAAAATCCTAGTCCAGAATTGAGCATATGTAGTCTTTCTTCTATAAACTTTTAAATAACATATTTTCGTTAATTATTATATACAAAGATTAATAAGATTGTTTTTTTTTTTTTTTTTTTTTTTTTTTTTAATTTGGTTGTTATAACTAACTTGCTGAAAAATTTGCAATTCCAACATTTTTCGTAGAAATGGCTGCATTGAATATGGTCGACTTTCAACAAATGCATTTTGATCAAATGTTATCCGTTCTCCTTGTTGAAGTGTAAGTGCTTCTCGATATCCAGCAGTAAGTTGGACCAATGCACGTAAAAATGCTCTAGACACACCATCACCAAGAAGAGCCGGTCTATTGCGTAAAGCTTTTCTCAAATTATTTAAAACATCTTGAGGCAATGATTCTAAATCCTGAAATGGAGATTCTATGGTGTTGTTATCAGCGTCAAGTATTACAACATCACCCAAATCGTTTCTTGGTACTCGCTAAAAAAAAAACATTATTATTGTATAATTTGTTCAGATAAATATTAAGGGTTAATCATTGCTATACCTCAAGAATCGAAGTAGGAACACCAATCAAAAATGGCATAGGTGCTAATAAATAATCTATTAGAGCTACAGGTAAAACTGGTATATATATATGCTGCCAAATCATTGGATATATTAAAGCATTGCAAGCTTGAACGCAGGCACTTAACCTTGATAGTCGTTTAGACGTAAATATTATACGACGTTCATATAACATTGATGCAAATATCATAATCATATTGTGTGAATCAACTGCACTATAATACTCGGTTAAATTTCGCTAAAATTTATATTAAATTATTGCATTAATTACAATTATTACCAAGATATATTAGTTTAATGAAAAGAAAAATAAATTTTTAAAATGGTAAAATTTTGGGAAATTTCTAGCTTTAAGTAATAGCTTCAAGCTCCAAAATCATAGGAAATTTCAAAAAGATCTCAAATCTATATTACTGACTTACGTTTTCTGGTATACTAGGAAGCTCAAATTGACGTGGACTTTGACAACAAAATGTCTATAAATAATGAAAAATTATTAAAACCAATTTCAACTTTTAATTCTTTTGTTATTTTTAGTAAAACTTACAATATTTGGATCAGGTAAAGCAATAGTAACTGACGTTCCAGGCATAGGAATATTACTTGCATAAACATCTCCAAGAAATTTCCATAAATCTCCGCTATTACTGCTTGTTGTGAGTGATGCAATATGATTTAAAAGTCTAAAAAAATTTTATTTTATCGATGTTATATTATACATGATTAAATTTTTAAGATTGAAAATTTAAATAAGATTAATTTACTTATAAAACATTTCATGCCACGGAAGTGAACTCAAGATAACTAAAGCAGTTTCAGTTTTTGGATCATGTCGACAAAAACCAAAAGTCCATTTAGAATCAATACTTGTGAGAACAAATGAAAAATGCTGCACAGTTGTTCTGGAAGAAATGGGTAGCGTTCTATAGTTAAGAAAGAAATTATATATAAAAAAAAAATTAGCCTATGAACTCACTTTTCGAATTCACATGGATAAGAAAATTTCGGAACTGACTTTAAGATTTCATTATCTTCAAACGATTCTGGATATCTCTGTAAAATCCATGCTGATTTTTCACCAACTGGAGCAGCCACTTCACAAAAACACTCAAATAAATGTTTAACATTTTGTCTAGAAAAACGATAATAACAATCAATGATTGATCGTCTATGAGAAATTATACAAAAAATATATTTATTGTCTCATAATATAGTAAAATTTAAATAAATAAAATAAATCAAAGAGAAAGTAATATGCTAAATCCTTGAACACATTATTATGAAACTTACCTCAATCTAGATCCCATTTTATTAACTCAACTATTATATATTTTTAATTTATTCATAATTAAAATACATCACGATAATATTGTATCCTATAATTTTACCATTCCAATATTTTTTTTTTTTTTCCAATGTCAACGAAATTTATTAATCATTTTATGATATCTCAGTAATTCCGGTATCACTAGTGACTAATCACGCACTATCAAATAAGTTTTTAATCGTTGTGTAAAGAAAACAATCAAAATGATACTTGGTATACATCAAAGTCAGTATTCATGTAATTGTTAATGCACATACCTCAACATGTACATACGCAGTGTTATAAGATACAATTCATATCAACAACTGTGTCGCAATTTTGACAGATACTAACCTCTGGTAAGAACGTATACACACTTATAACATAATCATCTGATCTTGTGCGTGAAAATGAATAGAATAGAAAAATATGGAGAAAAGAATGGATAATGTACTAGTGCCATCTAGTGCTATTTTTCAGACAGTTACACATTAGATATTAGTTGTTGTGTATTTTTGTATGTATCTAGTAGGGTCTGTTTAACTTTTTACCCCCACCATAAAGATGTGGTCGTTAGTGCCTGGTACACAATCGCCATCATCAAAGCCTGGGCATGAAATTAATAAGTCATAACCACTCTACATTGCATACTTTCATAGTTTAGGGGAAAAAAATATCAGTTGGTGAAAGTGAGAGCAAGAAGGAGTATGATATGAACTTAGGCGATGTGAAAATAAATATATTTAGAACGGTGAGTAGAGCAATGAGAATATGTAAACAAACATGAAAGGTTAATAATAAATGAATCAAAGTTATAACTATTTAAATAAAATAAAAATACAGTGCTAGGTTAAAAATTGTAAAATTAAAATTTGGAGCCCCTTTAATTAACGGATTAATGGAATACAACATAATTAAAAAATAACTTTGATTTGCAGTGTGCATTGTGTGCATTTTTAATAGTAATTTTTAATGAATATTTCAAATGACAAAGTTAAGTAACGATAAAGGATTCGAGGCCAAATTTACTAAGGTGACATTGAGTATTTAGTGGACTTAATCATTATTTAACTTTGTCATTTAAAATATTTATTAAAAATAACAATGCACACTGCAAATTAAAGTTATTTTTTTATTAAAATTATTATTTTTTAATTACGTTGTATTCCATTGATCCGTTAATTAAAGGCTCCAAATTTTAATTTCACAATTTTTAACCTACCACTGTATTTTTATTTTATTTAAATAATTAAAAACTTTGATTCATTTATTATTAATCTTTCATGTTTGTTTACATATTCTCATTGCACTACTCACCGTTCTAAATATATTTATATTCACATCGCCTAAGTTCACACTCCTTCTTGCTTCCACTTTCGCCAACTGATATTTTCCCCCTAAACTACGAAAGTATGCAGAGTGGTTACTTACGCCTTACTAATTTCATGCTTAGGCATTAATTATGGCGATTGTACTTCTACCCATACCTTTGTCTGATTTGTTGATTTTAATACGGTAACACTGCACATTATAATAACAATAATATCGTCTCCATATACTTCAGTCGACTTGTTTATATACTTGTTACAAGTTTTTGTATTTCAGAGGTTATATTGTCAAATTTAACATTTAAAATATTAATATCTTATGAGAACATAGTAAGAAATACTTTAATAAATATGAGTATCAAAAGTGACAGTAGTCAATTGTCAGGTATGCATATTTCATTATCTTAACTTAGTTAATTATCACTTTACATATAATAATTATTTAAAACGAATATAATACTTTCAGAGTAAAACTACTTGTTGATAAATTTGATTTTTAGAAATGTATGATTGTGTTTATCTATATGTTATTCCATAATACAAATTTTTCATTAAAATTAATTGGTTAATCTATTTTTTTAACGTTTAGATCAAAAAGGAATAATTATTAATTATTGTTTTTCAGGACTCTCTGGTATCTCGAACTTATCATGTTCAAGTTCCATGTATTTATCAACAAAAGTTAAAAATAAGGAATTCTCGTTGAATAAAATATTAGAAGTATTAACAAAATGCGAAGAATCTATTTACCAAATAGCTCATCGTAAATTAATTTACAAATCCATTGAAATTATTGCCTCTGAAAATGATAAATTGCAGCCGGAGTTGGTAGATAAATTAAAACAAATGTTATTAGTTCATAAAATAGATAAACATCTTGTCTTACCAAATGAAAACAATAGCAAATTAACTATATTAGGTATTGAAGAAATTCCAAAGCCTGAATTTAATTATGAAGAACGTAAAGGAATTAAATTAGCTGTAGAAAATGAAGTATTGAAACGCATAAATTGTTTTATCTCAAGGTAACTAAAATTTTTCAATGAATAATCATTTTATTGAATACTGAAATCAAAATTTTACTAAAAATACTTTATTATTGATGAAACAATCGCAGTTAAAACAACAGCTTTTTAAATTGTGATATTCCGATTCCGATAATATTTAATTCGATAAATTAGTAGCTAAATAATTTTATTTGTGAATGCTTGATTTTTCTTTAACAAAAAAATTTATGTTATAGGTACGAAGAGTATGGAGGAAATTTAATAGAAACAATGGGAACAAAAGATTCAATAATGAAGCAACAATTGCTTGACTTTAATAAGTTAGACATATCCCATTGGAAAGATAAAATTGACGAAACTTTTGATGAATATCAACGTCATATTTTAATTTGCGCTGAATTATTAGAAGAATGGTTACAACTTAAGCATGTTGATATCGGAAATTTTAATACTAAAAACGCACAATCTAAATTACTCGAAGCAGAAA
The DNA here is from genome assembly GCA_905319865.3 of Cotesia congregata. Classification (NCBI taxonomy): domain Eukaryota; kingdom Metazoa; phylum Arthropoda; class Insecta; order Hymenoptera; family Braconidae; genus Cotesia; species Cotesia congregata. The sequence continues at coordinate 8,577,854 of CAJNRD030001121.1, read as the reverse complement.
TTCTTGAGATACAAGCAAAAGTTACTAAAATTAAGTATACAATATCAATGTTTAACGAAACATCAGTAACACTTGATGCATTTAGAATTATCGATCGAAAATTAGATGAAAAGTTGGATGATATATTGTTAGAAATAAAAAAGAAAAAAATATTATCCAAACAATATCAGGATTTACGTGGCACTGAATACGACGATATATTGAGGAGGTATTTAGATTTACGATCTACGATTGAGAAAGAAGAGCGTTTATTAAATAGTCTATAAAATTTAAATGTATCATATAATGTAACATATTCAATTCAATTTATTTAAGTAAAAAAGTCTATTTATATTTTTTTATCGAGATCAATAAAGGTTTTTAAAATCAAGTCATTCACTAGTTATTCACTGTCATCATTAATTGAATCAGCAATTATTTTTGATATATTATTTTTATCTACGATGATTCCATTTTCAAGCAAAAAGTTTTCAACATCTGAAGCATAAAAGTCAGTTCCTAATGTGTCAGATACATTGACAAAATTACCAATTACTTGGCCATTTTTATAAACAAGAAGAGCTGGAACCCCTCGTTTTTTAAAATGCTTACTTAAGCCAGCTGTCGAACCTAAAAAATAATAAACAATTAATATAAAATAATTCAAAAACTTCAAATAGTAGTAAAAATCAATACAATACCAAGAATTTTACAAAATTTTATGTTCGTATATTCTTGAGCTAATGTTATTAAACTCCCATTCATAGCTTCACACGCAGGAATGTTTCTCTCGTAAATATGTACAACAACAGTCACAGACTTATCTTCTTTATCAATAGCATCTAAAAATTCATCAGCACTACTTAAATTAATTAAAGTACCAAATTGAAATTTATTTGCTTTCACTAGCATTTCTTTCATTCTTTGTTTTTGATATTCAAGTAAAAAATCATCTTCAAGCAATTCCGCTAATTCTGGATCTGTTTCACTAAGTTTTTCTTTTTCATCGTCCAATGCACTTCTACAAGTAATACTTAATTTTTTAATTAATTGCAAACGTTCTCGTTCTTGGTCGGCTCTTTTTTCCGACTCCAATTGTTTAAATCTTTGCCAATCCTGAAATAAAAATAAACTTGTCATAGTAGCTTGTTGTGATTAATAAAATTTATTATATTAATATAAGCAATTAAATTACCTTTAAAACACCTTTAGGGCCAGTGTTACTGGAAGTACCATTCCACTCATCATAACTCGAAGAAGGAATTTCCTCTGACTGAACACTTCCTTTCAATTCTGATTTTGATTCCTCAGAATCTGAATCTCCAGAATCTTTTTCTTCGTCTTCACTTGAACTGCAGTAATATTCCAATTTCTCACCCAATATTTTATCCTCTAATGTAGCCATTTTTTATTCTATCTATAAATCTATAAATTAGATTATTATGACACGATACTGCCCTTTTCCTAAGCACGGCAGTATAAATTATTTATTTATGCGAAAAGTATTTTGAATTATAGGTTAATTGTAGCTTATAATTATTGAGAACTCATACTATTTAAAAATACTTTAATAGTACTCTATTAATATAAATTAACGATTAAAACTTAGTTGAAAACCGATATTTAAATTTTTATTTATTATATTGGAATGTGAGTATTTTGTATTTATATGCTTGTATTCAAACTATATCAAACTATAGGATATATACTCTATGTTGTATTTGGTATTACTCTACTTAAGATGAATCGAGTTCTTCGAATCGATTTTATCATGGGTATTACTCATATTTTCAGCATAGTCAATAATTTAAAATATTATTATTAATGATTGGTTTTTTTTGTTATTATGAATTAGAATTTTTTTTTTTTTTTTTTTTTTGAGGAAATTTCCATTATAGTGAATTGTAAATTATGATATTTCAACACTTATGGATAATTTGCATATATTAACTCTTTGTAACTTCTTGACATTCAAAAGTATATTTTTTAGTTTAATTGTTTATCAACCTATATACTACCACAATTTAAGAGCTATTACAAAAATAATAGAAATACTACTTGATGAGAGAACTAAAATTTATTGTAAAGAAAAGCTTATAAAAATAATGATTTACTAAATGATGTAGGTTTGTAAAACAATTAATTCTTCAATAATATACTATTATACTTATTATTATAAGTCATTTTTTCCATTATTTTTATAGTAACGTATAAATAAAGGGAATCAAGGTAGAACACATGTTTTACTTAAATGAATTGACAACAATGAAATTAATGCATCGATAATAATATATATCTTTTATTCATTTACTATTATAATAGTGAATTAATAATAATTTTACAGTTCAAGTAAAATAGTGAAAATTTAATTTGTAATTTTTTATCACAATGAATATTATTGTTTTAAAAACGTAAACTCTTGACAATTTCAAGAAGTTTTAATTTTTTGATGTCAAAAAAATAATTGACCTAAAATTTTTTTGATAAAACAATACTAACAGTATATTTTGCTAAAAATAATTTATTATAAATGAAATAATGAAAATGGATATATTATTAACAAATAACGGATATGTCATACAAAGGCAATAGCTACAAACTACATTTATGTTGGTCCAATGGTAGTAATTAATACTAATTCTAAAAAAATATTAGTAAAAAAAACCAATTATTTCCATAAATTAAATAAAAAAATAAAATAATTAAAAAAAAAAATATAACTATAATACAACTTTTTTGTTTTGCAATTTTAACAGTACGTATGTGATGTTAAACCTCGTGTAATGCTTAGAAATACAATTAATTATATTTCTCAAATACTTTTAAATATTAACCATATTGCACACCTCATGATGCGAAATCTCAGAGAAAGTATTTTGTTTTCATATATTTGTATACATTTTTAAAGTCCAAATTTTGTTCGCCATTTTTTAAGATTAAAATAAATTTTTATTTGTACTCAGACTAAAACTTTCACTTCCATGTTTAGCTTTCACTCTTTTTTACCAACTTACTTATTTTATAACTAAGTTAAGTACATAAATTTATTGCACTATTCGCTTTAAAACAAAGAGACAATGTGTAAATTTTAATATTACATTTTTGTCACGTAGACATCAATTTTTTTACGATTTTTTGTTACTTGGTGTTATAATTATAACAGTATCTCTCCAAAGACTAAAAAGAATGCGACTTAATGTCATAGTTTCGTATGTTTCACACTATCTGTCCAATAATTTTGTATTGTCATTGCTTCAAGAGAGTTCAAAAATGAATCATTATCCAAACTGTACATTTCTTCTGAATTATCCTTTAAACAAAATACATCGATATCAGTGAATAGAATAAAGTATTCATGGTTTATACATATAAAAAAATAAAAAAATTGATATTAAATAACTTACTTGAATTGTGGAATCATCAATGTAACCGGAAGTATCCGGATTACTACATTTATCACTGTTCAAAGTTTGAGGTGGATTTAAATACTTTCGTCTGTAAATATATTATTATTATTATTATTATTATCACTACATGTAATCTAATATAGTTATTATAAAGTAATAATGTTTATTATTACGAACCTGTACATAATAAATCCAAAACTAACCATCGCACTAAGAAACACAACCATAGCTAAACAACTTCCAGTAATAACAGCAATATCAAAAGTTGTAGATTGAACATTAATACTGTCAATATTTTTTTCACTTTCAATCTCTTCAATATTATCTTGGGAAGAACGATCCTGCGCTCGATCTATTCGAAAATCACTAACAAAAGCATTTCTTGCCCGACTAAGTCGATTAGAATCTGCAAATAATGGTACTCTAGTAACTGAAGAAACGCGAGGTTCGGCTAGTTCTTGATCAATTTCAATATCTTCTGAACTGTTGAAAATTCTGGTATTTAATAGCGTTTCATCATTATCACCAGTTGTAATTTGGGTTCTATTGACTATTAATTTAATTCTTCTTTCTTCAAGTCTCAGAGGTAATACAGTAAGATCTTTTTTTTCAGTAGTACTAAGATTTGGAAACAAATCCCCAGATTTTTCTTCGTGATTTTGTCTTGTTAATGGTCTACTGGTGGTTAAAATCCACGTAATTCGTGTATCTTTTCTTTTTTGATAAATTTTATCATTTTTAATACGAAAATCATCTATTAATTCTTCTTTCTGTATTTCTGTTTGACCACTCCAAAAATTGGTAGTTCGTTCATCAGGAATAAATGTATAAGGATCTATACTATCGTTGTTATGATATTCTGAATTATCTTGAGTATTTTTTATAGTTATGGAAGCATTTGTGGACGGTCTACTCTCAGAAGGATCAACAGCTACATTTCCTTTCATGGACGGTTGATAAAAATTAATTGCTTTCGCTATTCTCATATTGGCTACTGTAGGTTCTACTTCGCTTAATATTTCATCTGAATTTGTAGTCATTTTTTCGGTGACACTTCGCCATACAGTACTCGAATCATATTTTATTTTTGGGTCTTCTTTCACCAATGATACTGGGATTCCGAATATAACTGTAAAATAAAAAATTCACATTTAAAAAACAAATTAATAAGTCAATTTTATCTCTCAAATAAAAATACATGAGAGTTTGAAGCTAGTCGATAGTCGAAACTCGAAAAAAACAGGACACAGTTTATCATTGTTTATAATTAAGGCGCACGCGAAGCGCGCTATTCAAATTTCTAGTACATACATAACATTAATGTAATAACAACGTAACGTTTATAATTCTCATTTATTTTCAAGATTTATAATTGACTAACCAGTAAATTGCAAGGTCACCCAAAACCAATGCATCCACCAGTGGAGCGTCATCGTAGCATCCGTATGATTTTATCTTCTGAAACTATAAAAATATAAATGTAGCTTAAATAAAGGAATTTTTTTTTCTTCATAATAATCGTGGGTGAGTCAAGTTAATATTTTAAACAACTACGCATGATTATGATTATTATTATTGACATAATGGTCATATTTATGATTTGTACAAATAAAAATATCTAATCGCAAAAAAGGTTGATTAGAACAAAAAAAAATTTTTTTAAGGAACTTCAAACAACGTAAAACAGGTCTTGAATAAAAAAATTTATTTTAAACTAAAGATTTTTTCTTTTCCGTAAAAACAGTTAATGATATTGCAGAAATAATTTCGATTAAGCGCATCAAAATACACAAAAAAAAGTACTGGATCAAGTTCATTAAAAATTTTTTCATTTTCATAACTGCAGTTTTTTGGAATTTACTCAAAATTTTGAGGGTGTACGGATCAAACGAACATCAAATTTGGATTCAATCCCTCAAAATCCATATAAGTTCAGAGGTCTGGTTAAATGTACAGAGGCAACTATTTTTTGTATACCAGTGTCATTTTCTGTACTCGATAAAAAGATTATAATTTTTTATAAAAAAACTAAATGCGTTAGTAAATACATTTCGAAGACTGAATCGGTATGAAACATCATTAAACCAATAAAAAATGTTCAATTATTAACTTTATAAATATTTCAAGAAATAGTTTTAAAACGGTTTCGTAAGCGCGTATGTATGTTACCTTTTAATTTTTTCAACACTGAAACTTATCACTTAACTAAGCAGTATTAATTGCTTTGACAAGTATTTTACAGTATTCTGCATGGAAGAATTGAGTTGAGCAAAGAATTAAATGGTACCGTTACTACTAATCGGATCAAGGACTTCTGTTTTCGCATTATGCGCTTCAGTGTCATCTTATATATCCCTCTCCATGGTCAAGAAACTCTTGTTTCTATTTAATTTAGATGTGTGTTAGGATATATTTGTTAGAGGTGCGTCCACGTGTTCAAGCCACTCCTCTTCCACGAGATAAATGTATCTCGAGTATTTATTATTATTATTATTATTATTATTATTTTATTTTCATTATTATCTAATTAAAAGGTCGATAAATAACTTTTCATTATCTCTTATAATTTTCACTTTTTATAATTGTACACAACATACATATACCTTTCTAAATACTTTCATTACTGCTTCAATATACAAAAAGTAATAGCGTTGAATGGAATAAATTCTCAGCACGAAATGAACTATCAGAGTTAAACATGAATTTATGAATTCCATGTTTTTTTTTTATTTTTAATATTAAATTTTCAGGTGAAAAGATAGTGTACCAATTTTAAACAAACTGACCTTTTTCATTTGATCAAGTGTGTCAACACATCACTTTATGTTCATGTTCATTGAATTGATGTTTTTTTAATTTAAAAAATATTTGTCTTCTTTTCAGAGCACGTACGTAATGTATATAAACAGAATATTTTCCGCTATTCGGACATAGAAGTCGTTTTGTGTCCTGGATTGTAAGTAGGTAATGCGAAAACATTATCAGCTAGACTACTTATAGATAATTAGTATGCTACGCTTCCATTTAGATTGAAAATGTTGTTCAATAGTCAATTATATCAGTATTGTAAATTTTTTCAGTTATTTATCTAATAAAAATTTTTAAGGTAATTGTCAAAATATTTGAAACAGTTTTTTACAAAGTTTCAATTTAATATTTTATGAAAATATAGATAGTACCCTTCACTTTCTTAATTAATATAGAAATGTAGTCACTCATTCAAAAAATTTCTTGTTAAGAAAAAAGTAAAGTTTTAATCGAAACATTTGTGGGATACGATTTCTCTGAGGCATAAAAAATAATTACTTCCAATTATTATCAATTTTTAGTAAATAAATATTAATCTATAAATTACGTACTTCAAATTTTTGATTTTAAAATAAGAAAAAATTAATTTGCCCATTAACATTGTCCCATTATAAAAATCATACTTTGATCCATAAGAGGGATTTAGACAGTTTTTTAGACAATCCTAAATTGGAAAACTGGCCCTCAATGATGACATTTTACAGAAAATTAATTTCACTTGCTTCTATTAAATTAAAACAATTTTTTCATCGGTAATAAAAAAGTGAAAATGATTAAACAAATAAAAGTTTATTTAAATAAATTGTTCTAGATAAAAAAAAAACTTTGATAATGTAGGTCACATATGAACTATTGTAAATAAGATTATGAATAGTACTCAAAACATTTTTGTGAGAAATTGAAGAATAGAATTCCTTTGAGCTAAGCACGTGGCTCAAGCCATCTGTCATTCTTACATGTGTTTTTTCACACGAATGCTTAACAATGATTTTAATTATATACATAATGTTCAGACGACAAAAAACTTTGATGAAACTTAATTCATCATAAATAATTGTAAAAAAGTTAAAAATAAAAGTTTTAAAAAGTAAAAAAAAAAAATAGATAAAAAAATATCAATACCAAATTGGAATGTTGTACAAATTCGAATCAATTGAGCTTTGTGAAAATCTTCCTTGATAGAATTTTTAATTCATAATTTATAAAACTCAAATGATTTTTCAAATAAATACAATATCACCGATCCATCAATTCAGTGGTACAGATACCAATTATTTTTTAGTATAGATCATACACTCACATGTATTCAATATTGGAATTATAATTTCATTATCACATTAGTATTCTTCACTTCTTTATTCATAAAATTTATTACTCAATGTGGAATAACTTTCTTTTTCTAAAAACAATTCTCTAGGTGTAGGTATTTCAGCAAACACTTGAGTAATGTTATTTTGTCACTTCTCATTAATAGATAAAGATTCTCATATTAAGTGCTATATTTTGAATTATATAAATCAATGAAAAAAAAACTTCATAATTCACTTTTTGACATTATAAACTGCTGTTAAAAAACAATTAAAAAAAAAAAACAATCATAAAAGATACTATGAACCATATTTTACATAAATACCATAAATTAGCGTGCTTACCAAGTATATTAAATAAATTACGTAGTTAAATAATTAGATTTCATTGAGGATAGTTAAAAATTAATAATTTATCAAAAAATTGATATCTTTTATAAACAATAAATATCATGCGTATTAAAATAAACGTCTTTCTAGCACGACCAGCACTTTAGACTATAGACGACTATAGATAAACGGATAAACCATTTTCTCAATCTGGCACACCTGATATTTATTATTGTTATTAGCGAATCACTTACGTTAAGTGACCGTCTTATTTTTTATGTTGACGGTTAAATAACTCTAACTTTTCAACATTGTAAAAAGGCGGTTAATTCAAAAAGTTATGTGTTTTATAAACGAAATATTTCAAAAATTTTTACGAATAGAAGATTTAAAAACCACCCAAAAAACAATTTCAAAAATTATATTTTTCATAATAATTTATTTATTTAATATTTAAATTAATTATTCCATATTTAAATGTTTATGTCAATAACAGAATCATAAGATATACAATACCTATCGTTGATACTTCTTCGTAATTTGTATTTTTAAAAAAATTCTTCAAAATAAACAGTACAATTGAATTATTTTTTTATTCTCCATTGTTCATAAATCTATAGATAATTTGTGAAAATGAAAATTTAACGAAATTTCTTCTATTTTGATAAACATTTTTAAATATAACGTCATTCTTAACTATTAATATTTATTTTGATACAATTAACGGAAATTTTCAATTAAATAATAACTTCGTTAAAAATTAAATCAATACATTTTTATTAGATTAGTAGGAAATTTCAGTGGAGTCTCCCCAACTTCTTCGTTTTTCAACTTCAACTCCCTATCATTTTTCACTAAAGAGAGTGGAGAGACTCGTCTACTGCCGTGTATTCTCTAACTTGAATTCCTGGAATTTGGGGCACCTCTTATTTGAAGTTGAGGAGACTCTACTGTAAATAAAAACTGAACTTTTTTTATCAATACTATTACTTATTATGAAATCTGAAAAAGTATACTGAAAAAATATTTAATTAAAAAATTTTGATTTATTTTTTTTTATGTTCCTACTCCGATTAAAATTAGAATAAAAAAAACTTAAAATTTGAATTTTAAATTATAATAATTATTTAGAATATTAACATACCTAAATAGTAAGATAAATTTTAGCCAATCTGTTTCTTTATTTTGCGGGCAGTATGCTAGCATGAAATGTCTGCTTGATGACAGCGTATTTTGCCACGCAGATCATGCTTACACTTTGCTTGTAATATTCCGCCACCGTTGCACGAGCATGAAATGTAGGCACAACGGCAGCAGGCTATGTTGAACAAACATACCTGCATTTTGCTAGCAAATGCGGCCGCAGATGCCTACGGTATTGTCAGCATATCTTGCCTCTTTCAGGTCAGGTATGCTGACAACTTGCCAGCCTACTGCTGACTTTTGGCTATCTGGGGATAAAAAAAAAAACAGAAATTTTTTAATGCAATTGTAGCTGATATTGAAAACTATTTTGGATTCGGAGTACATATTCAGTAAGTCACTAAAAAAGTATCAATCAATTAATCAAATAGAAGATGGGCTGATTTTGTTTACTGCAGTCAACCATAATTGACTTTTTATCCCTAGCGGATCCATATACACCGTGTAAACTTAGTGTAAACTCGGTGTATATTTAGTGTCAGTGTAAATTAGGGGTTTATTTGGTGTATACTCAGTGCATATTGAGTATACACCAAATACACTCCAAGTTTACACTGAATTTACACGGTGTATATGCGCACAATATACACCGAGTATACACTAAAAAATTTTTCTAAGTCCTCAGAACAAAAGTTGTGAAAAAAATTAAAAAAAAAAAATTGAAATTAAAAAAAATCAAATTTTGAAAAAAAATGAATATTTTTAGGTAAAGTACCCAGTACTTGAACAATTTTAAAAATGGCCCTCGTACTTGAACAGTTTGGAAATTCTTATATTATTAAAAAGCTCATCCGGCAGTAAACATTAATATTTAATGTATATTAAGATAACTTGATGTCTTAGTTAATGATACAAGAAATATTTTTTAATGTCAAAGCTAAATATTATATTTTATTTAATATCCAATGACGGGATCATTGAAAGTGTCGATTAGTATCCATTTTTGAATGAAAATGATACCACAACAATAGAAAAATGGCGAAATAACCCAAAATATTTGAGAATTCATCAAAAAAACTTAACCAATCAAAAATATAGATCATTTTGCAAAATATTCTGTTGTTAATAATGAGTTTTAATTATTTTTTTATATTTAATTTAACTGTTCAGGTATACCTCCCAATTTCAAATGTAGGACCCAAAAGTTGAACGACATAGCGCCGTGTGTTCAAGTATACCGTCTCTCATTTTTACGTGACTGCAGTACTTGAACTGTCTAACTCAATGTTAAATAAATATGTTAAAGTGTTTTAAAAAATACTTCTAATCGTATGGTAACAAAAAAATTATACAATGCGTTTCATTGATTCTTTACGGTCGGAAATTTTACAGAAAATGGAAACATCAAATTTTGGAAATCTGTGAGTAAGGAAATCAATAAATGAAAAATATGGAAAAATAAGATTTCAGAAATAATAAAAAAATGATGTGTCTTATTGAGGATACTTTGCAATATCGATTAGTTAAAAAATAGCAATGAAAAAATATAGTAATCAAAATAATTAGAATTATTTTAAAAAAGATAAGCGTAAAATTATAAAATCAAAAAAAAAAAAGATTTCCGTGAAATTAGACGCATCAGAATATAAACATCTAAAATGACTGATATTTAAAAAAAAAAAAGAAAAGAATAATAAATTCAGACAAGTCGAAAAAAAGACAATTAAAAATTTAGAAACATAAAAAAATAGACAATCATTAATATTCGTAAACTTAAAATATGGAAATCTGTAAATATAGACCAATAAATGTTGATATCTGATGTAATTATGAAAATCTGTAAATACGGATAAATATAAATTCTGATAATTTTTATAAGAAAGACAATTGTAAACGTAGTCATCATACGAATTGAGAGCGAAGGAATTTAAAATACAAAATATAACAGAGAGGAGATATATTTTCCAGTGACCGCTGCTCCGGGAAGTTGTCAAGTTATCGGCGACAAATATCCCTACAATTATCAGCTCCTGTGACCGCTGCTCCAGGAAGTTGTGAAGTTGTCGGTGACTCTGTGTCCTGGATTTTTTAAAAATATAAAGATTTATCTCCCGATACTGGTATTAAATATTTTTAAAG
>CAJNRD030001121.1:8516522-8565390 GCA_905319865.3 Cotesia congregata | reverse complement strand
TTTTTTTATGTTTTTAAATTTATAATTGTCTTTTTTTCGACTTGTCTGAATTTATTCTTTTCTTTTTTTTTTAAATATCAGTCATTTTAGATATTTATATTCTGATGCGTCTAATTTCACGGAAATTTTTTTTTTTATTTTATAATTTTACGCTTATCTTTTTTAAAATAATTCTAATTATTTTGATTACTACATTTTTTCATTGCTATTTTTTAACTAATCGATATTGCAAAGTATCCTCAATAAGACACATCATTTTTTTATTATTTCTGAAATCTTATTTTTCCATATTTTTCATTTATTGATTTCCTTACTCACAGATTTCCAAAATTTGATGTTTCCGTTTTCTGTAAAATTTCCGACCGTAAAGAATCAATGAAACGCATTGTACAATAAAGAAAATAAAAAAAACTATAAACAAAATTTATTATTTTTAGGGCGAATATTAGTGTTTTTGAGAAATAAAAAAAAAAATTACACGTTCTAACCTCACATTGTAAACAAAAGGTAAAAATACATTTGAATCTTTCTTAAAGTAAAGGACTTAAATGTATGTTTAATGTTAATTTTATAATATAATTTCCACGAATGCATTGGGCTTAAAAATACAGTGCGTTATTCCTATCATTATTCTTTACATCGATCATTTTGATTGACATATTTCCTGTGAATTCCAAGCTATGATATACAAATTCAAATTTTTTATAGCAAACTAAAAAACTGTCATCAAAATTAGATTTCAAATTCGTATATCTCTGATGAATCCGCAAGAGTACCTGGCACTGTATTTGGAAACATGTTTTTCTCATGATACTGAAATTAAAAAGACATGTCAATTTTTTAGATTTTTCTAACAAAATTGTTATGAAAAAATTTTAATAAAAAAATTTCACATCTAAGGTAAAGTACCCAGTAGCTACTCAGGAACCAGTACCTGCCCACTCTGTGTACTTATAAATCTATATTCACAAATGCAGATATTGGCTGGGTGCACGCACATACTAGTCAAAAATGAGTGTGTATACGTGTATACGTTAAGCATGAAAGAATGTTGAGTATTATTTTAGGTGGCGCTATCAGTTTGCATCAACACGCAACACACTATGAATGAAGTAGTATTAATGATATTGCTCCGCCCACGTGCACTGGGCAAATACAAATACATGGAGTGAGCAGGTACTGGTTCCTGAGCAGCTATTGGGTACTTTATCTTAGAAATTAAAAAAAAATTATAAGCCCAAATTTTTTTTAAATGTTTTTTTAATAATAAAAATCAAAATAATTGACAGATGTCTGTTGATTTCAGTATCATGTTATACTCAAAAAAGCGACAGAGCGCACCACTTCACTGGTGGTCTGATAAGAAGACTGCTTTAAATTTTATTGTTTTTTTTTTCTTCTATAAAAGTAAGTTTGTATATGTATGTCATATTTAATCATGTTTGAGTAGATACATGTGTGTCATTTATAAAAGCGAATAGAGCCGGAAAAAATCGAAGTTACTCGATCGTACCGTCGCATGTCATGTGACTAAGGACCGAATAGATGTATTATACAGCCTGTATAAAACGTACTATTTGGCATGTTTCATTGACACTAGTGTTTAATATATTTACACTTTGTAATCTACTACTTTATGTAGAGGATATTCTACTCTTGAGATCAATGTTTTCTAAAAAGTTATATATCACATAATTCAAATATAATATATATATTTATATATCTGCAATTGTATATAAAGTTAATCCATTCATTCGGAGCGTTTAGTTACAATACGATAAAAAGATCCAGATGGAATATATCAAGACAATCTATTGATTGTTATTACTCTTTATTAAACAATCGTGAAAAATTTATCTTTTAGTTGTTTATGTGTCAAAATTACTACAATGAGGCTTACTCGTCGCTGTTTAGGAAACATCACCAAAATGTTGGACTTTTATTCTCAGTTCAACCCATCACCTCTTTCAATAAAACAGTTTATTGATTTTGGTAAGGTTTTTATCATAATATTATAATTATTATTATTATATTCAATCGGGTTTTAATTTTATTTTAAAAACAATAAAATACTTGATAATTGTTTAATTATGTCACTAATAATTACTGTAAATTATTTGAATAACAGCATGTGATAACACAAATTAATCAAGCACCATTTTTTTTTAATTAGTTAGAATACGACAAACTTGTAAATTGAGTAATATTAAATAATGAGGGGACAAAACCCTAACTGAGTTTGAAAATCCAAAGCCATTGACCCGAAGAATTATCAGCTTATCTCGTAGGCTCGTCCATTGGACTGATATAATAAATCCTTGTGCTAAATAATTTCAATAACAATCGATGGAAAAGAATATATTAGACGATATGTAGTGGCAAGAACAAACATCATATTTGTGATTTTATAAATTAATTTTTAACTTAGAAAAATGTTTAACTGATTAGAAGAAATCTGACAATTTTTCGGTTCTTTAAAACACATGAATTGCTACTGAGAAAGTATTAAAAAAATTACATTAATAATTTCTTGGATTCTTTAATAAATTTTCTTTTATATATTTTTTTTTTGTAAAGAAAAATTTTAAATTTATCAAACGCTAATTAATATCGAAATTATAAAAAATATTTTCTTTGACAATACAGAAACGAAAAGTTGAAATTCTGTTTTAGATGATTTTTTAATATTCATACAATTTACTTAGACATTAAAAAAAAATGAAAGTAGTTTATCGACTACCCTTAAGATTATAAATGTGAATACACATAATTTTATTATAAAATTAAATATTAATAGAAAAATGTGTAGACAATATGACTCAATCAAAATTGCAAATTAAAAATTAAAAATTAATATATTGCAATAATAACTGTTATTGCAGACATCGTCTACTTCGATTAACGGCAGCCAATAAAAGCTTGGTTTAAACGTATTAATAAACATTCATTTTGTGAATTAATCCATACTAAGCACAACAGTAGTTTAAAAAATTTATAATTGCAGCTATTAACTTCAATACTAAATATTTTTAAATCACTTTTTTCCTTTTGAAATTTAAATATTCTTCAAACGAACAAATAAATATATTAGTGGGAGTAATAGGCGCATGACGATTTTTTTTATTTTCAAATACATAAAGCAAAAATCTGAATAAATTTTTAAATAAAAATAAAACATTTGTCTGATGACTAGGTCCTAATTTTCAACGTCATGAATAATTATAATAAAAATTTAGACATTAATAGTAATTTCTAATGAAATATTCAGAAACGATTGATTATGAAATACACGAAGGTTGTTTTGAAATTATCAATTATTAATTATATGTGTAGTCATGTCTGTTTTGTTTGGATGTGGAAAAAGTTTTCATTGGCGTACTTACGTCATTTAATCCAGCAAGGTCATTTAAGAATAATAAAGAATATATTAAACGTACTTGTGATACGCTTAAATATATATATATATATCATATCATATCATAGCAATCATCTTTGGCAGTAGACTAAAATTTAGCAGTGATTCTTGTATAAATGCAGAGAATATATTGATTGATAATAGCGTTATTCCTTATGTTAATACTGTTAAGTATCTAGGGGTCATTTTAGATAATAATCTTTCTTGGGAACACCAAGTATTAAAGACTTGTAATCAAGCTATGAAAACGTTAGCTCAACTTAAAATTAACAATGAAATATTTAATGAATAATTGCGAGTAAAATTAGTGACTACACTTATATTCCCGATCTTTGATTATTGTTGTGCTGCGTTTACTAACATTTCGAAAAAGCTGCTGCTTAGGTTACAAAGAAAAATGAATTCTTTTGTAAGATTTATTTTTAAATTATCCAGATATGAACATGTAACCCCGTATTATAATAAATTAGGGTGGCTAAAATTAAGTAAGAGAAGAGACTACTTCATAGCATGTTAGTTTTTCAAAGAAATAAGGCTAAACTATCGGCAGCTGTTTGGCCCAGGACTTCAATATCTTAATGTTTCAATGCGTAGAGGTGACATTAGGTAAGATTACTTACGTCTGCCAAGAGCAAATAGCAATATGTATGAGCAATCTTTTATAATCCATGGCATACGTATCTGGAACTCGTTGCCACCCGGGTTGACAACTGCAGATAGTCTTCCTGAATTTCAAAATGCCTCTTTTTCATTTTTTCTGGCTGATGACAATTAAAATCATCATTATATTTGTTTAAATAATTATAATTTTTGCTTTCAAAGTATTTTCAGAGTGTTTATGAATTTACTAATTAGCTACTGTATTAAGTAACTTTATTGTATTAGGTAACTTTAAAATCTTGCTCTCAAAATTATAGAACTATTGTAATTGTATTTTAATACTGTATACTTGTATATGTATAAAAATGTATTGCTTATTGATGGCCTTGAGGAAGCTTCGGCTCTAAGGACAAATAAAATATATCTATCTATCTATCTATATTCTGATTAAATTATTTCGTTGCAAACTCTCATTATTGGGTACGAAATATTTCCTTATTATTCTAAATACCTAAATATTCTAAATAGCTAAAAAATCTTGAATATAGAATAATGGTTTCATCTATAACGTTATCTTTATGTAGCATTTACATTAAATTTTTTAATTAAATAACCTAAATAGTATCATATTAGCACAATAGTGTATAATTATATTAATAAAGTTAATTTTGTTGCTCAATATAACAAGTATGTACTATTAAGTCGACATAAATAGTTTTAATTATCTGAATCAACTGATATATCCGTTCTTTGTCTATTATCCTTCATGCAAAAATATATTCGTATAACTTTTATTTTTTATTATCATATATATTATCTATACTTTAATGTCTAAAGAATCATTCTTTTATAAGTAATATAAAAATTTAGAGAAGAAAAATAATTTTATCAATAATATAATAATATCTCTTGTTCAATTATTCAAATTTGCTATCACATTGTAAACTGAGTATGTAATGAGATTTTTTTATTTATTTTGTCTTTATTTTTTAGGTCTGAGCGCTTGTGAGAGAAAATCTTTCATATTTTTAAGGAAAGAACTTCCAGTAAGGCTTGCTAATATAATGAAAGAAATTCATCTATTACCTGAACATTTACTAAGGATGCCAAGTCTTGGGATAGTTAATAATTTATATGTTACATCATTTGAAGAAATAATTCATTTTGAAAAAGCTGAAGTCAATGAAACAACATTAGATAAGTATGAATACTTTTTTCTCATACCATAATACTGTCTAGATAATATGAAATTTTTTGTACATGTAGAAGTAAGATGAGAATATATTTTATACTGAGATACTAATTTTATGTTAACAGATAAAAATGTTTTTTTAGTTAAAATTTGTATTAAGCTTTTTATAACGCACACTTCACTGATATAGTCAGATTTATTTTTATTTATCTTTGGTTGAACTTAGCTCATGCTCTAGAAAAAGAACGGTGAATGTTGAGGAATGGGAAAAAACTTTTCCAAAAAATAAAAAAAAACACAATTTATAGAGTTATATAAATTTAGAACGATTTAAAGATAGAAATATATTTATGTACAATAATATAAAAGAAAATTTAGGTAAAAACACTGATCTCATCATCAATTAGTTATCAAAATGTATGATTTTTTTAAATTTTCATTGCAAATTTTTGTACAATATATATATATACTTGTATATTTCAGCTGTGTAGTAGTTATAATTTTGTATTTTTCAACGACTTAGTCAAATCACACTAAAAAAGATGAAATATTAGATCTTGTAATTCTAATTACTGTTTGTTCATTGTTCTTTAGGTCAAAATTTCTTTTGAAATTCTTTAAATTGGGTTTGAAGATTGTATTTAAATTTATATTTATTTACAGTGATATATTAAGTAGTGATTTTTTCAGATTTTGTCAAGCACTCATAAAAATACGAAATCGTCATTCAGATACGGTGGAAGTAATGGCAAAAGGTATTCTCGAGTTGAAAGAATCTCATGATGTAGATGCACAAATGGAAAATAACATTCAGTACTTTTTGGACAGATTTTTTATGTCAAGAGTTTCAATAAGAATGCTAATTAATCAACATAGTGAGTATTATAGATATATTGGAAGTATTGAATAATAAATAAAAAATATATCAATAGTCAATTAAAATATTTTAATCTATGTCAAATATTTGTTAGAAATTTGACGTACATAAATATAAATAATGAACTTATATTGTTGAATACTATAGCATTACTTTTTGGAGGAGTGTTAAATGGTGACAATAGACACGTCGGTTGCATTGATCCATCTTGTGACGTAGTAAGTGTTATTAGAGACGCGTATGAAAATGCGCGATTTCTTTGTGATCAATATTATTTGGCAAGTCCAGAACTGATTATTAAGCAACATAATGGCAAGTCATTTGAATAATTTTTTTTAATGATCAATTAATTAGGTAATAATTTTATGTCGGTAATTTAATTATTAATTTTTTCAGATTTCGAAAATGGCAATCAAATTAGAATAGTTTATGTTCCAAGTCATTTGTATCATATGCTGTTTGAACTTTTCAAAAACAGTATGAGAGCGATAATGGAGTATTATGATGGTCGTTCAGATAGCTATCCATCAATAGAAGTGAATATTGTGCGTGGAAAAGAGGACATTTGTGTGAAGGTGTGAACGACGTTGTTTGTTATATATTAACACGTCTACTTTAACAATCACGTCTCTTAAATTATTTAAGATGTCAGATCGTGGTGGTGGAATACCACGTTCGCAGATGGATCAGCTCTTTAAATACATGTACAGTACAGCACCACAACCCAGCAAATCTGATGCCCATACAGTTCCATTGGCTGGATATGGTTATGGTCTTCCATTATCACGATTATATGCCAGATATTTTCATGGTGATCTTATAGTACTCAGTTGTGAAGGATATGGAACTGATGCTGTTATTTATCTAAAGGTATTTTATTCGTTCAAGTAATTTCATAAAATTATTATTTTTGAACTAATTCATCTGTTTATTTACAATTGATACTTTTAATTTTTTTTGTTTACAATTTTTTTAGGCATTATCCAATGAAGCAAATGAGTTATTGCCTGTATTCAACAAGACTTCATCGAAATTTTATCGAACACCAGTGCCCACTGCTGATTGGAGTAGCTCATGTGGAGGTGGGATGGCAGGTAGACAATTAAATGTCAGTCATAATAATGGACACCGGTTACCTAATGGATTAAGCATTACTACATATTGAAAAAAATTTACAGTTTATAATTTAGAAAAAAATTCATTCAAGCTGCAAATTTTAAATGAATGGAACTTGATATATTATAATAAGTATAACTTTGTATCTTTATACATGTTATAATATGTTTAAATCTATCTTTATACATTACATAAAATAGTATAAAATATGTTTGTTCCGTTTCATTTTTTTTGTAACTTTTTATAATATTAATGTGGATCAAATGAATTCATTTTATTTTATACCTTCGTTAAGTTGATGTTCATAAAAAAAAAAATTTTATCTATAATAATTTAAAATTCTCTTTCATCCCTCGCGGAAATATTTCATAATTCGTTGAATATAATTTAATTCTTGATATCAAAAAGCTTGTTGTTTTTGTAATTGTTGTGACAGCTATTATAATTTGTATTGTACAGTGTAAGCGATATAATAAACTTAAAATAAACTAATTATAGTTTGAATTATAGAATAATTTTCCTCAATTTCTTATTTTATGATATAATTTTAATTCCTAAAAAGTTTTCATTTTAAGGAAATATTTTAATCATTAAAACAAAAGTACCATTCGGCCTAACCCGATATAAAAAGGTAGATTTCTCGACTCTCGCACATAGTAAGAACTGAAATTTTTGTTACTATCTTTAAAGCGCTTTTAAAATGTATAAATTTAAGAGAACATATACATTTAATAGTGAAAATTTTAGTTCCATTTCATGAGCTATAACATGCAACTTACGAAATCGCGATACAATAAGTTATGGAGAAGCTATTTTAAGATAATGCCATAAAGTAATTATTTCTCATATTTTCGCTGATTCTGAAAGCAATGGAAAAAAAAAAAAAAAAAAATCAAATCGAAAAAAACGCCGTTTTGCCATATCCGAGATAAAATGATAGATTTCTTAAATGAATATGAAAAAAGAGATTTTCATTTGTAATTTTCACGTATTTTAGGTCTTTATCTTAAAATAATTTTTCAATTGTGAAAAATAACTTAAACCTGTTAAATTTTTCTTAAAGTTTACACAATTTTCTTTAATTTAAGTTATTATTCGTCTACTTTTGATGATATTTTCAACTTATTTCGTGATTCTGAAAAATAAAAAAAAATTTTTTTTTTCGATTCCCGAAAAAAATAGACATGGTTTGAATGTGTGTTTACACAAAAATAGGCCAACACAAACGCAAATTATCGTGCTGCGCCTTTTTAAGATGGTTTGAATGTGTGTTTACTCAGAAATAGGCTCAAGACAACCCTCGCGGTCTCGGAATTACTCGTAAATCATGGTGAAATTTTGGTGGGATCATCGAGGAAAGATAGTGAACTTAGGGTAAAATGACAGTGAAATCACTGTGGTTTTGTGCCATTTATTCACTGTAATTTTATTATTACCCAACAGTGATTTTATGATGATTTCACCATCGGTTTATAGTAGGGTCACAATAGTATTACGGTTAATTTACAGTAGTATTGCTGTGAGTTGACAATAATATTACTGTGTATTTACAATGATTTCACCATCAGTTGATCCTGGATCTGCAATGTTTCAGTCATGCTTTTTTGGTAATAATACTGTGATTTTATAGTGATTTCACATCAGTTTTACTATAGAATTTTTGTGAAATCACAATAATATCGCTGTGAGTAGACTGTATTATTATCGTGATTTCTTAATCATTTTGGACGAGATTTTAGACTAATATTGAGATTTGATATTAATTTGTTTAAATATAATTGTCATAACATTAATAAAAATAATAATAACAACAGTATTTGGCATAATAACAATAATAATTGTTTATTTAAGCACCGCAGTACAAATCCCTTTTAACAGGCAAAATGCAAGTACAAAAAGCAATACAGAATTTTGGAAAAATAACATAAAATAATTATATTAAATATAGTTAATAGATAATTGAAATCGAATTTATAATATAAAATATGAAAAGAAAATAATTATTATTGAAATTTTTTAATTTTAATATGTCAAATTTTTGAAAATTACTTTTCAAACATAAAAATTTTTAATTTCTATAGTCTCTTATATTATTAATAATAATTATATTTTTAGATTTTTTCGGCTAACTGGCTAGTGTACAGAGATCCCTCGGGCTAGCCAACGCTGACTAGAGTGGTCATCACTTAGTTAAGTTGTAGCTTAACTGAGTGATCGCCCAAGTCAGACGTGTGCCGCCCGGCTATCTCTGCCACTTGCAGAGGCAGGCAATGTAGCATGTAACGCACATATTTTAGAAAAATAGTGGTGCGTGTGCTGGGATCGAACCCGGGTCTCACTCTTTCCAAAAGCGAGCACCGAGCCGACCGAGCCATTGCCGGCCTCAATTTTAAAAGTATTATAAATTAGTCTTTGGGATAAATTAAATAATAATAATAATAAAAATAATAGTAATAATGGTTAAATTTCTTTTTTTCTGGTCTTCTACTTCTATTCACTTCTCCGTCCAGATCATAGTTCGGTGCATCTTCGAGCTAACCAGGTTTTGGAATATATTTCCAGATCATCAGCACTTCCTTTTTTAAATAAAATTTTTCTGCGATGTTGGAGATGCAGACATAATTCTAAAATTAAAACAAAAAATACAAATAGGATGAGAACAGTCACTTTCCTTATTTAAGAAATTTTTATCGCTCAGCGAGAAGAGAAAGTGTCGTTTGTTAAATAACACCCACAAAAAACAAATTTCTTGCGCCAAGAAAATTTTAAGGAAAACGAAAATTATTTTGGAGCAAGAAAAAATTTTCTTGACACAAGAAAATTTTCTTGGCTCAAGAAACTTTAACTTCATTCAAGAAATTTTCAACCTTCCTTAATATTTTCTTGAGTCAAGAAAATTTACACTCCAGTCAAGAAATTTTTTTTTCAGTGCATACACGGAAAAAAGTAAACTGTAATATTTACTCGGATTCCGGAAAATTTTTATAGTTTCAAACAGTAAAGCGGACATCGGGGTGGCAAAAATGTAAATATTACAGAACTCAATGTAGAAAGTATAAAAGCCACAATTTATAATTTAATATCCAAAATAAGTGATTAGTAGTTGTCACTATAGTAAATAACCATTCTTTCATCTTTAAAAATTACAGTTTCAAACAGTAAAAATTGCCATTTCAATATATAGTCTATATTATGAAGAGAAGGGGAACTCAGATGAAAGAAAAGGGGGTTTCACTCTGGGAGAATTTAACATTTGAAACAGTAAAAATTATACTTTTAAAATATACATTTTACCAGTCCAAGCAATTAAATAATTACAGTTTGATTTTTAGCGTTGCGTTTAAAATTTACCATTTTACTTTGTAAATATTGACGTTGCTTGTATTAGAAATTAACTAACTGTATCTTATACTTTTTACATATCATAACATCATTTTTTAGGTACAAAATGATAAATATTAAAGTCTGAACTGTTAATTATTATACTTTAACATTTTAGACATTTACATAGCGAATATTACTGTTTGAAATAGTATTTTCTTCCATGTAAAGAGTAAATTCTAATGTTTAAATTGTAAATATTACAATGTGAATAGTAAAATCATGATTTTGCTGTTTGAAATGGTAATTTTTAGCAGTTGATCATTACTTATTATAAATCAACTGTTATTTATTACAGTTTAATTTTTTCCGTGTAGTACAAACTAATATTTATAAAAGAAATAAAAATTTCATAGGAATACTTACGATCAAATGTTAATTTATCAGCATCGTTTATTAAATGATAATCGCCAGTAGCCGTTGGTGGTTTAAGATAATTTTTCTCTATCATTGCCGGAGACCAAACGACTGGCACCAAGGTGCAAAGTATTTTTTTCATAGTTGGTTGACGCAATGCATCTGTTAACTGGGTACTTGTGAATGCCACGCCTTGAATTTTTGTAATCTACATAAATAAAAAAAAATCAGTTTTTTAGTGTTTATAATTCAATAAAATCTCATACATATAATCATAACGAACCAATCCACTCAGGCAATTCTTACCTGTTCTCCGTTTTCAATTACGATGGATTCTTCCAAATTAACCGTATTTCCAACAAATTTTTCATCGTTTTTATTTATTTTTATGACCTCTTCAATTTGTTCTTCCATGCGTATCATTCTTTGCTCTGCTCGTCTCCGCCAACCTATTCCCTTTATTCCTTGCATTTTCTTGCGTCGGATTAATGTATTTTCCATTCCTTTTGAAGCTTCAGATTTAATAGAAAGATCCGAACCATCTCGATTCGGAGTGTGATCATTACTTTCTAATAATCCATTTTGAATATTTCCTAATGGTCGTCTTTCATTTATTTCGATCGATGATTTTGTCTCAGCTTCTTCATCCTGCGAATAATATTCAAATTATTATCTAAAACATAAACTTATAAATTTCATGGTAAGACTAACAGTCGAAGAATCACCTTTCAAAATTTGCTAAGACAACATATTAATAGATCATGAGATATTTAATCAGTTAAAATTTTAAAGAACTATAAAAAACAAAAATAAAAAGACATAAATTAATAAGATATATTTCTTCAAATTTTTTAAGATTTCTTTATTATAGTAAGGTAAAAGCCCCAGTATTTGTTCACTATTTGAGTGAATTCAAGAAAGCATTATTACATTAAAATTATGTTTATTTATTAAAACTTTAATTTTTTTTTCTTCAAATATTTTTTTAAGCTCTTAAATACAAAATATCTAAGCTGTTTCACGATTCAATTAATCCAATTAACAATATTGATTTGTTTAAAAAAATTTGCCGATGACCCCTGTGCCTGCTCAGGAAAAAATATTAATTATAATTTATATAATTATTTTTTTATTAATAATTTATGTTTATTATTCATGTTTGCGATTTATATAATTAATAAAATTAATAATAATATTTTATTTCTGGCGTTAGTTATTTAAAATTTTTTTGAATGTTACTTACTGTCCCGCACAAGCACAAACTGCTTGAATTGACGGTGACAGTTAGAAAATTATTTCATTGATTTTTATAAATAATAACAACATTTGGGAAAATAATCGATTTAAATTAAAAAAAAAAACCAATAAATAGCATAAAATTTTTTTTTTTACTTTTATAAATGCTAAAAAAAAAAAAGATTGAGTAGGTACTTGGGCTTTAACCTTATCAACAGAAAGATAAAAAATTTATTAACATAAAAGACATTTTAAAATTAAGCTGTAGAAGATATGATTTTTTGTAATTTGCAAATAATTTGCAGAAACATGCACAATTTTCTTTTGTCCAACGTCATTTATAAGTGTACAGCCACAGCCTAAGTGAAATTTCATTATGTATTCTAAATTATATCTTTGTAATATCTACATTTGTACTTAAAATTTTTTTTTGTTATTTCTATATTTAATTGTCGATATATCGGAGATTTTTCAAAATATCCAAAATTTTTATTCTTTCGTTTCAATTTCGTTTTTAAAAATATATAAAAATCTATTGAAACAAGTGAATAAAAATTTTTTTCATTTGTCGATTTTCAAGTATATCGATATTCCGCAAACTGAGATTTTCCGGGTCTATTTTTTCCAGGTCTATATTTTTTCCGGTCTATTTTTTCAGATTACCATATATATATATAGGTCATTCCACCAAATAAGTACATTTTTACGGGGTGACCCTCGCGGATTATGTTTAAAATTTGTGAAGGTGTTCTCTATAATAAGAAAAAAATTCCCTACAAGTTTCAGCCCTTAATATTCAGCGGTTCTGGAGTTTTTTGAAATAATTTTTCAAATTTTGAAGAAAAATTTTTTTTATCTTTTTTATTAATTTTTCTGATGAGGAAAACTTTTTTATTTAAATCCACGAAAAATACTTAAGGACTGCCTGGTCAAATTTCCCTGATGGCACTATTATCTGGAGTAAGCTTAGGCACCTGGGCCTAATCAGAAGTACTTCCTCTCTCTTGAATTACTTTAATGCTTCTAAGATAAATAAGCACTTTGCTACCACGGTGTGTCATCATCCATCGTGTAGCCTTAAGCTTCTGGACTCATTATCATCATTATACAGTAGTCGAGTAAATGCTCACTTTGAGTAGTCTGTGATCAATATAGTAGATGTATCTAAAGCTTTACACCTCAACCTTCAGAAATCTAATAAGGGTAAAAGCCCGGATGAGTTGAATATTAAATGGCTAAAGAATCATATTTCTTAAATACTTCTCATTTGAGTAAGATATTTGAGAAAATTGTTGCAAATCAAGTAGTAAGCTATCTTGAGGATAATGAATTACTTGACAAGTATCAATCAGGTTTTCGCAAATACCAGGGTACACAATCAGCATTACTGAAACTAGTAAATGCTATTAGTCGAGCAATGGATGACAATAAGTTAACTGTATTAGTTTTATTTGATCTAATGAAAGCATTTGACTATGTAGATCATAAAATCATTTTAAAAATCTTAGTGGAATTGGGCTTTACTGTAAATACAATAACCTGGTTTTTCTCATACTCTCGAGTAAATACAGTCAGTGTTGAATGATAAAGGTTTACCAGTTGAATTCCTTGAAATTACTTCTGGTGTCTCTCAAGGTTCAGTCCTTAGGCCCATATTATTCTTATGAGTTATGAGTAATGAATTTTATTGTTGAACGTTTGTGCTACAGTAAGCGCGGGCTATTTGCTAATGATGAATACATTTATTTGCATTTCTATCGGTATCAGTCTCAAGATGCAATCGGGCAAATCACAATTGATGCTCAATTTTTTGCTGACTGGGTTTCTGACAATGACCTTGACGTTATTCTAAATAAAACCAAAGCTATGATACTGGGTTCAAGTAAAAATCTGAGGTTGATCCAACAAGAGTTTTTGTCGCCTATCATTATAAATGGTGTAGTAATATCTTATTCTGAATCAGCAAAGTGTCTGGGTCTCCATATTAATAATACTTTGTCTTAGAATTCACATGTGTCTAAGGTAGTAAGTAAAATAAATTCTGCCATGTAATACAGTCTAAGACTGAAGAAAAATATTTACACTCTAGATGTTAGAAAATTATTAGTTTCAGTAACTATCTTACCACTTATTGATTACTGTTCTATTTTATTGTCAAATGCAACTAGTCAAAATAATTTGAAACTGCAACGAGTTCTAAAATCTACTATACGTTTTATCTTTAATCTAAAACGTGGACTGGGATGGTTATCTGTCACTAGTCGCAAAATATACTATTTACCTACCTATTTTTATAAGTTATTGTTTATTGGTAAACCGAGCTATCTACGTGAGTTGTTTGTTGATGATGATGATAATGTCAGACGTTCAGATCGATTAGCTGCTAAAAAGAACAATGTTATCTTTAGAATACCAAGTTTCACGATAAATTATGAGTATTCTTTTGTTATTACTGTGATTCGCTTATGGCATGAGCTACCGTCTGACATTGTAAATGCGTCTAGTCTTGAAGTATTTAAGAGTAAGATGTTTGATCACCTATTAAATTTAGATGTTTAAATTTAAATAAATCAAATTACTCTTGAAATGAAGGTGACCATATCATTTGAACTTATCGGTTAAATGTTATCAGTAAATTTACAATTCTTATTTGTTTTATTCTTAATTTATTAAAGTCATTATTAGCCGAATATATTGATTATAATATTTTCAAATTAAATCAAAACAGCAATGTTTTATAATATATACTAATTATAGGGGAAGGGGGGGGGCAAAATGGGCCCCTTAAGAAAAAAATGTTGAAATCCTTAGTTTTTTTTCTCTGGTTTTACTTTTTTTTTAGTCCCTTGCCAAGTATTTGACCTTAATTTGCTCTGTTCATTGAAAATAAAAAATTTAAAATTTGGGGCAAAATGGGCCACCTTCAGAAAATTTTTATGATATGAGATTTTCAGCTTGGTTTACTTTTTTTGGCCTTTTACTGAGTTTATGGTATTAATTTCTATGTGTCTATCGAAATTAAAAAATTGAGAAAAGTAGGGTAAAACGGGCCCCCAAAAAAACTCAATATGTTTCTTACTTTGTTTTATGTTTTGAATCTTTTTATTATTTATTCGGAATAAAAAAGAGCTGATAGTAAAATTTTGAACTTTATAACAGCTAAATTCAAAGTTTTTTGTTGAACTACTATTCGATGAATTCGAAAAAATCGAACTTTTGTGCTAAAACATTCAGTTTTTTAAATAGATTGCGCATGCTCATTCTTTAAAAGTCTGTACGCATACGCACGCATCATGTACTTTCGACCGGACCCACTTACGGACATGTCATTCGACCCGCTGAATCCGAATTTGAAGTCCATTCGGCCCGGTCACCCTCCAAATTTGAATAAAATGCAAAAAAACCCCCCCAAAAAAGCAAAAAATTGCGAAAAACTGCAGTCACAGCGATGAAAAAATTTGTGTGGACTCGGATCGAGTTTGATTTTTATGCATTTCAATTCACTGAATCTGAAGCTAAACGTTAATTAGCCCGTTGAGCCGTCAAAATTTGAAAAATTGCGAAAAACCGAAAAAAATTGCAATAAATCACGAAAAATTGAAATTATTCAGATGAAAAAAATTTTTTTGATTGAGATTGATTATGATTTTTGTGTGTTTTGTTCTTCTGAATTTGAATCTGAAGTTTCTAACGTTTCAAAATTTTTAAAAATCTTAAAAATTCAAAAAAATCGGGAAAATTGTAGTTACAAATATGGGAAAAAATCTATTAAACACGATTGTTAATGACTCCTATTTTTTGCGAGCAATTGTATTCTGAATCTGTGGAGCCATGGATCCAAGGTGGTAAGTGCAAAAATTGGGCTGACGATTCATGTGTTGGAGTTGAAAATAAAAAAGTCAGTAAATCCACGTGTGATAGTTGTAAATAGATTGAAATAACTATATTTTGTTAACTTTTATTAGAATCTGACTACTTGAAAACTTACTTTTATATTTTTATTAACTTGTTGTAATAATTAATATTTTAATAACGTAATCTCTTGAATTTTTATTCTTATTATCATTTCAATAAAATAAATAGTTTCTTAACAAAAACTATAGTAAATAATGCTGTCAATTAAATCATGATCTAGTTTGTCCTTTATATAATTTTTTGATGATTTCTATATACAGGACAAAAATTCTAGAACCCAAAAGAGTTCAGTTAAATAACTGAAAAATATTCGTTGGTTTTCAAAGTGTAATCGGTAATTTTACCTTCCAAAAACTTTGAGTGTTGAAAATGTTGAGGGCCCATTTTGCCCCCAAATATTTTTGGATATCGAAAATTTTAGGGGGCCCATTTTGCCCCCCCCCCTTTCCCCTAATTTTATAGAATTATAGTGATAATTTCAAACATTAAAATTAGTTGTAAGTTACCTATTATTAAAAAAACTGTAACTTATAATCTTCCAATATTTGTTATGTACACTATTATATGTATTTTATTAACATGTTATTTTTGTATGTATCATTATATATTTTGCCATCTGGCCAGTAGGCTTTGGCATAAATAAAGTGATCTAATCTAATCTAATCCAAAATACATCTCTTGATTAATTTTTAGAAATTTTCCTAGTCGCATAATAAATTGCAAAAACTTTTCAGAAGTAGATAAATGGTAGTCCAAATTGAGCTTTAAGTGCGCTTTAAGGCAAATTTAATAGATTTCGAGCTATCGTTTACGGCTGAAAAATTATTTTAATAAAATTGATGCAATTCAACATTTTTCGAATGTTTTCCAATTGCGATATGAGACCGGCTACAATAGCAAGATTTCTAAAGAAATCCACCTAAAAATGTTATGAGAAGAAAATAACAAAACGTAAATTAAAAATAATTACATGAACTTTGAGATATAATAGATATAATTTAGTTATTAATTGTAGTTTTAAAGTTATTAGAAAAATTTCGCGAAATTTTGATATCTATTAAAATAAAAATATTCTTTCAACACCCACAACTTTAAAACTAATAGACCGATTACATACTGAACATACAACTCTGAACTTTTGAGTTGATGCTATTTTTCGGCATAACTGAACAAAATGTAATACTAATAAACTCCCGGAACGATATTGTTTAGTAATCATTTTCTTTATAAGCTAAATTATAAAAAAATTATTAGTTTAATGGAATAACTACTTACTACTGATGTAAATATTGAAAAAATTTCTTTATCGTTTTTAAAATTATTTATCAGAAAAATCTGTCCATTATTTCTTCCACTACATAATCTTTTAATGGACCATGGCACACTATGTTTTGTTTCTTTTTAACTTTCCAGTATGAAAATCAATGATTTTTAAAAAATCGGGAAGTTATTGGTTTCACCCCGATTTTCAAAAATCGAGTTTTCATCAGATCTCCACGTTTTGAGGTCCTAGATAGGAAGCAGTTCAATGATTGAACTGTGTAAACCTCTTATAACTTTTGAACGGCTACACCAATTTGAACGAACTTGGGGGCGTTCGAAAGGGCTTCACCAAACTTAGATTTTCTATACCATTTCAACCTATTTAGACCAGTAGATTTTAAGAAATCTAAAAAATAAAATTTTCAAAAAAATATTTTTTTGAAATAACTTTTGAACAGTTGTAACGATCAATGCCAAAATCTCATTGGATCTTAAACACGAAAAACGACGTCGATTGTCGCAAAATCAGTTGATGCGTTGAAGAGAAATCGATGACGAAAAATTTTACGTCGAATCGTTTGGTAAGTAATAAATAATCTTTTTGTGATTAAAAAACTGCGGCGAAAGCTGCAAGTCCCATAAAAAACGATTGATTCGTTCGGAAGACATTGCAATTAAAAATTTTCAAAAAAGTATGTTCTCAACAACCACTAGAATTTAGAGCTCGAAGATAACTTTTCGAGCGTTTTGTACATAGCGGGAAGTTCCAGGGATGGCCTGCAGGATGAACCGTTTTCCAGATTTTTTTTTTTCTACTGACTACTAATTATCAGAAGTGAATAGAATTCTAAAGATGAGAAAGATAATTGGATAAGAAGGAAAGGATTGCTCTAAAAAGAGTTTAAAAATAGATATTGAGAAAATAAATCGATCGATATAAATGCTACTACTCCAGAACTTTTTATTTTAATAAAATATCGCAGTATAGAGAAATAACCGATTACAAATAAAGTGAAACTAATATTATTAAATTATGCAATCAAAAGTTGTTTGTTCATTGTTGAAAGTATGTAGATGTAGTTTATGAAAACGTAAAATTAAAGAAAATTGAACGGAAACTACTTACGAAAAATAAAGTAACTTAAATATGTAATGCACTATAGACAACTATAAATTACACATAAAATAATATTAATTTTATACAAATCGAAGAGAACAATTATGTTTTTTTAATAGATTAACTTACTTAGGACACAAAAAAATCTATGTGAACATCTATGAAAAATAATTATTCGAGATACAATCTTTGATTTTATAATCACAATTATTAATTTTTTAAGTGTTCCATTACTTTTAAATACTATTTATATTTAACTGCCTACCAAAAACGTTTGAAGTTCTGCAGAAAATTCATTATTTTTTAAATTAAGCATTTTTTATTTTTTAAATAGATTTTTGTGTTTTGGGATTTTAAAAGAATTGTTATTAACTAGATTTAATAGTGCTTTGGTAGATATCTGATTAAACTTCAA
Organism: Cotesia congregata; assembly: GCA_905319865.3. Taxonomy (NCBI): domain Eukaryota; kingdom Metazoa; phylum Arthropoda; class Insecta; order Hymenoptera; family Braconidae; genus Cotesia; species Cotesia congregata. Next base: position 8,546,506 of record CAJNRD030001121.1, on the reverse strand, counting down.
AATTAATTACTCAGTAAGGTTTGATCGTATTTAACTAAATTAAATGAGGAAAATAATTTTACGTTGAAAAAATAACGTTTGAGCTTCATACACAATAAAAAATTAAAATTCCATTGAAAGATTTTCAATAATAATATAAAATAATTTGGAGCTAAACTGCATAATTAGCACGATTGTTCTATTTTTTTTTTTATCTTTGTGTTTACATTATATAGAATTCGAATTTAAACGGTAATTTCTATTTTTACAACGACACCAACCTATACTGTGAGAGATATAGCATGGCAGTGATAAAAGATTTTGGTTTTCATCACATAATTTTCTCTATTATTTATCTTTTTTTGAGTGACTTATACACACCTAATATTTTTACTTATTGCCTTAAAATTTTACTGATTCGCTGTATTATGAAAATATTACTTTTTTAACATTTTTATTATGATTACATTCATTTCATGCTAACGCATTGTGATAAAAAAAATATATACATATATCTGTTTTGTCAATTTCTTGATAATTATTCCGCAATTTAATGAAAAATTATACCTTGCATTAATCTAGAATGATATTCAATAAACAATGACTTATCAAAATCTCAAAAATATAAATATTATAGTTATTTAATAAGTGATTAAAATCAAATAAAACATAAACGATGGTTAACAATGAGTTATATAAATGATCTTGATTATTAAGTGGTTGCTTTACATGTCACTTCTTCACATTTGATAATGAATTTATAAAACATATTTGATTTTAAATAGATAGTTTATACATTTTGTTAAATAGTATTAGCACAATAGAATTCCGATTTACAATTATTTACTATGTAATATTATTATTTCATTTATTCTAAATATATATTCATCACAGTGCTACGGACACAAAAATGTGTTCTGTTTTAAATATGCAAATAATACATAAATATATAGTCCAATCTTGTTATGCTTATGTGTTACAAGACTTCTCCTTAATTTGATAAAACTAGCTGGGAAAAATTACACTCAAGAACAATTTGATGAAAATTTCGTGACCGAACCTCGCCATAAAACTGACAATTCCAGAAAAACGATTATACGAAGTATACTATCACTTATCATCTTAATCACATTATAAGAAACGAACAACATTGAAGACAAAATTCCGTAAATTTCTAAGATTTTTTTCTTTATTTAACAGTCCTAAATGAAACATAAAAAGATCGGACTCTATATGTATATATATTTATATGTATGCATAAATATAACTATGTTTAATTTTATAACGGGAATTTCTTCATGTAGATATCACGTGAGCTGGCTATATATATATATATATATTTTTTTCGAATTTTTTTTTCACCGAAAATATAAACATTTAAAAATATTATAATTTTATTTTATTTATTATTCAATGTCTAATGTACAATACTGAATAAAACCGACAAATACCAAGCTCATTATGTGAATTATATATAATATATGATGTATATTTTTTGAAATTCCCTCATTTTTTTATCACTTACAATTTTTTTTTCTTCATCGCAGAATATCCCTTTATCCCTCATAGTATTATTTTATAAATCTATTTTTTTAATAGTAAATCACATAAAATAAAGAAAAATAATTTAAATATAATAGTATTTGTTAAACAAACGAATCTAGTTGTTTAAACGATTTCGAAAATTTCATCGGGATTAATTTAATTTACAATACCTAATCACTCTATTTTGTAAATAATTAAAAATAAAATTAATCGTAAATTTAAAAATTATGTTTTTACAAATCAATTATTTTCATTTTACTTTGAGGAAGCTTTTAAAAAATTTTTTCTTTTTCAAAATGTCTGCTCATTAAACTTCCACACTTACAGAAGGACAAAATGAATGGGATGATCGGAAACAAATCCACGAAGATAACCACGAAGCTCAGCATCTTGGTGAAAATTTTGGATTTGTTGGACCGTGAATATAACTTTTCAATTCTTTCGGTGGCTCTGAAGCAAAATCAGATGCCGTATCGACATCGGCCTTATGACAAATAATTATTCTTATATCTGTATGAAGATAAATTCGACCAGATTTTCCTGACATGAATCTGTGTAAAGAAAAGATTTAATCAATTGTCTTTTTTAACAATCCATTTTCAACTATATAAAAAATAATATTCACCTCAAGTGTATGAGGTAGCGTAGAGTTTTATCTCGCAATGTCCTTTGACGTAGAAAAGTATGAGATCGGGGTGGCATGTCTGATAAATCATATAAAACAACAAACATTTTGACTACCGTGCCCAAAGGATTCAAAAGAGTTACTTGGATTGTACCACTTCTTGGTACTTGATAACCTTTTTTCCCTAAATTAATGTGAGCCTGAAAAAAAAAAAAAAAAAATAAATAAATAAATATAAACGTATAAAATTACTTATTAAATTAAATAATAAACTTACAAGATAAGGGGTGGAAACTTTATCATTGTCACCAAGTGTATAAAAAAACACAGTCACCGGAAGTTTACGATGTTTGGGACAAAAGATACCACTCGCTCCAATTTCAGCAGTGAATCCATGAACAGTTGAAACTGGTTCTAACCTTCCATTTAATGCTGATTCTTCAAAATTACCAAGTAAAGAATAACTTTGAGGTCTACTTCGGGAAAATGATCGTTTTGGAGTTTCGTCACTTTCCGAAAATTGTTTTTCTTCTAGTGATACTGCGCCTGGGCTTGGTGGTGTATTCAACTCAAAAAGGGCACTGTAAAATAAAAAAATTAGAAAAACGGTTGACCCTAAAGGCCATCCCTGCAACTTCCCGCTAATTTCATATTTAAGCTCTCCGAGCTCAAAAATCTGGTAAAAGTTTAATAAATCACTATTTCTTAAATTTTAAAACCGTAATAACTTTTGAATGAATAAACCGATTTTCACGTGGTTGGTAGCATTCTATGCAGTTTTTCAGGCCTCATAAAGAATCTTTAAGTTTCAATCGATCGAAGTAGTAATTTTGATGTAATTCCGAAAAAACATTTTTTCGGTTTTTTCTCGACAACGATAACTCACGAACGAATCAACCGATTTTAACCGGGCTAGCGACAATCGACGTGTTTTTTTATGTTAAGAGCTGGTTAGTTTTTGGAATTGATCAGTAAAGCCGTTTCAAAGTAATTCCAAAAAAACCACATTTGAAAAAAATTTTTTTTTGTAGTTCTTTTGAGATTTCTCAAAATCTACCGGTTCGAATCGGTCCAAATTATATTCAAAATCTAAGTTTGGTCAAGCGATGAAATCGATCGAGCCGTTCAAAAGTTATGAGAGGTTTACACACACACACACACACACACACACACACACACACACACACACACACACACACACACACACACACACACACACACACACACAGACGGACAGACGGACAGACATCACCGCGGAAACATTCGGGGAGGCTTCCTAGAACTTCAAAACGTCGAGATATGATGTGAACTCGATTTTCGAAAAACGGGGTAAAACCAATAGCTTCCCGATTTTTTAAAATTTTCTTAGCGGGAAGTTGAAAATTTTTATAAAGTACATATTAACATATTATTACAACTATAGATACCTTCGCTTTGATGAAACTGAATTAAGGGTACTATCGTAATCAAAACAACAACTGCCTCTTCTAAGTGGAGCTGGACTGGATGTAAGTGGTAAACCTGTTCTACAGTGAAATACCATTGAAGCAGCATTTTCCAAAGATCTTCTGAAACGTTCTTGCTCAATTGTTGAAGGAACATTTTTATCATTAACTTCATCTTCAAAGCTGATACGAGATTCATCGTGAGATTTTTTATTTAATTGACCGTTTTCACTAATTTTATCTTCGTTTTCATAGTGATTTTTAGTACTGTGATTAACGGAAGACACAAAGCGATTTTTAGTCAGAATTTTATGATCATTCAAGTCATCAACTTTGGATCCATTTTCGATTCTGCAACAAATTGAATTTTCTTGTGTTTTACTCGTTGTTCCATTGACAAATTCGTCACATGAAGGCTCTACTTGTTTAATACTCGTTGAATAATTAGTAAAATCAATTTTTCTTTTTACTTTGTTAGTATTGATAAAATTAATTTTTTGCCTATCATAATCAGTGGGCGAACTTAAAGAATTATTCTTTGGATTCGAAAGATCTTTTGTTAATGTTTCTCTTCTTTCTTGTTCTTTTTTAAAAAGTAATTTTAAACGATTAAGTTTCTTATTTAGCATTGACGGTACTAGTGAATCAACATCTTCACCTGGCAGTGCGGCTTGTATATTACAATGTATATCATCACTAGTATCATTTGATAAAACAGTACGAGAATTTGTGCCGTTAGAAATATCTATTAATCCTTTACGATCACGGCTAGTACGTAAAATAGCTCCTAGTAATACATCCGCTTTATTACAAGATTTATGACAACTATCCGCTGAAGATAAATTTTTGTACGATTGCAAAATACAATTTCCTACGGAATCGGTCGATTGTGAATTTTCGCAATGAGAATGACTTGAATGACTTGTAGAAGATACATTTTTAATTGGTGTTTTTTCTAAAATATTACAATCTACTAATTTTTCCACACGTTCACGTTTTCTAAGTGTCTTGACTTGAATGCATCGTCGATTAGTCGGTGTTCGTGTTCTTAAAACAGCTAAAACTTCATCGAATTCACGCTGGCTCAACTCTAAGTTACAATTTTTGAACTTGATCGCATTAGAATTACGTAATTGCTTTTGTTCTTGATTTTCATCTTTAAAACCATTCGTTGTGGACTTGTTCCCATCTTCTAATACATGGCTACTATTAGATGCACCACCGAGTACTCTACCAGGCACTTTACTTATCCAATCAAGAATTCCATTTTCTTCTTTTCGTATTTTATTATTTATTTCTTTAGGAAATGTTAATTTGGACATTAAATGACTTAAATCCTTATTGCCATGAGCACTATTTATTGGACTCTTCATTGATTTTTCTTCCAAATTATCTACTATTTTTTCATTCGGTGATTTATCGGTATTTGAATTGCTATTATTGTTATTAATACTATTACTACTACAACAATTGCTATTACTACTACTACTACTACTACTACTACTACTACTACTACTACTACTACTACTACTACTATTACTACTGCTACTGCTACTACTACTACTACTACTACTACTACTACTACTACTACTACCGGTGTTGTTGTTTATGTTGTTATTACTGCTATTATTATTATTATTATTATTATTATTATTATTATTATTATTATTATTAGAAAGTGATGATCTGAAAAATGTAGATGGGCCGCAGTTTGGTTCATAAAACGAAACATGTTCCGCTAAAGGATTTATAACGACATTTGTTTTAGTTGATACAGCCGATGGATGATTATTCTTTTCATGTGAACTATCTGGTTTTGTCGCATCGAAATTAAGGATTCCAGACATTCCTAAGTCTTGTGATTCAACAAAAGGCACAAATGATTTAAATTTATTAGAGCCAATTGGAGCAGTGTTGTTTACATATGATTTCATTTCGGCGGCTAAAAGTTCTGAAGATGGTTTATATCGTTTTTCATCATTACATTCTGACGCTTCAAGAGTAAGTTTTACTTGCGTTTTAAAACAACGTTCAAATGTGCTTGTACTTGCATAACTTCGAGTATTAAATTTTTCTACGTCAGCTGGCTGTTTTGTATCAGCAAAACTCGTTTCAGCATCTCTAAATACATTAGACGAGTTAGTTTCACTAACTGACATTAATGGGACGTTATTAAATGTAGGACATGAACTAGCGTCGGGTGGACCACATGGTAAAGATCTACGACGTTTTCTTTCTCCATTTGGCTTAATGCACGGTGAAGGTGGGCATCCGTCTTCATCTTCACAATTACAATGATGTTTTCCTGACTTATCACATGGCGTTTGTAATCTATCGTCAACTAGAGATGGTAAAACAAGGCCCGGATCCAAACGAGATGATACAACGTTTTTTGTTGGAGTAACTGCTCTGGCACCATTTTCTTCTTCTTGCAAATCTAAACTTTGATGGATGGGGCAAATAAATGTGGGTACATCTTTAATTCGTGGTAAAGCCCAAACTGTAACGTTTACAGAATTACCATCACCAATTGCTGCTAATGGAAATGTGTGTTCTATTGGCGTTTCTCGAAAATTTCTGAGATTGTCGGCATTATGTGGTATAATTCTCGTCGCCACGTAGGCAGGTTTAGTACCATTGCTACGTGACCACCAAGCTGCTACTTGACTAAAGTGCAAACGAGATCGAACCGCTTGATATAAAGCTAGTGGATTCATCATCTCCGAGCTCCTGAAAAAATTAATTTGATTTAGCATAGAAAAATAAAAATTTATTTAGTTTAACTCTTGATCATTTGCTTGAAAAACTCGACGCTCATTTTTTACAATTTAACGTTTTTCCTATAATTTTAAAATGAATAAATTTTAAAAAATATAAATACCTAAGTTAAAGATATATTAGAAGATATTTGTTTACTATAAACTCACAAAATAATTAATATTAATTATTGAACATAATAATAAATATTACTAATAAAATTTACTTTCAAGAATAAGAGAAATTCTACACAGAAAATTGTGAACATCAGGTTCTATTTAAAACGACGGCATAGTGTTCACCAGGTGAATGACAAAAGACTAAAAAATGATGCTTCAATTATAAAAAATTTTTTATAAATTATTAAAATTGTACTTGTCATTACTCTTTAGCCAATAAAAAATTGCACCTTCCAGTCATTTAATGGATCAGGATAATGATATTATAGCAAGGATTTGTTTTATTTTTTATTATTTTCTTCAAATATACTGATAAGATAAATTAAAAATGGAATTAGTCATTTGACTGATTCTGACGTTGCTGATTAGTTAAGCTAATTCAGTTGATCGCTAATTAACCTAATTATCGTTGACAATCAGCTAAATTGTAGATCCCTACCTATAGTTTATAGATTAAAAATGATTTGATTTTGAATCATCTTGAATACTTTCTAATCCTTCAAATAATTTTAAATGCTATCTCTTACAGGCGTTTAACATGTGAAATTATTTTGTATAATAAGGGAGTATCTGTTGTAATATTATACAACAATACTAATAAGTTCAAGCATATTATACATACTTGCTGGGAAGAACTCCAATGCGCCAATACTCGAGGAGTATTTCGGACGAATGTGGCCATTGCGAGATTAATGTGGATGGTATTGAGGAAATTATATTATTACAAGTCGCTGTCGCATGTCCACATGGACAATCGCTGCACATAAAAACTTCGATACACAAATTGGCACCAATGTCGACTCTGTCCGCTATTTCTTCAATTAACACAAGATATCTATTGCACTGGAAAAAAGAAAAAAAAAAGTTAATAATTTTATTGTTGGTAATCATACAACTAATTTAGATTAATAGTTGAAAATAATAATCATTTCGATCAATTTTGACACTTACCAAATAATTATCTTTATCGCACACATGATTATTAGGAACTGTCTGTAACGGTACAGAGCAGTGCGGGCCTTCTTTGTATCCTCGTGAAGAGCCCTGAATTCTTCCTTCACATACTAAAACGCCGAGTGCTTGAACCACGCTCAATACATTTCCGCGATTTCCACCAGGGCTGATATTCACTTTGCCCGAAGATAGATCCGTGACAGCTCCGAGGCAATGCATCTCTGAAACATGGCACCGAAAAGTGAAAAGTTATTGTTTATATATGTAATTCCAAGGTTAAGAACTTTTTTAATACATTTTTGACCTAACAAAAGTTTTCTCTTACGTTTAACTGGCTTGACCAATATCAAAATTAAATAGTTTCTCAAATGCACCAGAAAAATGCACCAGAGTTTATTAAATAATTTATATTAAAATTTTACTGAAAATCCTCTAGATATTTTTCTATCGACACAATAACTCAAAAGTTAACTGTGATAAATTTTTTTTTTTTAAGGACTACTTAAAACGGATATTTCTGATGAAATCTTACTGTATAGTAATAAATACTGTTACAGTAATAAACAAGCTATTTCGATTATTTTTGAAGTATTTACGCATGCGCGTGTGTATTTAATCATTGAAGAGTTTTTGAACGCATTGGCCAATTAAAATCAGGTTCGCGGCATTTGAAGAAGTTTAGTTCAATCAAGTTAATTTTGTTATTCTTAAAAATACACCTTTAGAATTTTTTCTCTCGTAATAGCCTTTAAAGTACTGAATTGATTTATTATTATTATTATTATTATTATTATATCTTATTAGATATAAAATTTGAAAAGGCTGGACACTAGATTAAAAATGGTTTATTTTTTCGAATTATCATCAACGAAAAAATCAAAAAGTTCTAATTTTTTCGTACCTGTCGTGAATAATTCATGCTTTGAAAAACATGTTAACTTTTTGTATTTGAAGCCTTTTCTAGTAAATTATAATCAGCCTAATAAATTTAGGGCCAGTTTTTCAATCCAGGATAAAATTTTATCCAATGATAAAATATATCTATATATTTCATATATATAAATATACTGGCAATAATAATTTTATCCTGGATAAAATTTTATCTTGAATTGAAAAACTGGCCCTTAATGATTTTAAATTATCTTTTACTGTCAATGTAAAAAAAAGAAAATAAATAATACTTTTTCAATTTTTTCAACCGATTCGTTAATCTAATTAACTGAACATAATAAATAAGTCTTAGTAGATTTTCGATAATCTGTTTATTAATTTCTTCTTAAACAAAGCAACTTTATCGGAAATAATATTAACATCTTGAAATTATTATTCATATAGTCAATTTATTTTTAGATTGATTTATATTTAAAGAAACGTAAAAAAAAAAAAATTTGATGCAGCTAATTATAATGTATTTTAATGACTGAGACTTTTTAAGGGTACGTTTAGCATCTTTCAGAGGGTACTTTAACTAACTTTGAAAAATAATCATATTGTTTTAATTCAAACTTTTATTTTAAATACTCCAAATTTAAGTTTGATAATTTATTTCAATGAAAGTCGTAGCTTTATTTTATTAATGAATATAATGATATTCAATAGCTTATACGTCAACTTGATTCAAACTAAAGAATGTAGAACTATAGTTCTTATAAGAACATTATTTTGAAGAATTTGATCATCTTAAAAATTGAGCATAAAAATTCTTCAACTAAGAAATTTTTCCTGGTTCAAGTAAATTTTACTTGATTCAAGAATTCTTTTTTTTAATTTAAGATGATCGAACTCTTCAAAATTTTGATATTGGTTCAATATTTTTTCTCTTGTATTAATTTTTTCATCAGTGTTTTTATAATATTTGTATTTTCAAATAAATTTAAAGTCTTAAAATTAATTGAAAAAATTGTCGTTTTTAAAATAAATTTTGAATTGTTATATATATATTTTCTCTTTATAACATTTATGATACAATTTTTTAATTCAAAATCATCAAAAGACATATGATAAGAAAAAACAATCTATTTTGGTCGGTCGAGGCCAAACATGATTTTTTCAAGATTAAATTTTTCTCACTATAACAAACATCATCTGATACGTATATTTGAAATCATGGGCTCGGTAGACTTGAATTAATAAATACTCATCTTAGGTCAACACGCTTGATAGCTCAAATTTTTACTAACCTCATAGTAAATCCGTCATAACCCTAGACGTGTTTTTAAGCCTACCTAAATGCCTCACTACATGCATATTTATAGAAAATATCTATTATATTACACCAGAAATATATTTTTGTTACAGAAAAATCTTTATGTAATAAGATATAGAAAAAGGTTCTTATAATTGAATTTGATTATTTTTTTATAATGTAAAATAGGAAAATAAAAACTTAAAATTGCCTTGATTTTCAGATTAAATTGTATTATATATATAGTTTAACATTTCATCAATATAAACTTTCACAGTTAAAGAGTAATTATTTTTTGTTGTTTATTGTATTTTTAAAAATGATTATAATTCTATCAGATATTTTTATATAACAAGTTTTGAGAGAAAAATTAATTAATCCTTACCGACTACTATTCAATTTTATTATTAATATAACTTTTTTTAATTTAAACTTTCTAGTAGCTTCTTAATTTAATTGATGAATTTCTATCGATTGACCCGCATTTTATTGTTTTTTTTTAGCTGTCCGATAATTTTTTATAAATTTTTTAAAATTATAGTACAAGCGTAACTTTTTTATAATTTTTTTATGCACACAATACAATTAAAATATTGAGTGTTTTTAAAAATATTTTGTCAATAAGTTTGTTTCATATAACTTGATGTTTCTGAAGAGAATAATTTTTAGTTTTATTTATGTATTTAAACAATAAAAACATTAACAGTTAATTTATATTCATTGAATCTTAGAATTAACAATCACGAGATTTTTATATTTTAATTTCTGGTTGACATGATTAAATATTAAACGCTATTAATTTCGTTGAAGATTCAATTGTTTCTTAAAGCTCATTAATAATTTTAAGAAAAAAGTCAATATTTTAACGTAAAAAATTTTTTTATAAAAATCAAAATTTAAAAAGTTGATATAATTTACCAAATTATTTTTACATATATTTTTCAACGTTCAATAGCTCCAAAACTGATTAAAACATTTATTTTTTACTATTTTCATAATTTTCATTTTAAGTGCATTGTATTATATTTTAATTTAAAGGGAAAAAGTATATCTGGCAATGTCTGTTGTTTAATTTTTTATCTTTAAAAAAAATTAAAAACAAAGTAGATTGTCAACAGCGGTCTGTAAGATCGAAATTCTTATTTACTTAAAGTTTTAAAATTTCAATTCAAAATAATCTTTAGAAGATGAAAGACTTGGCAACACTACTCAAGTAATGAACAAAGAAAAACATTCAAATATAATTCACAATAACTTCGCAGATAAATAATATATATTGACGTGTGTAGAGTGGTGTAATTTTAGATCGATTGTCCGTAGATTAGTTGTTAATTTTATTCATTGAAATATTAATTAGTTAATAATTACAAAAAATAAGCTTTAGTATCATTTTTTGAATTTACATTTATACAATTAAAACTTTAGTAAGAAATAAAAAGATTGCGCGCAAAAATTTCTGTATTTATTTCTAACACAGGAATAATAAAAATTAATGCATTTGGTCACTCAAGGATACAATTGATTTCTTGATCGGACACTTCATTTTATTCTGACTTAGTAAGATTATTGAAGAAAAGTGAAATATTTTAATTGAAATAGTATTATTTTTTCATTAGATTGTTGTAAATTGATTTTTGAATTTTTTTACCATATTATATGTAACTATTTATAATTCGTGAAATAAAAACTTGAGCTTGAGAGCAAACGAACTACTGCTTGACAACACGAGTCAGTGAAATGGTGGGGACTAAGCTGGTTACCGAGGTCAGCTGAGTGTCGGTTGTACATAACAGCTGAGACGAGCCCTCCAAGATGGTTGCTAAACAGCTGATCAGCTATTGCGAGCATGTGCAGTTTGTTGCTGTTATACTTATTATCAACACCACTCAAAGTAAAATACAACGTTAAGCTAAGAGTTAACAGTATGACTAAACTATAATATACATGTTCGATTTTTTATGAACAAAGAAAAGAAACATATTATGATGAACAATTTTAATAATTGTAATGGACATTTTTTAATTTTTTATGTTAATCGTACACTTTATTTAAGCTTATACTAATTAATTAACGACGTATTTATGCAATCAACCTTCATTGTATGATTTATAATGAATCTTGCGTTTCATTCTATTTTTAATATTTTAATGTTTATTTTTTTAGATTATAATACTTTAATATTTGGGTACAAAGCTGACAAAAATATTATTGTATTAGAGTTATTAAATATTATTTTATTTTTGAGCAAGTAAATTATTACAAAGACAATATTGATAAAAATTGACGCTAATAGTTTTTAAAAATTTTCACCTATATAGATTTTTTAAATATTTTTTTTACAATAATTTATGGGTTAAGGAAAATTTAAGAATTATAACAGTTACTTTATCATTTCAGTATTATTAAATAATTAAGTTGTATTCTGTCATTTAACTGTTAAAATTAATAGACGATTTACAAAAGGTAGTATTTCTTTTCTAAATTTTTTCTATAATAACTAATCTATTGAAAAATTTCTAAAAATTGTAAAATTTCTATTATAGTATTATATTTTATTATCATTAAAAAACATAAAAAGTTTAGTGATAATGTCCAGATCAAACAAAGAAGTTTATTTTAAGAAAGAGATATTAACTTTAAGACACAAAAAAATTGACGATTCTTTTTTTAGTCTCTTATAAAATACGTTCGTTTATCATGTTTTGAGAATCTCCCAAAAATCAGCGATTAAACATTTTTCAAGTTATTTAAAAATTTTTACAATTTCCAAAACCAATATAAAATAATTTTTTAGGTCTTTTTGTCGTTAATTTAACATTTTTTATAATTAAAACTATTGATATGCATTCTTAAAATCTAAAATTGATATTTTTAATTTTAGAGACTGCTTGAGATTTAAAGTACTGTTGAAAAAATATATATTTTTAGTTAATTTTATAAGACCTTGATTTTGAACAATTATAAGTTTCATAATCTTTTCTACCTCTTTAATTTTTTAAATATTGCTAAAATTAAAAAATAAGTGTCAGAAATTGCATAACAATCGTAAAACTTTAGAATTTGTTCGTATTGTTCGAAATTATATGTTATAAATTTATAAAACACTTGATGAAATTTGAGACGTATTAAATTTCAACTTCATAAGTAGTAGAAAAAAGTTTTAAAATTTATATTTGTATATGAAATTCTATCGATACTTTTAAGTATTAGCAATAAAAACAATTCATTTCAAAGTATAAATATCCTTAAGTTAAACACAGCACAATAAACAATAATCGAAAGCTAAGTTAGAATATAAAAATAACCATAAACAGAGATCTAATTGTGACAAAGATAATAAACAGAGCAATAATGATAGTTTAGCAGAACTCTACTGTAAACACATACTTTCTAATGCTAAATCTTATATATTCGAGTAGTATTAGAATCCTTTCTCTGGGAATATAAAATAAATAACACCGAACTCGCGTGATTCGCGTATATTTTTTATTATATTTTCCCTTCTCCTTGAATGCTTTCACTCAAACAGCGAAATTTGTAAAAAAAAAATTGATTTCCCTGACTTAAAAAGTGATTACCTCAATTAATGTAAAAAATATAGATTAAATTAATGTAGTACTGAAATTAAATAGCTTATAATCAATTGGAGTTAAGATTTGAAAGGTCGGTAGTTAAACTTTGATTGTAATAACTTGCGGAAAAAGGAGAAAGGGAAAAAAGGCACTTTCAATAAAATCGAATAGAACGGAGTTATCTATATCTACATTATTATACAATACAAATAAATCCAACGAAACTACATATTTTGTATGTTGCATTGAAATAAGTTATAATAGCGCAATCAGCTCTACTTAATAATACAGTTGTTTGTACGTAACTAGTGACTATGAGAAATTGTCAACATTACATTTGTTTCTACTGACTTTCGATTAAATTTTTACTTACTCACTTTTCAAATAATAATTAAAATTCTTGTTATATAAATCGACAGAATAAAAAAACATTATTGACTGATTTATATTTTTCTTATTGTAAAGGAATGAAAAATTTTTTAAATAATGTAATAAGTAACGTAAAAATACATTTATGTCTACATGATTAATAGTCTTTCATTAGCTCCCGGATTTAAATTTATAAATATAAATCATGAAATGCGGAAGTGCGTCATTATATAAATAATAAAAATAAAAGGATAGTTTAATTATTATACCTTAATTGTAATATATATATATATATATATATATATATATATATCCATACATATTCGTTTACTCGGATACATGAAGAGAAAGAAAGAAATACTAGTTCTCTAGTTTCTAGTTTCATCATTTAGCATTACACAATCTTCTATTAAATAAACCAACTATCATTTATCATTATAAAATTGAAGAAGAACAGATAACATTAATTTGAAAATAAAATTTTTACCAAAATCCTTTTCTCTACATATATTCAACTGTGCAACTTCGTGTTCGTCAATGTGTACAAATAGTGTAAGAAAATTTATATTCACATACTAGTAGATTGCTGATTCTTTGATAAATGTAGGTCAAGTCAGTTATTTATTTGTACGCTAGATATATATGCTCCAGTCTATGATTTATGTAATTATATTTTCAATTGAATGAAAAAAAATGTTTTAAAACTGATTGACAGTATTGTTCTACTGAGCTTGGTTATATTTTTGATGAGAAGATAATAATCGCACAATAATATTAAATAATGAACCTACGAAGATGAGTACGAATGTAAAAAATATCCCAATGAATAAAAGAGAGCTTGTAGGAAGAAACCATTGACGCAATTTAAATAGGCTACAGTGGCAATACGTATACACATTGCTTTTATGTTGCATTACACAGGCTTATACGAATTGTGTTGAGTGTACCAGAAGGTGCGCATGACGCTTTAAAATCTACAAGCATGAGCATGTTTTGTCCTTGATTGCAACATATATTTTATAAACTTGACCATTATGTTGATTAAATGTACTGTAGTTAAAATAAAATAACTATTTATTACTTTAAACAGATACTGTTAAAGAATTTATAAACTTTCAATAATCACTGATTAACAAGAGCTTGTCAATATGGTGTCGTACTTTCTGATTTTTTTATGTAACATTATTTATTATGCCACTTCAATCGATTATTGATAACTTATTCTTCAACTAATTTATTTATTTATTTATAATTGTTATCAAGTAATAATTAACAAGTAAATAAAATTTTAATCTTACCGATTGAAAAAACCAATCAAAAAAGTTAGATCCAAAGACCTCGGAGTCAATTTTATGGGTCAAATAATTTTACTATAATTCATTATCATGTAAAATTTTATATTTGTTGTGAGCACAAGAAATTTAATGTTCCCGAATAGCTTAATGTTAAATCTTGACAATCAATTAAGAACGCTGATTTATAACAAAAAAAAAAAACTGCATGAAGAGACGAGAAAAATGGTGAGACAAAGCCCGAAATCAACTGCATACAATCACATCACCAGTCTGTTGCCAACTGAGTTAAGAACTTTGACAGTTCTTTATATCAATAAACACGTTGTACCAATATAATAAAGTTAAATATTCTAGAAACCACTAGCTGTTTCAGTTAATTTATTTTTCAAGTTTTATTTATCAATTTTTCGAAATTTAACAATTATTTTCTAGATAAAATTCCCAATATTTTACTAAAAATACGAAATAAGTATTAACAATCTATTAATTTATTTACTACCAGCGGTGAAAATAATAAAAAAGTAATTTGTAAGAAAACAATGAAATTATTTGTTGATAAATAAAGCAGTTTGAACAAAATTAATAATTATAGTAATTCTACTTTATTTACAAGTTTACATTAATTTATGAATCGAGAGCATACAATAGGTAAATAAAATACAGTAAGTAATCTTAAGTATTAATTTAACTTTTATTTGTTTAATGTTATCATTAAGAGTAGTATATTTTCAAGGTTGAATTTCTATTACATAAAAATTAAAAAGTATATTTATTTCTTGCCAGACTTTTTGATTCCTCCAGTGACCAGGGGTCCTTTTTGACCAGCCTTCTTTGCAGCTTCTGCTAAAGCTTTTTGTTGTTCCTTTTGCTTTTGCTTGAATGCAAGATCATCGTCATCAAGATCTTTAGATTCTTTTTTGGGAGCTTTCAAAGGTTTCTTCTTGCCACCTTCTCGACCTGACATTCTGGAATTAAAAAAAATATATACATATATATATATATATTTAATAAACATGTGGTTTAACTAAGGTTATGTTTCGTAGTCATATCTATTTAAAAGCTGGTTTTTATTTGTAAAACAATTAAATTTTAAGAAAATTGATTGATTGTATAGTAATCTAGAGTAATTCTTACCTGATAAATTTTTATGAGTGCGTGTAAAAATTATTAAATTAATAATATTGAGTTATATTAATTTCTGAACAAGTCTCAAAACTACTATTAGACACTTGTAATAATACTAAAGTCCGAAGTTGAATGCGATATGTGATAGATATATCGATAGTACAAAAAAGTGACGCTTAGTTCTCGGTCTCTTCTATAGATTAATTTTGTGCTTCCATCTTGTGGTGACAATGAGTACAAGGAATATTTTTCTTGCTTTTTACTCAATTGCAAAAATAAATTTATGTGGCGGGAATGTGTGATTATAAATACGCGACGAACAAATAGTCCCGAAACAGACTTCCAGGGGGTCATCTGAGTGATCCGAACGGAAATGGAGCCAATGTAATAATTGTAAAGGAATTCAAAAAGTAACTTGCTCTCTAACAAGTTATATACATTTAATACTTCATACATAACACCTAATATATGTCAAATAATAGTAAATTCTATATAATAAAATACACACATTAAAACATTTAAATATCATATTTATGAAAAAAATTAAACTGTAACCCATGAAACATTACAAAAGAACGACAATTGATCTGTCTTCTAAGTCTTCTAAGTCATAAGTAAGAAATTAGTTGTCGATAAGGTAAATTTTTTTTTGTAACTGGCGGTGAAGGAAATTTAAATTATATAATCTAAATTCAAACACAACCTTTTTATTCTAAATAAGAATAATTCTTATTATTCTTATTGATTACTTTGATTTATTAAAATATATAAATATTGATTACTAAAATAAAAAAAAAATCGCTTATTTAATGGGAAATTATTTATTTGTCTTTATAAAGTAATTTATTGTTAATTATATAAAATATTAAAATCAAACTGTTTTTTATTTGTTTCAACTTAAACTATTATTCATCTATACACTTTCTCAAAATTTATCAATATTAAACGAACAAAAACATCTTTTTTTTTTTAATTTTCTAATATTTTTGAACTTACTAATTATATATGATATTCCTATATTTTTTTAACTTTAATCTAAGTTTAAACGAATTATATTTAAATAAATAATTATTTCTTCTTATGTTATTCTAATTACATAGATATAAAAAATAATTGTTTGTTTTATAATATTCATATGAAAAGAACGTAATTATTGATAAATGTTAAGAAGGTGTATAAATAAATAATAGTTTAAGCTGAAACAAGTTAAAGAACAGTTTGTTTTTAATAGAATTAAAATAGAATTGTTTTATAGAATTAAAAAAAAAAAAAAAAAAAATAGAATTTACTATTATTTGACATACATTAAGTGTTATGTATGAAGTATTAAATGTATATAACTTGTTAGAGAGCAAGTTACTTTTTGAATTTCTTTACAATTATTACATTGGCTACATTTCCGTTCGGATCACTCAGATGACCCCACTTCCAGTCAAAGAAAAAAAGGGGGACGACACACCAAGCCATGTGACATACGTTTTTTAATTCCGAAAAAACGGAAGAACATTTTATTAAATGATTTTTAAAAATTAAATGTTTTATAATTCAACAGGTCTTCCAAAATCAGGAACACTCTTTTCTTTTTTTTTAATTTATCCTATGTAATTAACGAAAGAACGTTCTATAGTATATAATAATTATTGTGCAAAACAAAATGTAAAAAAGTCAATTATCATTGCAAAGAATAAGTAAAGAAATAGAACTTGAAAAAACGGAACACCATTTTGATTTGTAGTTATTATTGCAAAGGATAAGGAAAGAAAGTAAACTTAGAAAAACGGGCTTCCCATTAAAAAGTAATTAAGAAACCCTTATTTCTATGCATTTATTGTTAAATTGTATACTTACTGTTAGACAAATTTCCGTTTAAACATACCAAAAATGATATTTCTGTGTAAATTTAAAAGCAGTGGATTTTCAATACTTCGTCCTATTCTTATGTTGTATGTAATTGAAAAATTCTATTTCTGTTGTTAGATAATTTTCAAAACACTTAAATTGTAATTATTGTAAGCAGATGTTACAGAAATTCTGCCAAGTCATTCTCTGACTTTTTGTTAATTGTCAAATTTGATATGCCTTTTAATTGCTCTATTAAGATATAGAATCGTTCCTATCAATCCGTCACGCTCCTTACTTAATTGATTACTAATATATGCCTTTTCTCAAATGTAACACAATACCTAATGTTGAATATAAAATTTGTATTGTTCTGAGGAGGGTATTATGTAATCAGTTCTTGGAGTAAGGATAAGAAAGTAAAATACAATAAAAGGATAAGAAAAGAAATTAAATCTGAAAAACCGGCGACCAGTTTTTTAAAAAAATTTAAGTAAAAACGGAACAACGTTTTTATTTGTGAATATTATTACGAAAAATGAACAAAGAAATTAAACTTGGAAAAACGGAACACCGTTTTTATTTGTGATTATTATTGCAAAGCATAAACAAAGAAATTAAACTTGAAAAAACGGGCGTCCAGTTTTTTAAAAAAATTCAAGTAAAAACGGAACACCGTTTTTATTTGTGAATATTATTGCAAAGAATAAATAAAGAAATTTAAATTAGAAAAACGGGCTCTTATAGTTTTACAAAAAAATTTAAGTAAAAACAGAACACCATTTTTATTTGTAATTGTTATTGCAAAGAATAAGCAGACATTAGATTCGGAAAAACGGACTTCCGTTTTCTCACAAAAAAATTTCAGTAAAAACGGAACAACGTTTTAATTAGTGATTTCTTTGCTTATTTTTCGCAATAATTATTATACTAATAAGACGTCGTTCCGTTTTTACTTAAATTTTTTTAAAAAACTGGAAAAGTATCAAATAAACGTTCTCACGTTAATTATTTTTTATCTTTGCTTACTCTATATTTACTCGTGAATCTTTTAGGTAACCTAAATTAATGTTGTTGTATATGCAGAAAAATTTCCGATTAATTTAATTACAGCAATATTCAGCTATATTGCACAATCTACATCATTTTTTTACAAGTATATAATTTTCAATTATTCCCTTTTGAATTTGCCGCTCGCGGAGGAATACAACTTACTTTCGCACATGCGTAGTTTGACACTGAGTTCTGGTGGGATGGCGACGCTGTGGTGGGGACGTCTGAGGTACCCACAAACGAAAAGGGCAGTTTGACTATAATCACCCGCCGTCGACGTCGACGGACTCGTTGCAGTAGTATTCATTCGTCGTTTGCAACGCCAAGTTCTTACAAACTTTGAAAATTTATTTTTTGTTTAATTATATATTTACTGTAATATAAACCTATTGATAAAAAAATAAATCTGAGTGAATAAATAAAATTCATAAATTTAATTGTAATTTATATGAGTTAAAATGCCGACAAACGTTCAGTTCGCGAATCCACCCCTGCCGACGGGGATAAATTTGCCCAACATCTCGGTACCTCCACCGACTGCTCCAAATTTATCAGCACCACCTCCAAATTTGACTAGGATAAACACCGCGCCTGGAGGATTCCAGTCTCAACAACAGCAGAGGTTTCTCAATCACCGGGACAACACTCGGGAATTTTTCAAGCCCTTCCGACCTTATCATGCCCCGAAGATTGTTTCGGGGAGCCAGGATGCTCTCCAAGACGAGTTTGATGGCAAGAGATTGAGAAAGTCGGTCATGAGGAAGACAGTGGATTATAATTCAACTATAATTAAGACTCTGGAGGTAATCACTCTAAATATCAATTTTTCTTTTTTCATGCCTTCATTTGTAATAATAATAATATTAATTTTTTAGAATCGTATATGGCAACGAGACTTCCGTGACAGATGATCTCTTCAGCCGGACGTAATGTATTACCCAGACCTCTTACCACCTTCGAGTTACGATGACAATTCAATCAACGCCGTAACCACGAGGTTCGTTAAAACGGCGACGAACAAGATGCGTTGTCCTATTTTTTGTATGGCCTGGACTCCAGAAGGTCGACGACTGGTCACTGGAGCTTCAAGTGGTGAATTTACCCTCTGGAACGGTCTTACCTTCAATTTCGAAACGATTCTTCAGGTATGATGACTTAAAGTATATAGTAAATGATAATTTAAATTGTTACTTATGTAATAAAATTTGGACCTTGTTCAGGCACACGACAACCCGATTAGGACGATGGTTTGGTCACACAACGAAAGCTGGATGGTGACCGGGGATCACTCGGGGTACGTCAAGTACTGGCAAACCAACATGAACAACGTCAAGATGTTTCAGGCCCACAAAGAAGCGGTTAGAGGATTCAGGTATATCATCATCCACCACTCTAGCCCTTTGGTTTCTCATGACACTATGCTATTTATTCGAACTACTATTGTCTTCGTGTATTGCTGGAGTGCTCCAAGTCAAATGGACTTTCTGTTACTCTGTTTTCTGCGATGGATTAAAATCATTTCTAATTTTTACCGCGATCCGCCATGAATTTTCCATTATCTATTATTTTAATGATAAATGATAACTGATAACAATTTTATTTAATTGATAAACTTTTTAAATACGCGATTAATTGATGGTAGGGGTCTGTCAGCGCTCTTGGTCCGGAAGATCTATTGTGTACGTATGAGCGTATGTGATCCCGGCCATTAAAAAAATTTAGTTAGTTTCTAATTCATTTTTTTTTAATCTTCCATCTTAGATTTGATTATTATTATTATTAATATTACGTATCATAAATAATTTTTTAATTTTTCGTGGCAACCCTTGCCGTCAATTTGCGGAATGCTGTATATTTAAATAGCGGGGGAAAATAAATTTCTGTAATTATGGTTGATTGCAAATAAACTGAAGCTGCACCCCATCTAGATTCCTATTGACCATTCATAAATATCTATATATCTATATATATATATATATATATATATATATACATGTACATGATAATAAAAATATAATCCTGCTTCTTTATTTACAATTATAATATCCAACTGGAAATATTTTATTATAATAAAATAATTTTTTAAATTGTTTTTGGTAAATAAAATTTTGGGGGATGTATTAATTATTTTGAGACAATTTACAGTAAAGACATCATTTTAGACAGGTAAATTACATATGTGCATGAATGTGATTATGCAAGTGAGAGAATGGGGGTGTGAGCGCGGCATTTTAAAAATAAAATTAAAGTTATTTGATGTACACATTCCCTTTCGCTATTTTTGTATTTAATAAAAATTTAATCTATTAAAGTGAAAATTTTAAAAGTAATAAAATAACTTATGGAAACATCTACCGGTGGTCATGTGGCATCGACAATCAATTTTTTTCCATTAATAATAATAAAATCAATTAAATTACTCGTGTGCCAGGTATGACTATCGGAGATTATTATTCGTTCATAGTTGCTCCCTTTATAACTAAACTTTAATGATAGCTTCTTATTATTTATTAACACATAAATAATTTAATTAAAAAAATTAATTACGGATCATTCTAATAAAAATTATTCCGGTTTTATTCGCGAGTTAAATATTTTACCATCAATTTTAACTGTTTTATTATATAATTACTAATTAAATAATAAATTACAACACAATATTTACTTATAAATTAATATTACGACGGTCTAATTAGCAATTTGTCTAACTCCTTATTTTTTTCGAAGGTGATTTTTTAACATTTTGATGTAGCAATAGTACAATTCTAAATTATTTGAATGACTCAAACCAAAATATTATACCTTTATTAGATACTAGAAATTTGAATAGCGCGCTACGCGCGCGCCGAAATTTTAACCAATATAATAATGAATCGCGGTCCGTTTTTTGCGAGTTTCGACCTTTGACTAACTTCAAGACTTTCATCTATTTTATAATAATAATAATATAGGATAGGATAAATAAAATAAAATAATAGGAAAATATAGGATTAATGATATTAAATGGTTTTTTAGTGATAATAAATTTTGAACTAATTGTTTTTTTTCGTGCAAATGGAAGATTCTCTAAAATGGAGTTAGACAATTTGCCAATTAGAACGTCGATTAGTAAATAGTAATTGATAAATAAAAGTTGCGATCGGCGTAGTATGTAATTATTATGTTTTTTCGCCGGGTAGTTTCAGTCCAACGGATCACAAATTGGCGACTTGCAGTGACGATGGCTCCGTCAGAATTTGGGACTTCCTACGCTGTTATGAGGAGAGAACTCTCAAAGGTATAAATTTTTATTTATTTTATCTAATTAACACTGAAATTAAAATTCATTTGATAACTTAAAAAATTTTTTTAACAAATAATTATAGCAAAAAAAATTTTTTTTTAAATTCAATTTTTAGCTCAAAAAAAAAAAAATCATAAATGCAATTTTTTAAAAATAATTTTCTAGATTTAGTTTATTAAAAAAAATTCCAAGTGTCTGCTAATTTCAGTGTGATTTTATATATTTGTATATAAAATTAAAAAATTATTATTATTATTATAAATAAAAATAACTAGAAGAAAAGATAACATAGTAATTTTACGTAGGTCATGGTTCTGATGTAAAATGTGTCCATTGGCATCCCCAAAAAAGTCTAGTCGTCTCTGGAAGCAAAGACAATCAGCAGCCAATAAAATTATGGGATCCAAGAACTGACCAAGAGCTGGTGACGTTGCACGCTCACAAGAGTACAGTTATGGATATTAAATGGAACGACAACGGAAATTGGTTGGTGACAGCGTCGAGGGATCACTTGTTGAAGCTTCAAGTGTCGCTTGGCACCCGAGTCATGAAGGTCTTTTCTGTAGTGGAGGTACCGACGGCGCTATTCTCTTTTGGCACGTTGGGTAAGCTTCAATTCAATAATTGTATTAATTTTATTTTTTTATTAATTTATAATCTAATAAAATAACATTTTATTACAGAGCTGACAAAGAAGTAGATGCGATTGAGCAAGCTCATGACAGTATCGTTTGGACATTAGCATGGCATCCGCTAGGACATATTCTTTGCTCTGGTAGCAACGACCACACTTCGAAATTCTGGACCCGGAATCGTCCAGGAGATCTCATGAGTGATAAATATAATCTTAATACCCTGCCTGCTGGAGCAGCTGGCATTGATGATCATGAAATTGGTACTTACTTTGTTTTTTTTTATACATTTGAAACTTGAGGCTAATTTTTCATTAACAATTTTGTTTTTAAATTTAAAACTTGAGGTTAATTTTTTATTAACAATTTTTTTTTTTTAAATTTAAAACTTGAGGTTAATTTTTTGTTAACAACTTTATTAACAATTCTAGCTGATGAAGCTGCAGTGATACCTGGAATGGGTCCTGAGGACAAAATAAACGAATTCGACCTTGAACAGTCGATGGAAGAAGACACTTCTCAAGGAATATTTGGCTTGGATCTCGATCAAGCGGCAGAAGAAAGTAAAAAACTCGCAGCAAGTAAGAAAGTACCGTACAGCAAGCCTATTCCCCGGAACTTCCAAGCACAGTGGAATGAAATGGAAGCTGAGGATCCAGAGCAAGTAGAGGCGTTGAACGCTATTGTCAATCAGTTGATTGAAACTACACCTGGAACAGTGCCTTTAAATGAAGTCGCTCCTAATGCTATTATTTTATACGGAAAAATAATTCCTGTTGAACGTAAGTCTCTTTACTTCTGAGTGTAATTTTTTTTTTTTTTTTAATTAAGGATCATTATTTTAATTGAATTATATGTTTCAGCTGGATCAAAACTTTCCGAAGCGATTGTAAAAGGCAACAACGCGATAAATAAATTAATAACAGCAGGTGAAATAGAAGAACTGAGAGACGTTGCAATAAACTTGCCTGAAGAACCAGAAATAGAGGAAGACTATTTGCAAGACGAAGGCGAAATAGACTACACTAAAGTTCCAAATGTAGATTTACCACCGCCACTGCCTAGTTCAAAGTTTGCTCAAAATCCGGAATTATTGAAAGCGCTCAACTACGGAGGGAAGCGTAAGTTTGATCAGTTGATCGCGTGGACTGAAGCAAATCCAACTGACCGAGGAAATAAAATGCACCAACCGGTGTTTGGAGCCGGTGGAATGTCTGATGATTCATTGTCGAATAATGACAGTGATCTAAGGCTAATGCCTGGTATGAAGAACCCTCAAGACATTAACTACTTTGCAAATCAAGATGAGGATCTCAGAAGAATCAATAATGTAGATAACCGAGGAGGAATGGGTCGGGATGAGGACAAGAGGATGAATGTCGCTTCAGCAAGTGGCCCAGGAAGGCCACCGGGTATGATGATGAATGAATTCGACATACGCAATTCATTTGACATGAGAAATTCGTACGGTGATAAGGACTTTAGGCATTTAGAACCTCCTCCGATGATCGGATGGTTCAAAAAGTCCTCCATGGATGGCAATGACAATTTTGGAAGTGGAGACATGGATCGCGATGGACGGCAACGATCATGGGACGACGACAAAGGAAAGAACAGCAACGACAGCGGGCGTTCTAACTTCGATAAGCGCGATATGTCTTCAAATATGCAGAACAACAGCATGCAAATGTCGATGGGAAATATGCCTTCAGGAAATATGGGATCAAACCACCACAACATGCAGAATATCAGCCCCAACATGCCCCCGTCGATGATGTCAACGATGCCTCCCCATCACCAGCAGCACCACCAGATGAATCATCTTTCTAATATTAAAAATAAAAATAATTCCAACATGATGAGAGGCAATGACAACAGCGGCCCGATGCCGCCACACATGATGCACATATCCAACTTTGGACCCAATGGACCTTCACCGATGCCTCCCAACTTCAGGCCTAACTTCCGACCGCCCAATGGGAACTACGGACCCAACCACCCACCCTACAGACCCAATCCCATGTCTCCTTTTGTTCCTAGTCAAAATATGCCGTTCAATAACAATGTCCCTCCGCCGAATTTCCGCGGTCCCAATCCTGGAAACAATCAGATGTCCAACTTTGACCGTCCGCCCGGCTTCGGACCAAAATTCCGCATGTCTGGAAACCAATCTGAACACGGCTCCGGCGGGGGCAATTTTAATTCTGGGTATGGAAAGAATTACAACAACAGCGGAGGCGGTGGGGGTAATAATGGGCAGCAGCGGCAGCGGTAATAATTCTGGTGATTAATATTAATTAATTAAGTATTTGATTAAGAATAATAATAACTAAATTTAAATTAAATGCTATTTATTGTATACATATATTACTAAACATTCTACACATGAAAATGTAAATATTTTTGTAAATTATCGAGGGCGTTTCTTTACAAATAAATAAATAAATTGTAATATATTATACAGTCCATTGAGTGATCTGTCGTCTTTTAAAATAATACCGGGTCACTTTCACGAGTTGCCTTGGAGTGGAATTATTAATTTATTCCAATACGAGGAAATACCCTATTATATATATACATGCATAAATATTAATAATAATAATATTGATATTAATAAGTACTTAAGAATAAAATGAAAAACAGGCAATTGCGTGTACTTTGAGAAGATAATGATGAAAAGGTCGATTCCAGAAGACAATTTACTTAATAAAAATCATAATTTATAAAAATAATAGTTTAGTTATTTAATTTTCCTTATGTATATCTATGCTTAATTAAAATATATAATACATCCCTATTAATTTTTATCAATAATTATCCGCAATATATTGAAATTTAGAGACAGTTGATAATTTTTTTTTATTTTTTTAACAGTTAAATTATAACAAGAAAAATTTATTAAAAAAAATTTGATATTTATAAGCTTTTAAAAATTATAAATGCAATTTTTTAAAAAATAATTTATTTTTTAAGAAAACAAAAAGGTTGTCAAGTGTCTGCTAATTTTTAGAACTTTGTAATAAATAAATTGGAGCAAAAAAAAATTATGAATAAAAATTGACATGTAGAAATTTTAAAAAATTTCTACATGTCAATTTTTTTTAAATAATTTATTTGTTGAATTTACACACAATGCAAAATTATAATATTTTTTTTTTTTAATTAGTAGAGCAAATTGAGAGCAATTATTTGAGAAAAAAAAATTTTTGAAAAAGTGAATATTTTAGGTTTTATAGCAAAATTAAATTTTCAAAAAAAAAATTAATTAAAAATTAACTAATAGTAATAGACCTGGAGCAATTACGGATTCTAATAGAGCATTTAAAGAGCAATTAATTGACATATGATTTAATTAAAAAAAAAATTATTCTACGCTAACTTCCTTCCGGTATTTACACGCTAACTTAATTACGGTGTGAGCACATGTTAATATTTATATTGGAGTCTACTTTAAGTAGTTCGATTTTTGCCGCTAGTTAGCGTATTCAAATTTTAAGGATCTCAACACGATCCTGTTATTTTTTTATCTATTTATTTTTTTTTTATTTTTCTGGTATTACAATAATTATTTGTATCCAATTATTTGAGCATAAACTATTAATCACACTAAATTGTTGCAAAATTTTTACTAACTAAAATGCAGTTGAAATTAAACTTGATTGCTGCCGCATGTGGTGATAACCTAGGGATTGGAATCAACGGACGTTTGCCATGGAAACTCAAGTATTCAAATTTAAAATAATTAATATTTATTTAATTTTATGATTGAAAATTTGCTGAATAAAAAATTATTTTTTCAGGGCTGAAATGGCATTTTTCACTAACATGACAACTAAAACTGAAAATGTTAACAAAAAAAATGTTGTCATTATGGGACGAAAAACGTGGGAGGGTATCCCAAAAAAGTTTAGACCACTACAAAATCGAATAAATATTATTTTATCTCATCAAAAAATGCAAGTAGTAATAATGGTTTTGATACCAGTAGATATCTGGCCATTAATTTATTTTATTCAACAAATTAATAAGTCGTAACAAAACATTTAAAAAAATTTTGTTTATGTTTTTTTAAAATTTTTCCATGTAAAAATGAAGAAAAAAATTTTTCATAACAATTCCTCTATTTAGAAAATTCTTAAAAATTGCCAGATATCTATTAATTTCATTATTATTGGTAACAATTTATATTTTAATTAAGAAAATATAAACAGACTTAAAATGTTAACATTTTTTAAATTGGTTTTAAATTTAGAGACTACGAAAATGAACCAATTGTTTGTCAAAGTTTACAACATGCACTGGACACTATTTCCAAGACTGATCTTTGTGAAATAGTTGAAAATATTTGGGTGATTGGCGGTCACGCTGTTTACAAAGTAATTATAACTTTTGTTTTCTTATAATTATTATTTTACTTAAATCCACGTATTTGTTATAATTTTACCTCAGGCAGCTATGGATCATCCTAATTGTTTCCGAATATACTTGACTTATATTAAAAAAGATTTTGAATGTGACACGTTTTTTCCGTCTATTCCCAACAATTTTATTGAAACAAGGTTAGCATAACATGATAATTAATCATTTATTGAAATTTTATATTAATTATAATAAATGTTTTTGTTGATTCTAGCGATACTAACATACCCTCGGATATCCAAGAAGAAAATGGTATTCAATTTCTTTATAAAGTTTATGAGAAGGTTTCAAATTAATGAAATAATGTAACATAAAATCAATAATGTGAAGAAGATGTTTTTTATTTTAATTATATTCTTGTATAAAAAAAAATCTTTTTGGTGTTTTTAGTTAATTTATACATATATAATTAACCAGGGGGCCATTGCATTTGCCTTCCTCCAAGAACATGTAAATGTAAATGATAAACTGACTGAGCTCCATTTTGACCATCATTGATAACTAGTCGAAATCCTTGATCAAGCCCTTCTTGTTTAGCAACTTTTCGAGCAACATTCATAAGATGTCCTAGTAAAAGTTCATCCTCGTCAGCAGCTTTTGACAGTTGAGGTATCGGTTTGCGAGGAATGACAAGGAAATGAGTTGGT
This sequence comes from Cotesia congregata, assembly GCA_905319865.3. NCBI lineage: Eukaryota > Metazoa > Arthropoda > Insecta > Hymenoptera > Braconidae > Cotesia > Cotesia congregata. The sequence goes on along the minus strand of CAJNRD030001121.1, from coordinate 8,518,603 downwards.
GCTTGAGCGTTGACGTCATGAAAAGCAACACACTAAAAATATTCATTTTAGAGAATTAATTTCACAAACGAATTAGACATAATAAATATAATTCATAGAGTAACTGTTAGGTTAAGTTTACTGAATTAAATAATAATTGAAAGTTAAAAACTATTATAAGTAATTACATTAAAAATTTGATTGATTACCTTATCATCTTCGTAAATAAATTTACAGGGGATTTCTTTTCGAAGAATTTTTCCAAAAATTGTATCCTCACTAGGAACCGCAGATTGTGCTTTTTCCACCTCGGACGCCATTTTTCTTATAAGCATAAAAATGTTCGATGAGTAGACTTTTCGATTATAACTATAATTAAGGTGTTTGATAGCAGTACTTAATCTCATAACCATATAATTTCTATTTAATTATTACATGTGAACTAAATTACTCGATTATTAATTTTTTGAATGCAATTTGTATTGAATTTATCAAGTCGCATATTTATGCAACCGTTATATACTCACTCGCAGATAACAATATCTGAACAAAAACAGTTTCACTGTAAAAAATTGCGCCAAGTCCACGTTCATAAAACTCATCTCAATAACATTTGTACTTTACAAAAAAAATTAGATTCGTTTCAATAATTTTTATTCTCTACAAAAAGATGTGAAATACAAAAAAATACCAAGAAACCGTCATAATGTTGAAAAAATTGAAAAACAATTTGTTGAAAATTAAAAAATTATAAAAAAAATTTTTTATCGTACTTGGCGCGCGTCATTGAGTACCCCAAATTTTTTCAGGATAAATAAACATCCTTTTCATGTTGAGTAATTTATAAGTAAGTCAACCTTCACGTTGATACACGTCGATACGCATGCATACGTTGGGTCGGTTGCATTGTGAGAATTGTGTTTACTAAAAAATAAAAAATATGGCCGACTAAATTGGGAAAATGAGGTGTGAATACCAATCAAAAAGTATAAATTACAATTAAACGAAGAAATACCAAACTCTGATATAGCATAGGGTCCTTCATTGAAAATTAATGACAAAGCTGAAAAAAAAATGAAACCAATAATTTTATATAATTTCAGATTTCTTGAACACACCACCATATTGACAGTTGTTTTCACTAAAGATCTAAAAAAAAATTTTAAAAACGGGTTTATTCACCAAAACTGATAATTAATACACTAAGCAACGTTTTCAATGAGTTCAGTATCCTTGACTAATGTAAATCTATATAAATATATATATTCAAGCGAAATCGATTTTTCTTCAGTAGAAATTCTTCCGAAAAAAATTGGGGTACTCAATGACGCGCGCCAAGTACGATAAAAAATTTTTTTTATAATTTTTTAATTTTCAACAAATTCTTTTTCAATTTTTTCAACATTATGACGGTTTCTTGATATTTTTTTGTATTTCACATCTTTTTGTAGAGAATAAAAATTATTGAAACGAATCTAATTTTTTTGTAAAGTACAAATGTTATTGAGATGAGTTTAATGAACTTGGACTTGGCGCAATTTTTTACAGTGAAACTGTTTTTGTTCAGATAATTCTTTACTTTATTTATATTCAAAGTTTTCGGCGCCTCTCATACTGCACTCAAGTGAATTTGACATCGTTTATAATTAAAGTTACTCTAATCAACTAATCGAACGAATTTACTTTTTATAATTTTTTTTCGATCATTTCATTTTTCTCTCTTAATCATTTTTCAACTTCTTTTAAGATCAAATACATCTATATTTCTTTACTTTGTGCACATTCAAACGTTTGCGGCACCCGATTTTCACTGTTACTTTATGATTTTTATTCTGTATAGTTTATAACGGAAGTTTGCCTGACCTGGGGATTTACCAAGCCAGGCTCACCGTTTATTTATTATTTGGCTTACTTAAAAAAAAAATTTATCATTAATAAAAGGGCGCCAGGAGAATGATCTCCAACTAATTACTGCTTCGACTTCGGCTAGCTATTACCTCTTCTTCAGGGCGGCGGGCCATGCTGAAATACTCGTCATTAAAAAAAATGGATAGCAAAATAAACGAAAGGCTTAAAATTACTTGAAATAAATTCGGAAGAAT
>CAJNRD030001121.1:8405316-8514709 GCA_905319865.3 Cotesia congregata | reverse complement strand
TTCTCCATCGAAAAAAAGTCAGGATCGAAATTTCTGGGCTTACTATAGTTTGTGCTGATAAAATTTAATAATTTTAAGTGAATAAATTGTTATAAGTGAATATAAATTAATTAATACGGTAAAATTAATTATGACCCACAGTTATAACATAAAAATTAGTGAAAAAAAGTACCGTATAATTAAATAAAATTATACAACCTCAAAAAACCGTTCTGCTTACTGTAAACACATTCGGTAGTCTGGCGCTCCGTTTGCAACGGGATTTTTGAACGGACCTTGGCGCCAAATTCTACCGAATTTGTGGATCGTAATACATATATACATATGTATATGTATAATTTTTTTCCAAGTTAAGAATAATAAAATATTTTTAATAAAGCGATAAAGTTTTAAAAAAAAAAGCATTCAAAAATAATTTTCTTTATTTATTATCAAGTGCTTCAACAATAGTTTAGCTTTAAATATAGCGCGAAACGTTTAAATTTGATTACTGAAATCATTATTTCAATTTGTAATTAACATTAAGTTATTTAGCTTTTACATGCTTACATGTTATGAAAAGGTTTTTTTTTTTAAGGAAATCAACGTTGTCAATTAATTAATTATCTTCATGATTATAAATCATTTTTATTTTCGGACCAAATATTTTTCTATAAATTATAGCTATAATAAATACCTTATCTTAAATAACAATGATATCGTTTATTATAATACCAATTAAAACTTAGCATTAAATTATTTTTTTGTTGTTATAAATAAACCAAAAATTATAAATAAAAGTATATATAATACATAAATATAATAAGTGTATGAAATATTAATTAATGACTTACTATTACGGTATTATGATTTTATCAATTAAATGCTAGCATGGAAATGAATTCGATTATAAAAATATCAATATGAATAACATCAGCATTGTTATTTTCAATAATTAGTACAGATCAATATGATCGCAGTCTTACAAAATTGTACCATGTACATATAATAAAAATTAAAATCCAAAATACTCTACACTAGATCTTAAATTTAACGCAAAATAATACATTGATTGGTCATTAACAATGATGTACATTGATATAAATAATTAATCTATATAAGACCGTTCAATTGGTTTCATTTACACAGTGAACTTTAATAATATATTCGACTCCAATAATTTTTTTTTTTTTTTTACATTTACAAATATTTTTCAAAAATTAGTTCCAACGTAATGATTATTTAACGATTGAACTTAATTTTTTTAATTAAAAAAAAAAAAAATTGACAAGAAAAAATACTTTTTACGAAGAATCAACAAAATACCTGTGTTGAAGAGCTTGGGCTGCCGTTAAACGTACGTGAGGATTAAATGTTAATAAATTGGTAATTAAATCTAAGCCATCACTGTCTATTTGAGGTATTATATTTTTTAACGGCATCGGACGTCGTTGTGGAAATGCAGTCCAACTAAGAGAGACGTTTTTCGGCCATTCTTCTTGGCTAGGAGTACCAATTACTCTATAAATAAATAAATAAATAAATATTAATTTATGACCAGCTAATTTCTTAAATTATTTAACCATATACTTACTGAAAAATTCTATCTAATTCATCGCCTTCACTGCTTCCAGGAAATAAAGGAGCAAGCCTGTTTAATTCAGCAAGAATACAACCGATGGACCAAATATCAACAGGGGTTGCATAAGGACACCCTAAGAGTACTTCAGGTGCACGATACCAGAGTGTTACAACCTTTTAAAAAATGTAAATGTTTAATTATAATTAACGAAAAATAAAATTACATTAATCAAAAAAAGCTGTACTTACTACAGAAGTTAATCTCATCTCAAAGTCGTATGTTTTTGCTAAACCAAAGTCTGCTATTTTTATTCTACCATCTCGAGTTACTAGAAGATTTTGAGGTTTTAAATCTCGATGAATAATGCGATGACTGTGTAAAAAATCAACCCCTAAAAGAATCTCTTTGGACATTTGTTTAATTAAATGAGGTGATAAACCCCCAGGTGAGCTTACAGAAATAAAAGAAGCTAAATCTTGTTCGACATGTTCAAAAACTAACCATAAAATCATTCCACGATTCATTGATTCAGTTTGCTTGGCATTGGTTGGAAGCTGAAGATAATTTCCTTGACAAACATCCAAGAGTCTTACAATATTTGGATGTTCAAATCTTTCTAATTGTTTTAATCCAGCGATTTCTCTTAGAGTCGATGTAGGAAGTCCATCTTCCGTCAAAGGAACTCGAACTTTCTTTAACGCAACAACTTGACCACTTGACAAATCTTTGGCCTTGTACACAGTCCCATAAGCTCCATCACCGATCTGAGATAATTCTTGATAATGAGCATGCTCACCAACTAATGAACCATCCGTTTTCCTTCCCATTATTTGCCTACCCAAAAATTTTGTTGAATTCTCAACGTCTTGTGAGTCTTCCTTGTCCTTTGAAGGACCAGGAGTTGGATCATCGACCTCCAGATTTTCTTTGCTGTTATCTTTTTCTGAAGAACTACTTCTTGATAATATTTCGCTCGTTTCAAGACTTATGTCAGCCTCTTCTTCTGCCTCTAATCCGATATCTTCATCAGTTTCCGATAGTTTAGATTTTTTTGATGGTGGTGAAGAAGGAAGTGGTGAATTTTTTGATGGCTCCGAGCTCGGAAGCCGCCGTCTTTCCGCCATCACAACATCTCTCAGCTTTTTATCTGAAAAAGTAAATATAAAATAAAATTATATTTATAAAATGAGTGTAATATTAGTAATAATAATAATAAATCATGAGATTGAATCTATTCAGAAATTCTTATAAGTACTTAAAAACTTTTCTTTAGCAGATCACAACGATATGAATACGAATAACAACAAGAAGAGAAAACATCTGCTTTAGCACCTGCTGTCTTATTAAATCGATGTTTCTGAATATTACTTCTTATTCTTATACATAGTTTTTGTTCCATTATCCAAACACCTGAATATAAATATTAACTTATAATAATGATAAAAGATTATGAGATTATTTAATAACATTTTTAATTGTAAAGTATTAAAATATTGTAAAAAAATTCATAGAAAAAATTCTAGCTAATAATAATCATTATTTTTTTCCAAAAATTAAACTATGAGTTTATTTCTTGTATTATAAACAACGTCTTTTGAATACTTTAAAAAATATTTTCGTTAGTGACCGAAGAGCCGTACATGATTACTAGTCTTTAATGTATTTATATATATATATATATATATATATTAATTAAATACTCACTAACTTTTATAATTAATATAGAGATTTCAGTTCATGAAAAGACCTTTTTTTAATCCCAACTCATTAGGAGGTGTTTCTTCAAACATTTGTTACAAAGGTACCAATAATTAGCTTGGAAAAATAATAATAGTACTCAAAAATAAATACCGCCTCGTGCCTCAGTTACCAAGCTTCATATTTGAGTATTATAATTTGTGCTCACTGGTTATAAATACTATCTTATAGTAAATTCATTCGAAACTATCCTTTGACTTTAAAGATATTATATAAATATATATTAAATATAATTGCAAAAAAATATATAATTAAACACGATAAATTTTTGTTCGTGTCATATACTTTTCATTAATATGCTCTAATCTTGAATCAATCATTATGATTCATAAAATTCTAACTTTCGAATAAAATAATTGGAGTCTTAAGATGATAATTGTAATTTTGTTTTTTATTTCAGATGAAATTCGGATAAAAAAGAAACCCTAATATGATGTAACAAAAAGTCAAATTATAATTAATTGTTATCAATTTATTGCTTTCAACATTTTCTTTTTAAAAACCAATTATCCTAGCAAAATATTTAATACAAAATACTACCTAGTCTAATATTTTTTTATTTCTGCACTCGAAATCTAAAATTAATTTTTTTCGTAGTAAATAATTTATAGTAATGATCAACGTAAAAAAAATTATGAAAAGACATCTTATTTATTATCTTTCATTTGTTTTTAAACTTAGAGCCAGTTTTAGAATTCAAGATTCATTTTTATTTGAAATCCAAATATGCTTAAGTATCATTTATACCGACAATCTAAAATAAATTGAGAAATTTATAATAATTCTTTAGCATCAAATAAAATTATATTTCAATTTCAAATTCACCATCTATTATTCAAGATCATAATAATAAAAAGAGTAAGCATCTGACTTTTTTAACTATGAAAAAAAAAATTTAACTGCTTGGCATTGAATAATTATTTCTAATTCGTACACATTAACTATCAATAAGGAAAGTTGGCGATACTTATTCAGTATATTTAACATGAAGAAATAAAACAAAATTAATTATTGAAAAAAAAAAAAAATTAACCCTGAAAAGTAAACTTATGCCACGCTCACTTACTATACATGGCCCACGTGGTTGTACAATGAATAGTTCAAATGTTGCGTCGTCCCTTGACGCCACGATTCTATTCGTCATCCGCCTGATATGACGACCTTATATTAAACATTAAGCTATTCGTTTAAAACTACAATGTTATTATCCCGCTGACTCATTATGAAATCTGTATTTCCTTCATATATTTAATAACTTTATGTTCAATAAATTTTATAAAATAAAATACAATTACAAATGAAAAATAACTTACCATTATTTAGATTGTGGGTAAATCCTACAACATTTACGAAGTCGCGTTTGTAGGACACACAACTATGACAAATGAATTTGAATATGATCTGAAGAATAATTAACTATAAAATAATATTTTAAGAAGCAGTAAGACGTTATATACATGAGAACTAATGATTAATTAATTAATATGATTAGAAAAATCAAAAATAAATGTAAGTTTTAATAAATCGGCGAGTATAAGGTTCATTAAAAAAATTTGAGTTCAAGCGTCCTCGTTGGGCCAATGACGCTCTCACACTGCGTTATACGTACCGAAAACCGAAACATGAATGGAATGCGTCCACCTTCCACAACGGCGACGATGCATACGAGACGATGCTTTGGAATGAAGCAAGCGGGAGATTCTCCAGGAGCGGTCCGACTTCTTTTAGGGGCCCCTATTTCTTCTTCATTTCATTTCGGATTATTCGTTCTCAACAGATTATTTTTTTTAGATATGTTTTGCAGCAAATAAATACTCCATGTTTTTTCCATGCTTGTTACCAATTATTTATTATTCACTTTAATATTATTTTACTTTTGTTTAACACAACAAAAAAATTATACTTAATTAGAATATATTTTTTTGGTTTATCGAATAATTCTTGTCAAGAATTTGTGACTGGAATTAGTTAAATGCTGTTATCATACTTAGTATTTTAAAAATTCATTTGTTTTTTAACTAAAAATTAAAAAATACAAACCGTGGTTAGTACGTATTTTTTTTTTTATATATATTTTACAAAAATATTTTTATAGAATTTTTGTCATGCTACGTACTATGGTCTAATTATAACTTGATGAATAAAAAAAATATGTAATTGTTAACGGATATCCTTCAATCTTGATATGATGAATAAAAAAGACTCAAAAAATTTTTTAACTTCCCGCTAAGAAAATTGAAAATTTTCAAAAGTTGGGAAGTTTTTGGTTTCACGCCGTTTTTCGAAAATCGAGTGTGTGTGTGTGTGGCCGTATGTAAATCTCTCATAACTTTTGAACGGCTCGACCGATTTCATTGCGGTTGGTGCCATTCAAAAAGACGTGATCAAACTTAGATTTTGAATACAATTTGGACCGATTCGAACCGGTAGATTTTGAAAAATCTCAAAAAAACTAAAAAAAAAAAATTTTTTCAAATGTGGTTATTTTGGAATAATTTTTAAACGGCTTTACCGATCAATTCCAGTAACTAATCAGCTTTTAACATAAAAAAAAAAAACCACGTCGATCGCTGCTAGCCCGGTCAAAATCGGTTGATTTATTCAAAAGTTATTGCGGTTTGAAAATTTAAGAAATAGTGTTTTATTAAACTTGTACCAGATTTTTTAGCTCGAAGAGCTCAAAAACGTAGTAAGTGCACTTTTAAGCGCTTAAGTATGAAATTAGCAGGAAGTTGCAGGGATGGCCTTTAGGGTCAACTGTTTTTCTAATTTTTGTAATTGTAACAGTATTACAGAAATAGCCCAAAGTTTTTTCAAACGAGAATATTAGAGGTTGTTAAAACAAATAGTTTGAAAATTAATGATTTGACAGAATATTGTTAGAAAAATATGATAAGCAGACAACTGATCATTTTTTGATTTCAATATACCCGAGTAAAAAAGATTTTATATAATTAGATACAATTATGTATAAATTATATATAATTATATAAAAAAAAATGGCCCGATAAAATTGGATAGAAATGATATATAATTGTATAGAATTATATAGAATTATATATAATTATTTCCATAGAAATAAAAATATCTGGCGTGGGCAGAAATCGAACCTGGGACCTGATGCTTGGAAGACTGATTCACTACCTGTTTACCTACTAGACTTCCTTGAAGTTCAGAGTTTGTAATAACTATAAGTACTCAAAATCGTATACATGATCGATTCGTGATGAACAAAATTTTTAATGTAATTTATAAATTATTCATTATTAATTAATTAATTATTTATAAATTATTCATAATTATTAAAAATATATATAACACTAATTCGAAGTTAATATGAAATTTATTTTAGTATTTTTCGTTGTTTATTCAACTTTATTGAAAAACAGGTAAACTCTGAAATGGAGTAAAAAAATTCTACTCTTTTTGGAACTTAACACTTTAGTTAAGTATCTAGAAAAGTACAATTCCGCGACCATGCGCCATCTACCGAAGACTTTTAATACTAGTTTTGACAGTGCGGAACATGTGATTGCTCCATGGCGAAGTCTTAGTAACTAACTAATATGTTGTCAGATTTATAATATTTCATTGATTATTTTAATTTTTTCCAAAATTTTCAAATAATTTCAATAATACATCAATAAATAACTGAAAATTAAATTTCATGATGAAAATGTAAATAATACGCAAAAGATTTTTTCATTTGACATAATATTGCATGAAAAACAATAATAATATCAATTTCATATTGTATTTAGAAAATAAAAAAAAAATTTTTATAAATTTTAAACCAGATAAAAAACGGTAGCCGATTGGTTCTACGACAACAGTAATTTTTTTTTTTTAAAGTTTCTTAAAAATGTTGAGTAATTTGAAAAATATATGAAATTCATTTATTTTTACTTAATTGATAAAAAAATTAATTTTATAAATAAAAAATTCAAAAATATCAATTTCTCAATTAAAAAATATTTTGTGAAAAAATTGAACAGTACAAAATTAAATAAAGAGTTTTTAGAGCAACTTCGAAATTTTTTTTTTAAATTTATACATTTTACCTTTTTTATAATTTATACCGTAAATCTGCCATAAAATATATTAATTAAAAAAACTTAAAAATGTAAATTTGCCGATTCTTATTCATTGGAGAAACAGACTTTTGGTTTAACTTAAAAAAAGAAGACGTCATATACTAATCACAATATATTGAATCCTGTAAAATTGATAACAGATAGATAAACGTCTGTACTTACATAAAATTGCGGAAATATCTTTCAAGACCACGAATTCTATACAATTATACAAAGTTGTATCCAATTATATATCATTGTATCTGATTATATAAAACTATCTATAATTGTTAAAGAGAATTCCGTCAAATTCTATATAAATGTATCTCATTATATATAATTTTATACAATTTCATAAAATTTTATAAAGTTGTGAAGGCAAATCACATAAAATTTTATATAATTTTATACAATTGTGTCTACTTAGATATAACTCTATACAATTGTATTTAATTATATATAATTTTATATAATTCTTCTTCATGATTTGGAATAATTTTATATAATTGGATATAATTATATAGAATTATATATAAATTATATCCAATTATATATAGACGATATACAATTATATATAATCGTATCTAATTATATAAAATCTTTTTTACTCGGGATGCGTATACATACCAAGTAAAATCGAGCATAGTTAAACAATCTCAAGAATATCCTGCCCTGGTGGTTTCATGCTTACGGTAAATCCGCGGTGACTCCATAGTGAAAAGATGGTTGATTCACGGTCGTTTCACGTGACGGCTATTTCACTATCTAGTTAGGGTTGTAGTAGGGTGAAATCACTGTCGAAAAACAGTATATTCGTTCTGTTGCGTCACTAACTACAGATGGTAAATAAATGTTGACTTATCAGCAGTTCTATGATGAAAAGACCGTTCGTAATTCGTGGAACCTTAGCATTTATTCATAACTTTTAAAATATTTTTTTTCAATTTTTTTTTATAACTGTTTATTTGTTATAAAAAAATCTAAAAATTGTCAGATGTTTGTAATCTTAAATGTCATTAAACAATTGCGAAAATTTATTCACTTTTAAATTTTCGGTTTTACTATATTTTTTATATATGAGCTTTTCTTGATCTTGAAATATCCTAAAATTTTCAAGGTACTAATTGTTTAGTAGCAAAAAAAAATTTTTTTTCGCTACTTTGGAGTAAAATAAATGAATACATACATAGTATATAAAGTAATTTTTGAGTTACAATTTTTGGTTCACAAGACGAGAAAAAAAAAAAACGAAAAATTATAATTATGTATGACAATTTTTCGATTTCTTATGGTTAAAAAAGGTAAAAATCTTACTTGTACATCATTATCGTTGATTTTTTTTTATTTAATTGTATAGACAATGTATGGCCTGATATGGTCGGCATTATTTTTCAATGAATCTTCAATATCTCTAATTCATTTCAATACTCTCTAAATTTGAAACAGTGACTAATCACTGTTCCACAGCTATAAGTATACCAAGTGGTAAACATAATTATAAAGTAAGTGCATAAATGGGTCATTCTATACCAAAATTACCGGATTTGAAAATCATATTTTTTTATTTAGCTGTGAATTTGTGAAATTTTTTTATATGTATCAAAAGATGCTTGCCTATAAATTGTTAGCCTTTAATCTCATGAAGTTTTTATGATATGAAGTTTTGAAAGTTTTAAAAAAAATGTAGTACGTCGGATTTAAAAAATTCATAAGTATACGAATATTTATTTATAAATACTAGAGTTTAATATGCGCGCGCAAGCGCGCACCTGATTATAGAGTTTGCATATATTTTCATGCTTATGATATATTTGACCAATCACATTACGAATAAATATACTTCACATATATTTCATCTCAATTTTATGTTGGGACTTATTTATTTATTATTTAAATGTACCTAACAATTCAATAATTATGTAGATGCCTCATTTACTCTTTCCTTCTCTTCCCACTCTTTTCTTATTTTCCTTATTTGACTTGAAATTGTATCACCATATCCCTCAATAACATTGTCTAGCAGGAAAAATTCTTCTTCGTCCTGTACTTTCTTGTTGGGGGATTTTATTGGGCTGGATTTCTTGTCTATTTCGTTCTTCATTATTTGTACTTATATCTTCTCTTCTAATTTCCCGTCTTACTCTCTCGTTTAATGCTTTTATTTCACTATCTCTTTTTTTTTTGTTATCTTTATTTTTTTCTCGATTTCATCTTTATATCTAGCAATTTCTTGTTTGAATTTTCTTTCTATCTTTTTTCGTTCTTCCTTACACCTGAAGTTGCTCCTCTGTAGATGTACTTCAATTCTTACTATTTCTTGTCTCATTGTCTTTTCTACTTCTTCCCTAATTCTGTTAACCAATCCATCCAATTTTCTCTAGTCTTCCCTTTACTTCTTCAAAATTTTGCGCCCATGCTTTCCCTGCTCTTACTTCCTTATCCATCTCTTGCCCATTCTCCTGGATAATTTGCCTATCTGTCTCACTCTTCCTCGTCACTTTTTCTTATCCCGGTATGTGCTGCTCTCTTGATCACCTTTATGAACTATTTCCGTTTTCTTTCCCTCCAAATCTTTCTCATTTTCCCTAACCTCATCTTTCTTCTGCTTTTGTTCCGCTTCCATTATCGCCTTTCACCCTTTGATTTCCCTTATTTTTTATACACCACTTTGAACTTCGCAAATTTCTTTTTCCAATCCTGCTTACCACCAATTATAAGAATTCTTTTTAAACGCTTTTTTCTTAGAATTTTTGTTCACACAACAAATCACACGTCCGTATTCACTGGTGTCTACAGCGGCCTCTTTAGATCTATCATAGATCATCTATGCATAATTAAAAGACATTTTCAAGTATATAGTGACTCTTCATGAGACCTCGAGAATTATAGGACTTCAGCTAAATCATAGGAAGTCAGCTAAGAACGGATTTTACATAATTCTGTTTCCCAAAGAGCTTGCGAGGGCGTTGATATTGAAAAATGTACGTTTCCAAACTATAGCTCCTACAGACTCCATCAGATGTAGTAGAATAATATTCTACATGTGATGTAAAAATGATCTTAAAACGAATCTTTCAACATCTCACTCCCAAAGGGGATTTTGGAGGTGGTTATTAAGAATGAAAATTTTCAATTTTCAAGCTTTAGCTCCTACGAACCCTAAATTTTACGAAATTCTGGCCCCACAATGGATTGGGGAGGAGGGGGCATTAATATAAAAAAAATACTTTTCTTAAACTTTAGCTCTCACCGATTTGAAATCGATAGGATTATTTCTTTTATCATGTAGACATCATCAACTAAAAATAGATTTTTCGCAATTTCATACCTCCACACAGAATTGTGGGGCTGTTGATTAGAAAACATTCATATTCTTAAAGTATACAGTTCCTACAGACATTAAATTAGAAATTATTCTTCTTTTACGTATACATCAGCTAAAACAAGTTTTACGAAATTTTACCATCAAAAGAAACTGCCGGGACGTTATATGATAAAATTAAGATTTCATAAGGTCATAAATCCTATAAATTCGAACCTTTGCAGGGGTATTTCTTCAGCCACACAAAAATTGACTGATGACAGATTTTGAGATATTTGACTGCGAATCGAGAATCACGGGGATGATGTATTTTATATTTTTCTTCTTATAAATGCTTATATAGTAGAAAAAGATATCATTAGTCATACATTTCTCGGTTTGCAAAACTATTAAATTGAACGATTTAGAATTCGACAAGTATATTCTTCTTACTGAGTGAAGATTCCCTAGAAACAATTTTTGTGAAAATCAGCTTTTGAGAATAATTATGGGAAAATGATGAGTGACATAAAAAAATTGCTATTTCTTAAGTAATAATTTTTCAGTGTTAAATTTTTGAATCAGGAAAATTTTTATTTGTCATTTTTTTAACATCCTCTTTCGAAAAGTAAGAATTATGGAAAGTTGAAAGCTATTGATCTCGGTCTGATTTTGAGAATGTAAGTTTTCATCAGATCGCTACGTTTTGAGGTTCTGGGAAGCCGTTTCGACGATTCCTGGCTAAATTTCCGGCCGTGTGTGTATGTGTGTGCGTCTAATAAGCATGTGTAAATCAAAATTTGTCGTACCAAATCTTTAGAACGAATGTAAGAATTCGAATAAGGGACACAGCGATCGAAAGTGTTCATTACGACTTAGATCTTTGGAGCTTGTAAGAAGTGGGAAGTTTCAGGCATGGTCTCTAGGATTAACCGATTTGAAATTTTTTTTCGCAATAACTACTGATGTCTGCTACAAACGAATTTCGCGAAAATTGATTATATATAGATTGTGTTAAATTGGTAGGTAGTATGAAGAAAAAGTTATTTATAAACTAAGAGTTCTTATGACATGAAATTTAGGACAGATCTCTTAACTTCAATAACATTTACTCAAAATTTGCTTACAACAACCGTCTCTTTGGCAATGGAAAAAAGTCATGGTTTCCATCATAGCTTAAGGTAGTTGTAGCGTGAAAGCCATTTTAACAGAAAGTTATGAAATTTTTTTTATCGAAAGATAAATATATAAATAATTCACTACCAAAATTTTTGATCAATTGACCGCACCGTTTTTGAGTAATTAATTTTCGAAATTGCATCTTTTACACGTAGAGGTATAGAGAAATGGTAAAGTTAGTATGAAATCTTTGGCCCACTCGAGTGGTACGGAAGATTTCATACTAACTTTACCATCTCTCTATACCTCTACGTGTAAAAGATGCAATTTCGAAAATTAATTACTCAAAAACGGTGCGGTCAATTGATCAAAAATTTTGGTAGTGAATTATTTATATATTAATCTTTCAATAAAAAAAATTTCATAATTTTCTGTTGAAATGGCTTTCACGCTACAACTACCTTAACATTACCTATAGTCTTTCAGAAAATTGTCTTATTGTTACGAGCCAAAATCTAGAAGGTCTCTCTAAGATATGTAAAAGATTTCTCGGTTTAAAAAAAAAAATGTTCTACGTCCAAGGAAAATTCAGTCTTTGTAAACTTTTTTTTTTTATTATAAATATTTATACTTTAGCGAAGAACGCTTTCCTATCCGATAATATAAAAATGATTTTATCAAATACAAACAAAAGCATTTTCGAATTTTTTTTGTTTTTTTTTTTTTTTTTTTTTTTTAGATACCTTTAAAATTCTTCTGCAATCGACTCGAGACCCTATAAATACTTTTTGGGATTAAAGAACTAGTTAAATGCTAACAAGTATATCTAAATCAAACGACACTTTTAAAAGATATTCTCGTTTAAAAATCTTAACATATTGATTCAAAACAAATCTCAGAATTTTGAACTCAGAAACAACCAAATAGAAGATTTTTAAGCGTTTTAAGCTCGAAAAAAGCGGGAAGTTTCAGAAATGGCCTTCAAAGTCAACCGCTTTCTAGATTTAAACGTAAAATATTGAAATTCTAAGCTATTTTTTTTTATCTATGTAACATATCTATTTCAGTACAATTGTACGTTCTTTTTAAAACAATTAATTACATGTTAATAATAGATAAACGGATATTAAGGAAAAAAATTTTTTATAATTATCATTTGATCAAATTTCTACGCTAAAATTGTAAGAATATGATTAGTTTATAACCACTAATAACAACATAATACGATTGTAATAAATAATTTTGTATGCGGTATAAATGTATGCAGAAAAATAAATTTTTGAATCTTTAATTGATAAAATAGGGTATATAACAAACAGACCATTTATATATATCCACCTGTACCTATATGTAATTGCGACAGGACGTGGCATTGGGTTTACTATAGTCCAGTCGTGGGCCTCATAATCGAAGTGGGAGACGTTGTAACTGGGTATTTCCCATCCTTCTGGAGAGATACCTGTGGCCATAAGCCAGTACAAAGTGAACGACCGCGTTGCAAACGCGAAACCAAGCGTGTTAAGAACATTATCATTTCCTACTCATAGTACTATTTATATTTATTCAATACATTACTGATGTTATTGACCTTCTTACTCCAAAATTTCTAACAAATAATTGAACTGAACAATATTGTTTCAAACGAAAGTTGATTGTAACAAAAAACTATTTTTAATTTAAAAAAATATATTTTCTTCTTTAAGATTGAAAAAAAAAAAAAAAAAAAAACAATAATTTTTACCTCAAAGTAACAAAATAATTTTGACATGTAATTATTTACAAAAAGTTAAATACAGTGAAACGAAACAATTCAAGTTCACCTCCACGTATCCCTGATCAATGAATTCGATAAGTAGGTCATTTGATTTAAGAATCTGGTGATTGTACAAGAAGAAATTTAAATTGTTGCTTCGAAGAATAGTAAGCAAATCTAAAAAACAAATACTTAAACTATGATGTTTAAAAATTACGGATGAATTATATACAGAAGAAAAAAATGTTACGGATAGTACAACAAGATAGGCCATCAGTTTCTTAATAGTTATAATGAACCTAAGATCTTAATTTAAAGCTAACGTTTAAAAAAGAAATAGTTGGTGGTGGTTGGTTAAGTCATGGATTTTTCTTAAAATTTAGCAACGTTATTCAATGACTTTAAGTATTGTTGAGTGCCGTAATTGAAATACAATGGGAGGATTGTGTATAAGAACTTTAAAGAACAGACAAACAGTAGTTGGAAGTATGTCAGTGATATTTGTGATTTTCTTAGTTTGTTTTAAGAATTTAGGTAAATTTTTTATATAACTTTGTTATGTTTAATTTTATTTATAATAATCTAAACTTAATATACTTATATTCGGTTAACCAAACATAATTATTTATACGGTATATTATTCCATATAATTTTAACCCTGGAAAAAATTTTAATATTATAAGTAATTTTAGACGGTATCGTGAAATTGTTTTGTACCAATGACGTTATTCAATACTTTCTATTAATATTAGTATAAGATTTTCGTAAAGAACTTAGTGACGTCAGTCGAAAGTTTTTACTTGGAATTTTTGTTCAATTTTTCGAGAGTATCCTTTTGTTTCTTGATGACGCATAACAGAATCGGCGAAATGGTGAAAGTTAAATTATTTTATATATTTATATTATAATATAATGATGATGATTATTATTATTATTGGTTCAATAACAAAACTAAATAAACTGCTGTTAAATTGTATAATAGAATGAATTTTCAGTAGTTATTAATTTAAATAGACATAAAAAATTAATAAAACCGAAACTAACACATACAAAAAGGAGAAAGCCAATAAATTTTGCGTGACAAGCAGATTTATTCTTTGCATGGTTGTTTTTGAATTTTCTTGATCCGGTTTTCTTTTTTTATAACGAATGAATTATGATGCAGAGCTCGCATTCATGCGAACCATATAATTTTATCTTCGTGTTTATGACCTAAATACGGTTGAACACCTGTAGCCAAAAATGTGAAAATAAAAAAACATTGATATTTACTGAATGTTATTATTCAACAATACAGCAGTTTATAAATATAAAAAAAAAAAACTTTTAGCACGAATCAGTTTGAGTAAATGAATGTAAATGAAGGTATTATGTGCGTACAATGATATTGTTAGTTTTAAATTCAGAATATAAAAAATATCGTGTAACTGAAGGGTAAAATCAATAGGTAACATTCAGCTGTCATATTTAAAACCCCTTGATTAAATTTTTGTTTGAAATTTTTAGCTTCTTACTCTTTATGTTACTTTTGATCCGTAATTTATCTTTTTCCTTTCAAATAGTTTTATGAAAATTTCTAAAAATATTTTCTATTAACAAATAAAATATAATTTTTATAGATCTAATAGGAAAAATTTTGTTTAAAGATAACTTTTAAAAAATGTAAAAATTGTCTGTTTTTACAATGCAAAAAATAAAATTATGACGAGTGACATGCGGTACGTGTTTCGTCATTAAACTTTCGCTTTGTTAACTGCATTAGACGAGAAAGTCTCACTGTCGTGATATTCTGCATATCACATAAATAAATTTAGTTTTTTTTTTTTTTAAATTGGTCTAATAGGAAAAAGTGAGTTTCTGTTGTGAATAATTCCAAATTTTTATCTATCGTAATTTAAAGTACATCCTTTAACGTTTCATATTTAATTACAAAGTATATAATAGTCGCAAGCTTAAAAAAATTTAGTGAATTAAAATTTTAATAAATAGAAATTAAATAAATCACTGCCATGAATATATGCGTTGGATATGTTACATGAAGAAATTTTTTTTAAATATTTACCAATCTCTACAGATATAATACTGAATTGAAAAGTGATAATGAATAAAATAATGAATTATAAAACTCACGAACAAACGTCGCAAGCCAAGTGAAAAGAATAAATATTGAGATACCGTTAAGTCTTCCGTTACAGCCTGGAGAGCTGGGCTAACCATCAAGATGAAAAACATTCTCGTATCGTATGGCGCGTAAGCGACACACCGACCTCACCAGGGACATAAGACATAAGTGATCGTATGAGGCCGAAAAAGGTCATACTATAAGAATGTACTCAGTGCTAAATGAATGATTTCAATTTTCTTCAATTGAAATTTAGCAGCAAATATTTTTAAAATTTGGCTTCAACTCAATTTAATAAGCTTTGTTAATATTTAAGTATAATAAGAATATTTGGGGCGAGACAGTCCAACCAAAAATTTTCTACATTAGAGTTGTAACAATTTGTTTTTAAATGTGAACTTTTAGAATTTATTCATTTTTCAATTCATAATTATGATTGGTTTATTTTAAAATAATTGAACGATCATTACCAGAAACTTATTATTTATGACAAGAGGGGATTCATGAGATTAAGAAGATTTTAGTCAAAATCGATATAGAAACTTCTGTAATGTCAAGCATTTTTTAAAATAGAGCTTTATTTTTAACAATGAATTTCATGGAATTTACTGACATTCGATTGTTATCACTAGTTTTATATTAAATTCACACAGTGGAAAATATGTGACAAAAATCAGGAAACTCTAATGAATATAGTAGTGTCACTTAATGACCAAAAATTCAAATTTATTTAAACTATATTTAAATATTTCAAACGTTAGCATTGGTCAATTTGTAGCATGGATGTAACCAGAGAATTTCACGAGAAACTTGACAAATCATTTCGATTCTTCGTTTTACATTCAGATTCATGAAAAATAAAGACCCAATGATTGAGTTCCGTCTCATTTGTAAATTTTTACTTTTAAACATTCGTAAAAACGATTTCATAAGGAATGCAAAAAAAAATACTTTTCCGGTTTAAATCAAATAGTTTCTAAATGAAATTTAATTTTGACAGTTAACAATAGCCTTTCAATTGATGCAAAAATCATCACAATTAGTCATCATATTCAAGAATTATATATATTAGCAGTTTATTCACACATGTACCCATGTATACATATATATTTTACTGGCCTTTACCGATCCGTTTTGCTGCATAATTCAAAATTCAGTCATTTTTTATTCTTATTTCGACTGAAACTATTTTCAAATTTCTCAAGTTCGATCTGAAAACAAGTTTTAACGATCATTAGCATTATCGGAGGGTACTTAATTATTAAAATCATTATATATAAATAGTAAAACTCTATGAAAAATGAATCATCCTGAAATAAACAAATTGGAGCTCTTACTTTATTCTATCAGTAATTATTATACTTATACATTTGCATGGCAATATAGTAACCATTATAATATCTATATAGTTGCATCAATTACTTTTTTTTAAGTTCAATAGTAAAGAATATTATCTTTCTCCAGTGGAATTTACAATGCTGACGTACTAATTTTTCTACCCACAAGTCCAAATAGTGAAATTCACCAACTAAAATAAGAAATCTTACTGACTAAACATATAACAATTAACCCATTAATTTAGCAGTAGCTATTACGTTACTATAGTTAATATAATGTTTTTCTTCTCTGTACAAAAAAAGTGCAAACTAAGTATTTATTTTTTTTTTTTAATTTACTTGCGAAGTAGAAATTTTTCTTTGAAATAATTTTCAAAACTTCTGGGTGTATCAATTTCAAAATTTATTCAGCTATATTATTTTCAAATAACCATGGCAAATGTCGCAAACTAGATCAAATTTGATTAACTTGTTAGAGACATATGGTTGTCGAAAAATAAAAAATAAAGAAAGAACGTTTTTCAAATGAACGATTAGAGGTTTTTTTATTTTTTTCTTCGAAACCTGATTGGAATCAGTTTGTTCAGTTAAAAAAAAAATTTAGTAATAGAAACACTCTTTTTCAATTAACTCAAAAACGAAAAATGTTCCAATTGTTTCATTTGCACATCTAATACACTGTTTAAATGCATAAAATTTAGAATGAAATTTTTTATTTAATATTTAAAAACTAACGAGGAACACGCCCATTTCTTTAATCTTACGGTAAATTTAAACATTCTAATCTAAAAGAAAAACTAATGATAAAAGCTAAACTTTTGATCTGTATGTTTATGTATATACTTTTGTTTGTATAAACATACAAACAGGTATTCTAGACTTCTAGACTAACAAGTCTCGATTGTAAAACAACTCACCTACATTCCCACGGATCTCGTCTCTATCCTTCGATTATGTTATGGCCTGAGCATTAACGTTCGTGTTACTAGTAGAACCATCATCTAATAAATCATTGAAAATAATTTAATGTAAATAATTATAATTCAATAACTATAATTTCCTAATATAAGTATCATTCATATGCGTGTATATGATTCTTGATATGTACTAAAAATCAGTCTTTTCGAGTAAGATTCTTTGATACTTTCAACATTCTTAGCGTTTGGTGTTCGCGACAAAGGCATATTCTACTTTCCATAACCGTTAGTCTACTGTATTATTCACTAATTTATTATTATATTTTTTCCAGTTAGTTTTTATTCGACTAAGACTAAATTATGTTAAATAATTGCATTTATTACGTGATCGCACTGAGCGTAGACAATATTTTTACTCTGTAAACCTATAGATCTTATAATAAATATAATTATTTCCGTCATATATAAAATTTTAATAATTATTATAAAAACTATTGTTTTATTTTTATTTCATCACTTACATGATTATGATTATACAGTTTAATTAAACATACATCTTTAATCAACTTATTTGTTAAAAATGGGCATTAAATATCGAATATAAAAATATATAACCAATAATATAAAAAAATTTTATTTAGTAACTTGTAATTTATAAATTATTTAAAAAAAAAAATTTTTTTTTTATATATATTTTTTGCACATTTGATAAGCAGTGAATGTAAAATTATTATTGAAAAAAAGTTATTCAGATTCTCTGTTTTGGTAATTGAAAAACTGTTTAATTGACCTATCAACAATTTTTTTTATTTATTTATTTTTTTTTTTTTTAAGTGAAGATGTTAGATATTTTTTTTAGTTTTACTGGCTATTAGGATATGAATTTTAACGAAGATATTTTTTTTCTGATCAAAAATAAATAATTTAACGAAAAATTGACGTCCAGAGTCCAAGAGAAGATTACGAAGCTTAAGAATAAACAGTTTAACCGTCTAACAATACATAAGTTTAATCGAACAAAAATGTTTGAACTTGAGTTCGTAAACCAAGAAAAATCGTACTCACATGCTATCACTTGGTAAATTGTGCGCCAAAATACAAAAAAATAAATTGTCACTCTTCTTTATGGATATTTATTGATTATTTAAGAACAATATTATTATTCAATTCACGAACTCAGGATTAAATATAAACATTTATAAGCTTTAGAACTTGACATAAACAGGTATGTTTAGTATCTGAGCCTTGAAAACCCGCTTCAACATTAAAGTAAATCTGTAAACTAAGCTCTTTTAAATCTGTAAAATCAAAGATAGAAAAGAAGACTATCAGACGCATTCCGTAAAGTGTAAAAAAAAAACAGAATGCGAGAAAGAACCCGGTGTGTGAGAGAGAAAGAGAGAAAGGAAATCACTCTAACGTCAAGCCCTCAGAAAACCGTTGGTTAGCTTGCACATTGATTGAATGTTTTATGTCCCTTGACAAGCAATTTCTATGAATCCTGTTACTTAAACGAAATGATTAAACATTTGATGAAACATATTACAATAAAAAAAAAAAAAAAAATTATTTTTCAGCTGTTGGGGCAATTCAAAATACGCCTACGTATTTAGTTTCTTCAGAAGATCATGTTGTTCTAAGTGCAAGCTCATTCAATCATGACAAAACTTATTCAGGACCCGAAAAAGAGTCTGAAGATGAATTGGCGAGTAATTATAAAACAATTCAATCAACAGTACAACATAAAAATTCTAAAAATGTTGAAAATTTCAAACCAGGAATAGAAGATGTAAGTGTTAAAGAAAGGAATCATGATATTGGATGGAATACTGTTATTACTGCATCCAAATATGTCAATGACATTGATGGAAACAATATTGAAGTTAAACCAGCAGAATATTTTGAGTAAGTAAATATATGAATGTTTTTTATATTTATGTTTTTAATAAGTTTAAATAAATGAATTTTTAATTTATCTTTAGTATCAAACCAACAAAAGAATTTCACCTTTCGGGGGAAGGCAAGGGGGCTCCGCAAAGACAAGCTGCTATGTCGGAGCCCCATCAGCTAACTGGATTAATCCAACAGCGACAAAGTCGTCAAGAAGTTCCGAGGATTTATAGTAACCGTACAATTCTAGGCATGCAAACCGCTTCTATAGGAAGTCGTCAGGCCAATCCTGATATTCAAGACATTATAACTGGCATAGTTAAGTTGTTAAATGGTAATGTTAATGTTGCAGCTAACACTATTCGACCTCACAAGCCTGTACAAGCTACTAGGTATAGTATTTATTTATTTTTATAAGAATAATAATTTAAATTTTAATATAAACTATTTCCCAATTCATACACTGACACACCACTACTTTGATCTTTTGATCAACATCATCATTTTTCACGAAGGTACCTTCTTGTTTTTTAGATGAATGAAATGTAACAATCAAATATGGGACTAATAGTTTCATTTCCGATTTAATGTAAACGAAAAATGGTGACATTGTTTGTAAGATCAACGTAGTAGTATGTCAATGTGTGGATTGAGATATGACTTGTATCAAAATTTAAATTAGTAATATACTGATCTTAAATAGTTAAAAAAAGAAAAAATATTAACAGTAATAAAATTTTTTATTATAAAACATATTTTTCAGAATTAATAATCGAGGACCACCAAGAATATCAGATTTACCACCATTACCACCAGATTTTGATACTCCCGGTATGAATCCTCCTCCACCTCCAGATTATCCTTATCCATTTGAAAAACCACCTCCTTTAGAAAGACCATCGATCAATCAATTACCCCCAATTCAAGAGAGACCAACACCCCAAAGACCTTACGTAAATATAATTTCAACACCTGAACCAATCGGGCCGCAAAATAATAAGCTTTGGAATCGGCCTTTTCAACGACCAGTTAACAATCAACGACCTAATACATCCTACAAGCCTTTGATATCTGATGAAGAATATTACTATGGTAATGAAAATAATAAAGATATCTCCAAACCAACAAATACATCAACAAATAAACCCATTAATGATAAACAAGTACCAACTTCTGAAACAGTTACTGAAGAAACAATTACTACAAAAAAGCCACCAAAGTATCAACCACCTTTAGAACAAAATAAAAAAGTTGCCGATAATACTTTGATTCTTGGTTCTAATCTTCAACCAATCCCAATATTTACTCAATCGGAAAGTCCTGCAAACTCGGTTATAGCTTTAGACAGTTCAGGATCATCCACTAAACCAACAAAAAGTTTCTCTCAAGAAATTACAGAGTCCAAATCATTAGAATCAAGTACTGGTAGTCAATTAGATATTACAAGAACAACTTTAAAGATCGAAACTAGTTCTTCAATTCAAGTTATTGAACCAACAAGAACAGTGATTGAAGTTCAACCGTCAATTGTTCCTCTTGAAAAAAATTCAGAAAATATTAATTCAATGATTTCAACATTAAGTGAGACAAAAACTTTTATTGAACCGAGTACAGTTTCGACGGATTCTACATACAGCAATAATAATCAGTTTTCCACTCCTACAGAAGGTTTATCAACAATATTATCGACGACAAAAACAAATAATATAGTTAAAACAATGAACCGAAACTCGAATTCTATGTCTACAAAGCCTTTTCATCAAAGTTCAGGTAAAATATATTTTTTTATGTAAGAATAATCAACAATAGCAGATATATTTTTATAAATGCATACATTAAATTTTAGCTACTTCAAATAATTACCGTTATCGTCCCAGGCCAGGGATAGTTTTAGATGATACGTTAGACTACACTAAATCACCAGGATTGGCAACACAAAGACCTCATCCGCCTCCACGACATCCTCCGATAGGAGATATCTTTGACATAACTGTTTCAGCCGTTCAAGGACCGAGTGGTGGTTCTGGTGAAAGTGTTAGGGTATCAGTAAATCCAACAGGAGGTACTGAGGTCATTCTTACGAGTGCTGTTGATGGCCAAGGGTTTGTCAGTATCGATGGAAAGAGAACTTATTTGAACTTGTTTGATAATTCTGATGAAAACACTCCTGCTACTAAAGTTCAAATACATCCGACCCGATCGCAAATACCAGCTGTCACCGGTACCGGTTATGCAGAACCACAAATCGAAAGCACTTTAGTTTCAGCACGTCCAAGTGGGCCAATAAAAAGGCCAATTTTCCGTCATCGAACAACTCAACCACCTGTAAGAATTGATACTTGTATCGTTGGAGAAACCAGTACTTGCGATGCGAGTCAAAATGAAGCTTGTGCCACCGTTCAAGGCGTTTCTGCTTGTCACTGCAAGCCTGGTTTTGCCAGACACAGCCACTCGCTGTTATGTAAAAGTTTGTATTTAATTATTAATATGAAATTAATTTAACTAAATCATTATGTTTATTTCTTATTAAAATGATAAATGTTTTTTTTTTTTTTTTTTTTTTTTTATTTTTTTAGAGGTAGTCAGTATCGTTGTTTCGATAAGAGTCGATAGAATCTACGATTGGAAAATTATATGGAGTCCAGATTTTGCTGACAAAGAATCTGAAATCTACCAAACAATAGCATTCGAAACTAATAAAGCTGTAGGTAGAATTTAAAATATTTAAACTTTCTTTAAAGTTTAGAAGTGTTTAATAACACTAAATTTATATTATACATTTAAGAAAACAAACTGATTAGAGAAATTCACTGAGATCTGTCGATTTTAGTAAAATGTTTTAATTTCAATATAAATATGTTGACATCATTATAATTTTATATAATATATTTCATTACAGATTGAGTCTGCGATGTCGATGACACCTTTCTCAGATGAATATATGGATTCATCGATTAATAATCTATTCCAAGGACTTGCAAGTGAAGGTCGAGGTGGAGTATTTGTCAATGCCACACTGAAATTAACGTATGAACCTCGGACAGCAAGACCTGCTTTAGCTGGAGATCTTCAGAAGCATTTACTTGGGGTTCTCAATCGTAGAAACAATAACATCGGCAATAGTGCTGTCTACGTTGAATCAGCCTCTGGAGCAATTTCCAGCTTGCAAGATTTAGATGAGTGTGCATCTTCAGAATTGAATGACTGCAATGCTTCGGCAGTTTGTACGAATAATTGGGGTGGATTCACTTGTTCTTGTAAACCAGGTTTTAAGGACCCCCATAAAGATGACCCGAACAAAGTGGGTAGATCATGTCTTTCATGCCCTTCGTCTCATTGTAATAATCGAGGGACCTGCTCTTATCAAGATAACGTTAGGCAATGCTCGTGAGTGTTTTTATCGGTTCTACAATTAATTAAATACTATTATTCGTGATTTAAATTAAATAACTATTTTTTATTAAGATGTACGGGCAATTATTACGGAACACAATGTGAAATCGACGGTGAAGTATTAGGAGTATCTATTGGCGCTACAGTTGGTGCCATAATAGTTATTATTCTCACGATTGTGGGTCTATTTATGTGGAGGTAAGTACCGTTAAGTATATTGATAATCATGTTCCAAGATGTCGTATTCCAAATTTAAAAAATTTTATAGCAGACGATAAGAATGGTTCATTTTTAACATTGGTTAAATAAAAATTTACGGATGAAAATACTTATTTAAAACTAGTTATTCAATTTTATGGATTACGAAATCTTAGAATGTGGGTATCGATATTTCATTTGATATATGCATTCAAATTTAATAAAATAATTATTTTTGCCAGTCGAGGATTATCAAGAGATCAAAAACCTATGGGTTCTCCAGTTTATGGTTACATGCAGAATGGGATTCCAGGTACTTTGCCAGGTACATTAGCGAGAGTTGGTTCTGTGGGTACTTTAGCTTCTGTAAAACAAGGCCCTCCTCCTAATTTACCACCTTATTTATGGGGCCACATAACTGAACGTATGGCGACAGCTAATTTATATGCAGTAAGTTTAATTGAAATCATATTATTATACATAACAATATATTGATATCATAATATAGTGATATCATACTGTGAGTTTCTATAAAATTCACAACGTTAAAAAATTTTTTGTCTTTCTAAAAATTTATTTTTACATGTATTTTATCTACTGAATCTAAATTTTATTTTAAGAATAAAAAAGTAGAAAATTATTTTTAAACTTGCATGAAAAAAAAAGTTTCTCGTAAAATCGAGTTAAATTAAGTTAAATTAATTGGATTTCATTTAATACTCATACAATAGAATCGTAAACAAAAATTTGATTCAAAAGATATTTAATGTAATATTTATGTTGAATTTTTAATTTTTAATCAGACAGAACCATTAGGCCCCACACGACCCAGTTCAGCCGTATTTGGCTACCCAACTCTCAGTTGTCATGGTACGCTTCCTCCAGTTCCATTACCAAGATTACAAGCTCCACCAAGGCCTAGGCAAAGATATCAACCTGATCCTGATAGTTCTGATTCAGAACCACAAGATAAAGACAGAGCTGACTTGATTCCCAGTAATGGTTTTCATGTACCCAGACCCAAATCTAGATCATCTTTGGCAGTAAGATTAAAACGCTAATAAAATAATTATATAATAATTTACGTATTTACATTTTAATTAAGTAATAATTATTATTGTTATTAATATTTTTTACAGAACCAAAGTGGTATTTATTACGATGTCGAATATGATCAAGGTGATGCTCACCATTTATCAAAAAATAACATACCAATGTCGACATACAGTATGGCAAGACCGTATTATAGAACGTAAATAAACTTTATTTCACGTTCAAATTGTGAATAACAGTTACTGTATCGATTGTGGATGCAATTTTATTCTAGCTCATTATTTTTTTAAATAAAGTAAGTTTAAAACTAACAGTAATTAATAAAACAAATTATATTATAAATTAATTTAAACGTGTTTTTTGTAATTTAAACTAAAAATTTTAATCAAAGTTTATAAATAAAATATTATAAAGTTGATCAAAGTTTAAGTTATATAAGAATGCATTGAAAATTGATAAAAGGTGATGGCCTTTCTCAAAAAAAAATTTATAATTTTTGTGTACGATAAAAAAAAACAAATATAACAAAAATACTCACATAAATATTGAATACACGTAAATATTCAATACTTACTCGTTTTTTTTTTTTTTTTAATTATGCAATGACATCTAGAGTTAAACTTTATTTTATCTTGGTTGTCTTTGATGTATGATGTCTCATTCATTAAAAAAAGATATAAAATAAAAAAGAAATTAGCAGTTTGGACTGTTAAAAATTAAAAAAAAAATTTTTTTGCTAATTTGCACTTGAAAAAAAACTTTATTACTTCAGCATTATCGTTCAGGTATATTTTATCAATTTGATTCAATGATATTGCCCGCAGGCGGTTTAGTTTACACAATCGAACTTATCTAATCACGTAACATATAATCATTTAATTTCAACCCTTGTTTTTTTTTTTTACAATATATTATTAATTATTATGTATCTTTTCTTTTTATAGAAATGATAAATTATTTATGATAAATTTTAGTATTAACTAACATTACAACGAAATACTTATATTGAGATGAGAGTCTGCACCTTAAAAGCGAATGCTCGCAAGATTTATCATAAAGCCAAATAAATAAACAATTTTTATTATTTTATCAAACATTATTTAATCAATTGAATTATTGTAATTTAGTTACTTTGCCATTTTTGTAAGTTTTCAGAAAAAAAAGTAATATTTGTTGTTATCGTTATTAAAATTCACAGTATATGAAAATTGAAATCTACAATTTTCAATACTAGAAAAGAGATGACTATAATTTCCAAAACATGGCTTACAAAAATGAATCAATCTTCTTTTATGATGCACAATGATTTCGCAAAACGTTGATTATTTTTTTTCATTCGTTGATTGAGTTCATTAATTAATTCGATGTTAATTTAATAATTAGAAAATTTATCTTTTCAATTGTTTTTTTATCAAATACATAGTTTTTTTTTATTAATTATTAAACATTATAGAGAGAAATTATAGAATTATTTAGTAATGAAAACTGTACCTAGTTTTTAATTTTATTAAACGTATGCTGAGAATATTAGAAATAGTAATGATTTTAAAAATGATTATAGATAGTATATTTATACAATTATGAAAGAGTAAAAAATGTAAAGTATCACAAGTATTATAGTAATTGTATAGTAAAATCACATTATAATTCCAAAATTTAACAATGGTTGCTTCAATTTTAATTATTCTATATATATATATTTTGTTCTGCTGTAATTAAATCACAAAATTTATTAATAAGTGCGTTTTATTAATTATTAAACAAATTAAAAAGTTTTGTGAAAAGTATCAGTCTTTAATATAATCATAAAATAACCAATTTTATACTGTTATAATATTAATGCGTCAGAACATATTATTTCAAAACTACGGTAAGAAAGTGTACCTCTTAACAGCAGAAAAAAAGATTATTGTTCTTAAATGTATGGCATTATCGAATAAGTTCAGTAAATACAATTAATTTATATAATATTTATAAAGATTTAAATAGTTAATAATAGATATTTTGAGTTGAATTTTCGACGCAGTGAAGTAAATTGAATAAGAGTTTATTATAAAAAGACAAATATATGTACAGCTGTTGCTGCAAATTTATCGACTACATGAATAAGACCTCAATATATTTTTTCGATTTATAATGTGTGTGATAAAATTTAAATAGGTTCTGTAACAATTAAACCGCAGACAATTCAACCGCGACATTTCAACCGACGACATTTGAACAAAATGACAGTTAAATCCCAAGGCAAATCAACCGTTGTATAATGAAATGAAACCATTCCTTTCTCAAAGTTATTACATAGTTTGGTTTTAAAAGAAATATAGCAAAACTTTATATGGGTAAAATATCATTATTTAATTTTTATAATAAATCAAAAAGATAATATTGCTGCAATATCATGCAGATATTGTAAATTTTTATCTGAATCATGTTTTGTGACAATATTTTTTAGCCGATAATTTATATCCATGTAAACTTTCTTCATGTGCCCTTTTTTCACTGATTTTGTGTGTGTTTATTTAAAAATTATTTGTTCTGCGGTTGAAATGTATGGTGGTTGAACTGTCGTAAAGTTGAATTGTCTTCGGTTAAACTAGATTCGGTGTAATAGTCGCAACACCATTTAAATGTTTTAAAAGCTTTTGCAAGATCATACTAATAACATTTTTTAATTGCCAAAATTCTATTTCTGTGAAGAATCTTTTAAAATTGGAATTTTGAGTTCCGCTTTCAACAGGAGCTGTGTTTGGGCATTTCCTGAGATATTTTGGGTTGAAACGATTTATTTAATTTTCATAGAATTTTCAACAGGAGCTTTGCTTAGGCATTTCCGCTGAAATTTCCGCATTTGGTGTTTATTCGACAGTAGACCAACACATAAACTGGTTACCGTAATGTGCCCTTTATCATGGATTTTGTATTCAATTTATCACGAAAACTGCAGTTAAACTGTCATCGGTTCAAATGTCGTTCGGTTAAAAATTCGTAGGTTGAACTGTCGCGGTTGAAATGTCGTCAGTTGACTAGTCGCGGCACCATATCGTATATATATATATATATATATATACATCTATTGGTACCAAGCGATCTGAATTATGTCAGGATAAACGATATAAAACTATTTAATGTAAAATAAGCTTTCCTTCAATTTGATGCTGCTTCAGCTTCAGAGAATTCAGATGCTGGAGATGACGTCTGGTTAATATTTGGTCTATAAAATTGATTAACTAATTGTTTTAAATTCATAACAGTACCTAAATCAGTTCCAGGCTCCATATCAATAAATTTATCTAAATTATTTTGGCAGGCTAAAAAAAATATACATACATTTTTATTAATAATTATGTAAAGATGAATTTTTTCTTTAATAATAAAATAGCGATATTACTTATTAAATTTTTATATAGATGAATCGAAAATTAAGTTTAGATAAATTTTAGTCAATTTTAAAAAATATAATAAAATTTAATTTTTGAGATTTTATTTTTAAAATCAGCAACATATTAATAATCAAATAATTAATGGGGCTGGTCATAACAATTGAAAGTCGGAGAGTGTTAATTCTGAACTCTGATAATTATCTTAATAAAAAAAAAAATCATTTATCGCTCCGTGTGCTTGACTTGCACACTAGTAAATTAGTTTATAAGAAATTAATTTTTTTTTTATATTAAAAAAATAATTGTGTTGCTAACTCTTTACTTTGATATTTCGTTAAAAAGAACAACAGTTTTTGGAACGGTAAATTTATTTTTTTTTTTTAATTTAATAACGATTTTTCAAATTTCATGCTGCTCAGAAGCACAGTGTGATGAATCGTTACTTAATAAATAAGTTTTATTAAGTGATATAATTATTGGTTGAGTAATATCAACTATTCTTTAGCACTAATTATATAATGTATTGAAAATCTTACTTGGCGTAGATATTGGTGGATACTCTGGCGGTGTTTTAATCCATGTGCCATCTTTCCGTTTCATGTGATTTCGATTAGAAGCAAAATTTTGTAAAAATAATGCCGCTGGTACAAGTCTAAATCTCCTATGATATTCAGGACGTAAGGCTTCATCAGATCTGAAGGTTTCGGTGGCATATTTCCAAAAAAATGTTGGAAAAGGTAAAGCGCTGTCTAAATCATAAACCACAGCTCGTTCGTCAGGTGCATAAATTAGAATTGCATGGTAATCCTGAACATAAAAGAAAAATCCATAAATAAAACGTTAACTAGTTATTAAAAGTGAAGCACACTTATACATAAAAATAAAGAATAACACAAATACATACCCAAACAATGACTTTATCATCGCCTTTTCCTTCTCGTTGTCGCCAAAGTGGTACGCTTCGATTGTTATTACTAATAAAAACTACATAGCAGTGTGGTAATTCCGATGCATGCTTCGTTGCGACATCCTGACAGAGTTTCCATACATTTTCCTCACTATAGAAAAAAAAAAAAAAAAAAAAAAAAAAAAAAAAAAAAAAAAAAAAAACAAATATATTGATTAAATAAAATACATTAGCATTTACATTTGCTCACGCCATATACCCTAGTATAATAACTCAAGAACAATCAGGTATTTACATATTTAGTAGTAATAAACAATGGATCTATGAAATTCAAGCTTTTAATATTAATATAAATGATTATCTTATTCTATTTTTCTATTTCTAAATTATAAATTATTTTCCAATATTGGAAATTTATAAATTATTAACGGATCAGTGTACCGAAGTAATCAAACCATATTTTTGCAGGGAATTAAACGTTGTACAAAAAGGGTACAACAGTGAAAAATTTCATACCGAAGCATATCAGAAACATGAATAAACAAATTCCATATATCTTCGAGTTTATTGATAAATAATTTCATATAAAAAATTAATTCAACAGAAAAATTGATTGCCATATTTTATATACAGGTATGGTGTTGTTAATACTAAAACTCTTGAACGACACAATTAATTGACCAGGTTCTTTTTTTTTATACGATATTCGTATGAACAATATCTAGAGTTAATTAAAAAATCATAACTCAATAATTCGTCGTTTTATTGTAAATAGAAGATTTCTATCATAATTGTGTTGTAATAATAATTCATCGGATAGCCATATGTCGATACCCACGGGCTAAGATGTTGTAATCTATCACATTTACAAAATTTTACAGCAGATTATAAAAACAGTCCATTTTTAACAGGGGTTAAATGGGATTCAACAGATGAAAATATTTATTTAAAAATAGCTATTGAACAATTTTATTTTTACATTTTTAATATGAGCTGCATAATATTGTTACAATTTCATTTTTCAAAAAAATCATGCTGTCAAATTTTGTGACTGTTGACATATTGGAATGTGGGTATCGATATTTTATTTTTTTAAAATAGTAAACCGAGTTTCTTATAGAGTCATGTTCGCTTATGATAAACTGTCACTACTTATGAAAGTAACATCAAATTAAAGAATTGATGGGAAGACTTTAATATTGAAAAATTCGTATTGCAAACTCAAAAATTACTAACCTTGAGTATAATAGCTACTAATTTTATTAAAATATAATTTATTTTATATGGGTATAAAAACATATATTAAGATACACTTAGTTCAAATATAATATGCACACCATAAATTATGTATTTCCTAAAAGTTTTAATTTCTACATGTCCTAAAGTCTCAAACATAAAGCGTTTGTCGTGTTTTATAAATATTCATAAGTGCATTGAGAATAGTAATTTACGTTAAAGTTGAGTTAACTTTTTTGATTGATTTACTATAGATGATACCTAGTTTTTTACACATCGATATTCTTCTTTGCCATATTTAATCAAACAAATGCATTTCTTTTGGCAAAATTATTGCTAATAAAAAACTATTTTTCTAGTTTCACTCCAAACATAAAGAAAACAAATGTTAATTAAATTTTTATACCTAAATTCTTTTGTGAGATTATAATATACCGGACAACTGATCATTGCATTAATTTCATTAACAAATTAAAAATCTGAAGAAAAAAAAATTAGTCCTAAACACAAATGCAAATAGATCTTAAAAAATTATTAACTCAAGAAATATAATTCAAGAATTTTCAAGTTTATTCCTACATTGAAAAAATTTTAATCTAGTCAATTAACATTTTTATTATAACAAAATGAGTTTACTAAAGCACATTTTTTAAAAATAATGCTCAATAATAATTAATAGAAAATCCATATGCTAGTGTTATTGATCCATACTATAATGATGAATATTTCAAGTACTTGAATGTTTTAATTTAATGTTAAGTATAAAACTTCTCTTGTAAATTATTAAGTACTGTGAAAAGACATAAAATAAAAAAAAATCTGTTATCAAGATAAAAAACTCGAACAAAAATCTATGTTTGACTTCAGTAATCTTCCTGAAATATAAAAGGTAATTTAATCAATCAAGCATATAATTATAATATAGTTTATCATCAGTTAATTATAAACAATGAGAAAGGTCCCTTTAGTAACTCTACTTTTTCATTTTATTATATAGTTGAACCTACTCTCCTACAGAATATCGATCCACCAAATCTGCTGTCGTATCCTTACCGTAATTATTAATATCAACAAAATTAAACAGTACACATGTAATTGCATACTTATGGTCGAGAAATACAGTTATTTATTATGTTATATTGAGCTTACCAATAACAGCTTGTGTAAACACAATCAGCGGCCCTAGGAAAAAGCGGTACAAGTGGTTTTGTGTTATTACCACTTACACGAGGTTCAGTAGCCATTCTTTGTTTACAAACTAACGACAGTCCCGGAATATGAGTTGTTAATTGTAGTAAATTTTTTTTTAATTTACAACCGTGTTTTCAATGTTATATTCACTCTGTTACATTTGTAACAATTGTTTGGCTCAATGTATTTTGCGTGACAACAAAGAGAATTACTTGACTATCTGCATAATACATTGTTGAACTATAAACCGATAAGTTGCACGTATATATTTAGGACATTTTTTTCATAAAGTAATGAAACTTCTTTATTTAATGATGTTTACTGAGTACTTAACATTTCAACAGTTGTGAACATTACACTAAAGGGATAGTAATCCGTATCAAATTCTTTGCAGTAGATGTGCCTATAATATGTCCCCCCTTCTTAACTCTATTAACATTTTGCGAGAACTATTTTCAGGTACGCATGCGTTTTGAAAAAATTTATATGTACTCATAAATGTTGACTTATACTATATCTAGCTAGTATCGCTGAAGGTTATTTAATAGGCTATTCGTTATAGTTATTGTAATTATAAGAATTATTTGTTTTTACAGTAATAGAATATATGATACTGAATTCAACAGACATCTAACAATTTTTTAGATTTTTATAATAATTAAATTATGATGATAAATATTTAGCAAAAAAAACCCACACGTACAAATTAAAAAAAATTAAAAGTGCGAATTTTTTAAAACATTTTTGTAATTGATTCGATAAAAAAAATTTTAAAAATTGTCAGATATCTGCTAATTTCAGTATCATAGAATTATTGCTTTCTTACTTTGTTGGTAGGCATTTAATAGTCTTAAAATATATTTTCAAAATTATAACAATTAAGAATTACGCTTAAAACTAATTAATTTTATTTTAATGAAACAATTGTTTTATTAGGTAGATTTTGTTAGAAATCTAACTGTTGCATTTGTCCTCATGGTGGAATTTCCAACTGATTTTGCTATCATATATTATAATAAGTCAAGTAAGTTCCAAAAATACCATTGGTTAAAAAATTTATATATGTATGTAATATAACCGACCTTGTCATCAGGATATCTGCAAAAGTTTTCGACCGATCTTGATGAAACTTGGTACACATGTTCTTTAGGTAATTACCTTGAACGAGTTCGAAGATAAGCAAAATCGGTCAATTAGTTTAGAAATGGCGGCTATTTAAAATTTTCAAAATAGTGAAAATCACATTTTCGGTTACTTTATTGATGTATAACTTTTGATTGAACAGAGATAGCTCATTTTCGAAAAATTCATGTGATAGCTCATAAAATTGATTTCAATTTGACGTTTATAACATTGACATTTTGACAATTTTTAGTAATTTTTTCAAATTCAAGTCCAATTGAACCATTTTTAGGCAATGTGTAGTACAACCGACTTATGCACGTCATTCTATCAAGAATTTCATTCAATGAAATTTACCTCCCATTTCGGGTGTGGCCGAATGGCGTTTTTTTTTTTTATATTTATTTAATTTTCACAAAATTTTGTTATTACAAATCAATTCAAGAATGAAAAAAAAAATAAATTAATGTTATGATGAAAGTGAAAAAATAATGAACGTTCCTTTAACAGTTTTATTTATTATTGTAATCCGGTAGAACCAAATCCTTGTTCACCTCTCTTAGTTTCATCTAATGAAGGCAGTTCTTCAAGCTCTGGGTACTCAATTTTTTCACAAATTAATTGAGCAATTCTGTCACCGGCAGCAACTTTGAAATCTTCATCACTGTGATTAAAAATTATGACTCCAAGGTTACCTCTGCCAATAAATACAAAAAATGTATTAATTTTTATTCATTTTATAAATTAACATAAAAATAACAAGTAATTACCTGTAATCCG
This sequence comes from Cotesia congregata, assembly GCA_905319865.3. Lineage (NCBI taxonomy): Eukaryota > Metazoa > Arthropoda > Insecta > Hymenoptera > Braconidae > Cotesia > Cotesia congregata. The sequence goes on along the minus strand of CAJNRD030001121.1, from coordinate 8,481,618 downwards.
CATCAATAACTCCAGCACCGACGTCAAGGAAATGTTTCCAAGCAAGCCCAGATCTTGGTGCAACTCTACCGTAGGTCCCATTTGGTACTTCAATTTGAATATCAGTCTTGACCAACTCTTTTCCTCGTGCCGGAATGACACAATCATATGCACTGTTAATAACAAGTATTTAATATTACCAAAAATTAAATTTTAGAAAAAAAAAAAGGCAACAATTAATGAGCAGTTGCATTTTAGGCATAACCAAACATTTTTCAACGTACCTACGCAGATCGTATCCAGCAGCTAATGCAGAACCTTTTGTCGGAGCAAAAGCTTTATCGGTGAGCTTTGCAAACTTTAAGACGCAATTATTTCCCGATGGCATTTTTTAAAACAATTAGGGATTAACAAGTACTTATAAGTATAATTTTGAAACACTTGTTGATACTAACGAGTAGATATTAACGCTACCAAGCCAAGGAACTGAAATGGCGGGAATTTGTAATAAATTCACAGTTTCCTATTGTTCCCGGTATTTTTTTGGCGTTGAAAACTATACCTAATAATAGAGCCCTTAAATTTTTTGTTGATAAAACAGATTTGTATATGTGTGCATGATAGAAAAGGTAAATTGTCAACTTATTTTTGAATGAATCTCTCAGCAAAAAAGCCAAGACATTAGTGGATTTTTGGATTCATTGTAAGAAATAGCTTTATTTAAGAATTTATAGTTTTTTGGAAAATTATAAAAAAATTCTAAAAGTTATAGCATTTTTTATGAAACACATTAACTTGCCGAAAACTCAACTTAAAAAAAAAAATGCTTAAATCAATACCATAACTATTCTTTCTCATCATTATAAATATATAAAACTAAACTTATTATAATCACTAAAAGCTTTTTTGATTGAAAATGTAAATTAGCAAATGATACCTTACTCAAATAGTTTTTAATGCGTCCTACTAAGACTAAAAATTAAAAAATTGAACCTTTGGTCTATTTAAATGTCACTGTTCAAATATAATTCTTCAATAATTGTTTAGTCATTTATAATCGTATCTTCTCAATGTATAAAAAATGTAAAATGATAGGATATAAATTAATATATAGTTGTTTTAATTTATGTTGAATCTAATTTTATTTATTTTTTTACGATTATCTGTAATTTTTAATTACCCATGACCAATTTCATTACTGATATTCATAACTACATAAGTAACAATGAAATAATATAAATGGCCACGAAGAAGTTATAAAAAATAATTATTATTTGTAACAGATACTTATTTTTTATCAATTGCTTCATATCTTTTTTAAAAGTTATTTTCAATTACTCCAAATATAATTTTATAATAGAACAAAATATTGATGCATATTTTATAGATTTATTATACCATAACCATAAATCACATAAAGATATTTCTTTCGACAATAATGTTAATTGATAAAGTATTACATCGCTTTTTAAAAATTTACTTATTTAAATAAAAATGCTTGATTGAATAAATAAATCGACTAAATTCATTGTTTCACCTATGATATTAATAGAGTTATTATTTTAACATTATTAATTGTAATTAATAAAAAAAAAAAAATACTAATAACAAAATAAAAGAGAAATTTATCTTAATGTCGTTTTTTACGATTATGTTAACAAATAGGTATAAATATTAAATAGAGGGTGATGAGATAGATAAAATATCAAGAATAAAAGTTTTATTATAACATCAAATGAATTATATAACCGGAGAATTAAAAAAAAAATAATTTGGTTTCATTTGAAATTACCTAATTTCATTATTTACCGTAACACATTTATCAATGTCAGCAATAAAAATTAATACGGTGACCAAGAGTTTTGATAAAATTTGTATGAAATATTTATATTTTATTCATTTTGAAATCATAAAATATAAAATATTTTTTTCTTACGTAAAATTTCTATATTTTATAACTTTTTTCAAATTTAGTATCACAAATGAATCATAGATTAAATTCTACACTCTCACCCTATTAAACAAAATAATTTCTGAAATAAGATTAAAATAGTACAATGATTGGAAAAAAAATTTAAATCAAGGTAAATTTTATTTCTTACATTCGAAGTCAAAAATGCTTCCTATTTCATATTTTTTTTCTTTTTTTGTTGGTTAATAAAATCTGATGCTTGTTAATACTTATGTAGAAATTAATCGTCGATCATAACAATAAGTATATCTTATCAAGCTACATACATATTTACATGGCTTCCAGCAAACCTAATACTGGTGCCTCATATTCTCTTGGCCGTAATCGCTTGTGTTTTAACATCAATTGTGAAGTTATAATAAAAATCAAACGATTATCGCGCACAAATAACAAATTTTAAGCGCGCATAAAAATAAAAATAATTATAATAATAATAATAATAATAATAATAATTCCAGGTCTTTTTTGTAATTTTTTTCCTTCCTCAGATAGCCAACGAATAAATTCACTGAAACATAATGAATTGATGTAGGCATAAATTTGGGTAGACCGTTGGCACGATTATTGTTGTTCGTTTTATTTTTTAAAATTTTCTCCAAGCATACGGTGCACTTTCGATGAATAACTTATTTCACCTTTGAGCATTGCCTAATTATATACAGAAATTATCTCTATTTTATAAAGATAGTATAATTTCAAATTTTAGTTTCTTGCGTTTCTTCGCCAACTGTCGCTCCTACGTATCCCTAAAAGATAACAAGTTAATAAAATTAATGTTTCAAAATATTTAGTAAAGTGAAAATAAATATTATTTACCGTAGTGCAATTTTCTCCATTATCATTGAAAGTCTGCTATCTGAATGGTTTGCTGGAAGTAAGGCCTTAAATATTTCTTTAACGAAAATTTCATTGATGCCTGGCGAGGTACGTTCCGCCAGTTCAAAGGCACTTCTCAGCTCATCGATTGATCCACCATTTCTAGTAACAGCATTATCGCTTTTATTGTCCCTTGATGAAAATTGATACTTGCCTTGAAGCTCTGATAGTATCGGAAAAATAACAGTAGTAAGCGTTGCGCTGCGTGAATGTTTAGGTTCTTGCGAGCTTCTTGGACGTAGTTTGTCCTCATTTGATTTATGATCAGTCATAGGTGTAGTAGATACATCAGATTTGCTATTTCTTTTTTCGCGAGTATTATTTTCCCTATCTCTGACATCACGAATTTCTTTAAGCTCTCGTGAATCACGAGATTCTCGACTGTCTTTATTTTCTCGTAGGTCTACTGGGGGTGGTGGTGCTGCTTCATGAGGTCGAGACGGTGTATTATGTTTCATTTGTACATCACGTAATAAATCACGTGATTCATTACGATAATTGTTTATTGGCGAATCTTTTGGTGGTGATTTAGCACTACCATTTGCGTGGGCTTTAACTTGCTGTTGACTATGGCCTACTGATCTATGATTGGGAGTATGACTTAATAAGGATAATTGATCTTCAAAAGTCGACATCACAGAAGTTTTTGCTCCATGCGGCCCCTTAACAGTCATTATCCACGGTTCGTCCATGTCACTATCTTGCTTCGATTCTTCAGAATCTGAATTTTCACTTTCTGTTTCAGATTCTTCACTACGTTGTGATTTCCATTTTTTATATCTATCTATAAGATCGATCAGATAAGAATTTTTTTTCGCTTTACGAATAAATTGAAATTTCAATAACTCCTTTGCTGTAGGTCTATTTTCTGGATCTTTATTTAGACATGCTTCCACGAATTCTTTAAACTGTTTCGTATAATTACCAGTCAATTGAGGTGGATTGTTTTTGGGAATTAAAAAGAGCACTCGCATTGGATGAAGTTCACTGTTCGGTGGTTCACCTTTTGCTAATTCTATGGCTGTGATTCCTAATGACCAAATATCTGCCTGAAATTCAGAGAATTAATAGATAAATATATATATATATATATTTTTTTTTTTTTTTTTTTTTTTTTTTAATTAATTAATTAACGAAAACTTTAGAAAAGTAAACAAACGATTTACCTTAGAATCATAGGCCGACTGTTTAATGACTTCCGGCGCCATCCAAAAAGGCGTCCCAACAAATGTATTTCTCTTACTTGTCGTATTGGTCAATTGTCCAGCAACACCAAAATCAGCTAATTTAACGTCTCCCATTTCGCTTAGTAAAACATTGGCTGCTTTAATATCACGATGTAATTTACGTTCACTGTGAAGATAGTCAAGACCTTTAAGTACTTCACGTAAGATCACAGCGATATGCATTTCTTCAAAACTTCCAGCCTTCATAAGATCTAAAGCTGAACCGCCACCCAAGTACTCCATAATAATCCAAAGCTTAGTACCCTAAAAATTATAATTCATATTTTAAGATATGTTTTATTTATTGAATTATTCTGAAAAAAAAGTTTGAAATATGCGAATTTAAGTTTTGTATCAAGATGAATTTTTTTTATGATAAAAGTGGAAAAAATAGAATTGTTTATTGATCGAATATGTAATATAAAAAAAAATAGACACATTGAAAAAAATAGAACAGGCGAGGCGCAGGAAACCATACCATCAGGTATATACCGTTATAATTATATCAAGTCATTGATGGGCCAGTCCCTGTAATGCCTCGTTAAACGATGAGGCCATTGGCAGGATTAACATATGCAACCAACGAAGATTACTATGCTACATAGGCGATAGATCACGTATAAATAAAATATTATTGGAAAATTATTTTCTACTCATTGAATTGAACAAGGCTAAAGGATTTCTTTTTTTTTCGATATCGTGCGTCACTATCAAGGATTAAATTCTACTATCAACTACTGATTATGATTTAAGAAATAAAAAAAGTTTATAATATGATAATAAAATAATTTCAAGAAATCTCAAGATAAAATAGAATAAATTTTTATATTAGTGCAAACCTTAAGATAAGATCCATAATATTTAGTGACGTAAGGGCTGTCGCATTGCGACAGCACCATAATCTCCTGTTGTATATCTTCGATCTCATCTTCAGCTTCTTCTAAATCAATTATCTTTATAGCCACGATTTGCTGAGTTCTATTGTCAATTCCTTTGAATACTTCTCCAAAACTGCCTTTTCCTATCCTTTCCTGTTTTGTAAATATTAGCTCGGGATCAACCTTCTGCAACAGAAAATTTAACGAGTTAAAACATTATTAGTATTTATCACATAATTTTCAATTTAAAAAGATTCCCATTGACTTTCTTTAGATTCGTCAATAAATATAATAGTGAAATCTATGAATAGTTGATGTTTTTCACAATTATTTTTCTTTCATTGTAAATACCATATATGCCAGTTAATTAAATTAAATGACTAGTGAAAATAAGTGTGAAATTAAAAAACTAAAAATACATGAAAAACAAAATATCTCACGCGTGAAATCGTTTTTTTTTTTTTTTTCTATTTTCAAATGTCTCTACAATAATTTATTTGTTAAAAAAATCCTAAAAATTGTCAGATGCCTGTTCATTCCAGTATCATGGAAATTAATGTTCATCATGTCAACCTCTCATAATAAAGTTTTCAACGTTGCCACTTAAGACCCATAAGACATTCACGGACTGTTTCCTGAGACACCTGTGAACGGAATAAAAGAGAATCTCTTTGAATTCCAAATATACCGTTTTAACATTCATTGCGCTCATGTGATCTCATTTTAAATAATCATTTGTTATTATTATTTATTATTATCATTAGACATTTTCTATCATTTTGACTCATAAGTAATTTTTATTTTTTTTTTTTATCAGTTATCAACATTGAAAAAAAAATAAATAACCGATTAAAGTCATCGGTTATTGATAGAGCGTTGACTCACCGATGGTGTTGTGCATCTTCCAGAACTATTAATATGCGAACGTGGAAGAGAATTACTCTTTTGGTTATGATAATTATTTCTTTGAATAATAGGCGGTGGCGGAGGATGAGAAAAAGGTCTACTACCTCTGCCAGTCTTCGGTTGTTGCTGTGTATGTAAATGTTGTTGTGAAACATGATACTGATTCCAGGATTGACGTGATACATAATCGGTATATCCGCCGGAAATAAATTGTGCAGATCCGTTGAGATAAGGCGGTGCAATCACCGCCGTTTGCTGAGCTTCACTACTGTTTCTCATTATTTTATTATTATTACTTCAAAGTTTTTTATTTCTTCAAATAAAAATGAACAAATTGTCTTTATTCAATTAATAATCACAGTATAATCTATTCGACAAGTTGTGCTACCTTCTGTTTGTATTCCACCATTTTTATTAATTAATCTATATATTGTATACTTTAGATTGTAATACTTTTGAATTTATCAGCTCATACATAGATGTAATAGAACAATTTATGTAATATATAGTGTGATAATCTCTGCGTGAAATGATTTTTATCTTTAAGAATTTATTCAGGGTGAAAGTACGTAAACAGATTGTATGGTGGAATTATTAAATTATTGAATTTATAATCGTTAAATAAATTTATTGAAAATACTGTTTTTTTAATAATTTTATAAGATAAAGTTAAAATTGCATAGATGTGATTTTAGTCGACGTTCGACAAATTTTCAAAAACTCTTCTTTTGCAATTTTTGTATTTATTTGACATCTATTGAATTTTAAATTGTTTAAAAATCGTCAATAAAAAATAATTTCACGCCCTTAGAATTGTATATTAAACCGATTTAATAAAATCAGATGATTTTAGAAAACAGAATACTCATTGCGTGTACACCTCAACACTGAACTATCATTGACTGAAGTCGTACAAGTAATTTTATGCTCTGAATAATCGAACTATCCCGGAAAATATTATTTATGCATAAAATATTTATAAAACAAAAAGTTCACATTTCACACTGAAATTTCAAGTAAAACTATATCCCATAAATGAAGGAAAACAATGATGTCATCAACAATTGTACTAAGTCGATTTTTCGATATTTAATCACATATTATACTTTAACACAGTGAATTTGATCACACTTATGACGTTGAACATATACAATAATAATTTCTCAACTAAAATGTTTATTTAATTTTAAGTTATATTGATAATAATATACTGTGCTTAACAATAATTACATTTTGGCTGAAATTTTTAACGACTGAAACTAATAAAAAAAATTAGTAAAAATTATAAACATGCTCAGAAACAGTTACATTCCGTGAGTAGCTTAGAAATCAACTGGCAGCACAGGTATACCAGGTATACCAGGTATACCAGGCATACAAGTGCTCAGGGGACCGCGATCGCTCGAAGAAGGCGCGGGAGTTGTTGCCCACATTGTAGTACAGTATAGTAGTATCCCAACAGCACTAAAGTTGTAAAGAAAAGGATAGGAGTAAAATAACCAGAGCTCATATTAGAGAGACCAATGTACTTTACTGATTGAACACCCGGTATTCACAATAATATTCTATATATATGGTGGCGTATTTTTAATTTTTAACACTACTCTTTAAGGTGTAATATTGGTTTCCATTCTATTCAGAAGATTTCACTTTTGACAGTCAAGATTTATATTATTACATTAAATTCATTATGGAATAAACAAAAAAATAGTGATAGGCTATGCAAATATTAGAAACACACGAGCAAATTTTCAGTTTATAGTAATGAAGACAAAGGCAGAATAAAAAAGTATGTGTTAAGGTACTTTTGCTGACGGTTTATTATTTTAAAGTAGAAGAATCAAAATGATATTGTTGACTAATAAATAGTATATCAATAATTTTTATTTGTTCCTTAATTAAATTAAGAAAAATTTTCTGTAAAGAAAATTATTCTTGTTAGCTAGTTAATTTTACAATTCTCGAATTTTACAAGGATAACAATCTGAACAAAAAATTCAAATTTCTGTCGCAAAAATTGTGTCTCGGTTAAAAATTTTACTGTAACAATTGAAATCCAATAAAAAAATATACTATTTCAGTCAAACCATCCGTATTTGTCTGCTTAATTTAATGAATATATTTATCGTTAAAATCTTATTTTTGATTTCCGATTTTGGCAATCGTTTATTTTGAAAATTTAATTTTTTGTTCTAAATTATCATATTTTACAACTGACTTACAATAAGAATCATGAAAATTTATAAAGACAAATTTGTCAATGAGTTGAAAGCTTTCAATGTTATTAAAAGTATTATGTCGACCGAAAATTATTAACAAAAAATGTTCATATATGAATCTAACGATTTTTTTCAATCATTTACGTAATTTGTGTAAAAACAAAAAATTTAGAAATGAAAGTTTTTCAAAAATGGAAACTTTTTGATGTCTATATGTTTTAATAATCGGTCCCTACGATTGCAGTTTTATAGTTCTCTCCTAGACAAAAAAAAATTTTGAAAAAAACCTCTGCTATGTAAGGTAAAAGCCCCAATAGATGATCATGTACCAGTATATGATCACTTCATGTATTTGTATATCTATATTCACAAATATAGGTATACAAATACATGGAGTGATCATATACTAGTACTTGATCATATATTAGGGCTTTTACCTTAATAGGTTTTTTAATTATTGTTTTTTCTAAATTCTCATTTGTTTAAAAAAAAAACATAAAACTACAATAGCTTTATAATCATGAGTGCAACAAGGATAGTACCGTTTCTCGAAGTGAGTGCAACGTGAAAAAAAGAGTGGACCGGCTATCAATGAATTTTTTTTATCGAAAAATTAACATTTTCAGATAAATCTGTTTTTTGATTAATAGATTTTTGATGAACTTTAGCAAAAAAAAAAAATGTGATGCTCGAAAAAAAATTCTCAATATTATTTTCATAGGTTGTAGGATTGTAAACCAGGAATCTAAACAATTACCCAAATTTTTTACTCCTAATATTAATAAAAATTATGTCTTTTGAGTGGAGCAATTTCGGTCGGTAATATTTTTTAGGGTGAGAAGGAAAATATCTATTGCACAATTTCCCAACATAAAATCATTATAATTTCAGTTATGTATCAAATTTTCAATAAGAGGAGAAATATCTAGAAACAACATACTTTAACTTGTAAAAACAATTATATTTTTAGATTGATTAAGTTTAATAATTATTTAAAGTGGTAATTGTTAAGTTCCATTCTTATCATTACGATTTACAATAAAGGTAATTGTCGCTCTATGGACACAGTGCCACAAAATTCTAAATTCTTGTATACTTTTTGATGATTTCGAAACACAATTCGCAGTCAAATTTAAAATCGATTGACGTCACCGAACATGAGATAATTGTAACTGAAAATATTAAAGAATTTTCACGCTTTTACATTGAAGATTGCAGATTTTTTTGTTTTGAAATTTTTAATGAACTATGTATAGTGCATCAAGTACTTGAATACAATACGTCTTAATGAAATTCTTCGTGTGTCGTCTGACAGTAGATTATATGAAAGAAAAAAAACTGCTAAAAAAGTCAGCAACAAGTTTTTGGTTTTTTAAAAAAAATTTTAAATATTTAAAAAATAGCTCTGAAAATATTTGGCTTCTCACGATGAAAATTTAAAATCTTTTTTATATTTTTCTGGAAAATCATTTAAGAATGATTATAAATAATAAAAAAAACCTTAATTTTTGACAAAATGAAAGCTTACAACATAATTTTGTTCTAAAAATCATAACTCACTTCTGGTTGGAAAAAAATAAGTGATGTGTCTTTTTTAATTGATCAATTTTTTTATGGAATGCCCCATATATTTTATCCACTTTTACATATTTGACTAAAATATACATCTAAGGTAAACTTTTATTAATTATATTGTGAGTTTATCTTAAAAAAAAAAATGACCAAGCAGTATATTATAGTATTACATCCAACAATAGCAACGATTTAAGAGAAAGAAGTGTCTATAAAAGTTTTAGGTAAAACAAAGTCAAGCGCATTCATTTAAGGAAAGTAATTCACTTTGAATTCATGGTAGTAATAGCTAAATGTCGGTACTCAAATAAGATGTAGACTAGTAAGTGTACATAGACGAATATCAAAGTGAAAGGCAGTAGACAATTGCGACCACTCCAGTTTCTTCCGTGCAGCAAACTTCAACATGTTAGAACTCTTGTTCATTGTCTTTATACAGTATTTAATTTTTAGTCAAAATACGTCGTAAATTTTCTTTCTAATCGAAAGAATAATTACATATGATGAAATTTTGGTTAAAGCTACTTTTTCAATTTATGTTCGAAAACGAATCCTGGTAAAGCATATTGAAGATGTTAACTTTATATATTGAAAATCTCAAGTACCGTGGCAATATAGAATGACATGTTGATTCAAACAACTTAAATATATTACACATCTGCATACAGATTTGGAACGTTTTCTTTTTTTATTAAATGCTATACATTGACATTTAATACCGTAATGCTAGATAAAAACGATGTTTGTAAATGTTTGAGTTAAATTGGACGTCTCACAATACGGTAGAGAATGGAAGCGCTATACTTTTAACATTACACTGGCTCCTTATCACAATTTGCAACGCAAAATTTTTCTCATCATCCAAGTCTGGTGCAAAATCAATTTAAATAGAGACTTATTTCTGACTAGAGAGGCATATAATAGCTTTACAGTATGATTCGATTTTTTTAATTTGTTTACATTACATTATATGCGATGAAAATGTTATGAGATACTATTTACTATATACGTGTATAGGGGCCATTCATTGGTTTCACAATTCAGAAAAATATATGTAATGAATTGAGCTAAATCCTGTTGAATAAGTTTCTATTAATCCTTTGAAGAAATTTTGTTGATTTTTGTTTTCTAATTCATAATTGTTTATAATATACACATTTAAGTACATCTTTCACTTTTATTTCTTGAGTGTATTATTTTATTTTTATCTTTCAGTAAAATTAGTTGGAACTACAAAAACTATATTAAATATCAACTGTCGACAATGTGGAAAATTTCTTCTTGTTAAAATAATTTGCAATTTTGATTAAATGAGTGTATAAAGTGTCCAGTTTTTAATTCTTTTAGGGTCAGTTTTTCAATCCAGGATAAAATTTTATCCAATGATAAAATATATCTATATATATCATATATATAAATATACTAGCAGTAATAATAAAACTTTTATCCTGGATTGAAAAACTGGACCTTAGAATTTTTAATTTTCCTATAGTATATATACTTTTCCAAGAGTAAGATACACTACATTTATGAGGCTGTGACAATTATGGCGTCAAAAATACAAGAGATTTCATTTCTATTGATTTCGGATTTAGAATCCAAAAAATTCTTTGAAAATTAAAATAAATTTTTTTTTTAAATCACAAATAACCAAGTTACTTACTAATGACTAAGTTACAAAAACATTCATTGCCTCGGACGTTTTTTCGTTTTTCGTGATACTGATTTATTTATATTTTTGCACTTGATGACTATAGCTTATGATTTTACATCATCCCATTATTTATCTATCAAAATCTCTTCATTTTCATTTTATAAAATTTTGAATAGACCGAAGTAAAATTTGGCTCTTAATTATTTTGAATTTGAAGAATCAATTTGTGACATACATGAATGTGTTTGTAAATGCGTCATTACTTTTTGATAAATTGACTGGTTGTCAGTCAAATTGTTGCATTATTGGGATTTTTTTTCAACTTAACGGAGTATGTTATCTTTTAAAATTTGTATTTAGCTTGAAAATCTGAAAATGATTGGTGGTGAATTGAATACTTTGAGAAAATATACATTGCATACATAAATACACATTAAAATTAACTTTTTTAACCTATCTGAGCTTGAAACTTGCAAAAAATTTGATAACTGATTTGGAGTAAACGTTTTTTAGGATTTGGTTAGACTAAGAAAATTTTTTTAAAATTAGTTTCGAAGCAAATTTGTCACATTACGAGTGGATGCGGAAAACAAATTGACTGCAAGGTAAAATACAAGAATTTCATAAATTTTTATTCCAATTATTTCCTAATTAAGTAAAGCTCAGATAAATATTAATTAAAAAAAATACTTGTAGCTAATAGTGATACGTAAAAAATATTGCAGTAAACTATATAGCCATGAAAAATTGATAGACTATTTACAGAAACTTACCATTGAGTTTAAATGATTATTGTTAGTTATGTAGTTGACATTAATATTATCATCACTAACATTGTTTTTAGTCATATTGTTATTATTAGTATTATTGTTGTTATTATTACTTCGAAAACTTGACGCATGATTTTTTCCTGAATTACGATATTTACTAAAATTGAATTTACTGTTTTGCTTAGTATGTTTGTGAGGAACCATCGCGGCAAACATTGTCTTCTTCAATGGAATTTATTCAATTTTGTCAACAAAAAATATAAGATAATATTGTTTCATATATAAAGAAACAATGGTCTTAAAAATAAATAATAAACAAAATCAAACTATTTTGTTTAAAGCCTATCGACATTTTTCGATTACTATTCTATCGTAACTTTTATCATATTATATATTTTTTAAATGAACAGCTACAATGACATATCGACAAGTAAATATCAAAATAGAATAACTTGTGTTTATACTTCAGCTTTCAAAGCTTTGTTCATCTCATCATACTAAAGAACCATTTTAAATCGATATTACTTTTTTTGCTTTATTTATATTAGTTTATTTTTAATACGCGTAGTAATACGATTGAATTTGTTCAACAGTCGCTTTGCTCCTCTCTAAAAATAGTCTTCTGTATAGTTAGTCGTTGAGATCGATAGTCTACTTGTAAAGTCACATGAATAGAGTGAGATTTCAATCCAAGACACGAGAATGATTAAAAGAGAGAGAGACAGAGAGAGAGTCAGAACGTAATGAGAAATAAGCCAACGACCTGATCACAAAAATTTAATTTCATTTATCAACATCAAACATTTAGATTGATATTGATGAAATCATTATCTTTGCTCATAATTGAAGTTATTGAATTATTTAATATTGATTAAAAATCTTAGAGGTTAAATATTTATTTAAAACACAATAGTTCTTTTCAAGTCTTCCAATTGTTCGGATAGTCGTATGCTTTAACAATAAATAAAACACTTACAGGTATGAAATTTACAAATTCTATGATTTTATATTTTTTTTTATGATTATTAATATTTTCAGTCAGTGTTGTAAAAAAAAATTAAAATTATAATTCTTTAAAATACCTATACTAATAACTAATTCAATTAATCAACAAGTCGGGTGTACTTAATAGTCTGTTAAAGTGTCGCGCGTCGACTGAAATCGTGTAGACCAGCATCCCTTTAATTGAACAACACTTTTCCCGAGACTTTCCCTACTCTTTCATATTTTCCGTATATCGGTAGGACTGAGCGTCGGCGCATAAAATCTTTTTTTAACCCTCTTGCAGAAGTAGACAATTTTAATTTTAATTTGTTTTTTCTTACTTTTGAAGTTTAAACTGTACTTTTCGACACGTAGATTTGAAATCAATTCAACTTTATATTGGTAAAAAGTTGAATGAACCACGGCAAAGAGGTTTTAAAATTCTGATTTTGTCATAAATTTTATATTATTCAATATTGTGGGTGTTGTAAATAGAATGTAATACCGACAATTTAATAGTATAGAATAAATTGTATACACATTACTGAATTAATTATTTTTTCCCATTTCGAAGTGATTTTAATAAACAACGCTACTTTTTGTGAATCTGTACAATGAATAGTATCATTTTGTTTATGATTTAGACTCAAAAACAAATAGAAATTTTTGAAAAATCGAAGCACATCAATCCTTTCAAATCACTGACCAAAAATTCAAAAGTGCCCGAAAGTACATTCTTTATTTACATTTACAATTTTTGTACTAGAGAAAATTTTAAGTAAAATTATCTGAATATATAACAGAAAATAATTGATCATTTTTTGATAAACTTATACCCACCGATATAGGTATAATATAATTCAATTGATTAAAAGTGTTGAAAAGTGCTATTACTAAGACCAGAACTTTGGTACAAAGCTAAATTCCTGGCCCAAGACCCATTACCATGAAATCGTTGATTATAATACAATTTTTATAAGTATAACAGTATTCTTTTAGTTTTGCAGAGTAAGAAGAACTTTCAAAAATCTATTGGTTTTTTTTTTTATTTTACTCTTTCCTTGTACGCAACTCTGCTATTAAGACTTTGTTTATGGAAATTATCATTATATCGATTTTTACGCCTAAGATGCCGTAATCCACCCCAATAACCAAAGTTGTAATTTAAAACTATCCAATAATCGGTGTCAATTAGAGGTCAAGTTCATTATAAATCCAAACTTTTTAAATATTACCAATAGAATAACGCCAATCTGCTAATGCAGTTTAGTATCAGTGTGAAGTGCAGATTGATGGCAAAAGAACTTCAGAAGTTAGAAGGCGAGAATCTGCTATTGGTTTGCAATTAAATAGCTATCGGTGTTTGGCATTTTGGCTTAGCTTAACGTACCCATGTTTCATTGATAAATTAGGAAATTCTATAGTTTTTATCAATCTGCATGCAGTTTGCAAGCCAATGTGTTCCAATTTTTGTAATCAGTCTGACACCAATCTGCTTCTCAGATTGACACGAAACTGCATCAACAACAGATAGATGTCAATTTGCTACCAAGTGGTTATTGGAATGTCCCAATAACAACTTTTGCATTGGGACTTTGGTTATTGGATCATATTTAAAAAAATTTCACAGCAGACGGTAAAAAACAACTCATTTTTAGCATTTGTTAAATGGAATCTGACGGATGAAAATAGTTATTAAACAATCTGACCTTTAAATTTGTAGTATGAGCTGCAAAATATTGTTATGAATTCATTGTCAAAAAAAAATGAAATTTTGTGGGTTATGACATCTTAGGATGTGGGTAACGATATAAAAAACTAGCTATATGTCAGGTGAACTTCTTAATCAACAGGCTTATAATCGTTTCACACTTATTTGTTAGATATTAATTGGGCTCGTTCAAGTTTACTAAGTTCTTCGTTGGACTAAGCTTAGATTAGTATACCTTGCATTGTTTTCTTATAAATATTCTTTAAAGAGAATTTAGTCACTTTTAGTTTCTGGTACATGATCTGCTAAGATCTCCCAAGAGCTTAGTAAACTTGAACGAGCCCATTTATATCTTTTGCATGCAGTGTACTTAGTATACCATTTAATTATGTACAATTGATTAAAATACGGTTTAAATTATGAAATCAACAACTTTTCATTTTTAGGCTACAGTAATCTATACTTTAGTGCTTCTTACCTAAGGAATGTAAAATGTTTTTTTTTTTCTTTTAATTATTGTCGCTATAAGCTGATGGGATCTTTCAAATGATAATTGAAATAGTGATAAAAATAAAGAGCAAATTATATCATCTTTTTTGAGTCTTTGACTTATATATCAAATATCATATACGCGCATCAGACATACAATTGCGTTCATTCATGTAAAAAATAATAATAACCTAAGTTTTAAAAAGAATTGAAATTTTTATGAATCTCAATTTTAGTATCGGGTGAATTCAGCAATTCAAGTTTTTAAGTGGCAATATTTACGACTATAAGGGCCAGTTTTTCAATCCAAGATAAAATTTTATCCGATACCAATATATATCTATATATTTCATGTTTATAGGTGTACTGGCAATAATAATTTTATCCTGGATAAAATTTTATCGGGATTGAAAAAATGGCCCTAAAAATTTTCAAAAGAATAATTTACAATAATTTCATTTTTTGTAATATGACGTTATTTTAGATGTTCATACTTTTCAATTATTTATTTTTTAATTTAGAATATTTTTAATGATTATTTATTTTAAATTCGGTAATTTTTAAAGTGGTGAAATTTCATTGATGTTTTTTTTTAAATTGCTGATTTTACGAATAATTTAATTTGCAAATTTCTTTATTTCTAGATGTCTGTTTTTTTATTTTTTACATTTTACGATACATTTAATTTATTTTAGACATTATTTACGTTTCTACCATTTAGGAAATATTATTTTTTACATTTTGCTTATTTTACAAATGAAAAAATTTATGATTTTCAAATTTTAGAGTTTAGAATCCTCCAAATTAAGGATTGGCAATAAATCCCTAAACATAGAAACCGACTCAAATTAATGAACGCGATTGTATATCATGATGCGCAAATATTGGTTTGTCATATCTAAAATTTTTATTAAATCAACTAAATATAAAATAAAACGTTTTTGTTTATAACTTCTTGTTTTACTACAAGATAAAAGTTGACTATTTGTCAATTTATTCTGAAGAGGGTGAGGTTAGGACATATGCTTGAACTTGGGAAACAAAATAAAATATTTACCTCGTTGAAGGCCATCTTTTTTGTTATAATTCCGTGTGGTTCTCGGGTGGTGCTTCCTGCACCTCCTTGGCCCACTTTAAAATTTGGATCCAGAAAAGATGTGTCCTCTCAGTGATGTTAATGTAATCTTTTGAGTATAATGCGTTAATATTTATTTCACGATCGTTGCTGCAGTCGTTGTAATTAATATTGCCGTCTAAACTAACGGCGTTGACGTTTTTGCTACTTCCAGGTGACGTTACTTTTTCGTGGTCGTCCTCCACCTTGACGACTAATAAAACGACGCATCGAGGATAAAACAAAAATAGAATACACACGCCGTCACTCAATGAATACGAGACAACTGCAACCAAGTTAAATATTGTTTTTATTATTTCTTTTGACTTCTGGCAGCCCTTAGCGACACACATACGTCACAAGACCAAGTCGGAGAGCACCTTGACCCCCCGATAGGCCAACACCACTTTGCTGCTTTTCCTTAAAAAAAAAGTACGTTGCCACCAACTGATTATGTCTATTGTATCTTGTATATTTGTATATTATATACTCACAAGTTTTATGATTGCTTTTATGATTTACAATTCGTTGGTTTTCATATTTTTATAATAACTTTATATTGAATATGTACCTCTCTCAGAAAGAATTTTATATTTACCTTATCTTAAATCTTAATCATCGATAGAACTTATGTCACTATTACGAAAGTAGTTTAGCATTAAATAACTACGAATTGTAAGTTATCTCTGATCACGCTAATTAAATTTTGTTAAATTCAATAAGTGAATTTTCCAATGCTAAGTCGTTAAAAAGATTATTTATGTATCAATCTTTTTTTTTTTTTTTTTTTTTTTCACATATTTTACCGTTGATTAAATAACCACAAACAGAATAGTGCCATCATGATTTTGTGGTACATACGTAAAATTCACTCATGATCTTTAACATGCGCGCGCATTAAACCTCAGTCATTGTAAAGTAATTACCGCGATGGCGCCAGTAGTTGAACTCTTCATCTTTTGTTTCGGTCAATTCGAGAGGGAAATCTATCAGAATCTATATAATATAATCTAATCTTATCTACTTATTTTCTGTTTTGTCAGTGGACAAATGTATATCTTAACGCGTTAAGATATGCAAGCACAGATGAGAAGAAAAAGTTTGATAAATTGTATTTTTTATTAATTTGTATTTCTATTTTGTATGCTTACCTGCGATTAATTCAAATATTTTTGGAGAATTTAATCAATCTTATTAATTATAGCAAATAAATAAACTAGGGGCTCTACTTATTTTTGACCGTAAAAAATCTAAAAATTAATATACATTTTTTTTTTTATTTTTATTTTTAGTTATTAATAATAATTAACCTTTGATGGAAATTAGAAATCATATAAATTTATATAAGACCCCATTAGTGGCACTTTTTCTTTCAATGAAAAAATGTTCTACTTGGAATGAAAATTACAAATATTTTTGATGAAAAGGTCTTAAAGATTATAAATAATATATTTATTATTGAAATTAGTGATTTAATTAATTGAATAAGTACCAAAATCAAAGAAAGTGTCAGTAATGGGGTCCCCGCCACTAATGGGGTCGTTTACCCTAGTGCATCTTATTGATTTTTTTTATCAAATCTATCAATTAAATTTAAAATAAAGAAAAAAATTTCTTATGTAAACTATTCTATTCAAGAAAAAAAATATGTAATTATTCGAAAAAATTAATTAATTGAAGTTTCGTATTGATTCATCTGATTATTATCCTTTATTTGATCAGTTTTATCATAAAAATTTTAGGCAAACCATCAGATAATTTCGATTCAATTATCGCAGAAAAGAATTATTGAAGATTTGTAAATGATTTGTGTAAGTATCCAGTGTACAAAGAAGAAATAAAATTAATAGACACTTTGATAAAAATGACATCACAATTTATGAATTTGTCAAAATACAGAAAGAAGAATAAAATAAAATATTCTTTGAAATGGAAAATACTACAATAGCTTTCGAATTATGAAACTGTAGTGGGATGATATAGAGAATTTTTTAAATTTCCATGAGAGGAAAAAAGTTTGGAAAATCCAAAAGTGCACACCTCATAACGCTTATTCATTTTTTAAGAAAAAAATAAATTGTGTAAATGATTAAAAAAAAATAATTAAGTAATTTCTTAGTCTTTTCTATTTTTTTTTTTTAATTATCGGTGCCTATTTTTTTCTTCTCATATGCGCACGCAGTCTAAAAAAATCTAGCTTGATTAAGTGGCGCCATCGTTTTCACGTGAGAGAAATAAAAAAAGTTCGTTTGTTTTGATAAAAATTCAATTTACAAAAAAAATACGTAAACTAGACTACTTATATGAAATACAGCCCCAGTTCATTGAATTCTTAAACTAATAAAAAAAACCCAGTCTCGAAATGTCAATTTTTTTCAGGAGTAATCGTTGGTACATGCAAAATCAGCGGGTGTGACATCAGGACGTCCACGTTAAACTTTTTTCGAAACGTTTTTTTTTTTTTTCAAAATAGCAACATGAAATGATTTTTATGAATTATAAGATGGATTAATTTGAGTGTTTTCTCGATGTACGTCTCCTTATATTATTGTAGGTCTACTCATATTGTTGTTAGCAATCCGCCCGGCTTCGCACGGGTATTTAACAAAAATTTTTTAATTAATTATAATATAATAATATAGCCTATGTCACTTGGGGATAGTGTAGCTTCCCAACAGTGAAAGAATTTTTCAAATCGGTTCAGTAGTTTTGGAGCCTATTCAATGTAAACAAATAAATAAACAAACAAACAAACAAACAATTAAATCTTTCCTCTTTATAATATTATAGTATAGATAAGTGCAATATGGTATAGTGATAGAGGCATTTGAAGATCACAAAATTGCTTGACCTTGACGAGTCGGATGTAAAGCACAACCTCACGTGCTTCGCGCTATGAGGCGTGCAATTATGAGTTTGAATATAATTTAATCCCAATTAGTTTTTATTAGAATATCAAATGACAAATCTTATTATATTTGATGCTTACGTCTTTAATTTTACCTTATAATTGTGTCTTATATATCGCAAAGTGTATAGTTAATGAAAATTTGAAAAATTTATTTAAAAAAAGACACAGTTTATCAACTTTTGATGTTTATTTAACAAAAATCTTAATGTGAATATCAGTCTACTCTTTATATATAATAACTATAACTTTCTTTATGAGCAATAGAGGAGTTAAATTTACCGCCCGTTTTCAAGCACATGCACATGTATTGTGAAAAACTATTAAAATGTTTACAACAGTGAAATTATAACTCTAAATTGATAGACTAATAATAAATAAATAACAGTAAATCACATGAATTATAATAATAAATAAATAAAACAAAAATAATAAAATTAGTATCTATATTGAACTGTGTAGTTATAGCTACTTTCAGTTTCAGTGTCCATATTTATAATCATTATAATTATTAGTAACATGGCGGACGTAGTTACATGTGTCAACGTCGACCAGAGACTACACTTACCTTAATCTATCTATTTCTTTAAAGTAAATAACTAGTGCGTATCGTTTCCATTTATTCATAAGTATAAAAGTAATTATTAAATATTGTATCACTATTAAATATTGAAACAAATGTATTGCTTATAGAATTCCGAAAATAAAAAGATAAAAAAATGGGCAGATCCAGAACGCGTAGTAAGTCGCCAAGTAGCAGACGGCGTCATAAGAGTAAACATTCAAGAAAACGTTCTAAATCGCGTGAAAAACGTTCTAATAATAAATATTTGGAAAAATCAAAAGAACGAAGTTCTAAAACAAGGTAATTTATCAATATTATAACAATTTACAATCACAAAAGTATTGGTATGCAGTAATGGTATTATTTTGAATATGCATTTTAACTAAATTTTTCATATTTTTATCATTTTAGAAAACGCTCACATTCTTCATCAACAAGTAGTGATTCTGATGGCTCTGATGATGTACATATTGTCAGCCATAAAAAACGCTTATTCAAAGATAGAGATCGAAAAATGGATGAAGTTGAGCGATTAGCTGAAATGGAACGTCAAAGGTATTATTATTAATAAATTAAATAACTGGAAACACCACTGTTGAAAAATTACTCGATCGTGTTTTAATTTATAAAATACGTAGAGTAAGTTATAATGGTGTTTTTATTTTTATCTTATATATGTGGTTCATTTTTATACTTGTGTTATTAGGAAAAAGAAAGAATTAACGCACAATACCCTCGCCACAAGCGCAATCCGGTAAGAATTAGATTAAAAACTATGTGCCTTGGTGGTGGTATCATATTATTTTTCATTAGAAAATGCACGGGCAAAATAATTAATCTTTTCTTATTGTTAGCAATTTTATACGGCATGACAATTGTCAATTGACGATAAAAAATTTTCATATTTATTTCTTTTACATTTAAATGGTTTCATACGAAATCATATTAACTTCTGTATACTTATTATGGTAATAATGATGACAATCATTATTATGAGGAATGTTATAATAAAATGAATCATTGTTATTGTTGTTATAAGGTTGCAAAATTAAGAAACCTCTACAACATTTGCACAAAAAAATTAATATAATATTAATAATTTAGGCGGCAACGAGAAACAGAGCAAAAGTTAGTGGAAGAAGAGGCTGCTAAACGCATTGAAGAGCTAGTCCAAAAAAGGGTGGAAGAAGAATTAGAAAAACGTAAGGAGGAGATTGAAGCAGAAGTTCATAGACGAGTAGAAGAGGCTAAAAAAGCTATTGAACGACAAATGATGGAAGAAATGGAATGGCGCCAGGCTAAACTCCGCGAGGAGGAGAAACGAAGAGAGGTAAGACCAATCCAGAGAAACATTGGATGATTTATCGCGAGCGCTGAGTAAGAGCATAATTAACGTCGCTACCTCAATTTAACAATTACGTTGACGATATTATTAAGTACTATATTTGATACTAGATGAAATATCTTGATAATTTTAAAGAGTTATACTTTTTTGTACTTGTGTATTAAATTATTGTCGCCAATGGTTTTGTTGATATTCAGGATTCGATTTTATATTTGCTACAGCGTTCGTGCGTTTAAGTTTTGTGGATTTTTTGAGTTACCATGAAACGTTTCACTCAGAAAATCACTGTACTTCGATTTTTTATTATGTCTACTTGAAGTGTAGCAATGTAGCCAACTAATTTATTTGTGATGCAACAAAAAGTTGCCAAAAGCAACGTATATGGTGTTATTCGTGTCGTGTACGTATATATTTTATTGTTACGAATTACCGAGAATATATTTTTTTTTGTATATAGATATACCTATTTCTATTTGACAACACCGTTACATTAACTTATTGTTAACACTGATAGATTGTACGGTATGACATGCGTATTATTAGAATTCTGATTCAATTTGATGAAAAAAAAATAAGATAAACAAATTAGATGCGTTAAAAAATTAATTTAAATTTGTAATAGTTATTACTATCAACAATGTAAATTCGTAAAAATATTTATGAATTTCTTTGTAATGAATTATAAAGTAAAAATCGCGTTAAAAAACTTGTTAGCATTGTAATTCTATATCTATTCAGCGATCTTTCAATCCTAATTTCATTTTTTTTTTATCTGCAAATTTCTGTTAATTTCAATACCCTTATCTAGATTTTTGATGGCTGTAATTAATAGTAACAAGAAAGTTTCAAATAATCAAAGCAAGTTACGTTTTATTGCCATTAAATTATCTTTGTATATGTACATATATATATATATATCAAAATACATCGAGCTATAATAATTTTTTAATGCTTATTCGGATGAAAATGAAGAACCATTGAGTAGAATTTTTTTAATGAAAAAAAAACAAACAAAAAAAATCAGTAAGAAATCCCAATAGCATCAAAGCACGACCAATAGCAAAATATATAGGTCAGCTTCCTAAACTGACTACCAGCGGAAGATGCCGGTATTATATTTACTGCCGAGTGATTGTTGATGAAGAAGTCATCCCCTACATGCTGACGTGAGCTACATTCAGGTATTATCCAATTTATATATATTCATAATTTCATAACATAAAAAATAATAAGTATATTATTTTTATTTACTCAACTATAAATGCATATCAACACAATAAATATATTCTCCGTGACGTCGTCTACTCATTGAAGAGTAGCAGCAGTCGCTGCGGGGAAGATAATAAAATTATGGCCCAAATTTTATAGAATTCATTTCTCACATATGTTATCGTAGATGTTTATCTACTTTAAGATAATAGTACCAAAATTAATTTATTTAAAATATGTTTATTTTAGAAATTTTTTTTTTCAACATTTTCCCGGGCTGTACTATCATTCTTTCCTGTACAGAGAAATATTTTATAGGAATTGTATTTATCAAGTTGTCAAAATAGCAGCACAACAAGCAAAACAGTGTGATAACTGCAACAATAAGGGCCACAACTATTATTTCATATTGTAAAACTGTACTATTGTCGTTGTAGGAGGAAGAGCGGAAAAAACGTGAGGAACTCGAACGGATCATGGAAGAAAACAACAGGAAAATTGAAGAGGCTCAAAAGAAATTGGTAAAATTTTTAAAATACATATATATTTTTTTTATTATGAAATAATTTTGATTTTTAATATATTTTGTTTTTAACTTCAGGCTGAAGAACGATTAGCAATGGTTGAAGAACAACGTCTTATGGAAGAAGAGCGTCAGAAGATGAGAAAAGAACAAGAAAAGCGAGTTAAAGAAGAACAAAAGAAAATATTGGGAAAAAATAATTCGAGGCCTAAACTTTCTTTCACTTTAAAACCAGTAACGTGAGTCTTAAAATTAATTTCAAGTCATCTTTTGTGCTGTTAGATATCCCTTCAGGATCTTGAGTAGGTAATAATTTGCCAGTTTATATAAATATCGATTTGATCAATCATACAAACATCAAATAATTCTATTTATTTGTTGTTTGTTCGATCCAACTATTGTTAAGATTTTTTACCAATTGTTTGATATTCGTGGGGTCATTGAAATCACACAACCTGTATATTAATATTGTTAATTTATGTATATATAAAACAATTTAAATGAACAATTAGTATCACGCTTATCGTGTGAATGGCTTACTGAATAATATTATAAAAGTGTGACAACCAAGTGAAATTCTTCGATATTATTTGTAATGTAAATAAATTGTTTTTTACATTTAATGATTTTCTTTAATTGTTCACTATTATTAACAACTGTATGGACAAATAAAAAAATTTGAAAGTTTGTCAACTCTATTTAGTTAAACTCAGACCTTTAGCGCATATTTCGGTTATCGCTAGTGCTTCTTGCTTCTTTTGAATATAGAAATTATCTTTTATTTTACTATTTACAAAAGATCTAGATACTCGATTTCCGGATTTTCTTGGTGTTGTTAATGATGGCAGTGGTGGTACATCGAGGGAAATAATTTCATATTTTTTACATTTATTTATTGCACTACGAACTGCTTTTCCCATCAACTAAAAATAAAATAATAAATCAAGTTAACTTAATTTAATATTTAAAAAAAATAGCACGACCAGACTTATAATTATGTATGCCATTCATTTCTTGCTTGTCTCTCTACCGAGGCTCTCATTATGAAATATTGATAAATATAAAAAAAGTCAATTAATAATTAAATAGTTTCATTACTTGTGTATAACTTAAATCTACTATATGCAAAGTATTTAAAAAGTAAAAAAAGGAAACTAACGTAAATTTGTAACAAACAAATCATTATTATTATTATTATAAGTGCAAGTCTTAAATAATAAAATAAATGAAGACAAATTAGAAAATAATGATTTATTTATAAATGATGTTTTAAACATAAAAATATGTTGAAAAAAATTTAATAAAAATATTTTTTAGTTCTTAATATTTGATTCCGAAAACAATTCGTTCAAAAGATAGTTTATCTCTATTAAAATATTATTTTACCTTTTCATCCTCATTTTTTTTCTTAGCATATTTTTCTGACTTTAATTTCCCGGCAGTTTTAGCTATCTGTCGATGATTATTTGTTACTTTTGATGTTTTCTGTTTCGAACAGTATTTCTTTATTGAATCGTTATTCATAAACAACTTTTGTGACGAATGGCCACTTTGCGTATTTCTTTTAGTCTTTTGAGTACTCTAGAACAAATAATAATTAATTAATTTACTTAGATTTATATTTTCTATTTTTAAATTTCAACTTACCCGAATAGGTGATAGCTTTTTTGAGCTAATTCCAGAACTCGTAAAACTTATCGAATCTTTCAGACTAGGGCCACCTTCAACATGAACTGGTGCAAGAGCTAATGAATTTTGTGATGACGAGGTAATAGGAGATGTTAAGATAGGTGATGAAAAGTTTGAATCATTCAGAGAATTTTCTTTATAATAAGAATGCAATTCGCGATCTATTTGAATTTCTAATTCTTCAATGAGGTCAATAATTACTGGTCCGATATAATTGTTTGCCGTTGATTTTTTCCTTGATATGCAGCTCTAAACATAAATATGCATATTAATTAATAATATTAATTGAAAGAGGTAATATCTTAGTGTAGAATTCTATTACCAATGGGAGTTTGGGAATAATTTTACTATCTGGATTATTTAACTTTTTCTCATTAGTATTTATGCTTGTTCCTTGAACAGACAACGCAGTACCTAAATACGGTTGACAGTTGGGCATTCGCTGTTTGTATACCAACTCAAATAGACCAGTATTTGCATTTTTATTTTCTCGAAAATCTATAATAACTGTAACGTTTCATATTGAAAGTAAAAAATTTAGCAAAATATTACTGGACTTTCAAGTAATACATATGTTAGAATGTTAAACAATAGTATTCAATTCATTTGAAGTACTAATTAGATAATTAAATTGAGTTTTTTTTTCTAAGGTTTTTGACTACTTAAATACAAATGAATTTGGGCGTCTTTTGTACCTTTAATCAAATCTTCCATAACTTGTTTACACAACCGAGTTGTTACAGTTGTACTGTAACTCATATCTGGATGACTATTGATTTCAATTAGCCACACTGAAAAATCTTCCATCACCATAAAATCTGCGCCATATAATTCAAAACTATTTTTTCGTCGATCCATTGCCTCTTGACTGGCTAATAGTGAACCTACAAGACTTTGTTTCATTCCTGGATAAATTAATTCATCCCAAGCACTACTGTGACCTTGAGAACTAAAAAAAAAGAATTCAATTATAATTAAACATAATTTTTATTTTGCCAATTATAAATAGCTGAATAATACTATGTTGGTGTACTTGAGAAATTTTTTAAATGTAGTTGCATCCCACATATTGTCATTGGGCAGCGCTGTATCACGGTCTGGACTATTTCTATATTTGCATTGAACTGCATGGTTATTTAAATGTATCGATTCGTGAAGATCATTCAAACGAAACTTTTGGGAACAAAACCGTAAATAACTCTCTCTTGAAAAGAAAATATATTATGTAGGGTAAAATTTTAAATTCATTTTCAATTTTTTTATCGACAAATAGTTTATCTTTGAATACAAAAATTGAATTTACAATTTAATATAACTATTTTAATTGAATTAATTCGATATATTTTTTAGAATAGTGGTTTATTTTTTATTTATTAAAAGCACTGAGA
Source organism: Cotesia congregata (assembly GCA_905319865.3). Lineage (NCBI taxonomy): Eukaryota > Metazoa > Arthropoda > Insecta > Hymenoptera > Braconidae > Cotesia > Cotesia congregata. Next base: position 8,455,641 of record CAJNRD030001121.1, on the reverse strand, counting down.
ATTTAAAGTAACTTTAAAATTTTAAATTTAATTTAAAAAATTCACAAAAAATTATAATCAATTGATCCCAAAATTATCAAAAACAATAGTTTTGAAATAATCTAAAAAATTATACTCTTATGCAGATAAATATAAATTAATTTGTAATAGAGAATAATACATTTTACGATGAAAGAAGTTAAACTATATAGTAAAACAAGCTTAAACTTATGTAAGTGAATTACTTTTGAAAAAAGCTAAATACTATCATTAGATTACAGATCGAAACAACATAAACTTAGAATTATTCGCAACTTGATAATTATGAAAGTTTACAAAGGAAGCTTATTTGTTTAATCACAACGTCTACAAAGAAAGCAAATTCAGTTTTTAATTTCAGTATATCTAAATAACTATATTTATGTATAAAAATATTGAGAGCCAGTTTTTCAATCCGGGATAGAATTTTTTTCAATGTTAAATTATATTTATTAATTTCATAATTATAGATATACCAGCAATAAAATTTTATCACGGATTGAAAAACTGGTCCTTAATTCTGATATTTATACTAAAGATAAAATTTAGTAATTTATACTCATGCATTATTATACTATTTTTAGAAATGTTCGAACACGCGACATTATCAAAACACACCTGTACATCCATAATGTTAAAGGTTGAGCACAAGTCACGATAAACCACTGTCGGATATCAAATTTTGTATTGTATATCAGCAATGGTCTTTCTATAATTAAGATGTGTATTAAAATAAGTAGAGACAATTATCCTACTATTAATAATTTTAATTATATATTACCAATATACTTTTGCACGACGTAGCGTGTATCTGACTTGTTTGCTGGACTAATTTTAGCTATAATATCTTCAATTTTATTCATTAGTACAATACCACGACCACGACTCCGATTTCCAGGTTTCAATATCCATATACTCAACACTCCATCCATGTCTAATTGTTGCCAGTATTTTCTCATTCGTTTTAAAATATGCTTTGCCGCAAGGATATATTTCTAAAACAAAATAATTTTCTAAGTTTATGTAAAATTATATCATCCATCTCAATAAATGTTATACCAAGTGAAATTTACTTGAAAAGCTATGTCGGTTCCAAGAAAAAAAGCTTCATTTTGTACAATTTTATAATACCAACAAATAAATTGATCCCATTGATGCGACCATACTCGTTCACTTTCTTTATCAATATCTTCGTGTGATTGAGCTGCTATAAAATCACTGCAACGACGTATTGCAAAATCTAATGCTTTTAATGGTACTGTGGATGGCATCTCTCTGCTTTCTGTTTGATTATCCATTTTTTCGACAAACCATTTCAATAAACTGACACAAGCCGTGAGCCTAAAATATAAATATTTTTTTTTTTTTAACGTGATTACTTGTAAATTATTTTACAAATTTTTTAAGTACTTTTTCCATACGAATAACAATCGAACGAGAAATAACAAAATTCAATAAGTATCAATATTTAATACAAGAAAAATTACTTTTGTTGATTAAAAAAAATCATAAAAACATTAGAGTTAAAATAACAAAAAAAAAAAAAAAAAAATTCCGTCGTTAGTCCGTTATTTTAAAAAAATTTAGAATTTTTTGACTAAACAACATTATTTTTCGAAAAACCTTCAATAAAATTAATGAAAAAACTCCTAAGAAATAACGGTATTGGTTTGAAGTAGAAAAATTTTTTTTTCGTAATTTTTTGTTCATAGAAACGTTCATAGATAATGATTTTACAAAAACGTCTTATTTGATCGACTTTTTACTAATAGTTTTGGGCAAACGGTATTAAAAATAAGATATTAAAAAATGATAAGATTATTTTTATACAATTGTATCATTTTCTGGTATATTGATATAGATTATTGTAACAAAATTTTCATTTTAAATTTCAAAAATCTTTGAAACTACTCCTAAATTGGATTAGAAGTAGAAAATTTTTGAAAAAATACGAAAGTTGTGTATATTATTTCATACAAGTTTTCCAAATTCAACAGATTGCAATAGCTCATCAACTTTTTTTTTTAAAGTTTTTTGACTCTAAAGTCATGTATCCACAATAAAAAATAATTATTCGTTTTAAAATGTTAAAAAAAAAAATTTTTTTTTTCACCTGAAGTCTTCAATAAAAGCATGTAAATGATCAGCTTGACAAATATTGTAGCAACGTGGGAAGAGAGTATTTGCAATACCTGGTTCGTAGTACCAGTGCATTTGACGCACATTTGAACACAATCCAACCTGTAAAATTTAAAATCTAAAAATCTAATAACATAAACGATTCAATTAGAATTAAAATTTTTCATTACCTTAGAAGTAAATCCAGCTCTAGAGTAGCGATTGAAAATAGTTGTTTTGTTATTCTGTGATGGCCATCCAGACCAATCTGATCCCGAATTCCATAAAAAATCAACTGTATGATTCACAAGCATTTTAGAAATCAGTAATTGTTTACTTTGCTCATCCTTAAGATCTCCAATTCCAGAAAGTAGAACTACTGGGCTTGAATCTGCTCCAGCGTGTTGTTGAGTTTGTGATTGAATCCGAGGTTGTTGTTTTTGGTCAAATTGTTGATCGCCAAGAACATTTCGTACTCGTAAACGATGGTGCGTTTTAACAACTGAATGCTGATTTCTTGATCTTTCTCCATTACTATTTCTTCGATAAAATTTTTCGACCCAGCCGCGTTTGAGCAAACACTCTCGAATAACTTTGGCACGCCCATAAATCATAAAAGTGTGATGTGCGGCTATCGCATCCTTAACAATTTGTTTTACAGATAAGAAGCGTTCGTAAAGAGTCAAGGGAACCGAATCTTAAAGGAAAATTATCAATAATAAGATTAAAATAAAATATTTTAACCATATTTATAGATTTACAAACCAATATCCAATAGAACATCGCTAGTGACAGGCTCTGTTACATCCTGATTATTTTCAACCGTTTCTTCTTCTTTTTCTTGTTTAATATCTGAGATGTCATCTCTCACTGGGAGCCTCATTTTTTAAGAATTCATTCTTCGAATTTAATATTTTTCACGAAACTCCATATAAATATATCATTATTTATCTATTGCCTGGGTTATTCTGTTTTTTACTCAATTACTAATTTTTTCTTTTTAAATTTTAGGATCAAAATAGATTGGATAATTAATCGGATAGGAAGAAAAAAATTATTTAAACTTGCTACTATCAATTTTTGGCTTTGTAGTGTGTTCCATGAATTACCCGTTAAAACTGAAATGAAATTGCTTAGTAGAGTAAATCGGTTAGATCAAGCGAAAGAGTGAGAATAACAAAATTTGACATTTGAATTCGTGCATGTGAATGTATTTCGTTGTGGATCCCCGCAAGCGCGGTGCACGATAAAATTGAGGATAAGATCAGTAAGGTAAGTTTGAGTAAAGGATTACTAAGTATGAGTATCGATGAATAAGAGGGGGTACCTACGACTAGCGTACCAGGCAGCACCTCGTCCTTTCGCTCATGTGATGAATCTAGGTAAAGAGAGCTTACTTTATCAGAGAAGCTTGAAAATTACCCTATCACTTGTTTAACTAATTTTTTCAACTAGATCTCAACCAATCAAGAGATAGTACAATTAATTACTTACTTTTGACCTCTTTTAATCAAATCCATTCAAATCTTAACTTCTCAACGATTTAACCCGTTTATTTTTAGATTAAACGCGCCCTATTGACCTCGTAAGTTAATCGATATTATTGAACATGAGCGCAGAAACTTTTACAGTAAGTTATCATTTTTTTTTTTTTAATTTTATAAAATTGCTAAAAGATCCCAAGTTTTTTTCCTGACAATTACATGTTTATTATTAGTTGAGAAACAATTTATTTTTTAATTAACAAAACTGACATCATAAAACCGATAAGTGTGAATACATTTCCATCACATAAATTGATATTCATTTATTTCTAGACTACTAATGTATGTGTATATATAATAAAATAACTAAATATTTTTGTAAAACAATGATAAGAATATATTAAGCTCGAATTTTTCAAAGCACTTCGATAATTAAAAAAAAAGTAAAAAATTTTTCTTTATGTTACGTTATATTTCTTTCGGTTACGTTGAGAGTTTAGCCGGAAAATATTTTTTTGTTTTTAAGTTTCAAATTAAAATACTTCACCTTTAGAAATGCTTTTTTATTTTACTTCTCAACGGATAATTATTGACAAAATTACAATCTTTAAAAGTCACTAAAAAAAAGTAGAAATTTTTATGTTCCCTTAATTTTTTTCGGAATCTATGTGTACGATAGAGAAAAAATAAATTAGCATATATTAAATTAAAATGATTTTTATATCTCTCTTTTTTTGGGAGAGTTATTCAACAAGTTGTGGTAACATAATTTCACCATAAAGATTAAGATAATAGCTGACTTTTTTTTATTAAAACTACTTAAAAATAAGAGAAATATTATGACAATAAATAAAGTGATACAGCAGCAATTTTTCCTGTATACTCAAATTTTATTTTTAAAAAAGTATCTCAAATACATATAGATTCTTTCTCATGCATCATCAACGTGTGACAGTCTTCTGTACATACATTGTATACTCGTAAACACTTACAATATGAGTATATATGTATATACCAACGGTGATTGCGTTAAAATAAACAATTATCATTTTAATCACAATTGTAATATCTTAATAAGATACTAAAAACAAAAGAAATTACGATTTCAGAATGTTTTGGTTGAGCTAAAAAAGGAATATATTATCGGTCATGCGTTAGAAAATCCCATTTTACAATGACATTTTTTTCCTTTACCCAATTAAATCAAATTTTCAAATACCTTTAGTCTATTACTGAGAAAAAAAATTTTTTGCAGACACCTTTTTTTACTATGAGTTGTCAATATTTTACTTGAATAAAAAAAAAAAAGGTCACTTTAAAATGGAACAACCCATCATTCATGTAAATACATATATACAAATGCAACGCACAAGTTTACTTAAATTCAACATTAAAATCTATTATAAAATTAATGCAATAAATAAAATGTTAAAGTAATATTTACAAATTTAAAATTAAAACTTCAATAACTTGATCTTAAATAAAAATGTTATGATAAGTTTTTATCGTAGATAATTACCGAACGTCTAAAGAGTAAAATTAAAAAAATTATTTGAAATCCACAGGTTCATATATATTCAGAATTACATGTATACTAATTTTTTTTACACTAAAATCTTTTTCAGTTTTTTTTACAAGATCAAATTATTGCTTGACGTCTTAAAATTTCAAATATTTTTGTAAAATGTATTTAAAAAATTAATTGGGAGATTAGCTTATAACGGGTCATATGAAAATAACATGTATTAATGTAAAATTAATCTAAAAAACTACGAGTCGTAAAATTAATAAAAAATTTTAATTTACAGAAGAAAATATTTCTTCACTTTCTCATCTTTTTCAAAATTATATGAATAAAATCACAAAATTTTGGAAATTATGGGTCTACTACAAGTTTAATTTGAAAATTTCTTCACATCAATATTACCAACATATTACAAAATTTGTTTTGAAAACATTTTATAATCATAGATAATAAAAACGGTTTTGGAAAATTTATAAATTAATTTTAGTAGAATTTGAAAAAAAAAAAAAAAAAAAAAAATAAATAAAACGTTATTTTTTCATTTTTTTTTAAATCTTACAGATACCTTTTTGATTATTTGTCTCAATTTAGTGAATATAGCAAGAACAATTTTTTTTCAACAGATTGAATGTCTTTTTCATCTGCTAATTGTGAAAACGAGGCCAATCAGAAACATAACTTTTTTCAAGTCTAAAATAAAAACGAACCATGACATTAGAAGACTCGAAAAAAACATTAGCGTTTTCATGTTAGATTTGAACTAAATAAATTTGTTCTGGGGAAAAAAATTAAAAAATAATTATAGTTTTCTTATCACATTTATACTCGTCCAAATAAATTTTGTATCTGTGCTTTTTTCTTGGAAGAACGCTTAACAACAAACTTTATACACACGAGCACAAGCATTGTCGCCGAAATAACGTAAACAATAACACAAATACTGATATCAAAAACTGTAAAATCCCACCCAATTTTTTGTTGATCAGTTACGTTTTTGTCATGGAGGAACTCATTCCCATCAAGACGTAATGGTAATTGTAAAACATCTGAATTATTATATTGAATACTGGAATATGAATATTTTCGTTTTAAATATTGTAAAACTTTGACTTCATTCCACGAACCATCTTCATTTTTACATTCATGACAATTTTCTTTTGAAGGATACTGGATTTTTGGAAATTCTGGGTCTTCCGTAAAATCACCAGCAAGTCTTGAATTTACTTTATTATGTGCTTTCCAAAGCCACAAAACAGCTTCATTTGGAGTCTTAACATCAAATAATTTATATTCTTGTGCCATACTCGTAAAATGATCAGCGCAATCAGAACAGCCAAAAAAGTTTTTTATGTAACCAAGCATTGTTGACAATATCCATTGGGGCTTATCAACCGAAGTACTTTTTTCAGTGTCTATAGCATAATTAACGGTAAGTGTATGCCACAGGAGCCAAAGACCACAAGGATATCCGCGTAGTGTAGAGGTACTACCTTTACAGCCAATCCACTGTTGTTTAGATTTGTAAACTTGCGATAATTTTTTTTCTGTTGATTTTATTAATTCTCTAAAGTCTTTGCCATCGATCGTTGTTTTGTTTTCAATAATATCTCGTATTTGTGATAAATACCCAGAATTATCATGTTTAAAAGGAAAATAAAGAGCCAAAACTCTTAAAAATTCTTTCAATGACTCCATTTTTCCATTTTCGATTGTTGGAACTAATGAGATTTCTTGTTCTAAAGAATAACGTAATGCAGATTCTAAATCCGATCGATAAAGATAATCTCCATTCAACTTGATTGAACCATGTGTTTGATTAGTTTTTTGAATTTCGTTTTTAGTTTGTATTTGTGTACTATTAATCGGCTTAAGATCTATTATTAATCCTTTAGATTTTAAAAAGTCTTTGATTACATTTGATACACCAGTTCTTGTAGGAACTGATATTTTTAACGAATTTTTTGTAGACTGGCGGTCGTAAACAATCAGAGCTGGAAAATTAGTTACTTTAAACATCAAACAAAGCCATTGATTATCTGACGTTATTCGGCGTATTTGGATACTCGTAATATTATGCAAGTCTAATATGATCTCAGTTCCTAAAAATGAATTGTTCTCTTCAAATAAATAAAATTTATATTGAATCGTCTTAGAAACTCCTGTCCATATATCTTGTAGCTCAGAATTCCTAAAAAATAACTCAAAGTAACATCGTAATACGTATTGATAATTAATAATTAATAATTATTGAATAAACTCAAACCTATATGGTGTAATATTTGGCCATGAAAGACCTAATCCATCAATTTGGTCTTTTTGTAAATGTTTAAGACAATTATGACGCATTGTCTCTTCGGTTTCACCTTTTTCTACATCATCACCAATTGAGTCATGTTTGGTGTTTGGAGAAAAATATCGTATAGCTGGATAATACATAACTTTGAATTCTCTACAAATTGGATTATTATCATCATTGGCACAATTTATAGCTGCAATTTCAATTATATCTTTCCATCCTAAAAAGTAATTATAATTTTAATTAATAATCATGAAATAAAAATTTTATAATATAAATGTTCATAATAATTTAATTGATGAGTATTTTATCTTTAGTGTAGTAACATGCATTGTTTTCAAATTAAAATATCTAAGAAATGCTGAAAACTTTTTTTTTGTTATAAATTTTAAAAAAAGTCACGAATTAAACTTTTTGTCGTAATTTAAGTTTATACAGTCCACGTCTGATTTGATTATCAGAAACAATAAAAAAATAAAAAAGAAAAAAATAAAACGTACCAACAATTTTACTAGCCAGAGATTTCCATAACGGAGCAAATCTTCGACAATGACCACACCAACTATTATAAAATTCTACCACCCAAGCTTTTTTGCTCTCATAAATTGAATTTTTCAACGTAGTCACATTTAAAATGATAACATTATCATTAGAGTCGTATAACCCATCTTCACTTATATAACTATCATATGGATCATTTTTGTTAATGGCTGTTGTATTTACGTATTCCACAATAATAAAATGAACTAATAAAATATTTACAATAACCTTTATATAATAATTGTACATTTTAAAACAAATATTTATATATTTATAATATCTAAAGATGATTTGAGTTAGTAAACATTGATGTGAACAAAGGTCACTCCGATGTATAAGTAATTATCAAGTTTAAAGGTTGAACTAACCCTTAAAAATCCATCAGTACTATTTAAAATTACAGTTTTAAAACTCTAACAAGTATATTGACTGTTATTACAGCCTACCGGTATTAATCATTCTATTTAGCACTTAGTATAATGTACCATATAAATAAAAGACCAATATAAAAGGAATAAACACCCGCTTACACCCGCATATACCAATAACAACCAATAACTAAAACGAGATGGTGGCATATGGTGCGGACCAGCGCGGACAAACTGAAGATAAGGAAGTGGTAGTGCTATATGTGTGTAGGTGTTTATATACACACAGCACATAATGTAGCCTAATGGAACTTGTAGAATGGGGAAAGGCTGATATATACACTCATGCAGGTAAGGATGTAAATAAAAAAAAAAAAATAATATATTTTTATGAGTAAAATGACAGTACAAAAACTCAAGTATGAAATAATTAATAAATTTATTTTCTTTTTCAATAGATTATCAGACAATTCTCCGGTGACATTTCTAGCTGAACTTTTATTTACTCATAAAAATGTGGCTAAGTAAAAATTAATCGTGATCATCATGGTATATTATACCTGGATAAAATAACTGTTCTTTTCATTCGTCTAACGAAGCTGCGATCCGTTATATAGTTATTTTCACTCGGAATTCAAGAAGTTGAGATTAAAATTTTATGTAGTGTATTGAGTATTTTATTTTACACATATTGAATTGTTAATACGATGGAAGTACGAAATAGAAAATCTAAAAGTAATGGAAAAATTTTACGTGAAACCACAAATTTTGATGATCAAGAATCTAAAATTGAAAGTTGCAGTGGAAAAAATCAAACAAATGAAGTAAAAATAACGCGTATACATAAATATATATATATTTTACAATATAATTTATAATTTTATTAAAATTAATTATTTAATTACAGAACGACAAAGAAACGTTGTTATTTAAACAAATTTCAGAAAATTTTAAAATCGATGAACGAATGTTGCATGAAATATCAAATCCATCAAAAAGAATGTTTATCAGTTTAGAATTCGATGTGATAGCTGTGTTCCTATTTGTTGCTGGTATTTTAACTAGACTTTATAAATTAGAAGAACCTAAAAGTATCGTGTAAGTAAAATACGAGTGAAAATTAAAATTGAAAATATTCACATACATTTCTTATTTAAATATTCATTATTTATTCATTTTTTTTTTTTTTTTTCAGATTTGATGAGCTTCATTTTGGAAAATACGTTGGTCTCTATATGAAAAGAATTTTTTTTTTCGATTCTCATCCACCATTAGGAAAGCAATTGATATCAGCAGCAGCGTATTTGTCAGGATTTGATGGAGAATTTAAATTTGATCGAATTGGAAGCCCATATCCAGAAAATGTGCCTTTATTCGCATTAAGAGTTGTACCTGCATTATTCGGAAGTCTTATATTACCAACGGCTTATCATTTAGCTATTGAATTAGGATTGAAACCATGGAGTGCATTGATTGCTGGAATAATGTTCCTTCTTGACAATGCATTTCTAACTCAATCACGTTTCATATTAATGGAAAGTATACTTGTACAATTTTCATTATTTGGGCTATTTTGCATAATGAAATTTCACAAAGTAATGGACAAACCACAGATATTAGCTTGGTGGGTTTGGCTAACCCTTGGAATTGTTTCTTTGACATGTGCTATTTGTGTTAAGTACGTAGGATTTTATTCTTTAATGCTTGGAATATTTATTATTACCCGTGATTATTGGAAACTTTTAAGCAAAAAGACTCTTTCAAATTCAGTATTATGGGGTCACTTTATCGCAAGAGTACTTGTAATTATACTGTCATTTAGTTCAGTTTATTTAGGAGTATTTTATATTCATCTTTCGGTTCTTACGAAAGCAGGACCACATGATGCCGTGATGACTAGTGCATTTCAAGCGAGTTTAGAGGGTGGATTAGCAAGTATTACTAAAGGTCAGCCTACTGAAGTTACACATGGAAGTCAAATAACTTTACGACATACATTTGGTCGTGCTTGTTGGCTCCATAGTCATAATCATTTATATCCATTACGATATCCAGATGGACGAGGAAGCTCTCATCAACAACAGGTTACTTGTTATTCTTTTAAAGACGTTAATAATTGGTGGATTGTAAAACGACCGGAACTAAATGATTTAGTAGTAACAAGACCTATTGTTCCATTAAAACACGGTGAAGTTGTCCAATTAGTTCATGGTATTACTAGTAGAGCTCTCAATTCTCATGATGTTGCTGCTGCAATGACGCCACAGAGTCAAGAAGTCTCTTGCTATATTGATTATAATGTTTCAATGCCGGCACAAAATTTATGGAGGATTGAAATAATAAATCGTGAACAAACTAACGATATTTGGTATGCCATTCAAAGTCAAGTGCGTTTGATTCATGTTGGTACTGAGTATGCATTAAAATTTAGTGGAAGACAATTAGCTGACTGGGGTTTTAATCAACACGAAGTTGTCGCTGATAAAATTATTGAGCAAGAGGATGCTGTTTGGAATGTTGAAGAGCATCGATACACTAAAAGTGAAGATCAAAAACAGAGAGAACGTGAATTAATAAATGCAGAAATGATACCACTTAAAGCTACTCGTCTTTCATTTTGGCAAAAATTTATTGAATTACAAATAAAAATGTTATTCCATGGGCAAGAAAGTCAAACTAGCCATATGTATTCAAGTGGGCCATTAGAATGGCCATTATTAACAAGAGGTATTGCCTACTGGGTAGCTAGTGATAGTAATGTAAGTTATTGTTTTTGTTATAAATTTCTAGCTCAAATAATTTTTATTTTCAAGCTACAATTTTTTTTTTTTTTTTTTTTTTTTTTTTTCTCAGGCACAAGTACATTTGTTAGGAAATATAGCTGTTTGGTATTCAGGAACAATCGGAGTTGTTATTTATTCTATACTTTTAATAATTTATTTAACTCGACGAAAAAGGTGTTATTATGATATACCTGATACTGAATGGGATCGAGTAATTCTCATTGGTCAAGTTCTATTTGCTGGTTACATTCTTCACTTTATTCCATTTTTTTTCGTAGAACGTACACTGTTTTTACATAATTATTTACCAGCTTTAGCTTTTAAAATACTACTTACTGCTGCAGTTATTGATCATCTATATTATTTAATAAGGTAAAGTTGAAAAAAATAATTAATTAAAAATTTTATTAAAATAATTTATTTTAATCTATTTCAGCTGGTACTATCAATCGAATACTTTAGTATTATGTATAAGACTGATTATTATTATATTATGGTTAGCATTAATTATTTTTGTATTTCAAAAGTTTGCAATATTGAGTTATGGGATGACACCGTTAACAGCTAAAGATTTAATGAAACTGAGATGGAGTGAAACCTGGGATTTTATTGTGCATAAATTATGACAAAAGAAAATACTCACAATTAATATACAATAAGTACTCACAAAAAATTACGTTTTCAAAAGCTACGTAATATTCACTTAGTATAGGAGTTTATTAAAATTTTTTATAAGATCAATATTTTTGTAATATTTTTATACATTTATAAATTATAATAATTCTATTTTAACAAATCATATTATATCAGTTTTCCTAAAGTTGTGCACTCATAAAGTTATGTACATAAATTATATATTTATATATATATATAATAAAGATATTATTTATAGATTTATTTATAATATTGAAAGATTTATGATTATATGTATTTTTTTTACTAATTATAAATTAATAATAAAATTGATTCAATTTTGAAAAACAATATTAATATTTTTTGTACGTCAAAATATTTTTCACTTATTATTTACTTTTTAGTAAAAACAATCTTTTTGATAAAATATATAAATTTGTTTTAATTTTCGAATATTTTTAAAAATTAAAATTTTAGTATACACAAATATAAATGAATTATAACAAAATTAAAATATACATTAAAAATCAAAAATAAAATATTTCTTTTAATCATCAACTTTTTTGACTTAAATAATTTTATGGTGTAAATATATTTTTTTTTTTTTGTACCATTCGATAAATAATAATTTTTATTTAACAAATTACGGACGTTTTTTTTTAAATAATTAGGACTAATTAATTTGTACATCATAATTTACATTATTTTCAAAAGTCATTTTTCAATGTACAGTCCATTTACTTTAAATAAAAATTGCCTAGAATATCTGATTCGTAAATTATTATTCGAGATAAAAAAAGGCATATTTTGTAAATATATATAACACAATTGTTAAAAAATACTCAACTTTACAATTTAATTTCCGTCAAAATTTATTGATGGTAAGTAAAAACAATAGATCGAATCAAACCATCTCTGATGCTATCTGTACTATTGCCAACGCCAAAAGAGAAGAATACAGTATCACACGTCATTCTTTGAACACAATCTCCTATTGGATACCATCCAGGTTTATTGAAGACAACTCCAACGCGATAAATCTATTGTTATTAACCATTATAAATTAATAATTTTTCATTCATCAAGTATGATTCACTTAAATAATAAATATTATCCTTCATCAAAAAAAATTAACTCACCTTATTTTTTTGGATATACACGGGCCTATTAAATCCAATTTCAACTAATGTACCAGCAGTAGCTTTTGTGGTAAAGTGTGTGTAAGTTAATCGAGAGCCGTCAGAATCAAGTAAATGAGCATATAGAATTTCTGTATAAGTTCCATCAGCAGATCGCATCATTTGGTTAGCCTATTAATCATAAATTAAAATAATAAATAAGAAAAATTTATTTAGTTGGACAAAAATGTACTAGTTATATACAAATATATCATGATGCAAATAATATTATCTACCTCACAAGCAACTTGTGTGGGAACTTGAACGCCTATAACACAAATATTTTTATCAACACTAAATGTTACAGAACAATCCATCACTCCAGGATTTAAATACTCTGCTTGTTGTCCCATAGATCGCAAACAATAATATTTAGGGCCATCTCGGATTCCGCCTTCAACTAGTACTGTAGGAATATTATCATTTGCAGTTGAACTTCCATTTTCTTTTCTTCCATTAAAATCAATAGTAGTAGGATATGATAACCATGAACTGTCAATGTCAGTACGGTCAGTATCTGAATTTATTAGAGATGTATGACTATATGATGTGGACGGAAATATCTGCCAATGATTTGATAAGCCTGCTGGACTAGCGTGCCGACCTATCACTCCATTGTATTTCTATATATAAAAAAAAAGTAAAATAGTATATAAACATTAAAAACAAAAAATATGTATTATTATATTAATAAAGTAAAATTTACCTGACTTCGTCCATTACTTAGACCAGTAGGTCTTCGAGGTTTTATTCTATGCAATGGATTGGTTGAAAATCCTTCTGGCATAGGAATGTTACTTCCGCTGGATGATACGTTCATAAGTATTGAAAATGCTTCATCACGAGATAAAAGATTTGATCTACCAGGAACATCAGCAAATTGTTGTGGAGTTAGAGTTAAAAATCGTATTTTAGATAAAACATTACCAATAACTGATCTTGAAGATTTAGCATCTGATGGATTCAATGATTTACGATTACACTCAGCTTTTGCCCATCGTTCAATAGCAACAAATAATTCTATTTCTGAATCTATTTGTAATTCATCCTGTTCGAAGATGGTCATAATTGTGCTAAGTTCAACTTCATCCCAACTTGGTTCATTTAAAATTTCATTAGTTTTTGTACAAATTATTTGTAAGCATTTATCCATTAATACTGGTTCTTCAAACAATTTTGCAAATTCATAAGCTCTACATGCTTTATTTGGGGATAAATCAGACCATAAATATTTAGTGCATTCTTCAACCAAAAACGGTAACATATATTTTTTAGCACAGTAACAGAGTTCGCATGCCAGTTCAAATGACCCTAAATCAACTTTATCCGTGTAAATGTATTCTAATAGTGTTTTAAATGCCTCTGGTTGGACATCACGAATAGGAATTGGATCTGTTTTTTCTGCCATGCTACCGTAAAACATTGCTTCAAATACAGGACTAGACATTGCTAAAAATAATTTATGCCCTTCAAGGATTTGTTGTTGTGGTTCTTGACCTACAATAAATTTACAATCTGACCATTGTCCAGACTCTAAGAGATAACGTCCTCGTTGGGCTATTTTTTGTTTTGATATTTGCCAATCACACGGTGGACCCATTTTATTTAATATATAAATATATATGTATATATGAATATCTGTATGGTATAACATACAAGTATTTACTTAAACATTCAATTATATTTATAGTTTATCAAACTCACATAAATTTAAAATTAATTTCTAATAATAATACTTACAGATGACTTTTTTTTAGACTGCGTATAAAGATGTTTATTATTATCTTGAAATACGTAAGTTTAGATAAAATATCAAGACAAATAATAATAGATTTTTTTAATGTTATTTTCATAACATCCCTACTACTGATTTATATTTACGAACATACTTTATTGAATAAATTGCTTTTTTTTTTTTTATTGTATTCTAAAAAGTATTTAATATTATTATTATTTATTGAAGTAAAAATAAAATTAATAATTACAATAGTCGATTAAATAAAATAATTATTCACTAAATTTTTTTTTTTAACGACCCGCGTACAAAATTTCTATTAACTCCTCTTTGCGCCATCTTGTATTATTGCTCTTACACTAAATTGCACTAGATAGAGGGCAGAGACAGGGCTTTTTTATTTCCGTACCAAGTTTTTTCCGGTTTCGTTGACGTTTTTTCTCTAATAATTATTTTAATTCTTATAAAAAAAAAAATAATCGTAAATTATTGAACAATATATTATAACATTTTTTTATAACATTAAAAGAATCCGTTATTTATATTTACTACTAAAACATAGATTATGAAAATTAATAAGTAATTGTGCTGAATATAAATCAGAGTTGAAAATTTTAATATAGTTTCGCACTACATTATATCAAAAAATTTTTACGTGTATTTAGATTAATATTCAAAAATTTTTTTAATTATGGTAATAAAATTTACTTCATTACGTTAATTATTGTTTTATCTTACAATTAATAATTTAAATTTATAACTTTTATTAAACAAATAATAATGTTTATATATTTATTTTTTTAACAAAAATTTAAAATAATGTAAATGTTTTGTAACTGAAAAGAAAAATAATGTATAGTTTAGTATGAATTTGATGACAGTGGTACATTTCTCGATACACGGCTCAGCTGTGTGTAGTCTGGTGTAGTCATAAAGGCAAATTTATGCCGAGTTATAATGCATTTTACTGTGCTTTTGATTAGCTAACCAAGTGATAATATTTTGATCTTACTAGGTATGTTGTTTATTTTTTTCCATTTAATGATTAAAAATTAAATTTAATAAGTAAAATTAAACATAAACTATTTTATTTATGGATTTTTCATATACCTATCAATGATACCCACCTAACTCTATGGAATCACTATCAAGATTCAACGATATGTCAATTAATAAATTACATATAAACTATTTTTATTACAATATAAATATAGTTCGTAGTATTATTCAAAATTATAACTATCATTATTCCTATTAATATTAATATTATAAATTTTCTTTAAGAAACAATGGACCTCGCTGCACTTGTTATGGATGCCAAATTTTCATTATTCTGCTGCACATAATTTTTTCAAGACTACATATATACATTATTTAATGAACGATACAGGACAATATTTGAGTAACTGAATTAGTTATCAAGTACTTTAAAATGGAAGTGATACGTGACGAAGATCGGCGAAGACGCCTGAGAACTTTAGAAGAGAAAATTAAAGATCCAAGAAGTATTTCCAACATTGATTGTCTTTTAGACACTGTTCAGGCTCTTGTTGCTGACTGCGATCATCCGAGTGTTAAACGCATGAAAAATATTGAGGCTTATATGAATAGATGTGAGTGAATAATTTTTTTTAATTATTATTGAATTTATAATTTTTGCAAATATATACATTTTCATTTTATTGAAAAAAAAAAAAAATGATTTTTAGTTTTTACCATCATTGAAATTATTACAATTTTATCTGTTTCTTATTTATATTTAAAGTTAACATCTGTTAAAATTTTATACTCCAAAAAAATTTTTGGTCTCTTTTCAACATCTTTTTGTAATTTTTTAAATAGGAGGTTATAGGAAGCAATAAAGCAATAAAGCTAATTTATTATTATTGTTGTTATTGTTCTTATCATTATAAGTTTTTAAATAATTGCTCCAAAAAATTATGTCAACATTATTGAATTTAAATATAGTTGTTTTTTTTTTAAGCTTATCCACAAATTTATTAAAATATAAAATTTAATATTAATATTCAGATTTCTAAATGAAAATGCTTAAATATAAAGACCCCTAACAAGCTAATTGAAATTATGTTTAGTTATAGCTTTTAAATTAATATGGCTTATAGTAATTTGATTATGTATTGTGATACTGCCTTCAATTAAATTTTTATTCAAATTGATGAGTTATTTTATTTTAAGCTTTATTTTGTTTGATAGTATAAAATATGAAGAAAAAAAAAAAAAAAAAAAAAAGACTCATTTTAAAAATTTATACTAATTTATTATTTTCTTTCTCATTTTTCATTATAGATGATGACGTAGCACGAGAAATAAATAAAATGCGAATGCGTACGGATGACTTTACTCTTATCAAAGTTATTGGTCGTGGAGCATTTGGTGAGGTGCAACTAGTTAGACATAATTCAACTCAAAAAGTTTATGCCATGAAACTACTTAGTAAATTTGAAATGGTAATTATAAAAATAACAATAAAAATTTATTATTGTATAATAGTAAGTATGATTAATGTATAATTAATATAATTACTAGATCAAACGATCGGATTCAGCTTTTTTCTGGGAGGAAAGGGATATTATGGCACACGCCAATTCACAATGGATTGTACAGTTGCATTTTGCTTTTCAAGATCATAAATATCTTTATATGGTAATGGACTATATGCCAGGTGGTGATTTAGTTAATTTAATGTCTAGTTACGATGTACCGGAAAAATGGGCAAAATTTTACTGTGCTGAAGTTGTATTGGCATTAGACGCCATACATTTAATGGGATTTGTGCACAGAGATGTCAAACCAGACAACATGTTGCTTGATAAATATGGACATCTTAAATTAGCAGACTTTGGTACTTGCATGAGAATGGATGAGGTAAGAAAAGCAATATTATTTTTTTTTTTTTTTTTTTTATTACATTATAACACCTAAATTATAAAAATTTGAAAATAAATAAACTATTAAATATTATTATTCAGGATGGCTTAGTAAGGTCAGATACTGCAGTTGGAACACCAGATTATATATCTCCAGAAGTACTTCAATCTCAGGGAGGTGAAGGTGTATATGGTCGAGAATGTGATTGGTGGTCCGTTGGTGTATTTCTTTATGAAATGTTGGTTGGTGATCCCCCTTTTTACGCAGATTCTCTCGTTGGAACATATTCAAAAATAATGGATCATCGCAATTCACTTCACTTTCCCCAAGAGATAGATATATCTAAATCAGCAAAGAGTATTATATGTGGATTTCTTACTGATCGTACTAATCGTTTAGGAAGAAACGGAGTAGAAGAAATAAAAAGTCACCCATTTTTCAAAAACGATCAATGGACATTTGACAATTTACGAGAATGTGTTCCTCCTGTTGTACCCGAGCTTTCAGGTGATGATGATACAAGTAATTTTGAAGATGTTGACAAGGAAGATACTCCTGAAGAAAGTTTTCCTGTACCAAAAGCTTTTTCCGGAAATCATTTACCATTTATAGGATTTACTTACTCTGGTGATTATCAGCTCCTTGTTTCACCAGGCAAAGAGTCTGTTGACGGTCTTGAAAATCATATGAATAATGGTATAACAGATGAAATAAAAATAACACAATTGGAGAATTTATTAGAAAGAGAAAAAAGACAAGTTGAAGTAATGGAAGCACGACATTGCGCTCTTACTGCCCAATTAGAAGCAATAACACAAAGAGAATCAGAACTAAGAGAAGAAGCCGGTAGAGCTGATAAGGACTTAACTATTCTTCGACATAATTATAAAGAAGTACAACGTCGTATCGAACATGAAACTGAAGCACGAAGAAAAGCTGAAGGTATGTTGGCGGATTTGAAAAAAAAATTTGATGAAGAACAAAGCAAAAGAGCCCGAGATGCATCGACCTCTCAACAGACATCTGAACGAGTTTTAACGCTAGAAAAACAAATAAAAGAAATGCAAAGTAAATTAGAGAGAGAAACAGAATCAGCAACAAGAATGCGAAAACAAGCAACAGAAGTTACAGTTGCAAAACAAACTGCCAAACAAATGGCTAATGAATTACAAGCAGCAAGAGCTCAATTACAAGCACAAACAGATTCTTTACAACAAGAAGTTGCGAGCTTGCAAGGTCAATTGTCCAAAGAACGAAGTTCCCGAACTCAAGCATCAACTTTAACTGCTGAACTTGAAACACGGCTAGCTTCTTTATACGTTGAGTTAGAAAGAAGTCGAGATAAAGAAGAAAAAGCGATGGCGGATAATAGACAACTTAATGAAAGAGTTTCAGCATTAGAGAAAGAAACAGCGAGCTTAACTCTAGAGCTTAAAGCTGCTCAGGCAAGGTACAATCAAGAAGTTTTAGCTCATCAAGAAACTGAGAGATCGAGAATGTTGTCAAAAGAAGAAGCTAACATGGAAGTTGTTAAAGGTAAATTATAGTTTTTTTTTTTTTTTTCCATTTCAATAACTAATAGTTTTTGTAATGTAAGTTAATTTTATTGCATGCGACAGGACGTATGAATTGCGTAATTAAAGGTAAAAATTTTAAATGTATATTAATCTTAATACTAATTTAATGATTCACAAATACTTCAAAAATTAATAATTAATTTTTTTTCCATCATTACTGCTGGTCATTGTCATAACTTTTATTGTTAAGTATGTAGATATTATCAAAATTTAAATGCATTAACGGAAAACAGAAAAAAAAAAAAAAAAAACAAAAAGAGTATTGTTATGAATTTATTGTTTATTTCATTGCCAGCTCTACAAGTCAAGCTAAGTGAAGAAAAAAGTGGAAGACAACGAGCTGAATTACTTGCTCAAGAAAAAGAACGTCAAACATCGATGCTGTCTGTGGACTATCGACAAATACAACAACGATTACAAAAATTAGAAGGTGAACACAGGCAAGAAGTGGAAAAAGTTAAGGCACTTCAAGGACAAGTTGAACAAGAACAACAAAAACGAAATTTACTTCAATCAGATTTAGCTCAACAATCGTCGGATGCTGGAAGATTACGTGCACGTGAACAACAGTTGGTAAATGAAGTAAGCCAGTTACGTGAAGCCAAACGACAAATTGATGAAGAACTAAATAATCTTAAAACTCAACGTAATGTTGATATGTTACAAACAAAAGAACTTCAAGAACAATTAGAAGCTGAAGCTTATTTTTCTGTAAGTATTAACTATTGAATATTATTTATTTATTATTATTATTATTAAATAAATTAAATCAAACCTTTCTAAGATAAATTAATTTATTGACAGACATTGTACAAAACGCAGACTCAAGAACTTCGAGAAGAATTGGATGAAAAAACTAGACTTCAACAAGAATTGGAAGAAGAACGTAGTTCATTAGTACATCAATTACAGTTGTCATTAGCACGAGGTGATAGTGAAGCTTTAGCAAGATCAATTGCTGAAGAAACTGTTGCCGATTTAGAGAAAGAAAGAACAATGAAAGAATTAGAATATAAAGATAGTTTAGTTAAACATCATCATGAAATTACTACAAAAGACCAAATGATGAATCGTTTAAAGGATAGCGAGGTTGAACTGAAAAAAACTATTGAACAATATGCTAAAGAAAAAGATGATGCTGCAAAACGAATCAAAGAAATACAAGATCAACTTGTTAAATCTCAATCAAATGCTGAAGAAATTGACAGGCTTAGTAGTAAATTGAAAACAGAAACATTGTTGAAAGAACAAGCTATCAATAAATTGGAGCAGATTGTTGTTAGAAAAGATTTTTCTGCTGGTGGAAAAACTAAAAATAAACCATCTTCTGCTGACCTTAGGAAAAAAGAAAAAGATTGTAGACGATTGCAACAAGAGCTTACGCAAGAACGAGAAAAGTATGGACAGTTGGCAGCTAAATGGCAAAAGGATTTACAAGATTTACAAGTAAGTTACACATACATATAAAATACATTTTTTTATCATCCTTATAATATGTATATATATATTTGTTTTTATTTCATTTTAGGCACAACTTGTTGAAGAAAATCAAGCAAAACTCCGACTGCAAATGGAATTGGATTCAAAAGATTCTGAAATAGAAACACTACAAATGAAAATATCTTCAATGAATTCGGAGACTGCAAGTGTATCGTCAATTGAAAATGACGGTGATGATTCAGTTCTTCCAGAACATGGTGCCATGAGACTTGAAGGCTGGTTAAATGTGCCGAACAAACAAAATATTAAAAGACATGGGTGGAAAAAACAATATGTTGTTGTGTCATCAAAAAAAATTATTTTTTATAATAGTGAACATGAAAAGATTAATGCTGATCCAGTATTGATATTGGATTTAAGTAAAGTTTTTCATGTAAGATCTGTAACTCAGGGAGATGTTATTAGAGCAGACGCCAAAGATATTCCTAGGATATTTCAGGTATATTGATTTTTGTAATCCACTTGAGAATTTATAATATTGTTATTCCTCAATTGAGAGTATTATTTATCTATTAATTCTATTTTTAGTTACTTTATGCGGGTGAAGGCGAAGCAAGACGTCCTGGTGACGAAGGTAACGCACTGCCAGTTCCAGAACTAACTCAATTAGTTGATAAACCTGGTATGCAACCAGTTATTAAGGGCCACGAATTTATTTCAATTTCTTATCATATGCCTACAACTTGCGAAGTATGTTCGAAACAACTATGGCACATGTTTAGACCACCACCTGCGTTAGAATGTCGAAGTAATAACTTTTATATCATTATTTTTGTATAAATATATATTTGGCTGTCGATTTTAGTTGATTGTTTTTATATAATAATAATAATAATAATAATAATAATAATTATTTTTTTTTTTCTATTTCATAGGATGTCATATTAAAGTACATAAAGAACACTTGGATAAAAAAGAAGACGCTATAGCGCCCTGTAAACTTCATTATGATCCTACGAGTGCTCGAGAGTTACTTTTACTTGCTGGTAGCCCAGACGACCAAAAGTATTGGGTAACACGTTTGTCAAGACGCATACAAAAATGTGGATATAAGGCCAATTCCCATATCGATGGCACTGGACAACGTGTATCTCCAAGGTAGCGTAATAGGATAAACAACTACAGGGAAATTTGGTAGCTCTTGTGTTGTGGCGTCGCATGGTTGGGTATATGGAGGTATTAGAGCTTATTGTTTTGTTTTCAAAATTTTTTTATTACCTTATGCAATTAACATTTATATTCGTTGCTGATAAAATCTATTTTAAGTTTCATTATTCAATGATTAAACAGGTTAGTAAACTGCATGATTATAAACTGTTATATGAAATTGTTTTTTTTTTTTTTTTCTTTATTATTATAATTGTTGCTTTGGAATTTGCATAAGTTTAAAGCTTGGCATTTTTAATGACTAATTTTTTTTTTTTTTTTTTAATAGTTTTTACTAATACACTTTATGATATTGTGATTTTAGAGAGTCTACAAGATCTACCTTGAAGCCATATTTATCTATTCAACAGAGATCAGCAACGCTACCAGCCAATGCGAGTATGGGCAAATGATCTTCATAATATTTTTATTAATTATTATCGTCATTTGTGATCTCTGGCTATTTTTAATAGGACCAATAATCTATGTTAATCATGCCTCATTATTATTTTTCTGACTGAGCAATCAGACAATCTGACATAAATAACTTAACAAAAGTTATATTTGTAAAAACATTATAAAAAATTTAAGGCAGCCTTATAATAATATTTATATGTATAAATCGTTGAATATTTGCCATTTAAATATTTGTAAGCCGGTAGATCAATTAAACTACGCTAATATCTATAGACATGCCCTTGCCAACAATGTCAATTTTATTAATTCAATTTATCAACGACTTTGTCATGAATAAAATTTTGCTACTTTAATTTTTTATTTTTGATTCAATGTAAATATCAGGAATAATGATTAATATTCATAGTCGTTATTATACTACTAAGTAACAATAAATGGATCGTATAGTATTATTACTTTTGTATGTAATCTATAATATGCAGAAAAAATAATTTGATAGATTACACGATTCTAAAAATTTTTTTTTTATAATCGTGAATCTATGTTTTTATTGTATAATTATATAATAACTTATAATATCTTAGGAATTTGATACATTTTTCTAATCGTTGTTTCAATTATGATATTGAAATAAAATTGATTTAAACAATTGAAAAATCGAAGCATTTACATGTAAATTAATTAAAATAATTATACAAAAAAAAAGCGAGTATTAATATGTCAATGGTATTTTTTTGTATTGAGAATTGAAATTACTTAATTTGGGTTTCTTTTCAGAGTTGGTGCTGTATTTATATTGCATGTAAATGGTACGATATTTTAAAATTTATAATTAAGCGTACCTTTGAAAATAAAATAACTGCCTTGTGCCTTTTTCTCTCCAAGATTTTTGATCGTCAATCGTATAAATAAACAATAATTAATTATTGTTACTTATAATTAAAGTGGAAAGGGAATAAAAGAAAAAAAAATAATCATGTGAAAAAAAGTTGTTATACGATATTTTATTATTATTATATTATTATTGTTAAGTTATTTACAATCTGTATAATATTAATTATTATTGCGATTAAAACTATTTTGTAGATAATACATAAGTTTATTTATTTCCAATTTTGACTCGTATATAGTTGCTAAATTAATTAAAAATTTTTGGCAGATACTCATTTTATTTTATTGTTTCAACTACTCAGTGATCATACAATTACTAGGAAAATTTTATATGCAATCAGTAAATAATCGCTTTCTTCAAGCTAAAATGAATGTTATATACAACAACATTATAAAGATCTATTTTTGCTATTTCAATATTTTTTAAGTGGAATATATTTGACAAAAATTTTATGATGGAGAAACATCGGGAGTAATTGCGTGAGTTAATAGTACCACTCATATATATATATATATATATATATATATATACATAAATAGATCTTTAGATAGATAAATTTAATTAATTATAGTAATTAAATACTTATTATTGAGTGATAAAGCTGTAAAAATTTTGGATATTGTGAAAAATCATTAAGCTATATTTTTTTTTTTTTAATTCATGTCATTTCATCTCAAATCTTTAGATATTTCGCATTATGAAAAGTCCATTGTGTGACATCAAACATTGAATAATATAAGGAATTATTTAACGGATTAATAATTAAATAATTCTCAGTTTAATATTTTACTTTTTAACAAATTCAACGAAACTTCGACCATTCAATTTAGTTTTTATTATTGGGATCATCATCATTGAGTGTAGTTGACTGGTCCGTTTATTTCCCGGTGTTGCTTGTTTTTTGCTGTTTGCCTGTCGCTTCTTGAGCGATTCTTGCTTGGCACCACTATGCAAACAAAAATGCTCACCTCACAAATCCGTCGTCTACTTATTACTGAGAGACGGAGAGGGAGTGGAGAATAGCAATAAAGAAAACAGCGTGGCGTGTATCAATAAAGTCTTATAATAATAGGTAATATGAGTGTGATGTAAGCGTAGCATTTTTGATATTTTTTGATAGTGCTCGCTAACGGAAATGTAATAATCATGCAATACTTACAGATATCGAGTTAGATCTTCAACATCTACTAGCATTGAGTCTTGTTCCATATGTAGATCATCTCGTCTAAGTAATCCTTCAACAAGTACCTCGTTTAGAACCGCAATTCTTGAATGAAGGTCATTTGCAACTACTTGAAGTTGAGCAACGTTTAATTCAGTTAAAAGGACTCTAGACAACCGACGTCTATCTTCGCCTAATTGAACGCCGACCTAATTACAGGAGTTATAAAGTTTATTTTATTGATTTAATTACTAAAAACCGGTTAAATTTAATTTTTATAATAAATATGAACCTTCTCAAGACTTGAGCGTACTATTTCCGTGATTGGACTTTGTGTGAGTCTTTGTCTTTCAACTTCCATTTGCATATGGGCCATTTCTTTTGCTTGAGCAAGGGCCATTCTTGCTTCAGTTTGAAGTCTTGCTTGACGAGCAAAGAAATCAGCCTCATCAAGAGGTGCATCAAGAATATCGGTATTAAGTCTCAATGGTGGAAGACTCAAAACTTGAGGTCTAGCAGCGGTACTATTATGTTTGTAAAAACTTGAAGCTTGTTTTATACTTGGTGATATATCTTCTGAACTAGGCGATTCACTATCTGAAGGTGTCTCATTCATGAAGCAAATTTGTAAGTTCATCCCTGTATAAAAAAAAAAAAGTTATGTTAATTAATTATGTTAAAAATAGTTGTAAAATGTTTGTATAAATTACCACTTTGAAGTCGCGATTGAAGACTAGGTTTTCGTCCATGCTCCAATCGAACGTCATCTGCATCTGAGCCCATGGCAAGCCTTTTTCTAATTTCTTCTCGATCATTTCGACGCTGGAAAATTGGAAAATTTTATCATTTATTTTTTATTTCACTTAAGATTTTCCAAATATCATGAAGAGTACCTCTGAATCACTAATTTCCCCCCGTATTACGCGATCAAAACGCGCAATCACATCTTCTTTATTTATATAATTTGTATTTAAATTATGTTCTGTTATAATATTATCAATAATTTCATCGAACGGTAGATTTTTTTCAACGTGTTGGGGCAGCTCTTCCTCAAACTAGTCATCGACAGAATAAAAATTAATACGTTGTATTCATTTTAGTTTATTTATCAGTAAAGGTAATCTTTAATGATATGAGTGTGCGAATAAAACTCTAATTGAATACTAATATTCAATTGATATAATTATGAATAACGGATACATAAAATTATTTGACTTTAAATTCAAATCAAATACCAATATTTAACTTGTTATTAATAATTTATAACTATGAGTTATTCACACATCAATTAATAATCAACAAACTCACTGATGTTAAATCATTATCATAAGTAAATGTGTACAAATCTGTAACAAATCGAGAATCTTTTTTATAATGTCTTGACCATTTGGTACTACTACCGTTCATTTTAAGCCAGCGCGGTTAATAACTAAAGATTCAACTGTTGAGAACAGAATCAGACAAGACAGTGTCAGCTGAGTGAAAGTACTCATATTTTTCTTCAAGTATTACTTTAAATACTTAAATCTTACTGTACTACTACTTTTCACTTAAATATTTAGGCCAATTCTATTTTATGTTACTTTTTTCTATATTTCTATGTAACATATTCAGGAATTGAGATTATATTATTATCATCAGCATTATTAACAAAATTATATTTAATACTATTTTATATAGTTATTACACATAATAAAGTATCTAAAATATTGAAAATTCAATAAACAACTTCCTGTATATGTATTGCTTGATCGGTCAAGTAAAACAACCACTTGGAATTTTTTACTTTCAGCACTGTCGTTAATCTTTCCTTTTCTTTCTAAATTTTTTTTCATTTAATTCATATAAATTAATTTCAAAATTAAATCAATTTTTTTTTAATATGACTAAAATTTTAATAAAAATGAACCAAATTGGATTTAATAAAATAATAAATGAAGAAAATAAGCTGATCTTCTCCTCCTCTTTATACAATGAATATTATTAAAAAATAAAGTACATAAGATTATATATTATATTATTTGTACCTGTGTATAGTCGAGAGAATTATGGTAAAAATCACGATTCTGAGGTTCAATAGTGGACCGATAACGAAAAAGACTTGGATACATTTTAATTTAAATTCTACTCACTCAACATGCCGACAATTATTTTAATTTATGTACCGTGTGTTAAGCGTATCATCGTTTTAGTCATATTAAATTTTTTTTCTCTCTCTCTTTGTTTCACTTTTTAATATATCTTTTTTATACCCATCAGCACATTGTCATTTATCAGTAATGTTTATTATATCTCGGTTCTTCTATCACTCATACTTGATAATAATAATAATAATGATGATAATAATAATAAATAATAATAAATTATGATATTAATATAAAATATCAGTAAACATTTTATGGAACGTGATAAATTAAAATAATCAATTGTTGTGCTGGTATTTTTCCTTAAATAACATTGAACCCTTAAACTTTAACAGGTATCTTGGTGAAATTCCTGTAAGCTTTTTAATCTTCAAACAGAACATGCAAATTTCTTTTATCGATTTTTAGTATTAGAACTATTTCTAAACGCGCATGTGATACTACTATGACATTTATAAGGTGACATTCGACGCAATAAAGATTTAGCTATTATTTCATTGAATAGGTATTTATGTAGGCATATATTATTTTATATAAAATTGGTGTCAATTAATCTTACCCGTCGTTCTTCTTCACGTGCTGCTATTAAATGAGATTCAATAGCATCCAGGTCAATTTTGGGCATTGCTGTCTCGATGTTATAAACATCAAAGCTGCCCGGAGCTTTGTCTACTTGTTCAACTCGACGTTTTTCAGGTCGACGTTGTCCTATAAGTGATTGTTGACGTCTTCGTGCTTGATTTCTTGCCATTTTTTCTTTTTTTCTTAAATCAACACTTGCAGTTTCCGTTAAATCTTGATCTTGAAGCTTATTTGTATCTTCTCGAATCGTATCTTTTACTAAATTAGAAAATGAACGAGAAGAATGAACATCAATTGTTTCCATTGCAACTACGTCAGGAATAGGTTGGATATATTTTTCAAGATTTACACCAATATCACGACCTATACTTGACAACAAATCAATTTCTTCTAGTTTGGTATACGGTAATGATTTTTCTTTTCCAGATAAATCTTCAGAATAATATACTGTTTCTGAGTTATCAATTAGATTTGAATTTAATAATTTTACTCTGGATTCTAATTTTGGTGTATTTTGTGACAGTTTCGTAGCTTCAGAAATAAGATCTATGTGTTCAATTACTATTTCCTCAGTTTCACTATCTTGTTCGCAAGTTTTTCCTGTGCCTGAATCTGACGGAATATCTTCAATTTCAGCAAATTGGGGTCGTTCAGTTGAGCTAGATTGTAATTCAGCCACTTCTATCTCTACAGAACTATGATTATGACTATAATCAATATTAGAGTTATTTGATTCCAATCCTTGTTTTGATTGTTCAATGCTCTTGACATAGTTTAAACATTTTTCCGAGGGCGAAACTGCGTCCAATGTCTGCTGAAAAATTAAATTTATTATTTAATCAACTAGTTTTACGTGATCATATAAAAATACTATATAAATTACCAACCTGAATATTAAATTTTGATTTCTTGTAGAAAAATTTATGTTCGTCTTTTTGGGTATCAAAATGATTTATTCTATCGCAGTTATCATTATTATCTTCTTCATTTGTTTCTTTAGTTGTATCTATTATATTTTTGTTATTATTACGACATTCATTGATTTTGTTATCTAATTCTTGTTCACTGAATTCTGAAGGCAAATCTGGACTGTCAGTACGATCTTCATTGAAGATTGATAAAAATGCTGGAGCCAGATGCTGAAATCCTGGATAATTAGGATTTATTATTCCACGACAAGGTCTTGACAAACTACCATCCTCTGAATTTTCTGAACATTCCGATCCTGCAGATAATTCATGAGCTAAAACAATTTTTTGAATTTTATTCAAGAGTTAAGAATATAAATTTATGTATAAGAATAATTATAATTTTTTATTAATTCAATTATCTTACTGTCATAATCGGAGAAACTATCCGTAGAACTGCTTAATGACAATCTTGAAACAGACAAATTATTGTTGATAATACTGTTTATATGTTTTGGATGGTTATTGACATTCGTATGAGTTATAGCAACTGATGACCACGTTGTAGTATCTCGAGCAACATGAAAGTTTTGAACTTCATATCCCGGTGATTCTGGATAATCTTCAATTTTTTCAGAAGTATTTTCATCACAAGTTTTTATTTCAACAGAGCCTGATGCCACTCCCAGATTTTCTCGCTCAAGTTGACTATAAAATAAATCGTTAGTCACTATAAATTAACATTCATTAAATTTCTTAGAATCTTTATGCAATTACTCACTTATTATTTAATTCAGAGTGAATAACTGACGACATAAGAGCGTCTTTGATTTGCATGACGTTTGCTTCTCTAAAATCAATTTAACGGTGATTATATATATATATATATATTAGTTGGATGAAAACTAGAAGGTTTTTTATATTATTTAAATTATTATCAATAGTAAATTATATTAATAGACATTCCGTATATGTTTTGTAAAGTTGTCAGCGTAATAACTATTAATAAACTACTTATCCCTTTATATTTAAAATTCATAGTAAGATATCAATGAAAAACAGAGATAATTCCCTACTCACCGAGCACCATGTTGAAGCCGCGCGCAGACGTTCGCTCCAACTCCATAGTGGGTTTATCGACTCGCGAAAACGTAACCAACACCCTCATATCGTTCTTACTCCTTCTCTCATTTACTCTCCTTTACTTCAGTCCTTCCATTCGTCCTCATTCTTTAGCAAACTATGCATTCTCATTCCATCTCACACACTGCTTTGTAATTTTAACGCGAGCGCACACCAATCATTCACTCTCTTCTTCTTAGCTATATTTTTCTCTTTTTTTGGCTTCAATATACAATACCTATACCACCTACTATGTACTTTTGTTACAAAAAATAAATATCAATGAAAAAATAAAAAACCCTCGATCTTAGATTATTGAATAATAATTTATCTTCATACCGATTTACTTATTTTTTATGTTGTTTAGAAATTATTTCACATATAACATGTAAATAAATACTTGGATACAACATGTCCAATGTCAGATTTTTTTTATTTGACGTTCATATTATTACATGTACGTATAATCAATATCAACTTACTACCTTGACGTCATTTTCAAGCGTATTTTTACTCTGTACAATGCTTTTTAATTTTGTAAATCAGCATAAATACTAACGTATTTCAAAAGTATTTTTAAGAAGAAATTAAAGCGTCATTTTTTTGTTCTTAATAATAAATTAATCAATTTAATTTTCATATTTAATATTTTTGTGACTAAGGTTTTCAATGACATAATATATCTTTCATTATATTATACAACTTAATAGTTAAAATAGATTTAACTTAGCTATAATACTTTTTTAAGTTAAGAGAATTAACTAAATAATTAGCGGGAACTTGTAAATTATGTTACAGTTAAATATTGTATAGTAGAGGTCGTTGACTTACCAATATTGCTCGAAACGATCCAAAGAAAGAATTGCAACACTTTTTTTTATTATTAAAATTTTTTAATTGTTCGATCAAAATTCGTAAATCAAGAATTAAATTTAGTTATCTTGAAGCACAAATGAAATATACTGAAATATAGAGCGATATTCTAATTTAATTTTTGGAGAATAAATGCCCGTGAAGCACACTGTCTGCTTTGTAAAATAGTGATCAACCCTCTTTTACTCGTAACCAACCCTCTTTAGACACGCATGCGTCCACAGAGGATCATCCACATAAGCTTAGTATTTTTTTTTTCTTTTAGAATTTCTTATGCAGAAAAGAAAAAAAAATCAAAATACAAATTTTAATTAATATTCTGTGAAAATTTTATTTTAATCAACATGATTATAATTATAACAATATATCCAATATTATTACAATTTTGTAGTCCTAAATCTAATACACTAAAATTAAACAAATGTATTTGTTAATAACTATCACAATTATTTTATAATTAGTAAAAATAAATTTTAATATTTAACGTCGTCATGATTTATAATTAACACGTCAAAAAATCTAATTATTAAATATTAATAATTATTAATTAATTGAACAAATACTAAGACCAATTTTTTAACAATTATATAAAAATTTAGTATTTTACTTTAAATTTTCAAATATTGAAAATATTAATTATGTTCATTATAATTATAAAAAAAAAACACACAAATAGATAGAAAATTAATATGAAAAATAATTATCGAAATATTTTAAATATTTAAAATATGACATTATCAAATATTAATAATTCCTGAATAATTATATATACTGAACACAAAAAAAAAAGTATTTAAAGGAAATATAAGAGACTTTCCAAATGGCTACTGGGTGGCCGATGAATACTTTGAGCAATTAAAAATGCCAATTTGTGAGCGTATTGGCAAGGTGCTGGAACTCTCACAGTTCCGCTCCAGTTGAAGTACATGTGAGTCAACTGGAAAGTCAGTCTCTGGATGCAAGAGACATCGAGACCGACATTGTCATAAATGACATTGTAGGCTGTGGGTGAGACAGATCCTTGTCTAACACACTGAGATACAATGAAGAAATCATACCTCCATGGGTTAGTGATTACGTCGTCAACAATGGTTCCAGGAGGTGGATTTTCACGACGATTGTAGAACAATCTTGTATTGATGCGCTTTGTGACAATGATGAAGGCCAACTTCACCAGTTCAGCATTTCCATATAATTTGCTAAGAGCTTCCCGAAGATGATCAACTTCGTGTTCCAATACGTAGGGAATCTGTCCATCGCCAACGCCATCACGGTAGACGACAATACGGGATGGAAGTTTATCTCCATTCAATTCCGCGTATTTACGCAATGCCTTGACCATGTTGATACTGAATTCGTTGGTTAACTCTTCATTACTTTTATGAGCACTGACTGCCGAAAAGTATCTGGTCATACCGCGATCAAGTGATGCAACCATGGCTCCTAAGAGGAGAAGAAAAGTTATTATTATTTAATTTTTTAATATTTTTACTACGAGTATGAAATAACAATTTGAGAAATACCAAAATCAGTTCCACGTTGATTAGGATCGTGACAGACATCAAATCCGACAACCATTAATCCAGCGATTCCAAAGTCAAGACTCCAAGGAGCACCACCGATTTTACAATTGATTTGAATTGCTATTTTGGTAGCAATTGACATGGCACCTGATGAAATTATTTAAAAGAAGAATTTGCAGGATATTGTGTAATAATTATTCTGTTGCAATATAATAAATAATAAAATTTACAGACCTTTAGATGCCAAATTTTTCGAAAGAATAACTTGACTCGGAATAGGACGATCAAGGCAACACTTCTTCTTGATTGCTGAGTAGACATCCGCTCGTGATCTTACTGAAATGCAGCATATGAGTTGTGGAACATTGCGACTCATTATTCTCTCCAACTCTTCAGCATATGATTGTGCAGAATCATTCATTATTTCGCGAACTTGGGGTTTATTTATGGCGAATGACATTCCATTACCGACTTTGATGAGATTTTCAATAAATGGCTGAAATATATTATAATATAATAATAGTCAAAAATTAATTTTTATTACTCGTATGTGTAAATGAAAAAGCGTTAAATAAAAATATATAAAATTTATAGAAAAAAAAAAAAAAAAAAAAAAAAAAAAAAAAAAACAGAGAAAATAATGATGAAATCTTACTTGTGCGTCTCGTTTAGCACGTTCTGGAACAATCAGTACCCAATCTGTTAATTTAGTAGAAATAATCAATCGGGCACCTCGGAAGTGACGAGTCCAGTCAGCACTGGTAGAAGCAGATTGCTTCGTGTTTCCAAAAATTATATTTTCAGGTGGAATGACGCGAGCTGGAATTTCTACCAACTTATTGTCTAGTTTTAAATTCCATTGTTGGAACTCTTCCACTACAGTTAACTCATCTTGGAGTCGTTTATTGAAATGAAGTAATCTATCAATACGCCGGTCAGGGTTAAGGCGAGTGAATGTCGCCAATTTAGCCATCAATTTATAGTCGGTTCTCATTTCGTCAGTTAATCCTAAAAAAAATACAAAATAGTTGTCAGTGAGGTTTATTGTTAATTTTTTTTTTTTTTTTTGTAAGAGAATTCGATTGAAGTTACCTGTGGCTCTACATAGTTCGGGAATTAAATAAAGCAGTTCATCTTTTCCTGCACGACGATCTCGCAGGGGTAAACGAGTGACAAGTAATGGTTGCGACAGATTATTAATAGTAAGACCATATTTGTTACGATAATAATCAATGTAAGTAGTTGAAGTTTCTTCTTTTCCCAATTTAAATGAAGATTTTGGATTTTTAGTAAAATCAATGTCCTCAATTCGGTATGTGTTATTGTTGTAGCCAGTTAATACTGTGACACCAATAACTTCAGCTTTGCAAGCTCCCTGTAAGAATAAAGAAATGAAAAAATATAATAAATTGAAATACACCTAATTTGTTATTTGAAGCATTCAATAAAATAAAAGTAAAATTACATTTAGTTGTAAATAAAATAAAAGAAAAAAATTGTTTGAAAATAAAAATGATCTGATTAAACTTACTTGAATATCACCTCCACGAGCGTTAGAACGAACTCTTCCTAAAATATCTAATAAATTTTCTTGACGCATTACTTTGTGAGTAATTTCTACTCCCATTAGAACATCACGTTCATGTTGACGAATTGATGTTTGATAACCCGGCCACAATTCGAATCTGTACTCAGGAATTTCCACCTTAAAAATAATAGAAAAAAAATAAATGTATCATTATAAAACCGTAATATTGAATAATTATGTAAAAATTACTATATTAATCTATTTAATAAAAAAATTACTTTTGCTCGAGCGTCGAAGTAATTGCGTCCGACTAATTGAAGATGGAGATGCTCCAGTCCTTTGCGAGCAATGATGTTGAAGAATTGTGGGTAGTGTGGATCACCTTTAACCAACTCTCCAACTAAACGAATGCTGACTTTTATTTTAGCGTTATCAGATTGCCGCTCCGAGAATAATTCCATCGCCTGTAACAAAAAAAAAAGTTTATTAGTAAGTATAAATTTCCATTAGACATTGTTTAAAAATTTTGATAATAAGACTTGGACTCAATTAATAACTTACTTCTGTTTTTGAAACTCCTGAATAACGATTGCAAGTGTACATAACACTTCCATCAAACATGTAAGTTCCTAATGCTTTTTTGTGAAGTCGTAATAAGCCTTTTCGAACGATAGTTCTGTCTTCTTCAGGGGCAAAATCTACACGGTATTGCCTCAAACCCCAATCAGGAGCGCTCAAAATCTTGAAAAAGTTCGCCTGTAAACTTATTGCATTGCCACCCGTTCCTAAATTAAAAATAATAAAGAACAATCATTATAATAATAATAATAATAATAATAATAAATTAATTAATTAAATTACAATAATAGTTTGAATAAAACTCATACCCCTCTTGGAGCCTTTGACATGAGCCGGCCTTGAATTTAAAAATCTTGAGGAAATAAGCAATTGACCCACAGCAGTATTGTAATTCAAAACTTCAATTACAATACTATGTTACATTTTTGGGTATTACAAGTTTTATTACCAAATAAAGTATCATTAATCATTAATTTTCTTTAAATGATAATTTAATAACAAAACTAATTATTGAAAAAAAAAAAGAAAAATATATATTTACCATCTCTTCGAATATATTTGCGATCCAAGTCACCAATTTGATTAAGCTCACATCGTCGTTTACGATTTGACATAAACTGATGATATCCAGAAGCTGAAGCTTGTTCATTTGTTGGTGAATTTTCTCGTATCTCGTCGGAATGAAGTAAAGGTTCATTTGTATCTGGAGAACTTTGTGGTGATTCGCGTTTTTCATTCCACAAAATACTACCATCCGGAGTATGATAACTCACGGATATCTATAGGACAATATTAGGGATATTAAGATGATTGAGAGATATATTTTTATGTTTATTATTTAAACAATAAATAGAAAGTATTAAAAGATGAATCACGTGGATATAAGAATCATGCAATGCGTAGGTTGTGATATTAAACATACTTGTTGAGTGGTGATGACGTTGCGTCCGCTTTGTTGAACAGGCGGTGATAATTGTTGATACGATGGTGATGGAAGATGATCCGGCCACATCGATTCATTCAGTGTATCTGAGCTTGTCTCTTGTAACTCCATTTTAATAAATTTAGACAATGACACTACTATTTGACAATTCTACTATTTTGTGCTTGACTTGATTTTTTTTATTTTTAAAAAAGTTAGTTGTTTATTTTTATATATTAACGTTTCAATGATACTTTGCAGATTAAAAAATGATAACTTTAACAAATTTAATAAAAAAAATAAGCATATAAAAATGTTTAATGAATATCAATATCGGCCTTAATTCAAAGTTCGTAATCTCATATGCATTGTTTTAAGCGTATTAATTTTTCAATGTATTTATTGTTCAACAGCTTTTTGATTTAAAATTTGGCCGTTTTAACTTATCATGTTATTTTTTTGTCTCAAGTTAATTTCACAATGTAGTAGTTATTTTTCTTTCTAGTTTGATATAAGAATTTGCTGTTAACAACTCATTCAAGCATCTAAAGATTGTATTTTAGTAAAAGATTTAAAATGTGTCTTTTAGAGTTACCTAGAGCACAGCTAAAAAAATATAGCTTTCTAAATTCAAATATTTCAATTAGATATAAAGACATCACTTGCTAATATCTTCGAGTTGATGCTACTTTTATCATCTATCTTCCACTAAAGTATTCAATTTGTTCTGACGATAAATGATAGAAAAAGTCAGGTGTAAAAGCTACGTGACTTTTTTAAAATAGTCTTTTAAAACATAACAAAGAAACTATTGTACAATTTCTTGATGCCGGTGGTCTCGCGCTGTCGGTGTGTTTCCAGTAGTGCGCAGCCCCGGGATCTCAGTGAAAGGACACGTGAAAAAACAACAAATGCATCGAACAACATTGCAGAGCCTCTACCGAATCGCATTTTGTAGTAACAAATAATCTTCTTTTCCAAAAAAATTCAAATTTTGTTAAAAAACTCTCTTATTTAATTTTTAGTTTTTTTTTTTTTCACCACAATTTATTTAATAACTGATTCGTCAATTAAATCCGCTGAAAATGTTTTCTGTTACAACAAATATTATCAACAACTTGTTAAATACTTCAGAAGAACGCGTATTATTAGATAACTTTAATTATTTGCACATCAATCACACGTCAACAAATAAACAATATTCATCAACAATAAACTCCTTTTGCGGATTGATTATATATTTCTTCTTATTTTGATTAACTGCAGCTTAATTTTTTTTTTTCTATACTACTGTTCACACACTCATTAGTGTCTTGGACGGCGACGAAGGCCTTGCAGCTTGCTACTTAGTCACAACATTTTCAAAATTCTTCTCTCCATGATGATAAAATAATAGATATTCTTCAATTGGAAAAAATCACACAATTGTGCCAACTTTCCAATAGTTGTTTTTTCTCTTTGTATTTTACTAGTATTTCATTTTCTTCTTTCAACTCCGATAAAAAATTTAAATACCTCCAGAGAAATATTATGGATTACCTTAACAAAATTATAAATCAATAAATGATTTTGATAAGTTTAAAGATTATTAAGTTAAAAAAAAAAAAAATTACTTGTATTTGAGTTACTGGAAGACTCAATTTCAAGGCACGAAAGGCCTTCACAGACTCAATCGAGTCCCTGATGCTTTCGCAGTTACGTTCCAAAATATATTAACAAAAAAGTAATTGATATTGATATTCTAAAAATGAAATAAACTTAAAATCGTTATCGTAAAAGGTAGATATGATAAGTACTAATTATAGTTTAAATTCGAAATAGACTTTCACTAACAGTGACTATTGGTGATTGAGAATATTATATGAGATCGGAGCTGAGATACTTGATCCCTCGAAGCTACACGATCAACTGTTTCCAAACGAATAACATAAGTAGAGTAATCAGAGTATCACCAGTAACGTTGACAGTGGTGGATTAGCAGTAGCGGTGATGACGATGATAAAGGTTTACAGAGACAAGCATATACAAAATGTTATGGAGCTGATGAAGAAGACGATCATTTAAGCAACGACAAAGATGATGACGGAAACCGTTGTTGTAATGGCGTAGCGTTTGTGTCTCAGGAGTCAGGGGATCAACCGTCTGGCCAATAAGAACCAACTTAGACTGTAAGTCAATTGGAACCACTCAGGGACCGACGCCCGGACGAAACATATAGACACGTCCTGTATTTTACCAAGGTATCTTTCCTCTTATTCAATGTCTCCCTCTTTTCTTAAAGACGTTTATCCAATTTTATTTTTTCTTCTATTTGAAAAGTTATCTGTAAATAAAACAAAGTTTACTTAATATTTATCTTTAACGAAATCATTGTAGAGAAACTACATTTTTCTCTTCTTTTAAAAAAATTTTTTTTATTCATCATAATTATTTAATGGATGTACTTTTGATAATCATTTTGATAAAACTTAGAATTTTCTTCAATATATTAATAAAATAACCATTTTATCACAACTATGCTTTTTATAATTAAAAATTTACTTTAAAATAAACAACCTAATTTTATAAATTAATAAGTACATAAATAAGTTTTGATGCTTTAAATTTAACTTTGTTTCACACATCATGAGTGTATCTCAAGTGATTAAATCTAATATGATTTTTATCATAATTAGTTAAATTATGATTTATTACTCTGTCTATTGATTTTGTAATTTTTTTAATTTGTTTTTCTAGCACGTATTTGTTTAGACCATTCTACGATTACCACATGCTCGTTAAATAAAAAAAAAACAAAACTGTTGTAGGTATACTAATTATAGTGTGTACAGTATTTTTGATTTTAAAAAATTTTCAATTTTTCTTATCATTTACTGTTTGAAATAAAAAATAAAAAAGATATAACTTGTTTTGTGAGTAATTTCTTGCTTGAGGGAAAAATATTTATTAACGTTATCAAGTAATTTAGTAACTTTTATCCATACTTATCAGGTAAAGTGTAGTTAAGGGCAATACTGTCAACCTTTATTGCGTTACACAAGTTTTTAATATTTTTAAATTAATTGTTGTGAGTAATAGAAACAATATAATTTTTAAAGTGACAATTTATTTATATTTTTAAACTCATAAATGTATATTTTTATAAAAAGTCAGATTGGTTAAAAACAATCATAAAATAGTGTAATATTATACAAAGTTAAAGAATATGAAACATTTAACCGATGCACAGTAGTTATAATTATAATAGGATAAGCTCTCTTTGATACTACTAACAGTATGAATCCGTATTATATATACACTAATTGATGTCAATCACATGGGTCGACTACGCTATGCGCTCAAATACCAATAATAAATTAAAACATCGACGAGATGTGAATACTCGTGAATGTTTAATTTACCAAATACATCAAGTGACAATGTCATTCGGTCGTAAATCAATTGAATGTATAAAACGATTGCACAGGAAAAGGAAGCGGAAAACATAACTATTGCAGAAAATTAAACTAATTTGGGCTTGGCTGATTTTTGAATCTATTTAGTTTTTATTTAATTAATGAAAATATACTGTAGTTATTTAAGAGCACAAAATAAAAATTAATGATGAACTATAAAATAACAGTTATTTGTAATATTTATTCGTGCATATGTATGTAGATATTTAGACGAAAGAAAATACTGACTACTTGACATTCAAATGAATTAACTGCAATCCCAGTTGACATTGACGGCATTCACGTGGACGCTAATTTATATGAACCATTCCTAAGCGTTTATTCATTTTGGAGTAGACATAAGAATTGCCTAATTTTATTGCTGGCATTTAGTTGGTTGATTGGTAAATTTCCATTACATTCTCAGAACAATCTTGCTCAAGGGCACAACACCATACTTTATAACGATGATTTAAACCAGGCAGTGTATTTAGTGACGTTTTACTTCCTAAAACACCATAACTTTTATTACTGGTGCTATAAAATACCATTCCCACTCTTGAGTGTACTAATGCCATTGCACACATAGCACACGGCTCTTGAATAAGAAATATCCAATATTTTGTACACAAATATTTACAATCCTCTTGTGTGTTATCATTTTTAGTTTTAGATTTAATATTAGTAGAATAATTAAATTTTGGAACGTCAATAGCCCTCAAAGTTTGTGGATAACAAAGTGGAAGATTAGATTGTAATTTTCGTTTTCTACTATCATCATTTATAAAATCATTGACATTAGATATTAAATTCCAAGTACCTTTACCTCTCATTGCAGCTATCAAATCTATAGCAAGCATTGATGCATGCCACATAGGATGTTCATGTAATCTAGCTGCTGAAATTGCAAGTATTTTACTAACACCACAATCATTTGGATTTAAAATTACTGCGGCACCATTACATATATCATTACCCACAGTCGCCTTTTTCGTCGCCTCAATACAAACCTTCATACAAGCTTGAATAACATCAACCTGATTTGACGTGAAAAATGTTCCGTTCATAATAGACTCAAGTTCAGTGTCAGGATGAAAACTAACAGGCCAATATTTAGCAGCTTTTTTTGCTTGTTCTAAACTTTTTGATGCTATTTTAGGAATGGAAATAATTGCAAAATTATCTTCAAACAGATTTAAATCAAATTTTTTATCAACTAGAAATTGTTTTAATTCAACTTCCGTTTCGAACGATGGTTCAAAAGATTTAACTGGATCAGATTTTTTGTTTATGAATGATAAAAGTAATTTATTGTTAAAGCATCGTTTCAAATGTCCAAATCCAGGTAGAATAGCAGCGATGTTTTTTATTGCAACAGCAAAATTTTTTTTGTCTTTCATGATTCCAGCATAAGCATCATGTAGTGGTATATCTTCTGTAAATTCAATTGGAACAATTGGTTTTAGTCTCATCCTACATTCTATTGAAGTCATATTATCTTTTTGATCCATTATTCGCGCTTTCTTCGTTGATTCATTTGACGTCATGCCTCTGTTGTTATCACGACTCCTCAATAGAATCCTGAAAATATGCTGCATTCACTTCTCTCATTTTTTTCAACTTAAAGTTTTATGTAAAAATTTTAATAAACTATTGTAAATTATTAATCATCTATTTGTTAAATTAAGGTCAATTATCAAGTCGAATTTTTTTTTAAGTTTGGTGTAAGGTAAAAGCCCCAATAGATGATCATATACTGGTACATGATCATCTATTAGGGCTTTTACCTTATAATATTAAAAAAAAAAAAAAATGAAACACGCGTTAATACGTCAATTTATGCCGTGTTAATTTTAAAATTTATTTTTTAATTATTTTGTTCAATCAATATCTTGTTTTTCACAGTAATTGTGTAATCCATTTATCAAGTAACAAAAATTAAATATTTTCTGTTTATGAAAAATTATGTATATCGCTTGATACGCAATCACCTCAATTATATGATTTTAATAGTATCAAATGTAAAAAATACTATGCCTAATTCAAAATACTTACACTGATAAAACAGTTAGCTTGCGTTAAAAAAAAAAAAAATTTTCTGCCAAGAAACTATTTTGAAAAAAAAAAAAAATGATTTTTTTGGCTCAATAAAAAAAAGTTCTTGAGCCAAGAAAGTTTTTTTTGTATGAGTATATTTTTCTCAGTTTAAGAAATTTTTTTCTTGGCTCAAGAAAATCGGTTTTTTTAAAATAGTTTCTTGACACAAGCTAATTTTTCTATCAGTGTATGATTCTAATCAAGCTGGAAAGAATCAATTGACTTCAAATAAAGATTTAAACAACTTTGCATAAAATAGTGGAATTAAATTAATGGTTAAAAGCAATTAAAAAATTTTAAAAATAGACTTTAAAGAAAAAATTTTTTTCGAGAATAAAAAATTTGAATGAAGTAAATTTATGTTTCCGGTCAGAGATTAAATTTTAAATTTTTTTTTGAAACATTTATAATTATATTAATTTTTTAATCAAAAGAATTCTGCTAACAATGTAAGCTGAGATCATTTTTCGTTACAAATATAAACCAAAATACTAATATAGTTAAAAATTAAATTATAATATAAAAATTAAAAGCGCTCAAAAATTTATATCAAGTAATTATAAGGCTTAGAATAATATATTAATTAAAATAATGTGATTTTACAAGAATTTTACTGCTTTAAAAAATATTTTTACTGTAAGATTTCTCCTTAGTCTTGATATTTTTCAAATATAATAAATATACATAAAAAATAAATTTGAATTGAATAATAAATATTGATAATTCATTAAATTTTTTGATCACTTAATTTAACTAACGATAAGAAGTATAATATGGATAAACTTTGAGACGTGGGATAAACGAATCTTTATTACATATTGTTAAGTTGGGCCACGGCCAAATCATTTGTCAGAGTTAGCCGCAATTGTAAAGCGGCAATCTTGAGAATGAATCCAAAGCCCATACGTAAGAATAATCTTTCTCATGGTTTTATAAAAACTACTTAAGAATAACAAATAGAAATGAACAGGAAAGAATTTGTTTTCATAATAACCATAATAACAAGAAAAATAATAATATTAACAGATGAGATTATTATATTATTAAAATAAATTTCTGTGTCTATTATTTATTTAAACGTAGACACACACACACACATATACGTACATATATATATATATAGTATAAATTGAAGAATTCCTAGCAATAATCTAATAATTCTTAACACTGATGAAATTGACTCTGTTGATTTTCCCCTCAATGTCGTGTAATACATCCATCACACATTACGCACGTGATTCAAAAAGCCCGCGTCTCAGTAACTTAGTAATGATCAAGACAGAAGTAATGTATAAAGATAGGTATAAGCATTAACTCGTATAGGCAGATATGACACTATACTGATCAAACAAGATTCATGATCATGATAGCATTTACGTTATATAACGTAAGTGTAATATAAACTACACCCGAGTACTCGGGACAAGCATTCATAACCAGAATTATTTTTTTGTTCAAAACAACTAACACTTTTAATTTAAAAATTATATCAATAAATAATATTCATATCATCGATTATGATAAACAATACGTCATGTGTTGTTTATAGTTAATACAATCATGTGTTAACAAGTATCAATATATTTTATATCACATCGTTACACGTGATGCTTTTTTTGTTGTTTATTTTTTCGTCATAATATATTATAAAATTACTAGAACCATAATAAGATAGCATATAATTAAATGGTTTCAAAGTGGTCAGTCATAAAGTCTAACCACGTGCTTTAAAAAAATATTTTTTCACTCATGTCATTGACCATAAGTCGCTGTAAATTCTATTGAATTTATTATCTTTAAATTAATATTAATTGTATAATAAGTACTTGACTTGACTTTATTTTATCTTTTATTTCCAAATAAAAAATTATACAATAACAATAATACTGACAATAACAGACACTTGGTCATTTTCAGGATTTTTCAACGAATAAATTATGACTAATAAAATTTTCACACGTAGAAATTGCAAACAACTGATTGTTATTTTTTAAAAATAAAATTTTAAAACTAATTTATTTGTTGAATAAATCCAACAATTTGTCAAATGTCAATTAATTTCAATATCAATATATCATCAATAATAAAGATAATTAAGTAAATTGAAATAACAATACACGTCAAAAAAATAATTTAAAAAAATGAAAATGTAAACTATGAACAATGAGTATTTAATAGATTTTTGTAATTAAATTAAAATTTAAAGTGCACAGAGCATCGACGTCAGGTGGCATCGCACTCGTTTGTAATTGTAACAAATAATAACCTCTTCTATCTTCTATCATGTATGTCGATAAATATTAAATCACAATTATTTATTTAGGTCAATAGAAATTATTATTTTATATTTTAATGCTTGTAATATTATGTGTATAATATATATACTAAATATATAATATACCTGATTGAGTTGTATCCAATTGAGAGTTACCGAGTTTATTTAATAATTGTTGAGGTTTATGATAAGGGTGCAAGACACTCTTATATATGGGAATAATCCGTAGGCACAGGCATACACACACTGATAAATGCTATGAAAATTAAATAACC
Source organism: Cotesia congregata (assembly GCA_905319865.3). Classification (NCBI taxonomy): domain Eukaryota; kingdom Metazoa; phylum Arthropoda; class Insecta; order Hymenoptera; family Braconidae; genus Cotesia; species Cotesia congregata. The sequence continues at coordinate 8,413,118 of CAJNRD030001121.1, read as the reverse complement.
TCCCAGTAATTACAATAGAATATATTGAAATACGTTTTTCAAAGTACAGTATGGTATAGTAAGTACTATAAAGTTGATGTACAGTAGGTAAGAAAATATATATTATTTTTCTTAATGTACCCTGATGTTGGTTGAACACGTTGTATCAGTAATTATAAAATATGAGAATATATGATGATGTATATTATATACACTAATTACTTTATGAGCTTCTGTAACTCAAGTTTTATCGAGTCGAGCGAGATAACGGTGGAAGTAGTTGCTAAAAGGTAAGGAAGCTGTCATGGTGGGGACCCAAAGAGAAAGATATTCTTACATATTAGTTATTACATTTGTTAGTATGTCACTAAATATGTATTTTATGCATGTTCAATTGTAATTGTATAATTATTTAAGGGGAAATTTTCTAACACATATATTAACACAGCAGAAAACGAAAGAAAAGGGATATGTACATATATATTACAGTACATATCCACCTCATATGATAATTTTTAAAGAATTATTCTCTCGCTTATCGACATCATTCTGATGGTAATACAAAAACACAAAAAAATATATATATATATATTTGCAATTGCACATCAATATTTTTTGTTCTCAAATTTGAAACTTTCTTGATTTTTTTGGTGAAAAAAAATTATGAAACAATTTTACTATCAAATTTTTTGCGGTCGAAATTTGTTTTTCGAAAAACAAATTTTTTTTGGCTATCTTCTATATTTATCGATGTGAAAGTAATATAAAACAGAAGAAAAAAAAACTTTTTAGCCATTGTTTTAAACTCAAAAAATGTTTGATGAAAAGGCAAATCTTGGTTCCTTAACTTATTTTTCTAAAACTTCAATCGGTCCAAAAAAAACCGTTCGATGGATGCATATCTGCAATTTTACAGAACTGTTAGTAGCACGTAGGGTCTAGGAATTCTCCAAAGTATAAGCTTTTATTTTGCATAGAAATTAGCAAAGATACAATTAGTTTAACAAAAAAATAAATCAAGGAAAACACACACACACATACATACATACAGATACACGGACATCGTCGTGGAAACATTCGGGGAAGCTTCCTAGGAACTCAAAACGTCAACATTCGTTGAAAACTCGATTTTCGAAAAACGGGCTAAAACCAATAACTTCCCAACTTTTGAAAATTTTTAATTTTCTTACCGGAAAGTTAAAAATCTGGAAATCGGTTTACCGCGCAGGCCAACCCTAGAACTTCTCGCTAATTTTGAATTTGAAGCACCTTAAAATGTGTTTTTTTAGTTATTTGAGCTTTTCAAGCTCATAGCACGGTTTTTCACGTTTATTCATTCTTTATTAAAAAAGCATTCGACGCAGTTTTTAAAGTTCAAAAAATGTATTCATGGTTTTATTAAAATTTTTTCACACGCTTTAAAGTTATTTTTAAAAAATATAAAAATTCAAGTTGTTTTTAAAATTTTTCGGAATGGCGAAAATTTTGCGAAGAGTGTATACTATGGTGTAACAAAAAAACTGACATTTTTTTTTTAATGATCATTAAATTTCGTCAGAAAATGCCAAAATAAAGACCCTGACAAAATTTAAGCTCTTACTTGTGATTAATAACCTAAATCAGACCAAGATTAGTTATGTACTTATATTTTAACTAAAAATTTCATCACTTTACTTAATTCTTGACATTTTAATAGAAATTAGCATATGTTTCAAAATAATCAGCATAAATCAACGCTGCATCATATAAATATTCGAATTGGTCCTAAAATAACAAGAGATTATATCATTACATGAGACATTGAAATCTTATAAACTATCATATGAAAATTGATAAATACCAATGTTTTACAGAAATCTTTCCGTGATCTTCGTATAGCAGATATTGATAAGCAAACATCACACTCGTGTTCTAAACCCATTCTTTCAAGAAGAAAACTCATGGCTAGATACAAGCCACAACCTGTCAAGCCATCACTAAAAAAAAATAAAAATCATTTAGATAAAATGTTAACTATTATTGATTTATAAAAAGATTAACAGTTGTGGTTGAACAAGAGAATTAAAAGCTTACTAGCAAATAACTACGGTAGGTTCATTATTTCTTGAAATTCTTTCTGCAGTTTGCCATAATTCTACTAAAACAGAAGGTTTTGGTGGTTTACTTTCTCCAGTTTTCCATTCTTTACAAATTAAAATGGTAGTTATTTGTTCTCGAGCTGTTTTCTAAAAGATTTGATAATAATCAAAATTATAAATTAAATTCTCTGTGTTAATCAAAAAATTATTGAAAATATTACATCTGAACAATCGGTTAAAACTATTTTTTGTTGGCTATAAATATCAGTATCTACAATATTTCGTCCTTTTAAAGTTATGAATGGTACTGGTTTCATCTCTTTATCAGGTTGAGGGAAAAATTTACAGCACGTCTAGAATATTTGAATTAGTTAATATTATTATTTATAACAAATTTAAAAATTAATAAATTTTAATGAAACTTGAAAAAAAAAATATTTTGGAACTTACAGGATCAGTCGAATCAATTGATTGTAACATTATAATAAGTTCAATTTTAAATTCAGCAATCATTCGCCAAAAATCACCCACAGTTGTGGGTAATGGAATTTGTGATGCAATGTAATTATTACGACGTCGTGCACTGTCAACATACACTCCTGAAATATAATTACTGTCGTCTTCAGTAATTGGATATCTTGGAATGTAGAATTTTGAAGGTGGTGCTAAGTCAGGAAATCGATTTTTTAAAAGATTTTTCTCCGATAATTTAACGAATGATGATGAGGGTGGTTGAAGAGCTTCATATTGCCAGGAGGATTCCTCTAATCTTTGTTGTTGCAATTGAAGCTGGCTTTTGTATTCTTGAATTCTAGTTGAGAGTGAATCATTACAAGTAATTGCTGTTGGCAACGTTAACAGGCATTCAACTAATACTATGTGAGCTAAAAGATATTGTTGTTTATTATCGACCATATTTGCTCTTTGACTTCGAATTAATTCTGTTTCTCCAAAAACATCCACCACCTTTTTCATAAAAAAATTTTCATGTTCTATTATAAATTTTTTTTTTAGAGTTGAAAATGAAGAAAAAAATTCTTACACCCTCAGCAGCAGCGCGGCGAAGACATATATCACATAATATAATTGTTCCGGTTCTTCCAACTCCAGCACTACAGTGGACTAATACTGGACCAATGCCTGCTGGAGTTGCAAGTAATTTTTTCAAGTAAGTAACAACAGATTGAGTATATAATGGTATTCCATGATCAGGCCATGCTGTGTAGTGGAAATGATCAATCTACACAGAAATCAATGTTAACTTAATTCCTTAATGTAAACTTAGTTTTAAATATGCTCACAATACTATTCAATTCCCTCGATAGAGTATTATACCTTACGAGTTTCCAGTTCACACTTTACATGAAAAATTCGAATCGTGTAATCAGCAAAATCTGTATGACTAATATTTGTCACGGATATTTTACCGAATTTCACTTCTTGACCAATTTCTGGCCAGTATTGTTCACATTTGGTCTTGAAGAAAGAAAATTATATGTTAACTGATAAATTTAATATAAATAACTATAGCTATGTCAATGAAAAATTTGTACTTTGCCGCCCTCGATAATATTAGCTAACATACAAATCACTTGAACCCGATCATGCCAAATCATACGCCAAAAATCAATTAATGTATTCGGTTTTGGTCCTTGGGTTGCAATGTAAGCTTTATTTTTTTTGTAGCCCTTCATCAAAATCAAAAAAATTCTACTTCATATTATATCGATTGATTAAATTGTAAATATCAAAATGTAAATTAAAATAAAATTTTACCCGTATATAATTAGCATTGATGTAATCAGAAAATGGATCATCCGAAAATTTTTCAAGTATTACACGAGTTTCGTCGTCTACATAACAAATATTTATGCAAATTATTAAAAATAAAAGTAAAATATGATAACATAATTAGATTGTTTTAAAATACCTACATGCTATTAAGTTAGCATATCTGTTTTTTGTTTTATTTTGAGGTAATTTACCGTATTCCCATGACTTTGTTTGACCACGTGGAAACATCTATAAAAAAAAAAAAGTGATTTAATTTTTCTTCTTTCAAATATAATGTAATATTATTTGCATAATTTACTTACAGCATACTGTTCATCTAATTTTCCAGATGCAATTGCTTCTTTAACATAATCCTGAAATTCATTAAGTTTAACCAGTGAAACACTTTTCAAATTTTCGTATATTGTTTCATTCATAGTAGTAGTTTTTAATTGTTCGATTGAGTTAGCAGGTGTTAATAACAGTGATTCTCTTTGTTCTTCTTTTGGAGGCAACAGTTTTGATTTAACAACATTTTCTTGACCGTTTTGCTCCTTAGGAAGAATCTTCGGGAGTGGTACAAGCACTTCTGTATTGATACTATCATCCTTTTTTTTTAAGCATGTTACATTTCTGCAATCATGTTATAACATGAAGAAGCAAAGAAAAAATCAAATCTATTTTAATTAAATGGAACTAATTTTAACTAATTAAGCCAAAGTTTTTATCATATACTGTGAAATTTACAAAAAGCAACCACAATTTATGTAGTGTAAAATGAAGTCAACATTTTGAATGATCTGCATGAATAAAAAAATTAACCTTTTTTTAATGTAATAATAAATTACACTTCCAATAATTATAAAAATTATCACTAATGGTATAGCCCAAGTTTCATGAGATTTATTTGGTACTGGGCCTATTTGAAGAGGCTCTGATTTCCAAACGATAGTTGTGGCTTTTTTATAAATATTTCGTTCTTTTTCATGAACTACTAAAACTGCTACATATGATGCTCCAATTTGAAGTGGACAATTTACAATATTATCACGAACTTCATTATTTCCAATGATAAACGAAGAGTTAGATAATTCGTTAGCCTAAAACCCACAATTGTAAACAAAATATTATGATTATTGCCTAGATATAAGAACATTACCAAAAACGTAGCAGCACGCCACGCCACTTCATGATATTCAACTCCAACATCTTGTTCTAAGGACGAACTTAACATTGTACCTAGTTTGCAAATTGAGGGCCCTTTTACAATAATATGGATTAAACTTCCTTTAGTATTATTTACGATAGGGGGTATGATAACTTTAATTTGAGATTCTTCATTGTCTATCATTGTCTGTGGATTGTATTCGAAAGCTAACGAAGAAGCTGTCTCAATTTCCGTACTTGATTTAGCGCCTCGTAGTGAATTTACTCCCTGAATTAATATCCTGTAGCGTGTAGATGGTAAAAGATTCAGTTGAGTATTATAATCTGTTTTATAAGTAGAAATCGGAAACTGAATTGAACCAAAGTCATTCAGACTCAGTCTTTTTTCTAATTGAGTTGATATTATTTCACATTGAATTATAAATTTTTTCATAGGTCCTCCAGTTGTAAACGGATGCTGCCATCTTATAAATACTCTTCCTTTATCTAATTCTTCAATATTAAGAATTTTTGGAGTGCTTGGTTCTAAAAATCAATTTATTTTATTTAATTTTAAACATATGTTACAGACAAATTTCAATATCAATTTACCTGTTACAGATCGTAAATCATTCACTCTTCTTGCTTCTCCTGGCTCTTTGACTCCTCTGTTATAACCCTGCACCTATTAATTGATTACTTTAAGATGCTATAATGATTTAATTTTAAGTGTACTATAAAATTTCGCATCTATTTTGGCATCTCTTTTGTTAAAAACATCTACAATATTTCAAAATAACGTAGCATGGAAACGTGGAAACAATAATATTTAGATGAAATTTTTTTTCATCCAGAGGAAAAATTTGAAAAAATCTCTGCGTAAGTTTTTAGTAAAATTGATGGAGAAGTAAAAAGTAAAATAAATGGTTTCCTTACTTCAATAAACTTTGATCTTCCGTTAGGATGCTTTACAGTTGCGCACAACAAATTTTTCCATAAATCACATTCACTGTTAGAAGAAACAATTGTAGTTTTTGAATTGTCGTTGCTAAATTTTATAGAATATTTAATTATTTCCCCATTAATAGGTGGTGACGGTTTCTCCCATCGTAATGTAGTTGTTTTATTTTGAGGATCAACTTCAACAATTTCTAATTTGTTAACTTTTGGAGGTGCTATTTAATGATATTTTAGAGTTCAACGAAATGTTTAAAAAAATTATAGATTTATTTTTATTTTTCATTTATTATTTATTAAATCACTAACTAAATAACTTACGTTTTGGATCAGTAGTAAAGGGTAAATCAATATAGGCAGTTTCATTATGATTCCCGTGCAGATGATGAAGTAAATGAACTCGAACATAATACTTTTCAGCTCCGAAAAGTTTTTGTTTCTTTGATGATTCGAGCTCAAAAGAATGGTATATGGTATCATATTCATCACTGAAATTTTGGACATTTTCACTTACACCTGAAAAAAATAATCGTGCTCCACCGATTGGCCCATTGAGTGTCCAACAATCAACTGGATCATTCCAGGTAATTTTACGTTTGGAAAAACTAATATTTCTGAATGTACCCGTAGGTATCTCTGAAAAGTTATTTTGTAAAGCACTTAATGAAATTCAAATATTTTATAATTATGTACCTGCTTCATTAGTTTGAAAAGTTTTTTTGCTTTCGGATCCTAATTTCGAGTTAAATGCTATAACTATAATTTCATAAGTGACATAAGGAAGTAAGTTATTAATTTTTTTTGAGACAGTATCATTTAGATTAGAGATCAAATAAGTTTCAGAAGTCATTAAGTTGTTTGGAATAGCATTATATTTTGAACAACCTTCATAACGAATAATCTAAATTGAATAAAATTATATTTCAAATCAATTTAACAAATTTTTTTCGATTTTGTATTATTATTTATTATTTACCTGAATCGTTAAATTATACCCTTGTAAAATACCATTAGGATTATCTGGCGGGTACCATTCAATAATAATATCATTATTATTGTATAAAATATACTTTAATCCGATGACTTGAGATGGTTCTACAATAAAAAAAAAAAAAATGTGATTTTTTCCAAATTTTCAGAGAATATTTTTTTTTATTACTAACCTGCTTCTAAAGTTGATAATACTTGATCATAATAATATATTCCATCATTCCCAGTAATAGAAATTTTATATTTTGTAAACGGACGTAAATTTGAAAATAATAATGGAAATTCGGAAACCATATTATATTTTTCTATGATTTTAAATTCATTCTTAGTTGAAGAAATGAGTGAAAGTTCTGCCGAGTACCAATTATCGGGACAGGGATAGTCTATCTACCGAATTAAAAGTATATATTTAATAGTCGCCAGTCATATACTAAATATTGATTTTATCAATTTTTATTATACACTCATAAAAAAGCAATATTTAAGGGAACCCGGTGGTCTATTAGCGGCCTAAAATTTAAGCTATTTTTACAAATTTTATTTCTATGTGAAGGTAATGACTAATGCTTTCAAATTTTTTTACACTTATTCTAATACTTATCAACTACACAAAAATAAAAATCAAAACCAAAAAAAAATTTTTTTTTAAATTAGAAAAATGGCGCTGAAGTCCCCCTCTCAAAAAAAAACGGACCTGACTGGTGAAAGTAGATTGATCTCTCCCTCTGATCTGAAATTAAAAAATATGACTGATTTTTAATTAGTACAAGTATAGTTATCGTCGGTACTAGAATGAAAAAAAAAAAAATATTTGACAAAATGGCGCGTAGTTAAAAATATTTTTTGAAAACGAATTTCGGATTTTTACTTTAAACTACG
>CAJNRD030001121.1:8357796-8405286 GCA_905319865.3 Cotesia congregata | reverse complement strand
TTTTTTTCAAAATTTTTTTTTTTTTTTTTTCATTCTAGTATTGACGATAACTATACTTATACTAATTAAAAATCAGTCATATTTTTTAATTTCAGATCAGAGGGAGGGATCAATCTACTTCCACCAGTCAAGTCCATTTTTTTTTTGAGAGGGGGACTTCAGCGCCATTTATCTAATTTAAAAAAAAATTTTTTTTGGTTTTGATTTTCATTTTTGTGTAGTTGATAAGTATTAGAATAAGTGTAAAAAAATTTGAAAGCATTAGTCATTACCTTCACATAGAAATAAAATTTTTAAAAATAGCTTAAATTTTAGGCCGCTAGATCACCGGGTCCCCTTAAGAAGAAATATTTATTTACTATTATTTTTCGTTAGTAAAACCAAAGTAAAAATACATGAAGAAGTTATTTACCGTTTCAAGCATTAGCACATCAAGTAATACATGTCTTTCATAGCACCTAGTTACGAACTTTTTATTCACTAAACAAATTTTTTATTAATTTATCATGAGTAATAAAATTTATTTTCATATAAATACCTACTATATTTTAGATATTTACAACATTATAATTTACCTTTACACGCAGTAGTGAAATTTCGCCAATTTCCAATAATTTTTTTATATGTTTCTTTGAATCGTATGTTTAACAATATTCGCACAGCGTATTGAGTTCCAGGAGTTAAACGATTAAAATTTTCAAAATAAGTTTTAGAAGATATGTTATTGCTTTCGGAAATAATTTCTTGAGCCGTTTTTATGCCAACAATTTCACTTTTTAACTATGTAAAAAATAAAGAAATTAAGAGATAGAAGATATTGAAGCAATCAATAACATGGTTATACAATAAAATATTCATTTCAAAAATAATTACCGCTAATTCAAAAATAAAAGTAATATTAATGTTTTTATAATCATCAATTTCTTTAAAAGATACTCGAATACTTGTTTCATTATTCTGATCAAAATCCGGCGCTTGTGGAGGTCCAATATCTGAAAAATCAAAAATTTAATTAAACCGATCCCTCATAAATTTATTTATTGTATATTAGTCGTTAAATTTATTAATACTCGATTAGTTTGTACCTATGTCGCAATTTGGTGGAAGATAAAAATGATCCACCCTCTGTTTACACCCATTGAAACAATATCCTGAATAAGCATCACAGAGGTCCTTTAAACAGTTATTGCATCGTTTTGTACACCCATAGCCATAAAACTGATTAGGACACACTAATTAAATTGTAGATTAATAAATTATCACAAGAACTCGAATATTTTTAATATTTCAATTAAATGAAAATTGTACTATACCTTTCGTACAATCTGAATTCATGTATCCTTGTGAACAAAAACATCCATTTTCATTGCATACTGTTACATGTTTGCAATTATTACCAAAAACTGAAATACAACTAGTTTCACAATATGGTCCAATAAAAAATCTTTGACACAGAGTTATATCACCTAAAATATTTTGAAATAAAATTGTATGTCATTTATATAGCATGATAAAAATTACATGAATTACAGAAACTAACTTGGTGGAACAGAAACTTTTTGAGTTGAACTAATGACTTTGGAATACTCTGGATTATAAGATAATCTTTGACACGTTACTTCAGGCCAATAATAATGATCTGTATAGTCTTGACTTGCCATCATGGATACTTTTTTAATCGTTTCTATTTTTTGAATAAGATTTCAATTAAAAAAAAATGTAAACCATTAAAGTATACAATTTAATCTCAAGTGTATTTATTTTTCTTACTTTCTGGTAAACATTCTCGAAGATTGCTGATAGCCCAATGATAATTTTTTTCTTCTGTATTAGTTTTCAAAAATGATGATATCTCCAGTCTTAAAGGAGCTTGGCATTGACTGATATTTGAAGCAGTAAATTGGCCATATTGCCACATTGGAAGAGAGTGATCAACACGATAAGAAACCGAACCAGAAAACTTTTTTTTAGAACATTGATTACCGCTTTTATCCAATAAACTGATTTGTAACTCACACTCTCGACATAATCCGATCAACATATTGATACAAAAGTCTCGTGAGTCATTAATCATCAACGTAGGACTAGTTAATTTAGCTTCAGGTTGAGTTGTTAGGGTGTAATTATCTTAATTAATACAAAAAAAAATCAAAAATGATTAGACTAACTGTATAAAAATATTTTTAGTAAGCATTGTACTTACATTCATGAAATCGAAATAGTAATGATTTATGACTGTTAGGACTACGGTAAAAAATATGATACTTGATATTTTTCTGTGAAGATTCATAGTTATCATCAGTATAAGACAGAACTTTTTTATTTGGATCATATAATGAAATGGTTTGGCTTTCAGCTTCCCAAGCAATGACAAATGTCTTCCATTCACTACTCGATAGTGGAAAATGCTAAAACAAGTAAATATTCAATTTTATTTTTTATATTAGATTGAACCAAATACCAACCTGGTCGACAAATGCTTTTAAACTATAACACTCAGATTTAGAATCCGGTATACCAAGTGGTAGACCTTGCGGACATTTTCTAATTGCTGTTTTATTGTTGTTCCAGCCACCAATAATGAGCCAATAACAAAAATCATTGGAAAAGTTATCACCTTTACAAATTGCTAGATGTGCATTAGATATTCCGCGAATACTAACGGTTACACTACCAGTTTCATTTAGTACTAAATTTGAATATACACCATTTATAAAAGTTTTGACAGGATGATAAATTGTACTAGAAGGATCAAATGTTTGGTACTCGGGGAAATCTAAAAAAATATTAATATTTTTCATTGGACGATAATTTCAAGAAATTTATATCATATCGCTACTAATGAAGAGAAAGTTTTTAGACGTGTCTAACCAGTAGAAAACAAATTAATGTCATGAAATACATAGTTTCTCAGTGAATTGTTTAAGCTGATAATTTTTTTGGTATTGTTATTTGTTTTTAAGTTCAATAGAAAATTGATTATGATTATTAAGAGGTCAATATAAAAATCTAAAAATTATTTTTTATTTTAAAAGGTATTTTGATAATATTGACATCATTTATTTTTACAAATAAAAAATTATAAACGTTTGTAAAATTCCTCAAGAACATAATTAAATTAAATTCTGATGTAAAGTTAAAAAAGTGTTTTATTAGAAAACAGACAAATTTCAATTCAAGCTCAGTGAACTAGGCAATTGACTGCAAATATTAATTAAGAAAAAAAAATAAAAATAACTCACGTTCCCATCTCATATCGAAAACTGGCCCCATGGGTTTAATAAATGAAGAAATTTGACTCCAATTCGAATTATGTTGTGTCCATGCGTGTAAACATTCCAAAGAGTCAATGTTAAGATAACAATAGTCAGAATAGTATTTGGGATCATTCGAAAGGTATGATTCTAAAAAAGATTATAAATAGATTTTTACCATCATGACTTTGCCTTATAAGTATCAATAATTTTTGTTATTTTATTATTTTTATGTACCTGATAAATGATGCCTATCGCTGTAAGCTTCATCAGGGTAGTTCCACTGGAGATTAGTATTCCAAATTATTGCATCTTGTGAGTTATCGCTGATACAAAGAAGTGGACGCTTTAAATGATATAATAATTGTCGTGAATAATATGCATCTCCACAATAAATCGTTAATTTTTGACTGATAACTTTTACACAATTTAGTACAAAAAATAAAATCCATAATTTTGTCATGTTTGTAATTTTACTTGGTTGTAGTTTTAATTAAGTTACTGTCAGCATCTCTCTTCGAGCATACGATATTATCGCATCCGAGGAACTAGCTTCCTGCCGCAAATTATATGAATCACCGATAAGCAAATACAAAGAATAGTAAAAAAAAAATTATTATCTGGAAGAAAAAAGTATAATAAAATTCTTTATAACGTTAAATTAATGACAAAATTGTTTTAATTGAAAATTATTTGACAATATATTGTCAATTTTTCCACAAGGGTAAAAAAATAAAGAATTATATCACGCGTTAAGCCTGACTTTAAGATTATGTCTAAAAAATAAAAAAAAGTTGAAATTAATTTATTATTTAATGTTTCCACGTCGTGCATTTGATTTTTAAATGCTCAAAATTACAATATTATGTATCTACATAACTTTACCTTATTTAGAAGTTGCAAAAAACAAAAAAAATTTTTTTTTGAAATTCAAAAATTCATATTTTTGAAAAAAAAAGCCTTTACAAAAATTTCAGGATCTTTTAAGATCAGTACAAGGTATCATACAAAAAAAAATTGAGCCAAAATTTTAATGGCGCTCTTCATTTTTGACGATTTTCAAAAATTCAAAATTTGACAAATTTGGCATTTTTCAAAATTTTTTTCCAAAATATTTTTTTTTTTTCAATAGCCCAAAGTGTCCCCTTTCAAACAAACGAAAGACCATTCCTGTATCTATAATAGCATTCGAGATATTGCAAAAACAAAATTGAAAAACATGCAAATTCAAAATTTCACGATTTTTCCAGTTTTTCTTTCGAAAAAAATTTTTTTATTTTTTTTCTTTGGCAGAACTTCATTTTATGATAAAAGAAAACTTCTGACCAAAATTCATCCAAATCGAAAGGGGTCGATTCCAACTATTGGTCGATTTCACATGGAATAACCAATATTTTTTTTAATTCTTTTTTTGTTGAGCATATTTTGGACGACACATTGGTCAGTAATCAAAATTTAAAATTTCAATGAGTAAATTTGATTCATAAATTTCAAACCCAACAAGTAAAAAATGTCTATAAATATTAGGGTGGTCGTTAAAAATTAAATTTTTTGCGGCGCCCAAAAAAATCCTTCCTTGGGACGAGAAACTACGGGAAAAATTTTGCTTTTTGATTTTAAACAAAAAGAACACGTGCCGACGGGCAAGTGAAGTTTTTCAATTGAAGATTTTTCGATAAAATTATAGTTTTTTGAAATATTTGTTACGGTATTTAAATTCGGACAAGAAATCATGAAAACAAGTTTGTATACACTGAGAAAACGGTTTGTTTGACTCAAATACGCAGATTTATTTGAAATGAATCAAAAATATTTATTTAATGTTAAAAAATTTCTTTTATTTAAATATATATTAGTTTGAATCAAATACTACTTCGTTTTGGTTTATTTAATTGAATCGACTCATTTATTTCATTCAAATAAAGATTTGTTAACTATTAACAAATCTCGTTTCAAGTAAATTACGCTTGGTGTCGCTATAGTCGCCACTTATTTTATCCCGCTAAATTTCGCCATTCCAGGACATTGTTTATGTACTTTATCTTCAGACCGGTAACACGAGTAAGCGTCGTCTTTTTTTATTATTTAAATGGGATAATTCTTATTGTCAAGTGTAATAATTAACGTTTATAATGAAACAATTATTGGAAGATTGGGATTTGTCGCATTTGTGGCCCATTTTTGAAGGTAAGAGGATTGTTTACATTTGACTTTTTTTTTGTGACTAACCACTATTTCTTTTAAGTTTATTTTATTTTAATATTAATTTATCTATTGATCTTAAAAATATTTTATTTTTTCTGTTTCTGACTTACTATTTTTTTTTTCATTAAATTTTTTTTTTATATTTCATGCGGTTATTGGAACGAAAAAAAAATTTCTTAACCTAAAATCCGTGTCGCTTAAAAATAATTTTTTTACAGAAAATTTTCAAATGTGTTATTAAATATAAAATTTATATATTTTATAACAAAATGAGTTTATTTTCGTAAAAAAAAATACTACTATTAGTTGTAATACTAATAAAAATACTATGATACTGAAGTTAGCTGTCAGCTGTCAGTAATCAGTACGTCAATTACAAATTTTATAACTTTAATCTTCAAAATTGACTTTTAGTTTTTAAATAAACAAATGATAATACAATTTATATTATATTCCATAATTTCGAAATTAGAAGTGGATAGATTAATCATACATTCATTAGTAGTATTATTTTTTTATGATGATTAATTAACTGCCCTGATAAAAAAATTGACTTGACTCAAGAGCCAAACTCTTGAACCAAGAATTTCATTTTGAAGAAAATGATTTTCTTGAGTCAAGTGAATAAATTCTTGAGCTAAGAAATTATTCTTGGTCTAAGAAAATTTTCTTGAGTCAAGAAAATCATTTTCTTCAAAATGAAATTCTTGGTTCAAGAGTTTGGCTCTTGAGTCAAGTCAATTTTTTTATCAGGGCAGTTAATTAATCATCATAAAAAAATAATACTACTAATGAATGTATGATTAATCTATCCACTTCTAATTTCGAAATTATGGAATATAATATAAATTGTATTATCATTTGTTTATTTAAAAACTAAAAGTCAATTTTGAAGATTAAAGTTATAAAATTTGTAATTGACGTACTGATTACTTCGGGCTGAATTGTATGAGTATAATAAGATACGTCACAATTGTACCGAAAATCTGGAAACGTTAAATCAAATTAAAAAACATAAATATCATTTTATTAGTTTCTAATTGTTAAAATATCAATTACCGATTGCAACAGAAAACCATCTAACACTATGATTCCATAAGAACCAAATTCAATATTTCTATATAAAAGATTGGCTGAAAATTCAAGTAACTAAAAAAGATAATAATATTAATTTTTAACATATCGCGTGCCTACGGCAAAAAGGGACTCATCTCAAACTATACGCCCTTTTTATCTGTATATATACAGATTTTCACTTACAGTTTTTCGAATTTTTTACAAATGAAATTAAAAAAAAAATTTTTTGTAAAATTTTTTTCAATAAAAAAAATTCTAAAAATTTTTAGATGTCGGCTAACTTTATTATCATTGTTAATTTCAATATAATTAATAATTCCAAAAGAAGTGCCCATTTTACCCCAAACGTTCGATATGCCCACTTTTACTACTTTCCTAACCTAAAACTAAAAATCATTGCTTTGAGTATATTCAAACATACCATTTATTTATAGTTAACAAATCTGATTTGGTTGAAATTTACGATTGTTACCACCAAAGAAATATTTGTTAACTATAAACAAATATGGATTTCATTCAAATATACTACAACTTTGTCTCAAATAAATCAATTTATTTGAATCAAATGAATATTTCTGGTGATATTTAAATAAGAGATTTATTTATAGTTAACGAGCCTCATTTCATTCAAATGAACTGTTTTCTCAGTGTAGGAAATTAAATTCTCTACAAAAGGGTTTCTTTCGGTTTTAGATGAAGTTCATATCTATCGAGATAATCTAATTAATAAACTCATAAACTTCATTAAGTCAGTCTTTTACCACTAAAAACTTTATTTTTCCAGAAATATGAACAATTTTATAACTTGTATTCACAATAAGTTATTTAAATAGGTCTCGTAAATGATAACAAAGTTATAGTTGATATTATTTCCTTATTTTCAAAACGGAAATGTGCAAATTTATTTCTCATATACTGATTTATCAATTCCAAGGTTTGAGTAAGCTTTCTTTTGTATTTTGTATGTTCCGAGCTCTGTAATCATCCAAAATTTGAATAATAAACTGCTTCTGATCTTCATCTTTCGTAAACAAATCATTGTATTCTCGCATTAATTTTACACCACGTTCAGCAACATCGTTCACAACTGGTAAATTATTTACAGCGTTCAAACAGATCTGATAATTTATATTTTCTTGCCAGTTTTCACAATCGATTTACAACTTCTAATCAATTGACAAAAAACTGTCTTCCGCTGCTTTGAAAAAAATTTTGATTCATTTATGGTACCTAACTCCAAAAAACTGTTTGATGACATTATTCGATGACGGTGTTGACAAAGAAACGAAAAAAAAAATGGTTCAAAAATTGTCCGATACTTCTAATGATGAACTTAATTCTTCAGATGACAGTCAAATCTATAATTCAAAAAAATTGGTAATAGCTAAAAAAGATGTATCAAAATTATTCGACCAAAGATTAGAACAGTTCGTTAATCCTTCTTCAATTAATTTCTTTCTTAAACTGGGTATTTAAATAATTAATTGTGAATAGAAGTTATAAAATTGTTCATATTTCTGGAAAAATAAAGTTTTTAGTACTAAAATGACTGACTTAAAGGGGGTAGGGTTTTTAAAGCGAAAAAGAAGCATATTTTTGTAATTGTTTTGCGGTAATATGAGTGATGTAATTTTATTAAATTTAATTACACGTTATGGTACAACTATTGATGTATGTCAGAAAAAATTTTCAATGAAAAATATTAATACATAAGCCCATGACGTTGAATCTCCAGAGGCGCCTTGAAAAAAAGGAGTTTTACGGTGAACATTATAACTCGTTACCGGATCATCTGAAACAAAAAAATTGATATGCGTTTTGAAGGGGATATATTTCTCGAGGTAATCAGAAAGAGGTTTTTTTTTTTTTATTTTTTACAGTACTTGAAAGTGGAAAACGTGATTTTAGCTAAGAAAATCGCGGTTAATTTGTTGTTAAAAAATAGACAAAAATGAAAAAAAAAAAAAAAAACTCTTCCTGATTACCTCGAGAAATTCATCCCCTTCAAAACGCATATCAATTTTTTTGTTTCAGATGATCCGATAACGAGTTACAATGTTCACCGCAAAACCCCTTTTTCTTTTTCAAGGCGCCTCTGGAAATTCAACGTTACCGGCTTATGTATTAATATTTTTCATTGAAAATTTTTTCTGACATACTTTAATAGTTGTACAATAATATGGAATTAAATTTAATAAAATTATATCACTCATATCACCGCAAAAAAATCACAAAAATATGCTTTTTTTCGCCTTTAAATCCCCCCCCCCCTTAATGGAGTTTATAAGTTTATTAATAAGATTATCTCGATAAATATGAACTTCATCTAAAACCGAAAGAAACCCTTTTGTAGAAAATTGAATTTCCTACAAGCTTGTTTTCATGATTTCTTGTCCGAATTTAAATACCGTAACAAATATTTCAAAAAGCTATAATTTTATCGATAAATCTTCAACTGAAAAACTTCAATTACCCGTCGGCACGTGTTCTTTTTGTTTAAAATCAAAAAGCAAAATTTTTCCTGTAGTTTCTCGTCCCAAGGAAGAATTTTTTTGGGCGCCGCAAAAAATTTAATTTTTAACGACCACCCTAATAAATATTTTAAAAACTTGGGGAGCTCTAAGATTTGCATATCTTTGAATTTTTAAGCGTTATGAACATAGCGGGAAGTTCCAGGGATGGCTTTTAGGGTCAACCATTTTCCAGATTTTCTTTCTGCAATATGTTACTTACATGATTAAAAATTACTTTGCACTCCTTCTTGCACTGTAAGAAAATTTCATGAGATCTGAATGACTAATAATTTTCCTTAAAAAAAATTATTTTTTAATAATTTAATTAGTAAGTTACCATGTTGAATTGTCCACATACTCGTAAACTAATTAATTAAGTTGAATTATTGAACGTGATTATAATGGAACATTTTTTATTACCTTATTAAGAATTATTTTTATAGTGATGAAAAAGTTAGCTTGACAAAAGATAAAAATCTTGACCAAGCAAAGACTTTTAAACTTGGTTCAAGAATTAGTTTTTGCTTGACTCAAGATAATAAGTTTCGTAAAAATAATTTTCTTGGTATAAGATTTTTTTCTTAAGTCGAGTTAACATTTTTTTTTTCTCAAATTTTAGAAGCAAAATATTATATTAGCATAACATCGTGTTACAAATATCAAAAAGACGTGTATCAGTAAAAAATACAGTAGAAAAATCATAAGAGTGTATAAAAAAAATTTAATTTTGGGAATATTTGTAGCTATAATCTAAGAATATTAATTTAACGAGAAAAATTTCGATTCAAATTTTACAATTTTTTTCTTGCTAAATTTACACATCTAGATTATAATAGCATCGACTCCTGAATTATTAAATTTTTTTCCCTCTTTCCTACGCTCTGTTACCTTTTTTCTATTAACTTTTAGTGAAAAACTAAAGCGACCATTTGTGTAGAGAATTTAATTTCTTACAAGAATATAACAGCGAAAATTGGAAAAAATTTTTTTTGATCTGGTTATTTTGAAAATCGGAGAGATAAATTTTTATCAATGTATTCCAAATGCTAAAGGGGATTCCCCGATATGCCAGCTCAACTTTCGAGATATTGAGTAAAAATTTTAGGAAAGCTTTTGTTTGCATCAACAAAACTTTTAACATACAATTATTCAAAATAAAAAAAAAAAATTTGTTTTCCTGACACTGTGTAATAGAGGCAGTTGCTGTTTTTGCGACTTTATTTATAAATAACTTTTATCTTAGTAGAAACAGTTCATTTCTAAATCGTGTATAAAGAAAAGCTCATGATTTTATTTTTGATTTAATCTACAAATTTTTCATCTTATGATACTATTTAGTGATTTTAACAAGATTAAACGTGACTTAAAACTATTTATGGGTAGATTTTACTAAAATTTGTCTATTGAATTTGTTCTCATAATCAAAGTAACAACTAGTTTGCTTTTTTTATATCTTGAATAAATGAATAAATTCCTATGAATCAATCTATTCTACGAAATATATCTTCCATCTCAGGTGTGGCTAAAGGCAGTTTTTTTTCTTAATATTTTAATTAAGTATATGACTTAGTTTTTATAGTTTTCGAATACTTTATAAAACTTAGTTTTGTTTTAATTTTTCATATTTTATTATTTTTTATTAATTTCTGTTGTAAAAATTTTTATTTATTGCCGAGAACGGTGTAAAAGAACTTAGTTCTTCAATAGAAGTTGAAGGGTTTAATGATATGAGCTCTTGATGATCCAACATGTCAGGAGATACAGTATGTATTCGATTTACACTCTCTACTTTCTTGTTTAAGTGACGTACTAAGAAACGATCGGATTTAGCAGTCGAAGCGCCTCTGTAATATAATAAAATATTGATGAATTTATGTCTTAAAGAGAGTTTTCAAAATAGAATAAAAAATTTACCTTTTTACATAAAAATATATAAGCCCAGTGAAAACAATGAGGAGTAGCAGTAATGGAATGAGCCAATACAAAATGTAAGACTTTTTGGCATTCGTACCCACAGTAAATGACGGTGACTTCCAAATGATCGATTTTATTGTATTACTTTCATACACTACAATCACAATAACGTACGAGATCTCTTTATGGAGTGGACAATTTATATTTCCATTATAGCTCTGACCATCTCCAACCACGAATATTCGATTTACTTTTTTGCGAGTCTAGAATCAAATAGACATGAATAAAATTTATATATAAATAAATAATGTAAGTTTATTAATCAAATTTTTACTGCAAAAGAAGCAGCAAGCCACGCTGATTCATGATATTCAAGTCCAACATCAGTCTCAAGAGTTGATTCTAAAATCGTGCCTTGTTCACACATTAATCCTCCTTTAACCACAATGTTGAGAAGACTATTTACTGTGTTATTTATGAGTGATGGGATTACAAGTTTTATTGTTGAATCATCATCACCAACTATTAAATGTGGTTCAAATTCAAAACTTAATGTACTACGAGTTTCAATATGAGCAATAGATTCTGAACCATTTTGTGATTTAGTAGTTGGTTTTATTGATATTTTATACAAAGTAGATGGTAATAAGTATACTCGAGTACTGTAATCTTTTTTATACTCTTGAATTGGGAGGTCGATATTTTTAATATTTTTGTGGAAATAATCCTTTAGTTTCTCTAATCTCGATGAAATGATTTCAACATTAATCATAAAACTCTTTAAAGGCCCTCCAGTAATGTAAGGATGTTTCCATTGTATATCAATTACACCTTTATCTATTTCGTTGATTGAAATTAATTCAGGTAAGCTTGGTGCTAAAAACGATTAATAAAAAATGTAAATGATCATCATTTTTAAAACTTCATAATCACAATTTACCTCCTTCATGATGTTGATATTCAACTGTATTTACATCACCAGCTTTATTTACGTCTTTATTGTAAGCTCTCACCTCAATGAATTCGCGAGTTCCAAAGGGTTGCTTAATTACTGCACAAATTAAATCTGTCCACAATTGACATGTTTCATTGGGATAAACATAAGCAATGTCAGTAGTTTCAATATTTATTCCAGAAAATCTAATAGCATAATAAATAATTTCTCCATTCGTTGGCGGTGTAGGTTTTTTCCACCGCAATTTCAATGTTTGTTCCTGTTGATTAACTTCAACGATCTCCAACATTTCCACTTTTGGTGGAGCTAGTAATAAAAAATTAACAGTTTAAGTCTAAAAATCTATTAAAATCAATATTTATAATTATAAATTTATTATGGTACAACTTACGACGTGGATTAGTGACAAACGATATTTCTGCGTAAGCCGTTTCATTGTGTAATCGTTTTGGATAATGAAGAACATAAACCCGAGCACGATATTGCTCTGATCCATAAATCCCATCAATATTTGTTAAATTCACAGTAAATTCTCCTTCTAAACTTTGATAACTAAAGTTTTTAACAGACTGGCTCAATCCCACTAAAAGAAATCGAGCATCGACAATTGGTCCTGTGATTGTTGAACAATTTAATGGTTTTTTCCATGTTATTAAATCATTTTCAAATTCGAGATCTTCAAATACCTCCGTTGGTATTTCTATACAAGTATTATTCATTCATGTTAGTATATTTATTTATTATAAAGTTTATATTGCCGAGAAATAATAATTTCTTACCTAACTGATCAGTATCCAAGCGTGTTTTACTTTCAACTCCAATTTTGGTATTAAAAGCACGAATCGTAATTTCATACATGACATACGGAATTAAATTAGTAAATTTATACGACATTCGAAAAGTTTCAGAGTCATTTATTATTACAGTCCGTGGGTCTATTAAGTGTTTAGGAGTAACCGAAAAATTATCTTCACATCCAGCATGTTTTCTTACCTAATGATCAGTTTAAAAATAAATTATTCATCAGAAATAACACAAGCTCAATCTCACTAAAAGTATTAATTTTTTTTTAACAATTACCTGAATAGTTAAATTATATCCAAGTATTTTTCCGTTTGGAAATATTGGAGGAAACCACTCGATTATTGCTTCGGTTGCATACACTGAGTCAGGTCTTATCAGTTCCACTTCAGATGGTTCTATTAATAACAAATTTTTATATTAACTTTCGCCAGCTAATGTGCATTTATTTAGATTAATTAATTACCTGCTTCTAATGTTTGAACTTGCTGACAATAGCTAAATTTAACATCCAAATTTCTAATACAAATTTTGAAGTCTGTATATGGAGCCAAATTTGAAAATAACATCGGAAACTTATGGGGTATGTGATTTATATCAATTGAATAAGATTTGTTAGTACTGGAAGAAACCATTGCTAGTTCTACAGAATACCAATTATCAGCACATGGAGAGTGTTGCTTAGAAAAAAAAAATTAAATTAATACTTGAAGCTTGAATATAAAGAAATGGTAAATATTTCTTACCTTTTGAGATACTCGTTCAAGTAATATACTTCTTTCTCCGGGTTTTATTTCAAATTTTGAATCCCCTGAAAATTTTTTTCGAAAATTACATCAATTTCAAAATTATAATAAATTGTACTTACAATCGCATGATGTTGAAAAAGTTTTTCTTGCACCTTCCATATGCTTGTATTGATTTTCATCATAATGTATAGTTGACAATGATCTCACTGAATACTTTGTGCCGACAGTTAAATTTGTAAAAACAGCAGAATAAATTTTTTTTTCTATGTTATTAATGTTTATATATTCTTCTGTTGCCAATTTACTTTGACTGTTTTCTGTGTCTGACTGATAAATAATTTGTTTATAATTAAAATTATGAATTCATGTATGAATAATAAAGTATAAAAAAAATACCTCAATTTCAAATATGAATAAAATTATAACGTGTTTATATTCATTTAATTCTGGTAAAAAAACTCGAACTGTTGTCTCATTAATGTGATCGACACTAGGACTTGGTGGTGACTCAATCACTTTAGTAAAGTATATAAATTATTTGAAATAAAGTTTAAGTTAATGTAGATAAGATATATTTTATTTATTAACTATTACGTGAAAATTAATATTTACCAATATCACAGTACGGAGGAATGTGAAAACGATCTGGAGATTCAATGCACCCGGAATCACATCTTCCATCATATGCATCACAACGTTCGGCGATGCAATTACTACATAACTTTCGACACTCGTAGCCAAATGATCCACGGTCGCAAGCTACTTACAAAAATTATTTATCAATAATCAGGATTTAAATAATTAAATTTACTTTTAATTTCCCGCTATCAAAATCAATGATTTTAAAAAATTGGGAAGTTATCGGGTTTACCCCGATTTTCGAAAATCGAGTTCTTATCAGATCTTTACTCTGAGTACTTTTACAAAGATGTCCTGATGTATATATATATATGTGTAAACCTCTCATATTTGATGTAAAATTCAATCACTTCTTCTACATTGATTTTTAGAAATTTTAAAAATAAAATTTTCTGGAGAATAAAATTTTTCGAAAAAAGCCGCGAACCGTATCAAAATCAGCTATTTCGCTGAAGAGATATTACTGTCGAAAAATTCCTACACTGATAAAAAGTTAACTTGATTTAAGAAAATAAATCTCGAACCAAAAACACCATTTTGAAGAAAATCTGTTTCTTGAGTCAAAAGAAAAAATTCTTGGCTCAAGATTTTTTTTAGGTTCAAATATTTTTCAAGTTTTATTACTCACATTTTTGACATTTGAAACCGCTGTATCCTTGCGCACAAAAACAGCCATCTTGCGTACACATTGTTATATGATTGCAAAAATAATTAAAATATTTACTGCAAGGTGTTGCGCAATGAGGTCCAAAACTAAAATTTGGACAAAGAAGAAAATCTTCTAAAAATAGTATAAAAATTATTATTATTTCTAATAATAAATTTTTAAGAAAATAATTTGTAAAAAAAAACCTGGTGGGTAATAAAAATTGGCAATAGAGCTAAGTATTTCTTCATTTTGCTTATTATAGGAAAATCTTTGACACGTCACATTTGGCCAGGATAGAAATGGATAATTATTCAGGCTCATAACATTTGCTGCTATTGTTTTAACGGCTTCTACATATCACAAAAATAAACCGATAAGCAACAAAAAATACAATAACTAATAAGATCGATTGAAAATTTAAATTACGGTTCGGTAAGCATTTTTCAAATCGAGTTAAAGCCCAGTGATGCTTTATATCATTCCCAGTGGTTGAAAGTTTTGTAATAAACTCTAATGTAATTGGACTTGGATAGTTTTCAACATTGGAAGCATTTATTCGAAAATATTGCCAAGTCGGCAGATCATGTTGGATATTATGGTAAGCAGGTGATCTGGTAATGAGTTCCGTTATCTATTTAGACAAAATTAATATTAATAATGCTATTATCTTTTAATATTGTATAATTTTGTGATTAATTTTACCTGTTTTGTGCCGTTTCCATCAACCAAATTCACAAGCAGCTCACATTCTGAACATAAACCGATTAACATATCGATACAGATTGTATGAGAGTTATCAGCACTTACTGGAGGACTAGTTAGTTTAGCATCAAGCTGATTTGTCAGAATATAGTGATCTTGAAGATAAAAAAATAATTTTCATATTATTAATTTTTCAAGTATTGAAAATAAATATGATAAATTTATATAATTACACTCGTGGAAACGGAAAAGCATCTTAATTTTAGGGTCTGGATTTCCATAAAATACGTAATGAATTTCAACTTTATTTGACGATGTAAAATCAGGATCGGTGTAGGATAAAATTAATTCGTTTGGGTTATATAATTTAATAGTTTGACTTTTACGGTCCCAATCAATTATAAATGTCTTCCATTCGAATTCATTAAGTGGAAAGTGCTTAAAAAATAATATGATCGTTAAAAATTAATATATATTTTATCATTGAATAAAGTTAGTAACATATAACAGGCCTATTTAATAAAAATTTGTGATTTACTTGTGTTACAGAAGCTCTCAAGATACTACAATTTGACCCAGTGACTGGCAATCCTGATGGTATTCCATTCTCGCATTTTCTAATTGCAGTAATCGTATTACCCCAACCACCGATAATCACCCAGTAACAGAAAGAAGTACTGTAATTTTGACTTTTGCACAATAAAAATTGAGCATTTGATGATCCTCGAATTGAAACAACTAAAGCACCACTTTTATGGAATGAAAAGTACGTAGAATTTTGATCTCTATTATTTTTTACGGGATTGAAATTAAGATCGGTTTCATCAAGCTTACTGAATTCTTTGAAATCTATTAGTAAGTTTTTTTTACAATTAAATCAATTTTTATGAATATAAAGAAATTAAAGATAAAAAAAAAAATTTTTTTTTTAATTACACCAGGCTTAAAATTAGAAAAGGTAATACTTTAAATAAAAAAAATACAATGGAAAAAAATGTTGAATTATTCGTTAAAAACTTACTTTCCCAACGACTATCGTAAACAGGACCCATGGGTACATAAAATGAATATGTTTTATTCCATTGAAAATAATGATGATTCCATTCAGAAAAACATTCCCAAGATTCAATGTCAATTTCACATAGTTTTTCTTCATTACTTCTATTAGTAGGAAATACGAAATCTGAAAAACAATTAAACCCTGTTGACTATGTATGTTTTAATTCATCATAATTTATTTAAGCTTGCTGGTAACGCGTTCACACAATATTCAAATAATTAGCACGAAGGTCCACGTGAACTGTAAATGCAACGAAGGTGGCTCAGTGCTGCGAAGCCAAGTGGAACACACCATGGTGATTTGGAAATGATCTCAAAAACATATTATAATTATTTTTTAATTATTATTCAATTGTATGAATTTATTCATCTACAAATAAAAAAAAAAAAAAAAAAAAACTAATAATGTATCGTAAAAATCCAAGCTAGACAATTTTTTTGATTGTGGTAACTTTAAAAAAATTTTATTTCAACTATTCGTCAACTGTATCAATAATATTTTAATTTCCAATTAAACAAAGTAAATTCGTTTATAATAAAAATTTCCCTGTATCACTTACCGGTTAAATCATCGTTGTACACTTCATCAGAAGAAGATGGATTCCATTCTATTTGATTGTTCCAAATAACTGCATCTCTTGGATCATCACTGATGCAGACAAGCAATCGACTTGGATTATGCACGTAACCATAATAAGATTGTATTTGTTGATCTTGGCGAAATATATTTAAATGATCACTTAAAATAAACCCTATACAAAAAGTTAATACAATAAATAATGATAAATACTGCATTTCATTAATAGTTACAATACAATCGTTCTCTAACGCTTCACAACAAACAGACTAATTTCCTGAATAATGAAGATAATACTATATCTTTGAATTATAAATAACATATTACCGATAACCAGCAATAAGTTTATTTCAAAATTCTTTAAGGAAACTATTTCATAACATTTTTGTTTAGTAAATAATTCAGTCAACAATTTTATAAAAATAACAAACTTTTATGAATGAAATCGGAACTTTGACTTGGCAGTGCAAAGTTCTTTGAAGTGTAATTACATATTTAAGTATGGATGAAAGTCAATGACGATATATAATCTCTACATTTCAGATAACTTTTATCATGTTTATTTTTTAATTTTCAATTTATTATTGAATTACGATTGAATAATCAAAGTTGTGTGTTATAGTTGAAATAGAGCAAAAAGATGATAAATTGAAGTATGTTATTTTTTATTTTTTAAACTAATATAATGAAATATATAAAATAAAGTTGATAAATCTATTATTTCATACAAGCCTAGTAATCAAAAAAAATTTTTTTTTAAGTTACGAAAAATTTATAAGAAATAAAATTATAACGCGTATGTTGGTCACGCTTGATGTTTTGTTACAGAATTCACCTTGTCAAACTTTTAGAAAATCAATCTTTTTTTTTATAACACTTCTATCTTATATTTTACGTCTTTATTAACCCAAATTAGATGTATTAAATTTAAATAAATATTAAAATTAAATTATCAAGCGAAAATTAAAATAAAAACTTTATAATATTTCAAAAAAAAAAAAAACTGTGAATTATGTTTATTAACAATCATTTATGTTGATCAATTATTTTTCTAAATATAATATTTATTGTAGAAACTGTTGATCATCAGGTCGAGATGATTAAATTGACGCTGTTGTATTTTTGACATTAAATAATATCCATTTGCCCATGGTTCAGACAATTTTCTACTTTTCAACAATCAAAATAACAGTAAACACCATAATTTCAGTAATGACAAGTTCATATGTACATTTAAAAGAATGTTTTTATTCATTTACAAAATTTACTTGTTTAAACATAATAAAAAATTTCAATTTCCTATTAATAGAATCAAAAGTCGAAGCACATGATGGAGTTTTGAATCTATTTATTTACTGGAACACGAGAACAAAATGATATACCGAATGTTTTCGTAGGTATCTCATAATTGAATTTAAATGTAATAATTTTTTTTTTCATGTAAATCTATAGTTGATTATAATTAACAATTAAAAACGTGAAAAATAAAAGGTTTGAAATTATGTTTAGCAGCTATAATTTAAATTATGAGTAATAATAATGACTTAATGACTAAACCATTATATAAATTTCCATAAATAATTAAAAAAATAATAAGAAAACAATCAAATTCACACGCAACAAACTTTTGAGAACATTTTTAACAAGAATCAGAATGAATTAGTTTTTTTTTTAATGGTATCTAACTATTTTCAGATATTTATTAGTTTTTAATTAAAAAAAAAAAGATTGTCATGTAAAGTTGTCATTGTCAATAATAAATTCATAGCGGTACATAAAAAAAATTACGCCTTGTTGAAACTTTTGTATTCTAGTATCACGTCCAAGAATTCATCTATAAGAAATCAGTCCCAATCATCATTGATTATTGATAGTAATTCATCGGGCGACAGAGTAGTCGTCGGTTGTGGAGTTTCTGATTGCGAATAAGCTTTGGGTCGTGACCGTTGTAACACACGAAGACAAGGAAGAGGTATACCCTGCGATTGGAGTTCTTTATACCCATGGGTACCACAAACTGTCCTCAATTTTACTGCTCGTTCAACAGTTTCACGCGACCAATGCTGTAGCTTTCTTTGGTCAGTAATTAAATACTGTACTTGATCTTCATTGAATAAACTGTACAGAGCTGTTCTATATTTGTCTGTACGTAATACATCCGTTAATACTTTATTTTTTAACTGTAAAGATTTTACCCTATTTCGCACAACGCTGTATGCTCTTTTCAAAGTTACAAATTTTTGTGATTCACTCTCGCCTTCTTCTGTAGATGTTGACTGGTCACAAGTAGAAACGGGAGTTCTAATAACCTAAAAAGAAAAATGATTATTCAAATATTTATTATCTTCTCAAGATTATATTTAAAATTATATATACCGGTAAAGCAAGTTCATCATTTTCTGTTTGCGTTGATATACTGTTTTTTGCAATAAAAGTTTTTTTTGTAATGTGATGTCCGAAAATTGTTGGAAACGCATGTTTTTTTAATTTTTGTAAATTGTCCAGTCTTCTATTTTCCCACATTTCTGGAGCAAAGTGTACCTATAAGGATATAAAATAATTAATCAACCAATTTTCATATTTATCGATACACCCATTTCTTTCAATTCTATGAAAAAAAAAAAAAAAAAATAAATAAATAAATAAATATTTAAATGATTTAAATGATTTATTGTTATTTAAATGATTTATTGATTTGTAATAATTGAAAATACGATCAATTACTTACTTCACATAAACGCGAATCTGAAGTAGGTGACCAATCTTTTATTGTATATTTACGAGTTATATTTTTTATCCATTTAGCTCGAAGTTTTTCGTTCGTTGGCAGACATTTCAATACATATCCTTGTTCCGAAGAATTATTACAGTGAGGAGCTGTACACTTTGGCATTGTGCTTTTTTTTTTATTTACATATCCAACTTGTCACACAATATTATTTTAAATACACTTATGTATCTCCATATAAGCTGTTGAGTATTGGAGGTTATGATTTTGATTACACAGCGTAATAGATCTAAAAAGTCCAAGATGAAAAAAAGAAAAAAGGGAGGGCGGAAAATTATATAGCACACGAGCTTCAGCGCCTTTAACGAGCAGAGGACGCTTAGAGAAATAAAAATTTGGCGGCAAAATTTAATTAACACTCTCAATTGAAACTAATTTACTGACAATGAAAAAAAATAAACATCATAATGAACATTCTATGTTCAATAAAATATAGAGAGAAAAGTTGAAAAAAAAATTTTTTTTATGTTTTATTTCAACTTAATATATGATTATTTTATGTAGTAATTGGATATTCTTTGATCGATTAAAAATCAAAAATTTTTTTTCAATTTTCAGCCTTTCTATTTTACCGATATAAAAAAAAATCATGGAAACGTGAAGCATATTTTGATGCTAGTAAATGTAACAAAAGAGACAATAAATTATCAAGTAAATAAACATAAATTAATAACAATAAAATATTTTTTCTGTAATTTATTTTCTTCTGAAATTTATGACTGCATTACATAAGTGTGAAACTTGAAAATAATATGCAGTAATTAATTTTGGGATTTTAACAAGGTACAGGTTATAATTATTAAATTAATTTATATTAAGCAAATAAGAAAAATTGAAAAATTGATGTTATTATTGCAATAACTACTCGATAATTTAAATTAAATTTTTATATTAACACATTTTAATTGGTTTAAAAAGATAAATAATGAGTTACAAAGTTAATGATTATTGTATATATACATTTATAAATAAAATATTTAATAATCAATTAAATTTTTTTTTTGTTATTTAGCTATTCGTATTAATGGATAATGGAATAGCATATGTCAACCAGCACATAACTCAACAGAAAAAAAAGTCAACAAGTTGCTAATAAATTTGAATTAATAATGGAAAATTCAAGTGGTCAGTGGATTGTTGAGAATTTTGACAGTTTACTGAGCGCTGACGTGAAGAACAATGTTATAGAAATAATATATAATTCAAGTGGTTATTGGATCATAGAAAATAACAACTTATCAAGTGATGATACTGGAAATAATTATTTTATAGAGGAGTCTTTAGATTGTTTTAAATTACCACTAGAAAATCAATGTAAGAATAAAGTTTCAAATGATGATTTATCGAATGGTATCTCTGAAGAAAATTCAATCAAAGGAAATGGGAATTCAAATTTTTTAAAATTAATAACATCAGGTCATTGTGATGAAAATACAACAGATAATAGTTTATCAATTGCAAGTTCTACACAAAATTTCATCAATATGGAAGCATCATTGGGAGTAGAAGAGTCACTTAATCATTTGGGATTGATAACTAAAAATCAGTACAATGATGAAAATACTAATTTTAATAAAGACTCAATTAAAAACGAAGGCTCTTTTAATTCTGTTAAACTAATTGAAAACAAACAGTGTGATGGTTCAAGTTCAGATGATGTTTCAGCGATCGCTATTTCTGAAAAAAGTTTATCAGAAGTAAATAGTTGCACAGATATTTCTAGATTGATAAAAGAAAATAAATTTGATGACCAGATACAAAATAATAATTTACTGATTATTTCGATTATTGACGAAAATTTAACTGAAGTAATGAAAATCATTAATTCTTCTGGTTTAGATAATCCATCGTGTGAAAATGTATATACGGGACTACGATTAGCTGTTCAAAATAATTGTAAAGAAATAATCAAATTTTTAATAGAAAAAATTACTCAAATAAATAGTAACACTGAAAAATCACACAACACTCCTCTACATTTAGCGGTTGTTCAAAATAACCATGAAATTGTTAAAATGTTGTTAGCAAAAAAAGCTGATGTTAATAAAAAAAATGCATTAGGTCAATCTCCATTGGACATTGCAATAACAAATGACAATATAATAATTCTAGAATTGTTTGTAAAACATGCATCAGATATAAATATTACTGAAGAGAACTATGTAAAACTTCTTTTCTATTTATTTGATAAAGATTATTTACAATTAACTGAAAGTTTGTTGACTAAATGCTTTCACATAGATCTCAGTACAGTCTTAAAATATTCTAATCTTCTGTGTAGAGCAGTTGAAAAAGAGCATTATTCTATAGTTAAAAATCTATTAGATCGTGATGCTGATGTTAATTGCAGTCATAGATCATATTTCGGATCTCGAACTGCATTATATATAGCCTGTGAGAAGGGTAATTATAACCTTGTTAAATTACTGCTAAGTAAGGGGGCTGATGTTAATATAGCTTCTGAAATATTTCATTACGAAACAGTATTTAACTACTATCCTATACGGCCTGCTATTGAAGGTGGGCACTATCTTATTGTAAAAATACTTATAGATTATGAAACTGATATTAATAAGTGTTATGATGAGTTTTCTCCGCTACACTTAGCTTGTAATTTCTGTCAAATTCAAATAGTTAAATTGCTTATACATCAAGGAGCAAATATTAATGTAAAAAATGACCTTGGTATATCACCAATTAGTATTGCGGCAAAACGAGGATACATTGATATTTTTAAGTATTTGATAGAAAATGAAGATTTTCATTTAGACTATGTCAATGCTGAATTAATTTTACATTGTGTTACTAAGAATAATTTCTTCAAAATACTTGAGTTAATTATAAGCTACATGAATGAGTTGAATAATAAAGATAATTTAAAATATGAAATCGATACTAAAGTAATTAATAACTTGGTAGATTTTTCACTTCTTCACACTGCAGCTCGTTTCGACTCTGACAATTGTATTGACATTATTGTTCACAGTGGTGCTTCAGTCAATTGTAAAGATAAAGATGGAAAAATCCCTCTTCATGTTGCTTACCAATACGGACGACAAAAATCTGTTGTAAGTCTTCTTAAAAACGGTGCAGACATCAATGCAATTTGTGATAAAGGTTACACACCTTTCGAATATTCTCAGGTATCGAAAAAAAGTGCATCTTATCTAACTAATTATTCTAAATATAATTATGATGACAGTAATATTATATTGGATGAATATAGTCCTGATGAAATGAGTAGTTATTTTGCAAAACAGATAGCAAAAATGAAAATTATAAACTTATATGTTAATACGAAAAATTATGATACATTCATTGATATTAGTAGTAGAACGAAAAATTTGTTTCAACAGCAAGAAGAATATAAAATAGATGTAGAAACTATGAAAACTGAAGTTATAGTGTCTTCGTCTTCTATTACATACTATGATTTTGTCAAAGCCAATTTACGATTAAGGGTTTGGTTGTTAAACGACGAAAACATCTTAAAAATTTTGGAGACTGGAGAATACAATTCAATATTTCCACACTATTCAACAATAATTAGTGGCTGCTATCAAAGAGCTTTGGCGAAAAAAAAACTACTTGATGAATCTGAAAAATATCCTATTTTTGACAGTATTCAAGAGTTACCTGATCCTTGTATTGATATGATAATTAGTTATTTGAGTGATAGCGACTTAAGAACTTTAATCAATGAAAATAAATTTTTCAATAATGACAAATAATATTTGTTTGGAATTACATTATTGTTATTTAATTTAATGATCAATTTTTTTATGAGATGTAATTTTTTAAATACTCGTTGAAACTTGAATAATAATTTTAAATAATATATTGTATATCAATGTTTAGAGAGGAACTGGACTCTTGTATTAAAATAAAATTTTTAAAATCAAGTTACTTTTTGTACTTTTTTTTTTCATTGTGCTTGAACAAATTAAGCGATTAGATAATTAAAAATAAGCATTCAACATAAAATTTTTATATGTAATTTAAATCAAAAATGTGAAAATTAAACTACAGCTTATACTATGTCTTTTATGCTAAAGACTTATTAGATTAATCCAGTTATGTGAACTCTGTATAAAATTAAGTTATCAATAAATTGTTATCATATAATAAAAATTTACTTAAAGACTTTTTTCCAGAAAACGTATAAACTTAATTATAGGGTAGAAGCACCGTTTATGGACACTCTAGCGCTATACCGTTTTTGGACATCTGATGTCCAAATTATTGTATAAATTATTTATAAATGTAAGAGCATCATTAATTCTGTTTGTGTGAATGTAAGCGTTTAAAAATTCTATGAGAATGTTATTTTAACATTACAATTTTCTGCACAATCATTAAATTTCAGTGTCCAAAACCGGTGATTCTATCCTACACAATTAATAATATTACTTAATTATCCAAACAAAATAATTATTTTATTTTTTATAAATATTACAATTTTCTATTATAAAAAAATAGCAAATACTTAATCATAATTCAAATTGGCTGCTGGTCAAAAGAAAAAAATATTTACAATTCCTAGAATAAAATCAAATATGTTTTTTCTTTTTTTCTTTGTCTTGCAGGTATATAATATAACATACATTTCTCAGCTTTCTAAGAATAGAGAGAGAAATAATGTGAATTGAGATAATGTCATTAAAATGGTAATAGATTGAAAAATCAAACCAATTTTATATACAAATATGTATGCGTATGGTATTATAGAAGGGGTAAGGTACAACAATGTAAGTAGCCAGAACTAATGATGGTATATGTAAGAGTCGTTCAGGATCATGTAACCCCTTCTTTTTTTTTTTTAGTTAATGACCAATTAAAAAGCTTAGCGACTCAGCTAATTGCATTTTTTTACCGAGCTTAACCGATTATAATCGAATCCAAGTATTTTATATTAATCTTTTTACATACATACGGCTCCCGTTAAAATTTGAGCATCTTCGACGGTGAAGCTTACAGAACAAAGTAAAGCTTGATAAG
This sequence comes from Cotesia congregata, assembly GCA_905319865.3. Lineage (NCBI taxonomy): Eukaryota > Metazoa > Arthropoda > Insecta > Hymenoptera > Braconidae > Cotesia > Cotesia congregata. The sequence continues at coordinate 8,380,406 of CAJNRD030001121.1, read as the reverse complement.
CCGTGATACGGATCGGTCAGTCAAGATACTTTTGAAAATTATTCAATTTATCGGTAATTCTTTTATTTATTTAATTAAAATATTTTTAATATTTTGTTTTTATTATTTAAAAAACTAAGATTTTTAAAATATAATTAACATTGAAAATTAATAATTATTAACATTTTGCTTTGTTCGATCACTTTGCGCGTCCTTTTTAATAGCGTCTCTTTGTATGATACTAGCAAATATCTGAGAATTCTTGTATTTTTATAACCAATTAATTATTATAAAAAAAAATATTTAAACAAATTCATACTTTTAATTCTTTCTAATTTTTACATGTTGATTTTTTTAATAAATATTTTTCATTATATTTTAATTGTTATAATTTTGTTAAATTTAATATCATCTCTTCGTACGATATTGATAATTATTTAAAAGTTTTATCAATAATTATTCATCTATTGATATAGTAATAATCATTATACAATTTATAGAAAATTTAAATTTATTGTAAAAAAATTAAGCTTTATTTTATATTAATGTTTTTTCCTTTTAATTATTTTCAGACAATGGAAGGCGGAAAATTACCCGGAAGGAGTCGCGGACGGGCGAGCATCAGTACACGAGGACAACAGCCGCAGCTTCAAGGCGCGTGGTCCCGGCGTCCTGGATTGTGTGAACAAGCCGAGCAATCATCGTACGGCAGATCTGTTCGTGCAACATCACCAGCATCTACTGCATCCGCGTCTGCTTCTGCTTCTGCTGCTACTGAAAAAGTTGCTGCTGGTATGTTAACATTTTATATTAAATTATTAATTAAACTGAAAAAGCTTAAATGTAATTTAAAAATAAAAAAAAAAAGCTATGTAGTATTCTAAAAAATTTACTATGAATTTAAAATTAGAAATTGGCGAATCATCATCAACAGTCAATGTTGGTCGCGGAGCAATGCGAGGACGTAGAGTCATTAATGCAGATCGATCACGTGTTACCAACATCCGAGCTCATGCTCAAACGTGAATTTATATGAGGGCAAAATTTATACGCTGTTATACTAACAAAATTCGTCAAGATTTATCTGTTGTTTTATTGAAAGTTTTAAATAAAATATTATTATTAACAATATTAATTTTAATCATAACAATAATGGTAATTTTTTTTTCTCATTCGCTGACATTAAATTGGAATATAACAGAATGGAAATTCGGCCTTTTAATCATTTATTAATCATAATAATAGTTCAATAATATTAATAAAAAGAAGTTACAGCAGTTTTGTAGCAATTAGACAGTAAAAGTTTCAACGACGCATCTGCTGTCTTGTTTTACTTAATGAAAATTGTTAGCTTCCTATATAATATGACACAGCGCACTCTGGTAATTTTTAAACAGTAATTTATGCTTGACTCATGCGGGGACGAACCACCAGACGACCTTGTTGATACACTTGGTCTTGATTTCTTACAAAGCGATTGATTTTCTTGTGTATTTATTAACAAATGAAGAAATATTAAATTAGTCTTTATTTTACTTGAAAAAAAAAAAAAAAAAAAAAAAAAAATGGATGTATATATGTAGTCCTAATCTTAAATAAAAATTCAATGATTACATTTTTTTCCATCAATCTAGGTTCCACTGCAAGTAATGTATCGTTACAAGCATGGTCTTCCAAGCAAGTTGAAGAATTTGAACATTTGGTTGGTTGTGGTGATCTTGATGGATTGAATGGTTCACTATCTGCTATTGGTACTAATGAACTTGTTAATGTTGTTGCATCTTATAACATAAGGTAAATTAAATTAATAAAACAAAAAAAAATTATTATTTTTCATGTTTATTTATGATTTACATTGAGTAATATTCTTCGAGTATTCTCAATGAAACAAATAAACCATGAATGGTAGTTAATATAAAATAATAAATTAACCATAATAACACATGGGCATTACTGCAACACAAAAGTACTTGATATCTAGTTTGCGTCAGTTATTTCGCTCCCTATGCTATATAGTACTGAATACTGATTTGAGCATGTAGGCTGACAATGTAGTCCTCTCGTGAAGAGCGAGAACTGTCAAACAATCCATATGTCTGTACCTCTCTATAAATCTTACTCAATCTTACGCGTGCAAACTACGAGGGTAAAATTGATTATTTGTTATACTGATTTTTCCCTGTACGTGATTTTTTTTTTACTATTCAGTAAGCTATAAAAAATTTTTTTTTATGTTTTTTTTTTATTTTGTTTGGAAAAAAAATTTATAGATTTGATTTTTATTTAAAAAAAAATGTATGTTAAATCAAGGTAATTGAAGATTGTTGAAATTATGTACGTCTCTTTAGTTTATGCGTGACCTATAAATATAAGGTTGTTTCAGTGAAGCTTTGTTGGCGCTACCCTCGTTGACAATCTTCAAACAGGAAGCTCCTTCCCCGGAAAATCAGATCAACAATCCAAAGTGAGTGCATATCATCACTATATCCCTAAAATTATTTAAACTAAACTATCATAGAGATTTATTGTTTTTGAAGTAAATTTTTGTGAAATTTTTTTGCACGACAGCATGATATTTTGATACTTAAGCGATCTACGTTATCATGATTTTGTTTTAATTCAACTAACGTAAATGAAAAACCTTTAGAATTAACCCAAAAATAGTTCAATTAATTAAAAAAAATTTCCTACATGATGTCGAACTAGTTAACATACTCATGACTTTTATCTTAATGCTTCAAGAAAAAAATATAATGTTATCTCGTTGTTCTTGCCACATACTTTTGTGTGTCATGACTCTTTGATTGAGTCTTCATAATTGTGCTTGACTTCTGAAAGTATTATTGTAGTACTTTAAAGCGTAAATTTATCTGTGATTACTATTTAATTTGAAATGAAAAATTCTTGTTACAGTGATTCTTCATCTTCTTCGTTTACATCATTCTTTAGTTTATTGTATTATAAATATATACCTATTTTATTCATTAACAACTTGCTACTTGCAATTTACTGTTCTCAACTCTTCAAATATTAATAATTAATTATGTGTTTTTTTTTTTTTAATATTGTAGTTTGAATCACGTGTCGCAACGGAATCTTAATGGATCTTACCCAAACAATGGAAATATTGGTCTATTAGTTGAACCAGATAGTAATAACAGCCTCAACAATAATACAAGTAATAGTGTTTCTACAACGACAACAACAATAACATCGGCAACAATATTACCACCGAATAACAATGGTAATAATCGAACCAACACTAATTATAGTAGTAACGCTCCAGGATTTAATTCTTGCAATGGCAACAGTGGGCGAGAACAACCCACTAATTTTCATTCTTTACTATATTCAAACAAAGATGATTTTTCTAATGGTCCGTCCACTGGTAATCATGTATCCTCATCTCAACAAGAGTATGAATTTAATGGAGATAATCGGTAATTGTTTAATTATCTATTTATTTATTTGTTAGTAAAAAAAATACCAATTATAGATTTGGATAAAAATTAAATTACTGAATACAAGAAACAGATTATTATTTTTAGCCCACAGACTCTAGTCAGTTTAGCAAAATTTACTAGAAAGCACTCAGAAAATTATGATTTCGGTAAATTTCGATACCGAACTGGTTAATTAAGAATTCCAAATTTGTTTACAATTTTTTTTTTCAATAGATTTCTGACATTAAAACGAAAATTTTAAGCTTTTGATAAGGTGTTTATCTCAAAACTTCGATTTTTTAAAGCCAAAAAATCGATTTTGCTTCAAAGACCGATATCTCAAAAACTAATTAAGTTACAGACCTCGCGTAAAGCTTGAAAAATTTGGAAATTTATTGCGAAAAATTGTTGTTTTAACAACATATCTACCAAATAACACTCGATATCTACCAAAAATTAATTTTTTTTCAAACTCGATTTTTTAGTTTTACAATTTGTTTTTAGAAACTTTACACATCAGGTTAATAGTATCGGAGATATTTAATTTTTCATTTTTTTGTTTACTTATAATTTGTAAACAAATTAAGACCGCCGTCTTAACTAACCAGTTGAGTATCAAAATTTACCGAAATCATAATTCTCCGAGTGCTTTCTAGTAAGTTTTGCCAAATCGGGTAAAACTGACTAGATTCTGTGGGCTATTTATTTTGCAAAGTGAATAACTAAAAGTATTTTTAAATCGTCAGAAATATGGAAATTGTAGGTTTTTATTTTACAAATATATAATTGTTGAAAAAAAAATCTCATAATATTAAATTTTTAGTTTTTTAATATTTCTGCTTGTGGAAATTTTCTTCATATTTTTTTATAAAAATTAGTTTTAGGTATAAATCTCTATTAATTTTTAGATTTCAATATGTATTGGGAGCATCGACAAGTATGGCAATAAAATTAGTTGATGAAACATTGACGTATCTTAATCAAGGCCAACCTTACGAATTAAAATTAAAAAAACTTGGTGATTTATCAGCATATCGTGGAAGAATACTTAAGGTAATAAGTAATAAGCTTTTAATTTATTGAGGATGCAAATTTTATTGATAAATGTAACTAAAATATTTGTTTTATTTTAATATTTAGTCAACGATTAAAATATGCTTTCATGAGAGGAGATTGCAATATACTGAGCGTGAACAAATGATTGCTTGGCAACAGGCTAGACCTGGTGAGCGTTTGTTAGAAGTTGATGTACCTTTGAGTTATGGTGTATTGGAAGTAACACAAAATGCTTTACCGAAAAATACTGTTGAAATTACATGGGATCCAACTAAAGAAGCTAATGTTTACATTAAGGTAAACTATTAGCTATTAATTTATTAATAAATTTATTATTATTCAATTATTGAATCACAAATTTTATCTAGTATTAAATTTTTTTGTATGGAATCTAAAAGACTAGAATCCTTATCAAGATTATAAATTATTCTAGTAAAATTATTTACTATAATAATAATTGTTTTATATACAGATCAATTGTATCAGTACTGAATTTACGGCAAAAAAACATGGAGGTGAAAAAGGTGTACCGTTTCGGATTCAAGTAGAAACATCGTTATGTAATGATTTTCGATTGCATGCAGCCTCTTGTCAAATCAAGGTCTTTAAATTAAAAGGAGCAGATCGTAAACACAAGCAAGATCAAGAAAAAATACGCCGAAAACCACCAGAAAAACAAGATTTATATCAACCAAGCTGTGAATGCACTGTTTTAAGTGAAGTAAGTAAAAGTATCCGTATAAACTGTTGTAAAAGGAAATTTTACTTCATCTCTTTTATTTATCTATTTAAATTTCATTTTTTTGTGGATTTCAGATACCACTCAATTTATTACCACCAACAAATTCTGGTCTGAACAGTCAAATAAATCCTATTGTGCCTACTGATATAACGTAAGTACATTTTTATCTGTGAAAATTGGTGGTTTAGGTATTATTATTTAATTTTTTTTTTTAATTATTTTCTGATATTATACTGAAATATTTCTTTTGATCATATCTTAAAGCTTAGTCAGCTTTAATTGATGCAGATATCTGATAGCTCTGAAAATTCAGAAAAATATTAAAAAAAAGGATTTTGTGAATTTATTTTTAAATCATTTTTCAAGAAAACATTATATGTTAGAGTGAATTATATGTTAAGATTTATGAAAATGATTTTTTTTTAATTCATATATTTTCTTCCCAATGATTAAATATAGAAATTGCAAATTTTTATTTTGTATTAATTATTATCAAAAATTATTGATTATAAGTGTTCATGTAAATATTAGAGAGAAATTTAATTTATTAAAAAATTTGCCATCTAAAACTTTTAATATAACTCAACCGATTAGTAAGGGATGCTTTATTCTGAAACTGAGATTAGTTTTTAAAGTCGTCAAAAATTGATATTTTTTATAAGTATTTATTTAACGATACTCTGCAATATACATCACATTGGTAAACATTATCACATAAATTTGAATTTAATGAAATTGTAATAACATGGTATAAATAATCAGATAATACTGTACTATTACAGTATAGAGTTTTTTTTGATATACTTGTGGAGATTTTTAAAACAAATTTAAAACAAATTTTAAATAAAAATAGAGTGATTAGCAATAAAAAATTCATTTTATTGTAAGTAAGTATAAGGTGCTTTATATTAATTGTTATTATAAATATTTTATTGACAAATATTGGAAAAGTAGTAATTATGAAAATTTCTTAATAAGTACCCCATGCTTTTTACAATAATATTAATTTTTTTGTTAATCACTTTATTTTTATTTTCAACTTATTGAAAATTATTATCTAATTTTTAGTTGAGTTTTCTATTAAGATGTTTTTTTAGTTTTTTAAACTATTACATATTAAGTTTGTAACTACCTCCCTGTTATGAGAGTGGGTAATTTGCGCGTCAGCTGCCTTTTTTGGATGTGATATCCATTTCTCAGGCTCTTTCCCTAGTAAATTTAAAATTTTTAAAATCCTTTAATAAAGGATCCTTATTGAATATTTTAAAGAAAAAGATCAGGCCACCCATTGATCTTCTGGAGTATAAATCATTGTATCTATAAATCTTACGTATGTCTTCAGTGGTGATATTAATTCTAAACTTGCTACGAAATAGTAATGTCTTGCAGAATTTGCGCTATATTCTTTCCAACCTATTTATTGATAAGCATATCAGTAAATAGAGATCAGATTGCAGTTCCATACTTTGGTATGGGTACTACAAGAGCATCGAAAAGGCTGATAAGAGGATTAGCGATACTAAAATCTTTACTCGTCCGAGTGATGAGTCCAAGAATTTTGTACGCTTATAGAGTGTTCTTATCAATATGCATCGTAAAGGTTAACTAGTTATCAACTATGATTGATGTAATCAGTTTTTACCTGAGTGTGTGAACAATAAAAGGGCATGACGGCGCATTTCTTTATATTTAGATCCAATTTATTTTTTCGGCACCAGTCATGGATTTCGTCTATGTTGTTTTGCAGAATATGAGAGTCAAGTATGTTGGTGATCATTCTATAATTTTTCAAGCCATCAGCATACAGTAGCTATTCTGTTTGAAATTTACTGCCTATGTCGTCTACAAAGATTTTGAATAGTATTGGGCTAAAATAAGATCTTTGGGAAACTTCTGATGTTATGTTATACTTTTCGGAGATGTGTCCATTAATTCCTCTCTTGCAGATTTCTATATATCAAGTAAGACCGAAGCCAATTTAAAACATTACCACCAACCTTGCAATTTCTCAGGATTTTAAGAGGATATCGTGATCAACTTTGTCAAACGCTTTGCTGAAATTTGTATAGATAACGTGTACCTTAACATCACTATTCATGGCCTTGAGAATATAGTTAACATACGTGGAAAGATTGGTCATGGTCGATCTTCTACACACAAATCCATGTTGCTTCGGTGACATAACATTTATGAAAGACGAGATCAGTTGAGGCAGGATAATTTTTTTAAATAATTTAGCTAAAGCAGATTGGGTGCATACTGGCCTGTAGTTCGTGAACTCTGACCTGGATCCGTTCTTATGGATTGGACTTACATATGATAACTTCTACTGTGTCGAAAAGATTCCTTGTTGCAATAATGTGTTTAATATGTGTGGTATTGGTTCACAACAACACAGTTTTTTAAAAAGAAATTAGGGAGGTCATCGCTATCAGGTTCAGCTCTTTTTTTAGGATTTAGCGAGAGAAATTGCTTAAAAACTTGGTCATAGTTCGCTTCGAAATCGTGTAAATTTAGATCATTTTCACCAGGGTTCATGTGGAAATCATCATTGTCATCATGATTCATGGCCACGTAGGTACTTGTATAGAGTGAATAAATTGTTAACTTCAGCTCCTGAGCTGGTTGTTAGATTGTTCCACGACATTGCTGACAGTACGTTGATGTTTTTACTCTACTTAATTTCTTAAATTTAATTTAAAACAGATGCCGGGATAATTCAAAAAATGTTGTAAACTAAATTTACTGAGTGTACATTATGTTAAATATTTCGTAATATTTTTCATTAACAAAATAATATCTTTAGCGGTATATGATTTTTTTTTATAATAATTATTTATGTAGGTAGTATTTAGATATAAAAATATATATTTTTTATTTTTGTCTAATTAACAATCAAAATATTTTTTCAATTACAAAAAAAAAGTATTATAACAAATGATTTCAAGAAACAAATAAGAACGTCAATTTGTTGTCTACTTTTCTCAAATATAGTAAATTGGTTACTAGAATAAATATTAGTGATAGTATATTGATGTAAAAGTTGATTTCAATAATTATTAATTGGTTTATTTAAATGCTAATTGATACGTTCTCCAGAAATCGTGAAACAATAATCTATTATTGGATATTGCTTTTTTTGAATCTTTTACATAAATAGTTCTTGGTAATAACAGTTTAAAACTAGTCTGTATTATCTCTCAATTGCTCGCTAAGATTACAAATTCAGCGTAGATAGTAGATACAATAAGATTATAAGTTTTGCAAATCAAAATAAAAACATTTTTTTTTTTTTTAATAAACATTACTTTGCTTACGCTCTCCCGAGTCAAAAAAATAAACTTAGATGAGCTTACATCAATTGTTTTAGTATAGCAGTTAAGTTCATTCAAGTTAATTTTTTTAACTCGGGCTAGTATTGAAATATTATAAGTCTTAAAAAATTCTTCCACTGTTGGGAAGCTACACTATCCCCGGGTGACGTAGGCTATATTATATTATAATTAATTTTGAAATTATTCCAATTTATAAATTTTATTTTAAGTAATTAACAATGATAGTTAAGATTTATGATAAAATTTTTGATAAAAAAGGAAAATTGCGATAATTATCATTACAATGTTATTTCTAAAATCACTAAAATTTGGTATGATTTAACTAAAGAATAAGTATTAATTACTTTTTTTTTATCAACTTTATCAAGGTTTAAATTTATTCTAATCTTTTTCATATTCCAAATAGTAGTGAAAGAATGACAGAAATAAATTTAGATAACAAAGTACTTAAATTTGGAAAGTACTTTGAATAAATTATCGGAATTTTTCCTGGTAAGCCACGAGTACATTAGTAATATTTTAACTTAATGTATTTATCGTATCATATTTTTAAATGCATGTTAAGTAATATGATAATTAGTAAATGTAAATTTTCGTAATCTAACGAATGTATAATTTATTATATAGTTTTAAACTGATTCAAATATTGAATTAACAATTTTTTTTTTAAATAAGTCAGTGTGTAATTTTATTTTATTACAAATTAATTAAAAGATGAATGGAGTATTCTTGAGTAGAATGATATTTCAATTTTCAAAAATTTCGAAATATTCTATACTAGCAGTCCGCCCGGCTTTGCACTCATACTTAACAAAAATTTCAAAATTAATTATAATACAATATAGCCTACGTCACCCGGGGATAGTGTAGCTTCCCAACAGTGAAAGAATTTTTCAAATCGGCTTAGTAGTTTCGGAGCCTATTCAATGCAAACAAATAAACAAACAATCAAATCCTCTTTACAAATCATTTCCTCTTTATAATATTAGTATAGATAAACATGATACAACTTACAAAATATTTACAGAAACTATGGACTCGTTCAATTTTACTTAGTTGGGCTGAGCTTAGATTAGTATAGGTGCATTGTTTTCTTATACATATTATTTAGAGAGAATATAGTCACTTTTAGTTTTGGGTATAAAATCTGGCTAAGATATGCCAAGAGTTTAGTTAACTTGAACTAGCCCTATGAAAAGTTGTTATAAAGTAAAATTTATCATAGTCACTTTTAGTTTTTGGTATCAAATCTGGCTAAGATATGCCAAGAGTTTAGTTAACTTGAACTAGCTCTATGAAAAGGTGTTATAAAGTAAAATTTATCAAAAAATAATTTACAAAGTTAATTTACTGTTTCATTCAACAATTATGAAGAGAGCCAACGTTGAGTCAGTTTCTGATCTAGAAAGGTAATTTTGAGAATTTTTAAGACTGTCAGAAAATTTTTTTGAAAATTAATAAGTAACGTGAATAAAGAAGATAATTGCACAAGAATAAAGATGTATAGTATAAAAATAAGTTCTAAAAATCAAAACTAAATGATTCAAATTTAAATAAAGTTTATACCGAAAGTTATAACTTATTTCTGTACTAATAGTTTAATTCCATGAAGTTATTCGTTAACTTCAAAAGTTTATTATTCTACATTCTTGTTAGTGAAAAAAGAAAAAATTAAAAAAAGTCAGTACCTCTAAACGTTGGAATAAACTATTATTTCTTAATCCACAGTATAAATTATACTTATCTAACTGATAAATTATAGAAAAAAATAATTCATTTTCTGTTTATTGGATTTGCTATAAATTTTATTGAAATTAAGCTGGAAAAACTGTTTATAAATATGATAGCATTTAAAAATTTTTTAATCAATAATATTTTTAATACTAATAGCTGAAAAATATTCCAAAAATTGCATGATAAAACCTTCTGTAGTAACTTAATTTATAAAGAAAAATCTACCTAAAAAATACCAATCAGCTAAAATGCGTTCGTGATAATATTAATTCAAGTGTATATGCTCTAAATGTGATAGTAAAGAATAAAAAAAAATGACTGGACTTGATCATGCAAACTCGAATGAGGATGTATGAAGTACTCGAAGTGCTTAAATTAATGACGTAAATACTTGATGGTTGATGCATGTGTAGAGTTTTAAGGGGGCGTAAGTGAATCCATGTAATATCAGTGTTGTCAGATTTTCTTTCGTGTTGTTAAATGGTGTTTCATGGTTGATGCATGTAGATTATCTGATGTCCACAGAAGGAACTGGAGCAGAGGAGAAAAGAGATGAGATGAAGAGGGGAGAGTTACTTTTAAAAATTTATATGAGAGAGGAAATATAAGCATCTATTTGTGAATCAGTTTAATACTGTGTTGGACCGGTATTTCCTGGTGAGTTATAATATATGTATATAAATTTGTATGTGTATATATATATATATTTGAAGCGAGCTTCGGCACTAACTGGCTTAAACCGGCTGAACCTAGCAATATACTAGTATATACAGCTAAACTGACAACCAACATCAGTTTAATATGTTTTTACATCAGTGTAGTAAACGCTGTATTGCGTATCGTTGACTAACTTCTGTGGACAACGCCCGGTAATAATGTGATGTGAGATTAACAATTGGAGTCTCTCGTTATTTTGAATTTATTAACACATGTAACATATAATCAACTGGACTATACTGGCTTTACTTCCATTCGATTCTCTTCTATTATATATCTTCTTGTGCAAAAATTAACTCCATACTGTTGTTAGTGTTATTGGAACTATTCAACTTGCACAGTCGTATCGCAGATCGTTGTTATAGACCCTTAACAAGACGGAGATTTTAATAAAAGAGGAAGATTATTCAGTGTTATTCCTTATCCGAAGAAACTTAAATAACATTCAACAAGAGTTTATTCGTTTAAAAACGTTTTCACTCAAATTAAAATTTATTTATCCGTTTTTTATTTATTTTTTTTTTAAATTTTGTTTCGTAGTTGGGTATAACCACATTTACTTTCAATTATAATCAAGATAAATTGATAAACAAACCAATTAAACAGCGCAGTCATGATTTATCGTTAAAATTACGATAGTATGATTCACGTAAATCAATATTCAGTGAGGTTATTTATCCAATTGTATTATTGAGTTTTTTTTATTGTGAAATAGTTTTTGTTTTTGAATTTATTGAAAAGTTTTTATTTTTTCAAAATTTAAAATTACTTTTGATCGGAGTAAAATAAAGAATTTTATAATTATAAATCTAATTATTGTGGGAATGATCGCTCTTGTTGGACCTTTTTTTCACGTAGTCGAGCAGCAACGTTTGCTTTTTAAATTGATAAACGATATTGCAATTAATAAATTGTGTATTGTTAAGTATTTTATAAAATTGATAAACTTATCGGTAGAAATGCACTTGATAAATAATTGTCAAAGTGAATTATTTGATATTAATATGGAATGTGAACCGCTAAAAATGTGTCCCGGAAAGGCATCTCGTTTCCTGAGATGACGAGCAGCTTAATCATCGGTATCCCGATGCCAAATTAAAGACTTTTGTCTTTTATTTCATTGTTAAAATTATAGCTACATATATTTGATTTGAATACATACGTTTTTCATATATATACGATCGATTGAAAGTTTTGTTTAGTCGTGAATAATAATATATTTTGAGTTACGCAAAAATATAATATTTAAGTAAATAAAATGTCATCCAATTTACCAATTTATATTTTTGTGGGTGGAAATACATCTCCTTTATTTTTGGTGTATGTACTTGAACGGGAAGTGAGAGTTGACCAGAGCAGCGGTTTCAAAATAAAAATTATTGCTAAATTATTACATGCACTAGTTTGTAATCCTTCTACTGACAATAGAACATATCATACTTCAAGACGTGATTTTTTGAAACCTGTTAGTTCAATTAGTAGAAAACGGCGTGGTGTTAAAAGAATTAATAACGATCGAAGGCATAAAGATATTGTTTGTCGCATGAGTGTAATTACCAGGTTAATCGAATTCAAAAAAAACTTTAAGTAAGAACTTCTTATAGCTATTAGTATTATTTTTTTAGAGTTATAGTTATTTATATTTAAGTAATCAATAAATTGATATAGAAAATCAATTAATCTAAATCTATTCAAAATGATTTTTTTTAAGCTTAAATTAAAAATTTATAAATAATAAATTTTATTTAATATAAAATTAATTTAATTTAATTCATAAAAAATTTAATTAATTCTTAATAATTTATGGTTACATAGAATATAGAAAAGTAAACTATATCAATAATTTAAAAAGGCAACCTTAACTACCATGTTGATTTTGCTCTGAATATTTAAGCAATAAATTTTTAAAAATTTTATCGATAGCATATTTAACTTCAGTAATGTTTGTTTGATAGAAATACGTGTTATGAAAAAGTTCAAAAAAAAATTCTGGTTTAAGATATTATTGCTTTTTATCGTTTCCTAATCAATCATATCAGTAATAATTTAAAACAGGGTGAAGTTATATTTAAGCATTTTGAAATTTTATTTAATACTCTCACTCTTTATAAGAAGATGAATTTTATTTGTAAATAAATATATAGAGAAATTCTTACCATCATTATTTTAGAATCAGCAATGCATAACTACACGGAAAAAAAATTAACTTGATTCAAGAGAAAAATTCTTGAACCAAGAATATAATTTTGAAAAGGGTAATTGTCTTGAATCAAGACGAAAAATTCTTGAATTAAGTAAAATTTCCTTAGATCAAGAAAAATTTTCTTTAATCAAGAATTTTTCTACTCAAACCAAGAATATTGAGAATTCTCTTCAAAAATATATACTTGATTCAAGAACATTTTTTTTCTGTATAATAGATTTAAGCGATAAATTATAGAAATATTTTAATCTAATATCTCTGCAATTGATTTTGTCTAAAAATTAATGCAATTTTAATTTATTTGATTGAAGTATATGATTCATCGATAAATATTTAATAGAACAATTAATTATTAAAATTTTTATTATGTTTAGTTCAAGCTCGAGAAATGGATCACCTTCAGATTCTGGGCCAGACGATACTAGTGAAGGATCGCCACAACAATTACCAAGAGCATCATCACCAGCAGTTATTCTTCCAGATCAAACATCAAGTACTGATATAACAGTTGGTAGACCATTTTTCCTTCCTGAAAATGCAAATCCTACACAAACAACGGCTTGGTTGCGTGCCAATGGATTTCAAACACTTGAAGCAACGTTCAGAGATTTTTCAACCGGTGATTTTCGTTTACTGACTCGAAAAGATTTCATCGAAATATGCGGCTTAGTTAAAGGTATTCAGCTCTACAACAGAATTAAGTTACGGTTTCCAGAACCATTACGAACGTTATATTTCGCTGTGGAAAATAATGAAACTCCAGTGTGGGAAGTTATATATTTGCATCATTTAAATAGTAATATTCTCATTGCTGAAATTATGAAAAAATTCAACCTTTCTATTGAGCATTTACATTCCATTTGGCTTAGAGGACCACATAATATTCGGATTTCAATTTCTAATGAAGTTGTGGAGAATATGAAAGATGAAAATTTATACTTAATCGAAATTATAAAAGGTATACTTATTTTTTATTTTTATTTTTGTTCGAATATGCTTTTGGATGTTTATAAGCATATTAATTTCATGTTAACAATCATTAATAATCATTGTTTATTTACAGATATGCCTAACGACAGCTACAAACTTCTATTGAAACCTTTTAATGGTGACAACGATGTTTAAAAGAATGCAAAAATTTCCTAAATTTAAATTCAAATAATTTATCTGTCGGTATAATATGCAAAACATATATTTTACTAATTTTCACGGCAACACGAAATTTAGTACCAACAACTTGTGTTTTTTTACAAACACTATTATTCAGTGTATTTGTTTTGGTGATATATTAATTAAAATGAAAAATTAATAAATCGCATATCTATTTTTATATCTCAATCAAAGAACAATGTATCGTATTATAAAACATTACTTTGATTTGAGCTTATCTATTTTTTTTTTTAACAAAAAATTCTTTTTCGTTCAAGAGTAAACTTTAAAAATATCGTTTTTGTTTAATGTTTGATAATAATGAAATTGTTATAAATTGAACAATTCTAGTGACTAAAGTTAACGATAAGAATTAAATTTGTTAACTTTGCATTAGGGAGTTTTAATAGTATATTTTACAAATAATTTAAGATTAATTCTATAATCATCATTATTTTATCATTACTATTTTTTGTTTATTATTAAAAAAACAGAAAACAATTTTTTCTATTTAAATAATTGTCATTAATGAAAATTTTACTGTTTATTATCAAAATTGTATTTTTTTTTAAGTATATTATTCTTTATTGTGTTATTTGCATGCCATTAATACTATTAATTATTTTGGTTTCGATATTAGTAAATAAAAAATAATTTTTATAATGGTAACAATTCTAAAATTGTCCATTAAATAATTGCTTATTACTAATGCAAATGAATTTTTGTTTATTAATTTATATTACACTTATGTCCCAGCATATATCAAATTTAATATGAAAACTATGTATTATTAAAATATTTTAAAACAAGATATAGATAGTATAAATAACGCGTGATGAATCAAAATAAGTTCTAAAAATGTATTTAATTATAAAATTTTCTGTATTTACATATTTAACATGAAGTAAATCTAGGATAAACTTATAACTCAAATAATATTTCTAAAAACTTCTAAATTTTTATTTGATACTGATAAATATCCGTAATTTTGTATATTTATTTTTATCACGTGATATTTAAAAGTAAGAAAGTAATAGTTATTTAGTATTAACGAAATGTTATATTTTATATCTATAAATGAAATCTAAATGTAATTCAGGAATAAATGATTAAATGCTGCAATTATCGTCTGTGTTGTTAATTTATGTAGTTCATAATTTATTTTGAATGTATTTATTTTAAAATTGATTGCACTACGATATTTTGTTTATTCTTTACTTGCAAAATTATCGCTAGCATTATAAATTATTATATATTTTAATATTTTAATTCATGTTATTAGGTATTACTTTCCAGCCACTTAATAACAGAAAATATAAAGAATTATGTTGAAAAGATATCAAATAGTTTGAATTCGTATAGATAAATTCATACCAATATGATAAAAATATATGTAAACAATCAGAAGTAAACCTAAGTCTAGATAAAATTTTTATGGCAGTGTTGGTTTTAAGGTGTTACGCCGTGATAAGGTTTACTACAAATAAACAGAAATCCCAATGTTTTTTTACGATGATATAATCTCATCAATTTCTAGATTTTTTCAGATTAATGAAAATTGTAAAAAATAAGAGAAATAATTTTAATATTTTGAGTAGTTTTCCTAGAAATCTAACTATTGCATTTGTCCTCATGACGGAAATTTTGAAAAATTTATATATATATATATATATATATATATATATATATATATATATAACTGATAATGTCATTTGTAAAATTGGTCGCAAATAAAAAATGATATTAGTGAAATTAGCGAAATGGAAATTTCACCCAATTTAAATTCAGTCATTTATAAAATAGCGAAAAACAATAATTTGTGGCTATGTGAATTTAGCCAATTCTTACTGCAGAAACTTGTAAAATTAGCCGTTTTTAAACTTCTTATAACTTTTGAATGGGTCGGTCGAATCTGCTCTAATTTTCAGAAAAACTAAATTTATGAAAGTCCTTTTAGATGCCTCAAATCCTTTTTTGATCCGTCAATCCATTCAAGAATTACGAGAGATTTAGAAACAGATAATTTTACAATTCACAAAGTTTACAATCGGCTAATTTTAAAATTTTCTGCAGTAAGAATTGGCTAAATTCACATAGCCACAAATTATTGTTTTTCGCTATTTTATAAATGACTGAATTTATATTTGGTGAAATTTCCATTTCGCTAATTTCATTAATATCATTTTTTATTTGCGACTAATTTTAGAAATGACATTATCAACTAATTTTCAAATTTATAGTTCATAAACGTCCGAGTTTACAAATGGCTATTTTCCAGTAAACTTAAAAACATACTTAAATTAATGTCCACGATTGTATATATCTTAATTAATCTTAATGAAATTCAAATAGTTATTTTTGGCCGATTCTCGATCCCAAGCTCGGATGATTAGTTTAAAAAATGAGAGCATTTCAAAATTAAAAATAAATGCAAATAATCATATTTCTCTAGGTTCTTATCGAAATAACTTGTTAATCCGATAACTTATCGAATTTCTGTAAACTGCATCTGAGATTCCATAAAATAAGCGTCAACTTTCATGTCATTTCATTCTCGAAGACTAAACATAGCCTACCTACTTATCTATAGATATTTGATAATATTTTACTACTAATCCATTTGTTTCAATGATAGTTCAAGTGTTAATTTTTTTTTTTTTCATATAACCTGCATTGAAAATGCGAGTTTCAATACCTGTTGAGCCAACCGAAACTAGACAATTTCAGACCAATGCGACTAAAACTACCAAAAATCGCAAAAATGCAGTTATGCAAGCGAAAAAAATTTTTTTTTTTATCTAAATCAAGCATGTTTGTTATGTATATCGATGCGTTGAATCCATATATGAAGATTATTAAACTCGTCATACCTCCAAAATCAGAGTAAATTGCAAAAAATGGCTAACAAATTGTAATTTTGCAAATGAAAAAAGATTTTTTAATGAAGATCAAGTATTTTTCTAATGTATTTTGATGCGCTGAATCTAAATCTAAAGTCGGTTTGGCTTGTACATCCTCCAATTTTAGATAAATCGTGGAAAAACGCTAAAAATAGCAAAAATAGTATTGTATACTTACAGCAATAAACTATAAACATAATTTCTTTCAAATTATGCTAAATTAGTAATAAATTGTTATCTAAATGATAAAAAAAAAAAAATAAAAACGAAAAAAATAAATCCCTTGATTTTATATTGTTCTTCACTTGTATCGAACTATTTTCTTCTCAAATGACCTACGCAGCGGGTTTCTTTTTCGTTGTCTATTTCTTCTTGGTATTTTTCTTTTTAGTGTACAGAAAAAATCTGCTATCATGTTAAAATTTCAATTTCCTTGATATCAATTCTCCATATTTTTTGATGAAATCGTTCTCCTTGTTCTTCACCGTAGTCTCTAAGATTTTCAGAAAAATGATCGAGGAGGGAATGTAGAAAGTGCAGAGAGCACATATAGCATCGAGTGATGTGACCTTAATCATTATTTTATTTAAATATATTTATTTATAATTATACAGGTACAACCATAAAAATTTACATGATACCTGTAAGTATGACTTTTTATTTTAATATAAGTAATTTTACTTCATTCCATTAGTTTCAAAGCGTTCTGATGCTTTAACGATTGATATAAACATTATATATCACTTAAATACTTATTATGAATATAATTACAGTTTTTTTTATACAAACTAAGTACTCGATTCCTAACATAAATTTTTTAAATGCATCCGCAATATTTTTCCACTTGCATTTCTTGGTATTTCTTTGATGAAACTGACACCTCCTCTTAGTTCTTTGTACTCTGAAACTTTTCCTTTTACGAAGTTTTGTATGTCCTCGGTAGACACCGATTGGTTTGGTTTTAATACAACAAACGCCTTCGGTACTTCTCCAGATCGTGGATCAGCTACTCCAACAACAGCAGCGTCAGCTACCGCAGGATGCGTTCGTAATACCGCTTCTAATTCTGCGGGGGGTACCTAAATATAGACATAGATTATAAATGTAATTATAACATGCAATAACAAAAAATTATCATTAAAGATAAAAAATTGTTATTTTACTTGAAATCCTTTGACTTTTATCAATTCCTTTAATCTATCAGTTATAAAAAAGGCAAAATCTTCATCACAGTAAGCAATATCACCCGTTTTTAACCATCCATCTTGTAAAGTTTCTTCTGTCGCTTTTTCATTTTTAAAGTATCCTTTCATCACATGGGGGCCTTTTATCCAAATTTCTCCAGTTTGACCTGGTGTAACAACATCTTTACCGGTTATTGAATCAACCAATCGTACTTTGCATTTATTAACCGGATGACCAATACTTGAAAATTTAGTATTCGACATTTCTAAAAATGACACCGGTGAAGATTCGGTTAAGCCATAACCTATATGATAAAACATTTTTGTAGGAAAATTGATAACTTTTTTTAATAAATTAAAGTTTTTTGTTTTAATTTTAATTCAAATTTTTACCTTGAAGGATTCGTAATTGATCAGGAGTTAAATTAAACTTTTCATAAACTCTTTCTACATCTGATCCAGCTAATGGTGCTGCGCCGCTAAAAATAACTCTTACGTTTTTGAAATATTCGGCTTTAACTGCTGGATGTGCACCAAAAAACAAAACGATAGGGGGTACACTGAAAATTAATGTACACTGCAAAAAATAAATGTGTGGGCTGTAGAAATTCAATGTAAAATATTTACAAGTGTTAATTAAATCATAAGAAATTGATATTAAATATAAAACAATCTATTACTTTTTTTTTTACTGCCATACAATTTAGGTTTTATTTAATTTATTTACCTTATTCTTTGATAATACATTTATATATGTGTCAGGAGTAAAACTTGGAAGGGTAATTAATTTAGCTCCCGAGCACATTCTTGGCAGCATTAAACCGTTCATACCGTATATATGAAATAAAGGTAAAACTGTTGGAATGACATCTTGAAAGTCATCTGAAATTGTTAACAAATCGTTTAAAAATTTGCGATATAAAAATACAAAAGTATTGTGTTCGCTGTAAATATATGAATATAAAATATTAAGTAAAATGAAAAAATTATAAAAAAGTAAAGTCTAACATTTCTGCTACTAAAGTGTTTTTGTGAACATTACCTACATAATAATTTTTTTGAGGGAACGTAAGTAGTTATTCTGAAGAAAGTAATTCTGTGAAATATTTTTTATTATTTGAGAGCAATAATTTTTCTTCATACCTCGGTCGAAAGTACGTACTTTCGTCCCTACTAGCAGGGATTAAAGTTTAACCTTTACTCCCTGTGAGAAGTACACGCGTGCCCTCTGTAATAACGGGAGGAAAGAATTTCATATGTGTAATTAAACTCGTAACCAGGGACTATTTATTCTGTCGCTATAACAAAATGTTAACCGCTGTCATTTCTGTTGCTACCTCTAACTTTAAAAATAATTATCAATGTTGTTTTGTCGTCTATTAATTTAATATCAACGTACTATTAAAGTCAATTCAATACTCCTACCAATAAACTATCCTCAGAATGCTTATCTACAAATTTAAATTTGAATAATCAAATTATGAATTATCAAAACTGTATATTTAGTAGAGATACAATTTTTAGTTGCTGTAATATCAAGTTTGAAAACTGTGTTTTTTATGGAAGTATTATTAATAATTGTGATCATTCAATTGAAAATGAAAACGATAAAAAAAACGCAATAAGAGTTTTTAGCCTATAGTATGTTTTGTTTTATAAATTTTATAATAACTAATATAATTTGTTAAACTAATGAAAATGAATACATCTTTGATAAAATAAAATTAATTTATTACACTGAAAAAAAAAAAAATACTTTTACTCGATTAACAATTTCTTGGTACAAGAAATTCGATGACGATCAAATATTTTATTATTATTAATTATTAATTTCTGAAGAGAAGAGCATCAATATTTATCTTTGAATAATAGATAAACACCAGAATAACTTAATTTAAATTAAGTAAAAATTATTTCAATCAATTTAACAAGTTCGTGAGCTAATAATACATATTCTTGAAAATTTTCAAGAACATGAATTCTTGTATCAAGAAAATTTTCTTAATAAAAGTATTTTTTCTCAGTGTATTGTAAAATATGATCAGGCTTGACTCTTCGAATGTATTTGATACCTGCCTCCACGACCAGCAGCACTCGCTTCGCTCGTGCCGCAAATGTCAGGGCAGGCATCAAAAACATATACTTATCAACATTTAAAGTTAAAAAAAGTCAAATTAATAACGTACTTTCGACCGGCTATGAAGAAAAATCGTATACACTACACGGCCCAAAAGTTGAAATCTCGTTCCTTCGAGCATAATGACGCGCAAGGCCGAAGATTCAACTTTCGGCCCTCGTAGTGTAATATACTATTTAATTTCTTCAAAAGAAAAATAATTATTTTATTAAGAGCCGGTCCCAGCTATTACAGTTTCGTGAATCTCTCCTAAACAAAGAAAAATTATAAAAAAAAAACTCTCTGCTACTCGATAGATTATTCAATTATCTATTTTATAGCAGAGCGTTTTTTTACGAAATTTTCATTTGTTTAAGAAAAAATCATTAAACTGCAATAGCTATGCTGTTGCGAGTGCGACAAGGATAGTACGGTTTCTCTCGATGAGTGCAAGGAGAGAAAAAGATGGGACCTATTTTAAAATAAAAAAAAAATATATATAACTACCTGACACTTGTATGAAGTCACAGCTAGAATCAGTCATTATTATATTAGATATTAAATTGTGATGAGATAACATTACTCCTTTTGGAAGACCTGTAGTTCCACTCGAATATGGCAGTACGGCAAGATCATGGGGATTTTGAGATTTTAGCTGCACTTGTGGTAATGTTTTTCCTTTCGTTGTGAGATCCTTTTACAGGGCAAAAAAAAAATACGGTTAAACCTTACGTGATATAATATTAAAAATATTCGTATGTCTCTTATATTAAGAGTTAAATTATGATAACTCCCAAAATGAGTGTACACTGATGAAAAATTTAACTTGATTCAAAAGAAAAAAATCTTGAATCAAGAATACCATTTTGACGAAAATAATTTTCTTGAGTCAAGAGGAAAATTTCTTGAATTGAGAATAATTTCTTGCCCTAAGAATTTTTTTTCTTGACTCAAGAAAATGATTTTCTTCAAAATAGTACTCTTGGTTCAAGATCTGTTTTCTCGAATCAAGTTAAATTTTTTATCAGTGTATAATTTTTATACTTAGATGTTTCTTAAAAATTAACTGATAGCAAATAATTCAATTATTTCAAACTCCATGATATGATTACCTTAAAAGGAATTGATCCTGTAGGTAAAACTCGGTCTGTATCTTCGACAACTATAAAAGGTGAATTCGGAGGAAGACTTGCTTTTGCTGCAATCATTACATTAGATGCAATTTCAGTGGAAGTAATAATTGCTTTTGCTCCAGATGACTGTAGTTGTCGGGAAATTTCATCTGTTTTAATAAATTTGATATGATTATTATATTATAATAAACTTTTAAGTGGTGCACTATCGCGGCATCCCACTTGACGCGCACATGGGGTATGGCATACTCATACATTTTTAATCAATTATATTTTATGAATAAGTTAATGAATTTCATTTTATTATTTTTAATGGATACCGTAGAGAGTGTAAGAAAAGATAACGTTCATAAGATAATTATGAAGAAAAAAAAATCTTTTAGATATATTGCCAAAATATCGTCTTTTGCTTGAAATAACATATCTTTGTGAAATTAATCGATAAAAATTTTTTACCAATGGCGTTTAAAATAGGATTAAACATACATTCAGAAACCTCCGTTAAAGGATAAGAATAATTGATTTTTTTAGAATAAGAATACTTATAAAATTATAAATTTTATAAACTATCGAGAGGGTGATCGAATGTCACGCTCTGTATATGGGGCATTCCACGCCAAATCGACCACTTTTGACCCTGACCCCTTTTGATTTGGCTGAAAGTTTACCATCTTTTTCTACCCTATCAAAAACGTCTCTCATAATTTTTTCAAATTTTTTTACCCAACCAAAAAAAGTTCCGAATTTTTCAAAAAAACCGCTTTTTTATTTTTAAATTGCCATAACTTTTTCAAAAATTGGCTTATCGGGACGTTTTTTTTTCAAAATTTTTGTTATTAAATGCTCTTTTTGGAAAAAAATATAAAAAAATTATTCAAACCTATCTTCATCGTTATTTTTTAGATTTTCTGAAAAAACT